>OX465291.1:43517151-44117151 GCA_949987695.1 Merzomyia westermanni | reverse complement strand
AAAAAATCAATGACTGCCCTATCCATAATTATTTCAGAAACAATGGAACGGGAAGAGTTCATGCTAAGCCTAATGTATGCTCAGCGCGACGTACCTATAAGCACAGACCAAGTCGAAGAACCTCTAGAAAAGGTTATGACTAAATGGAAACTCTCCATCATAAGAAAGAACCACTGAAGATGGCACAACACCGATGACGGAAAACCAAAAATAACTCGAAAGTTTACACTGTCGGAGAAATAATATTCATAGAACAACGATGCCGCTCCCTGATATGTACTCTTCATCGAACAGTCAATGGACCGAATTTTACTACGTACTTGTAATTTTCATTGTATACTCCCCATTTAAGGCTCTTGACTTATTGTTTTAGGCATTAGAAATTCGTTTGATAGTTTGTGTTTGTATTTTGTAAGTGCAGTAATAAGAGTTATTTTCCTTCGTTTTACTAATTTACTTGTTACTGGACTTTTGTTTAAGTGGTAGAATGTATAGAAATTAAATAAATGCTTTTACGTCTGCTAGATTATCTGCAAGTTATTTTGGATATTAATGTAAGCAAGTAATTGGTTTGATGATATTGTTTGAAAAGTTATGTTGGTTACTATGGTAGCTACATTGGAGTTATATTCACTGAAATTTTAAAGGAAATAGTTAAATGGCAATTAAATTTATAAACCGAAACGAAAGACTTTTATAAAAATTAATTGTACACTTTGCCGAAAAACGACTTTTATGAGGATTTTTTTTTAACCGTAACAGCGCAATAATCCACAAACTACCTGATTGGCCTTTGTAGGAGATGTTAATTAGACGTGACGAGGCACAGCAGTCTCTGCGATGTTTCTAAAGCAGCCCACTTATGACTTGATTGAAGAATGTTTGATCTGTTAGTTGGTAGACGAACGCCACACGGAGCTGGAGGAGGTCGTCAGTTGGAAAGGGATTATTATTTATATTTTTTTTTTAATATTCTCACTTTTTTGAGGAACATTTTTCCACCTAGCCTTTAATTCTAAAGGTCACCTTAAATGGTCTGATCACTCCACCTGGCAGACATCGGCTTGATACAACTTATCTATATGTATAAGAAATATGTGATCCAGCTTTCATTGTCACCACTGTATTCTACAAAATAGCTTCCTATTGCAAAAAAATATCATAAAATTGAAGCTCACTCCTACCCATTCTTTTGTGAAAATTTCATTTAATTCGATGCCGCAGTTTGTGAGTGATGCGCCGTTCAAAGATACAGATAAACAGACAAGAATTGCGAAACTTATAAGGGATTTCAAACATAAAAGAATGTTTAATATTTTGAAAATCTTAAAAAAAATTACTATGAATGAGCTTAAAGCCAAGAATAATACTTTCTGTTTCTCATATGAAAATGATTATTGTTTTTAAAATTGTTTAATAATGGTTTCAAAAAATTGTTCAGAAATTTTTGAAATTTTGGAGGAAGAAATTTGAATAACAGAAAACAGCATAGCTAGAGATGGAAGCAGAACTGCAGCAACATGCTAACATGCTTTACTTATTTATAATTTTTAATATTTTCTCTTTTAATATTATTGTTTCTTTTTTTAATACTTTCTCTCTTAATATTATTGTTTCTTTTTCCCTATTCATCTTGCGCGCTAAACTCTTCTTCTCTTCATCTTTCATTTGCTGCTTTGTTGATCTTATCTTGCTTGTTTGTTTTGGTTATGTATAGTTTGAACAATGATTGTGCTGACAGTGGGCATGTGAGGTGTATTTTGCGTCAAATTTGTAAAAAAAATCCTACATTTAATTTGTGTCATTTAAACACTCGTAGTCTTACGGCTCATAAGTTGGACTACCTTTCTTATGTACTTGGTGATCAAAATATTGATTTAATTTGTATCACTGAAACCTGGTTCAGATCCAGCATTGATGATCATTCGTACTCATTAGGTAATTATGTATTACTAAGAAATGATAGGGGAGATAACATTCGTGGTGGTGGAGTTGCTATATATTGCAAAAAGGTTTTGAATCCAAAAATAATTCACCGTTCAGAGAATGGCAGTGTGGTTGAAAGTATATTTATCGAAATAGGCGATGCTCGAACAAAGTGTTTTGTAGCTTGCGTTTACAATCCCAATAGGTCGAATGATCTAACTTATTTTTTTCATGAACTGTCAGAATTCACAATAAATTACGAGCACATCATCATCTGTGGAGATTTCAATATTGATATGCTTTACAATGATTCCCGCTGTAAGAATCTTACAAGTAACTTTCAGGCTTATGATTTAAGTATTATAAATAAATTCGCGACCCGTTTTTCTCCAAACAGTAACCCTAGTTTACTAGATTTAATTTGTGTTAACAATGCCAATAATATAAATCATATTGACCAATTCCCCATGGATGGTATTTCTGACCATGAAATGCTATTCTTGTCGTATAATCTCAAATTTAACTCAAAAGAGCCCGACTTGGAAGTGACCTATAGGAACTACAATGGTATAAACTTAGATGAGCTAAGTAATGAGGCGTCTAGACTTGACTGGAGTGGATGTCTCTTCTTCCCTAGTGTAGACGAAAAGTTAGAGTATTTTAATAACCTTGTCAGTTACCTTTTTAATAAGTTTGTTCCGCTAAAAACCATTAAAATTCAGGGTCGTAAGAAACCGTGGTTTACTAGAGATATTTTGAGCCTCATAAGAAAACGTGAAAGAGCCTACAGGGAATGGAAGCGATCTTCCAATGAAGAGCACTGGGATGCCTTTCGCCGTTTGCGCAATCAAGTTACATTATATATCCGCAATGCTAAGGTAGCATATTTAAAAAATAAATTTAATTCTAATTTGCCTCCTAAATTGCTCTGGAAGAATCTTCGGAATCTTGGAGTAACTAAAAAGGATAATACTAAATGCAACCTTGACCCCAATGCGATGAACTCATATTTCTTGAGTGGTAATACAAACGATAATGGTATAAGTGGTGTTGATGACCGTACCATAAATTTCGTGCATGATGAAATGATAGCTGGAACTAGTATAGATAATAGACCGAAAGTTAATAGTTTTGATTTTTCAGTGGTAACAGAAGATGATGTGTTGGGTGCTATATTTGACATTAAGTCTAGCGCTATAGGGATCGATGGCATTAGTTTAAGATTTGTCAAACTTATTCTTCCTCTTGTCATACCCCCGCTCACACATATATTTGGGTTTTCAATTATGTCCGGTGCGTTTCCTAGTCAATGGAAAATAGCTAATGTCATCCCCGTCCCTAAAACGAAATCTCCCTGTTCTTTCAAAGAGTTTAGACCAATAAGCCTATTGCCTGCATTATCTAAGGTGTTTGAGAAGCTACTAGCAAAGCAGTTAGTTAATTTTGTTCATAATAACAACATGTTATCAGGGATCCAGTCGGGATTTAGAAGAGGGCATAGTTGTGCAACTGCCATGCTAAAGATTTTTGAAGACATACGTCCTGCCTATGACTGTAATGATCTCACAGTTCTTGTACTTTTAGATTTCTCAAGAGCATTTGACATGGTGGATTTCAGAATACTTCTCCACAAGCTCGAAACGTTTTATAACTTCAGCTCTTATGCTATAAAATTAATACAAAACTATCTCGTCGGCCGATCTCAACAAGTTCAATGTGGTGATAAAGTCTCAAGCTTAAAGCGCATAACGTCTGGCGTCCCACAGGGATCTATCTTAGGTCCAATACTTTTTACAATTTTTATTAACGACATTGTTGGTTGCTGTCACAATGCCTCGATACATCTTTATGCGGACGATACGCAATTATACCTGTCCCGGCCAATCGGGCTTACTGAAGACTTGTTTGCTAGGTTGAATGAAGACCTTGCGCGTATTGGACATTGGGCCTACGTAAACAAATTATCTCTTAATGCAAGAAAGTCAAAGGCGATAGCAATATCAAACGCAACTTATGACCTGAGTTGCCTTCCTGATATTGTACTTAATGGGGATAAAATACTTCTAAACGATGTGGTCACCAATTTAGGCTTTAGACTCAACTCTAAGCTAACATGTGTTGATCATATGAACATTGTGGTCGGCAAAATATATAACACCCTTCGCAACTTGTACCGAACAGCCTATTTACTACCACGTGATACTAAGATGAGGCTAGTCAAAACTCTAATAATACCTCAAATTTCTTATGGTGAACTCGTATACGGTAACCTTGATTCGTCTTCGCTCAATAAGCTGCAGCTTGCCATTAACAATGCTGCTCGGTTTGTTTATTCTAAAAGAAAATTTGATCATATCTCTTCATACGCTACGCAAATCCTTGGGAGCGACGTTAACAATTTTTTAAAGATCAGAAATCTTTGCTTTTTGCATAAGCTACTCCACTCTCAATATCCCCCTTACTTGTTTGAAAAGTTAAATTTGTGTCAGTCTTCTCGGACTCTGAATATATTGGTCCCAAATTTTAGATACATGACATCCTCCAGAATGTTCTTTGTCAGTACAATCCGTCTTTGGAACTCACTTCCAACCAAAACAAAAGCTATTCAAAAAGCAAGATGTTTCAAACTAGCAGCAATATCTTTTCTCAATTCCTAACCTACTTTAAATTGTATTTTGTCTTCTGTATTCTAAATTTATTAAAATTATTTATTAGTTGCAATTTCTATGTTAAATTGCGGGATTGAAAATATGTAAATTTGTATCTGCAATATCAAGTGAATAATGCATTCTGAAAATTTTATCTACCTATTTAACTTGTATTTCTTCTGTTTTTGTATCTATATCTTGAAATATTTTTATCGTAATAACTTTACCAGATTGATGTACTACCTAAAAGACTTATGTCTTACTTGTACAAACAATTTAAATAAATAAATAAATAAATAGAGTTTGAACTTTTTGTTTAATTTGATGTTTCTACAAATTACCAAAAGGCGCTATCTTTCAAAAAATGTTTAATAAATACTTAATAACATGTTAAACAAATTTGCTGACTCTTAGTGAAGAGCGGGCTGTTTCTCAATTATAATATACAAAATTAAGGATGGAAATGTCTTGACTCGAATTCAAGAGAATGACAGAGGTGGCAAGGTGGATATGAAATGTACCTACATCCAACCTAAATCCCTTTTTCCTCGCTCTTTCGAACAAAATCTCCCTCTTCTTTTAAAGCATATGTAGAACAGCGGATACATGGCTTGTTTATTTACCAACTGCCATTAGTCTTCATATAAAAGAGTATGTATTTTCTGTATAAGCTGTAACAAGTGTTCCTTGGTCTTTCATTACCTTTGTCAACCTTTCGATGACGTTAAGTTCTCTCGTCAGTATGAACAAACATGACATAACTGTTAAGCGGGCTTTGTTTATTTAACAAATGAGGATATTAAACACACATACAAGGACGATTTTACATACACAAACAAATATCAATAAAACGAACATACAAATAGGCCTAAATATGCCCTTTTAATCATCCACATATTTGTCCTTGGTTGCTATTGAAGTGCTTTACAAATTATACGAGTATATATTGTTGTCATTGTTATAGCTGTCAAATGATAATGGGAGCATAATTTCCATTGTCAGAGTCAAAGCTCATATTTCATATACAAATAAGTTTAACAAGCATTTCATATGTCATCTTAACAAACTTGAAGGATATATAGTACATATGTACAGCTGTGTTCAATATAATAGTAGTGACCTTAAAATTGATGTCGTTTGACGAAATAGGAAGAAGCTGCGATTTTAATAATTTTCATTTAAAATATAGTGAATTCTGTAACCGAAGCCACATAAGAATAAACTTCAAAGTTCAAGAAAGTTAATTAAACTTTAAAAAATGGACATCAAAATCTTCAAACTTTTTAGCAGAATGTCTAGAAAACTCTTGAGTACGCAGTTTTGTGTACCAATAAATTTAACATAACATTGTGTAAGTTAGAACTCGCTCAAAAATTTCCCTTAATTTTTAGAGTTTTTTGCAT
Organism: Merzomyia westermanni; assembly: GCA_949987695.1. Classification (NCBI taxonomy): domain Eukaryota; kingdom Metazoa; phylum Arthropoda; class Insecta; order Diptera; family Tephritidae; genus Merzomyia; species Merzomyia westermanni. The sequence goes on along the minus strand of OX465291.1, from coordinate 44,111,174 downwards.
CAAGGATGTGAAGAAAAATTAATTTTGCATGGAAAACAAATACCCAACATGCTTGACAAAAAAAAATTTAAAAAATTCAGGGAAAATTTCGAGTTACTTCTAACTTGCACATTATTATGCTAAAATTGCTTGAGCTATAAAAAGGCTTACTCAAAAATTTTCTAAAAAATATGCCCAAAAATATTGAAATTTTAATGTAAATTTTTAAAAGTTTAAATAACTTCGTGTAAACTTTAAAATTTCTTTTTATGTGGTTTCTGTTATAAAATTCGATTTATTTTAAATGAAAATTATTAAAATCACAGCTTCTTCTTATTTCGTCGGACGATATCTAATTTAATTTCGCTACTATTATGTTGAAAACAACTGTATGCATGTTTGTATGTATAATTAGAAACTGGAGTGCTTTTAAAGGGTGTTCGAAAGTGAAACCATTTTTATGTTAAGAGAAAAAAGTTCGAAAATATTTGGAAATTTGTACTAAATACAGACACAACTTGTCAGACCCTTTGCGATATGTAGGAGCATGGAATTAGTACACTAAACTTCGCTCGGTTTTCAGAAATTCTTTTCGTAAAATGCGGTTAATAATGTTTTGTTAGCTCAACGCTGAGCTTGCAGTCACATTTGTCTGTTTGAGTGGCATATGATTGTTTCCACTAATTAAAAACATTACATTATTTAAACTCATCCTCTTAAGTTCTTTGCAAAACAATACTTTCATTATTAAAGTAAGTTCGCTAAAAGAAAAATAAATCCGACAAGTTTTCAAAAGTGAAAATTAAAGCTGTGAGTTTGTTTTATTTCTTATTAAACTTTCTGACATTAATACTTTTTTGTGTTTTCAAAATATTCGGCAATTAAATAGTGGGCGTATCTATCACGCTATTTCGGCCATTTGAAATAGCGATGGGAGGTGATAGGAATATATTGTATATGCTTTTTTATACAAACAATTTTTGTTAATTTACGGCCTGTACATCTTCAAGTATTCATGAATCGAGCTCAAGGCCAAGAATAATAATTTTTCACTTTTTGAATTTTTATGAAAATGATTATTGTTTATTATTTTTTAATAATCATTTTTAATTAATTATTAAAAGTTTTATTGAATAGAGTAGGAAAAATGTTTAGAGACAACCGCCATAGCTTTTCTTATAGATCCATTTCGGAAGCTGCTAAGCTTTTTCATCAGAGAAATTTTGGCACGCATTGCTAACCATTAAGCTAACAATACGCTGGTTTTGATGTCATCTAAACTCCTAGTTCTATTCTTCTTTTTACCATATGCATGAACCACTTCCGCCATTTTACAGTTATGAGTGTGATCAATTCAAAAGTGAAAAATTATTATTCTTGGCCATGAGCTCGTTTGATGAAGAATATTATATATGATTACTCAAAGTTTGCTCAAGTTATCGTGTTAGCAGAATTGCGGACTGGCGGAAAGACAATGGGGACATGCCTTAATTAGCTTCCTTTCTCTTTCTGAATATTTTGATAAATTTAAGTCTGTACCTAGCTCGGTTCGGTTATGCCGTTACGCCTTACTGCTGGGCGAAAAATTAATACACCCTGTGTGATATGCTCGGCATTATGCAAAAGAAGAAAAGGAAGACCTACTGAAGAAAGTTTCTTTACTCTTCCTCTGTGCTGTCACACATTTCAAAAGAAACCAGATTTGTTTCATAAACTTTTTTTTATTAGTATCACAACTATTTCGGTACCACTCATGGAATTTTGGCGATAACTTTATGATTAATTTCTAAATCTTTTTTGGTATAATTACGGGACTAGTTCGGAATTATTTTTGGCATAATTTCGTGGCTAGGACCATTGCTGATTTTTTTCAGAAATTTTAAGGGATTTGGTTGAGAGTTTTTTCGGGATCTTGTCGGGACCATGTAAGGATCTTGTCGGGACCATATCGGGACATTTTCGGTATAATTTCAAAACTTCAATTTCACACTGAGTTTTTAATGGTCAGTCCAGCCAAACTTTGAATTTATGACTTGTTTTTCTTTTTTTATATTAAATTTGAAGTTAAATGTCCTTTCGTTTATGGCGGTTGTAATTTAAGTTGAGCTTAAAAATGATTATCACACAAATCATTTTTGTTTCGATATCATAGGTTAATGTCCTCAAAAAACTTCGCAATGTTAATAACATTTCTAGCCACAAATTTCTATTTATTAATTCGTACTCAAAGCTGCAATCTTTTGTAATCTCTCTCTCTATGGCGCGATATACAACAGGTATATCATCATAAACCTCCTAAGAGATTTTTGCGCCAAGCTTCTCTTCCAATTTGTGGTGTGCCGATTTGAATTTTCCCTACAAATTAGTGGGACCTACAGTTTTTTGCCGACTCCGAACGGCATCTACAAAGGAGACGAATTTTTGCTGAGAAGCCTGTCATGGCAGAAATACACTCGGAGAGTTTGCCAAACCACTGCCGAGGGGCGACCCCGTTTTGAAAAACTTTTTTCAAATCACTTTTGATGTTACCTGTACCAGGGCTCGAACCATGGACATTTCGGTGTGGTAGGCCGGCAACACTACCTTCACACCACGGCGGACACCACCGTAATCTAGTTGCAAGAAAAAAGCTTGTTGTAGAATTTTCTTATAACAGCTTTAGTTATAAGAGGCTTAGTTAAGATTCTGAACCGACGAGCAGAGCCGCACCCGGCCCCATAAATATTCCTAGAGAAAGGGTGTATGACAACTTCCGTTTTGTAATTTTAAAATTGATCTGATGCCCCGTTTATTTACTCGAATCTGCAATGTTGTTGTTAGTGCATTTTAGTATTCCACCAAGGGGTTCTTTTGCAACTCGATGACAGAAAATATAGCACATAATTTATAAAAAATGTAAAGCAATGTATCAAAAGCCACATGTGCAACCATTGACATTCAGCACTCAGCGGCATTAAAGATGCAACAAAACCACAAAATGTACAGCATGATGACGAACGGCTTTACGTAAACACAACCATAAATAACTATATACCAACTTATATACTATATAGATATAGAATAATGGTTAAGAATAATTAAATTACTGTTGGTATGGAAAATTACTTTGGAAAGGTATCACAATTGAATAGTAAAATGAAACGAAGGTGAATGAATCGAAAATCAAGCCGTTACAGAGCGGAGACAGAATCATGTAGCGAAGGTGCGAATGATGGGATGGGCTCTGATTTTTAGTGTGAATTGAATTTGACTAAAATAACTGAGGATTGTTGTATATACGTTTTGTTCCATATGCGCTGATGAACAAGTGAATACCCAATCTTTGATCAGGGTAAAGAAAAACTTCCAGATACATTTCCGAGCATATACAATATAAATGTATTTATTTATTTAGGCTAAAATTTTAAGTCATTCGTCGGTTTAAGCAATTTTTAAACGTTTTTCTAATAAATTCCAAAACCGTTAAATGACCTACATCAATTTTAAATTATTGCGGATTAGATTGAAAACTGAACTGAAAAAAACGTCTTAATTTTTATTTTTTTTCATTTATTTTTGAAAGTGTGTTTCAACCAAGGTGAATTTATACCAGGTGATATCGCGGCGAATTAATTGCTGTATTCACACCCCTACTTCATATGTTTTGTTTTTGCTTTCGCGGCTTCTGTCAAATTGCATACACATTTTTTATTTTGACACTAGACGCCGCTGCTCATATGTTTTTATGATATCAGCTGTATATGAATTCGACTTGGTTTCAACAGAAATGTTTTTAGGTAGGACCTAGGGTTTCCAACTTATCCTATTATATTTGATTTTCTCCATAGTAGTTATTATCTTGAAAACGATTTGACCTTTTTAATATAGGTAATATACCACATTCCATACTCTTCTGTTTAAGTTTCGACATTTAATATATTTTACGCGGTTGCCCCCTTTCTAAATGTTTTTGAAATGAAATACCCACTATTTGTATTATTCGAACCTACCGAATATCTATGCCATAATTATTTTCTATTTAAGTAGTTAACTTCTATCACGTGTGCTAGATCCAGATTTTTTTATGGCGTTCTATAAGCTCTAGGCAGTCCCCTGGAAAACCAATAGGAGGAAAGAAGTTGAAACAAATGTTGGTCTTTCCTGTGTAATTTAAGTAAAAAAACACATCAAGACTAAATCTATTCTGTTTTGTATTAGATTGAACGAGAATCAAAGAAAATCGTATTCGAAAATTTGTTATTGCTGTTTAGGTTGTTGGAGCAGAAAAGCATTTTTCTCTGGAACTCTTGTTTATTAGATACATATTATATAATTTTTTGAACACACCCTAATGCACAGGTGGGCACAATATATGTATGAGTATGACCTATCAGTGAGCTCCCAGCTACATTTCATATACAAACAGTGAATGCCATCACACGGCCCTTATCCCTTGCTTCAAGAGCACCCAATTTAATCTACACCCAGTTGAGGTGAATAAGTTCTAACGCATGAATTTCTTCAAACAAAAGATGTGTGTTTGTATGTGTGTGTATTCATACGGATGTGTGTTTTTAGCGCGCATTTGTGTTAAGAGCTTTTGACGGCTGCGCGCTCATTTGTGTCATTCTTTAATGGTGTTACAGTGAATTTAAGAAGCGAGCAACGCGATTCAAATAGCACGCTGCCAGCGTTACTGTTGATGCTGCTTCTGCTTGCTGTTGAACTAACTAACAACAAACATGTGGGGTGTATAAGCGTCCGACATAGCTAACAGGCTTTGCTAAAATTTTCCACAGCTCATTTGGCTGCTTTTTGGCACACTTGACAATCCTAATGAGGCTACGTGTTTTGTTGTTCCCACTGACATTGCTGCTGCTGTTGATGATGACGTTAATGATATTTAGTAGAAGCTCCCCTTAAGTGTTCGTGCTTAGTGTATTTTCTACGAATTCTCGAACTGAACTTAATGATGATAATTTCGAGAAATTTATGTTTATTACACTTACATAAGCAACTAACTAATTTTCCGTGGCAAAGAGCGCGTCTTATTTATATAAGCAGCAAATGAGGTTGTTTGCATTTTACGACGAACCACACTGCAAATTAGTTGTCTCGCCAAGCAATGCTGCTCCTTAGCGCTTCACGATCAGTTTAACGCTCATCTACTAACAACTAGCTACTGCAGCAATGTCATTGCTATTTTGCTACTTTGTGGTTTTCACAAATAACAACCTCAGCGCACTGTTGAAAAGACTTTTGGCAGTACATAACTCGAAGCACAGGGGCGTATGTTTATCATAAGCTTTCCCTTGCGGTTTGACATTCGTCAGCAGCAACAATATGCAAGCGACTATGATGTGCTTCATGGTTGCTACACCTAAATTTTGAGCTTGAATGCAGCAATTATTTGATAAATATTTACTTTATTTAGTTGTGTAGGAGGAAAGTAGATTTGGATCTTTTGCTTACCATGCAAAAATGTTGAAGAATTCGATTGCTTACCCAAAAGTAGAGAAGAGAGAAAATTTCAGATAATCTTTAAGATTTAGAAGCTCATATTTCATGAAGAAAATTTAGCTAAATGTTTGCTAATTAAATTTGAAGTGGTATTTGAGAAGAAAAGTCAGATGAGACCATTTCCCTAACTCTTCTTTGGCAAAAATAAAATAAGATAGGTACGCTCTTACTACATTTTATTACATTTTTCATTAGAACCTGAAAGGTTTCGAGATTATATAAAAAAATGTCCAACTACTATCTGTAATAATTTTAAAATCATCTCAAAAGCAGACTGAAAATGTACTAAATCAACATAAGAACGGTGTTGAAACAATTCCCTAAATATTCCTAAATCATCATGTAATCATCCATATTGTGCATAATCGATTACATTTAATATAATGATTACTTAAATAGTAATTTCTCAATTTTTAAATAGCGATTTCTGTAATTTCTAATTTATGCAATGTGATTACAAATGCAATAATTGCAATTCTTTTTTTAAGATTACACTACTGCAGTCGGGAGTCCAGTAATTTTGATTACTGTCATTGAAATTTTAAATATGTTGAAATTACCAGTACCGTGAAGAATGCGTATGCTAATTACTGAATATTTTTGAAATAGCGATTTCTGTTATCGTTAGCTTAGCATGTTCGATTAGAAATAGCAGAAATGTTATTCGAATTTTTTGAAACTACGATTTATTATTTAAATTAAAATTTTAATTTTGATTTTGATTTTAATTTTAATTTAATTTTAATTTTGGTTCTGGTTTAAATTTAAATTCAAATTTTAATATTAGTTTTAATTGTAATTTTAATTTTAATTTTAGTTTTAATTTTAATTTAAATTTTAATTTTAATCTTAATTTTAATTTTAATATTAATTTAAATTTTAATTTAATTTTAATTTTAATTTTAATTTTAATTTAATTTTAATTTTAATTTTAATTTTAATTTTAATTTTAGTTTTATTTTTATTTTAATTTTAATTTTAATTTTAATTTTAATTTTAATTTTAGTTTTATTCTTAATTTTAATTTTAATTTTAGTTTAAAATTTAATTTGATTTTGATTTTAGTTTCAATTTTAATTTTAATTTTAATTTTAATTTTAATTTTAATTTTAGTTTTAGTTTTAATTTTAATTTTAATTTTAATTTTAATTTTAATCTTAATTTTAATTTTAGTTTAAGTTCTAATTTTAGTTTTAATTTTATATTTAATTTTAATTATAATTATAATTTTAATTTTAGTTTTAATTTTAATTTTAATTTTAATTTTAGTTTAAGTTTAAATTTCAATATAAATTTTAATTTTAATTTTAATTCTAGTATAAATTTTAGTTTTAATTTTAATTTTAGTTTAAGTTTTAGTTTTAATATAAATTTTAATTTTAATTTTAATTTTAAATCTTATTTTAATTTCAAGTTAAGTTTTGATTTTTATTTTAATTTTAATTTTAGTTCCAATTTAAATTTTAATTTTAATAATAATTGTTATTTGAATTTTAGTTTGAATTTTAGTTTTAATTTTAACTTTAAGTTTAATTTAAATTTAAATTTTAGTTTTAATATTAATCTTAATTTTAGTTTTAATTTTAATTTAAATATTTTCTTATCCTATTTGCTACAAATTTGCTTTTAAATAATGAGTATGCATTTTAGAAAAAAAAGGAATAAAAACCACGGGGTTGCAAAAATAAAATCAGTATGATCGAGCACTCTAATAGACAAGTACGCAGACCCTGGTATTGATCGCTGCTCACTCTCTTTAGAGATTAGTCCCACGGTTTTTGCAGGATGGCATCAGCTTCAACAGCAACTACTTAATCAAGCATTAAAATCTGTCATAGCGTACAAAGCACAATCAAGGCGTCCTTTTTAACATATTTCCGTTTGCAAAAGCTTAAACCCAAAGTAATACCAAGTGAACCGTCATTTGTCATCAGCAAACGAGGCATATGAGTGACCAGCAGACTGAGCATAAATCGAATACATACAAATCTGCTTATTTTTACATAGCCGATGAGCAGGAGATACATTTCCTAAGGCAAGCTGTCAGTCGCATAGTTTGTAAATAAATAAAAGGTGCACATATATACATACTCGCAGTTACTCACATTTATGTACTTTGGGAAAACTATGTTCTATGTATCTTCTACTTAGTTATTTAACAACCACAGAAAAGCAATGCAATTTCAAGGCTGAAGTGATAATTTCCCAAAAGCTCTGTAGTATTATTATATTGAACAGGATACAGAGATTTGATTTTGAAGATTTAGCTATTGGGTTTATTTGAGTTTAGTTTATAGTTACTGCCTACATATATAAATATATTCATATCTGCATACATATGTTTCAGCTTTTCATTAAATACTCTTATTACAATAAATGAGCCCACATTTTGTGTTGCCGGAAGCAAACGCAAATGATGAAATTTCATATAAATGTAATTTATCAGAAGTCCGTACAATTGGGGGATGCTGCTTGTAATGACTGGCATTTATTACATTTATATGTGCTTATATAAGCCTTGGGGCTATTTAGTTTAGTAGTAGCCAAGGGTCAATGTGGCTTTCCAAAGCATTTGTCATGTTTCAGCTATTTCTATTTGCTAACCACTAGCACATGTACGACTTGACACATAAACACATAGCTACAATAATGAGTGTAAATATGCAGGGAAACACAGAGTGATACCGAACTAGGCCAAAAAAGATAAAAGTTTCAGCAAAATAATTAAAATTTTTAGAGTACACCGTAGTGCTTCGAAAATTTTGCTTGCAATTTTCGTTTGAAGTATAGGATATAGATAATCACTGATCTACAACCAGAACAAAGTAACAGTTAGGAAGGAAAAAAGTGAACAAGCATTACCTCACAGTATACAGTAGACCAGATACTGACATCTATGCTTATTTGAAAATTAATACATGAAAAATGTGTACGTATTGGTGATTTAAGGCATTAACCCATTTGAACCGGCCGGTGCGAAAGTACACAGATAATTTTTTATACCAAAAAGGCAATATTAATCGACTGTTTCCTGGTAGTTATTGGATGATGCTTCCCATCTTTGATAGCATCAAAATACCAAGTATTCGGATACCACTTTATTGCAAATAAATATGTAGATACTGACAATTGGTTTCGATACTAGGAAAGTAAACCATATTATCATATTAACCGGACAGTCGTATTCGGATGCGCAACCCTGCCTTATAAATATAGTCGCATCTAACTCTGTGTTTGATCGTTGCTCTTTGAATGAGTCATGTTTGTAGTGCATCAGGAAGGACATAGGTGCTTTCCTCATGCGGATTATTTAAAATTTGCCTTTTTCTATAATATTTTTTCGGGAAGCAATTAAAAGTTTATAACATTCAAGAAAAGTTCATAAAAATTTATTTGTTTTGGGTTAAGGCAAATGACACCTTTTAGACAGAAATGAAACAAATTTGTCAAATAAGCATATACTTTTGTTTTGCTTATCTGGTCTACTGTATACTGTGAGTTACCTTATAAAATACTAAAGCTTTTAAACACAAATTTGGAAGTTAATAAAATGCTTAACTCTTGAAAGTATCTTCTTTTTATTTTTTGTAGTTTTTGGCGACCGCCGTGGTGTGAAGGTAGTGTTGCCGGCCTACCACACCGAAGGTCCATGGTTCGAGCCCTGGTACAGGTAACATCAAAAGTGATTTGAAAAAAGTTTTTCAAAACGGGGTCGCCCCTCGGCAGTGGTTTGGCAAACTCTCCGAGTGTATTTCTGCCATGACAGGCTTCTCAGCAAAAATTCGTCTCCTTTGTAGATGCCGTTCGGAGTCGGCAAAAAACTGTAGGTCCCACCAATTTGTAGGGAAAATTCAAATCGGCACACCACAAATTGGAAGAGAAGCTTGGCGCAAAAATCTCTTAGGAGGTTTATGATGATATACCTGTTGTATATCGCGCCATAGAGAGAGAGTTTTTGAGACAACTAAACAATTAAAAAAAGGAAGTTCTTAAGCAATTTTTAAAATAGATTATACCTGAAACAAAATTGTATTTATTACCGATAACGTGAAAATTAAGATGATAAAACTTGATACTTGGTTTTTAGTAAAATATTTGCAATCCCGAAAATAAGGGGATTGTAACAAAGAAACTGAGGAATTTCCCCTAGTTTTCCGGGATTAGCATCCCTAGTTATTAGGGTCTGTCTGGTTTACGGTATATTATGAGGACTGGTTTATTTATGTGCAATGTTAAAAATAAAGAAAAGATTTATGGAATAACAATATTTGACTTGGGATTCATACCAGTTGTGAACTAGTTTGCAAAAAATTTGGTTGGACTGCAGGGTATCCACAAAATTGTCTTTATATGCTAGCGTTTGTATAATATTTCATGTATATATATTTATTCATAACACCTTATTTACTTAGTATTCATTGCTTATTTACAGCCGCAAGGTACATAGCTGTGAATGCCTGTGTCTGCCTACATAAGGTATGGTGTGATTTTATTGAGTTTATTCCATATCTTTATGTAGATTAGAAGAAAGATATTAGGTTCGATAAGTGTTGTATTTTCGGCATAAATCAAGTTAATATCATTTTTCATATATTTAAAATAAGTAATTAGGACTTTTAAAGCCTTAACACCTTCTTTCAATTTTTTAATCAAAAATCCTACTTTGTTTAGGTCTATACGGTCAGTTGTTTCAATAGACCTGAATTGCGTTAAGATAATATGTTATAAAGTAGGTTATATTCCGCCAGTTATATGCAGCTATATTGAAATAGAGCGCTTATTGTAGGTTTGGTTTAAAAAATATCGATGAGGTATTTGAGCAAAATACGACATAGCCATCGTTTCTTTGCTTCTTTGGTATGCTTTGAATTTAGGTCGAGCTCACTACTTCGTTAATCACTTAATGAACTGACATTTTATTGAGCTTACTGCTAGGTATGTTGTGATCTCAGGTGCACCTTATTCATACAATTTCAATCAGAGCACCGATTTTATGATGTTAAAGAAAGATAATTCATTCAAATTATCTCTTAGCTGAAAGTTTGGCAGTTTGAACTGTGGTTTTGTAAGCCCCAATGGATAGCAATATAAATGCAGACCTTTCCTCCTTTAGTATGTCTGATTGATTAGGCTGAAACATTTCCTATAAGCTCTAAGAACGTAAAACACTCTCAACCCACAATTAATTACACTCATATACACATCAGTTAGTGCCAAGTTCGATGACTTGTTCAAATTAAAATTAAAATACGTAACTGAACAGCGAAGTGAAGTCATTTTATTATATTCACTTGAAGTCATGGACGCTATCAACCATCAGATTGTAATATCCTTGGTGTATTCTAACGAACTTAAGAAGATTTATGGACTATTGTGCTAAACGGGCTGCTAGTATCCTTAAGCATACCGTAATTTTATGCAAGAATGGTTGAAAGTGCTCCTTTCGAGAAGGCATTCCCAAGCAGTCAAATAAAGCCCGTACAGAAATCAAGGCAAGCATTTTTTTCTATGGTCGCAGACCAGGCAATTGATAATACTGGTTTGGAAATAGTTTAATCTCTCCCTCCCCTGTGGTTGTTTTTAGCTACAAAAACACTTCCAGCAGGGTTTGATGAGTGTTGTGAAAATTGATAGTCCTTTGACGAATATGTATGTACGCTCCGGTACTCCTTGGCGATATATGCCCGACTGTCGCAATTTAGTATAACTAGTGAAACCTTCTATGTCATCTCACCCCGTACTTCTGTAAGAGGCATTATATCTGAAGATCAACCGTCAAGTTAAAGGGGTTTCCTCCTCGATATTTTTCACTTACTCACCTCTCGGTAAGTTTTCTTCCTTTTCCTTAAAATGTTCTCCTATTGTCCGTCTCTGCTTGTTCTTTTCTTTTTTTCCATTTCCATCAAGTCTAACTTAATATTTCCTAAAACCTTTTCTAATCCAATTAAAATTTGAACTAATATTTCCACATCACTTCTTAGTTCTTTTCCAAGTTCTATAGCTATTTCTATTCTATTTTCTATTCCTAGTACTTTTCCTGTTATATTTTTATCCATAATGCTTTTCCTGTTTTTAATTTTTTATTTTTATTTTTATTTCTAATCATGGTCACATTGTTCTTTCTATTCCCATTATTTTTACAACTCCTCTTAAAATTCCTATTCTTTTCCCTTTGCGTCTTTCGTTACCGGTTCCTATTGGTTTTCTCCACTACCTTTTTGTTTTCTCTTCTTTGTTCCTCAGCTTCTTCCTACACCTCTTACTGTGCCTTTTCCTATTAATCTCCTACTTGTTCCTTCTCTCTCCCTCTCCTTCTGCTCTAAATAGCGAATTCAGATTTTTTTACCTTCTCCTAAAAAACCATATACCATACCCTATTAAAAAAAAACAAATTTTGGAAACTCAGGTTAATGTACAGGGTGTTTTTTTTACAGGTTTGTTTTTCAAATAGAGATAAAACTGGCATTTTGTGGTCAAATCTGGCAACTCTAATGTCATTTATGTTTAGTTTGGTTTGCCATTTCATCATGAATAGGTTGACAAAAGAACAACGCTTGCAAATCGTGCAAATTTATTTCGAAAATAATGGTTCAGTTCGCGAAGTTTACCGTGAGCTCCGTCCATTTTATGGTCGACATAATCGTCCATCAGAGCAATTAATTCGGTTAACCATGGATCGTTTTCGCACTACGTTTACTCTATGTGATAATACGCATCCGCAGAGACGTCGAACAGTGCGCACCGAAGAAACAATTGCCGCTGTAGAGCAAAGTGTTGAAGAGGACCCGAATGAATCGATTCGCCACCGTGCACAGCAATTGGAGCTTTGTCCATCAACTTTATGGAAGATTTTGCGCAAAGATCTTGGCTTGCGACCTTACAAGATCCAGCTTGTGCAAGAATTAAAGCCGCGAGACCATGCAATGCGTCGTGATTTTGGTGTATGGGCCGAAAATGAGATTGATTTCGATGCTGATTTTCATCGCAAAATTTTGTTCAGTGATGAGGCTCATTTTTGGTTGAATGGCTACGTCAACAAGCAAAATTGCCGCATTTGGAGTGAAGAGAATCCACATGAGACCCTTGAAACGCCATTACATCCACAAAAACTGACTGTTTGGTGTGCTCTATGGGCTGGTGGAGTCATTGGGCCATACTTCTTCCGCAATAATGCTGGAGAGGCAGCTACCGTTAATGGAGACCGGTATAGAGCCATGATAACCGACTATTTTGTTCCCGAATTGGATGGCATGAATGTGGATGAGTTGTGGTTCCAACAAGACGGCGCTACATGCCACACAGCGCACGTCACAATCGATTTATTGAAGGAAACATTCGATGAGCGCATAATTTCGCGGAATGGACCTGTCAATTGGCCACCAAGGTCGTGTGATTTGACACCATTGGATTATTTTCTTTGGGGATATGTGAAGTCGCTCGTCTACACCAACAAACCAGAAACGTTAGGGGAATTGGAAGCCAACATTCGTGGCGTTATTGCCGACATACGGCCCCATATGCTCGAAAAAGTGGTTGAAAATTGGACCTGTAGAATTGGCTTTATTCGAGCCAGCCGCGGCGGCCACATGCCGAAATCATATTTAAACATTAATGGCATAAAATTATCCTTTTAATAAAGCCAAATTGATGGACTTTAAAACGATTTTCTTGTGTTTTATTTCAATTCAAAGTTTTATACCCCTAAAAAAAACACCCTTTAGTTAAAATCGTTTCTGAAATTTAGTACTCGGTATAAACGTGAGAGTTTCACACTCACTTTATCAGGTTTATTTATTAACTTTTTTTTAGAAAAACTTTTAGTAGTATGCAGCATTCTTGGGACGTGTTTCATTTTTAATATAATATTAGATTTTCTTTCACTCTCGTAGAAGAAGTGTTAATTTTGTATGAATGTAAAGTAAAGTAGTTCTTGTTTATTCAGCACAATATTTGAAATGGCGCTGTTTTTTTGTGTAAGTAAATTTATTTAATAGAGGTCTCAAAGTAACTTATTGTTGTTTTAGTAACTTCACAATTTTTATTAAAAAGGTGGTATTACAAGGGTTAAGTAAGTAAGTGGTATATTGATTAAGAACATTTGCAGTGGAGCTAAAATTTTTTTAAATATTTAATCAACATTAGGGTTAATTTTTGTTCTTCGGTCACTTCATTTCTTAATATGTCATAACTCCACGGAATATATAGTTTTTTAGAAAGTTTAGTTTTATTGTTCTTCTAAGTCAATATTGAGTTAGGTTGTTATTATAAATTCTAGCGAGTATAAAAGCTACATATAAAAGTACCATTTCAGGTTATAACACAGATCTATAAATAGTACATCTCTTCCGTATTTTAGTGCAAAATTACTTTTCGCGCAACCACTTAAAACTATAAATTGCAAAAACAAAACTTCCTTTGCTCAATTTCCACAAAATAATTCAAAAAGTTTGTTGCACTTGTCTGAGCGTCAAGCACTTAAATAAATTCGGGCATGCAATACTTTTAAGTATATTTTTTACGACGTTATAAGCAAACAAGCACACACCCAGCACATCCTGTTTGGTAAATCCTTTGCTGTTTGATACTGAAAAGGATAACACAAATTATATTCACTCAAAAGCGCTAAGAATACGAAATTCGTTTGTTTAGAGCGCAAAACAAGTACTAAAAAGTTGTAATTGCACGAACGCGAATACTTCAGTGGTAGAGTTTTGGGTTAAAGTTTTTAGTTTGTAGAGAGTTACTCTGCGCTCTAGCTCACTGCCCAAAAAAGAAATAAATCAAGACATATTATGACTAAGCTAATATGAAGTAGACACACGCCCATACTTATATTTAGTTGTCTACAGATGACCGCAATAAAGATATACGAAAGTACTGCCAAACATTTTTAAAATTGCTTCCATCTTTAAGTAATACGGTTGGTGTGAGTATATCATCCACTTGTTATGTGAAATGTTGGGGAAAGTTGTAGCTCCTTCAAATGGAAGTGCCAAAATTTTCATAAAAGCAAAAGTTGTGGCTTTATAATTTTTTTTTTGTGTAATATTTTGGTTTGGGTATATACGTGGCTTAGTATTAAAGCAGTGGAAAATTTAACCAGCAAAAAGTGTTTCTTCTAAAATTCTAATAGAAAGGCGATAGGTCCAAGCAGTGGTGAAAATTGATATGTAAACATTTGGGCAAGCTTCCGCTCTAATACCCAATAGAAAAGTCGACAAGCACTTCCCTTAAGGAGGCATCTCAAAACACATTCTTAGCAACAGCAAGGCACGTTTCCGCAGTGGTCCACAGATAGCGCTTCCTGTGCCCCTTCTCTTGAGACGAGGTGGTAAAGTGTCAAGCATAAAAGTCATTCCCTCGAAAGATAGGCAGGAATGCCTTACAATGCGACATATATGGAGTGCTTGAAGCACTCTATAGATGTTACAATTTCACTTCAACATCGATCGATCCATTATCGAGCTTTTCCAACAAAAAAAAATTATAAAAATTCGCACCATACAAAATGTATGGTATTGGGTATTCTCCTATTCCAAGTCGGTGCAGGCGAATTTATCGAGATGATGAGGCGCTCTGGACTAGAAAGTAGAGCTTCTTAAGTGATTCTTACTCCTTCCTTTTTCAACTCGGTATTTTTATATTATATTTACACATGTAACCGTAACCGTAAGCGTAATAACAACTGTAAACAAAACTTTAAGCGTACGGTAACCATAACCGTAACTATAACTATAATCACAATAGAAGTCCTCACCGACGCCGAAAACACAATCATAATAATAACCACATTCGCCACCGAAACCGAAACGGTAACCACAACAAACGTAGCTGTTTGAGCAACCTTTACTTTCACCGTACCCACAACCAAAATTGTAACAGTAACTATAAGCATAACCGTAACCATGAAGCTGTTCTACTGTTACTGTGTTTAATTCTCACAACTGCGGTCAAGCATTATGTTAGAAGCACTACTGATGTTAGCATGGTATAGACTTGGCTTGCGGCAACAGTTACGGTTATTGTTGCGGTTTCGAAGGTTATGGTTACAGTTTTGGTAAGGAGTATGGTCACTGTTAAGGTTCAACTTTACATAGCTTACATATTCCCGTCTTAATTTTCCCTTCATCAATATAACCTCCGACAGTTTGAGCATTAAAACCAAGGCCATCATCATCTCTATAATTACCATTTTATGACTCAATTTTTTTTCTTTTGAGTCACTGCGGTTTGCTAAATGCGAAATTGTGAGAAAGTCTTCTTCATCATCGTCTCCCACATTCGTCTGCTTCCTCTTTTTGGCATTCCCTACTTTTATCTTTCCTTTTTCTTTCAATTTCCTGTGCCTTTTCATCTCACTTTCGCTTTCCTCTCCTTCCCTTTTCTCTTTATCTTGTCGTGATTCTTCTTATGCTTCGATTTTCCTGATTGAAGTCTTTATCTTTGAGTCTAAATGCTTTCATATTACCCGAGTCCCATAATTAACCCACGCTCGCTGCTTCCCCGCTGTTGCCAGCATGGATGATTCCACATGTTCAGAAATATATTCCAATCTTTTTATTTTTAATAATTTCAATAACGCAAGCGTACTGGGTAATGCTTGAGTACTGGGTAGATGCAATGCGGTAGCTTTGTAGCATTTCGAAGTCTGCTAATTTGTGAGTTGAAAAGGCAAAAAAGCGAACGCTAACAAGAAACTTCGTTTGAGTATCGCGAAAGTGGCAATAAAAGTATATCTACAAGGGCCAAAACAAATAAATATCTAGGTAAAACAACAAAAAAGGGTTGCACAAAACCAGTAACTTTGAATTATTCAATGTAACATTGTTTTCTATTAATCTTTTTTTTTAAATAACCTTTTCAATTTCGCGTGTTCTTTGGAATAAAATCTTAGCGCTTTTTCTAAGCTATTTGAAATGTACAAGAAATTTAATTTCATTAATGCGTCCATTCTTTAATTTCACATCTATGTTGTATTCATTGATTAATTGTCGCGCAGCCGACTAGACAACTTTAGCGTCATAAAAATTATTGCCATCACTTCATTTCCATAACTGATGTGAATTTCAAGCGAAATGGGAGGAAAAGTCGGTATTCAGCCGTATTTTTTACTACAGCGTGTACCTCAATCTCCATGCCTTGAACCGAGAGATTGGTATACAGCCAGGGCCATCAATTTTCGCGAGAACATTTCTATAGAATACTGGAAGGGTCATTTTATTAGATGTTGAGAGCGTCTTTATAACAGGGCAGGTAAGATGATAATGTGTGTGAAGTGTCACAAAAATTTATATAAAATGCCAACTTTTAGAGATGTTGAAAATTTTTATTTTGCTTTTGGTTAATCTCTACGTAAAATAAAATTCTAACTGGCAGCTGTCGGTTCATTGGAGATATTCAATAAAATAAGATAGGCGGGATCATTTCTAAGTCAGTAGCATCCGAAATAACAGTTTTTAGGATTTTTGTCTGTCTATCTGTATATTTGAACGCGCATCACTCAAAAACTGCTGAAAGGAATGTAATGTAAGTTTCTGTTTACATTACTAGACATCGAACTTAAAATTTAAGATATCCCTTATTTGGACCACGCGGTTTCGGAGTTATCGACCAATATGTAGACCAGGGTGACCCAAAATGGTGTAGTACAATATGGCTATCAAACAAAAAGTGATAATGAGTGCTGCAATAATAATAAATATCTCCACTGGTTTCGGAGATATAAAGACTAAAATCTAACTCAGCCCATGATAAGTTCGGAGACGCAGCGAAGCATGGTCTTGTTTTCTAGTTTTGAACATATGTAAATGTTTTCAGGTTCAATTTCTCAATAATATTTTTGTTTCTTCTCATGACCTCGAGTACTATTTGAATGATAAGCAGAACAGTTTCGGGAAAGTTTCAGAATGGCGCTTTGAGGAATATTGTAAATTCGTTTGATGAGTAAAAAAATGTTTGGTTCCAATTGTGCAGAGCTTTCTTTTTATTATTCTCAAGAACGATGGATCTGTTTAAAGAGTTCAAAAAGTTAAAGTTTCAAAATGTCCGTTTTTAGACTTGTTGGAAGATTTAATTTTTTTGCGTTATTTTTGAAAAAAAAACAAATTTTTTTACTGTCCAAGTTTGCAGAATTTTGTTTTGCCTTCTTCGGAGCTCTAGAGCTACCTGAGTGCTAACAAGAACAGTTTTAGAACGCCCCTTCAAGACATGTTGGAAATTTTATTTTTTTTTTGATGAATTTAATAATTCTTTAGGTACAAGTTGGAGAACTTTTTTCTCCTTCTAAGAGCAGCTGGAACTATTTGAGTCCTAAAAAAACAGTTTCAGAATGCTCATTTTTAAACATTTTGGAAGTTTTAATCGTTTCGATGACTTTTGAAACACATTTTTTAGGTCTAACTTTGCAGAAAATTTTTTGTACTCCTCAGGATTTTTATTTATTACAACTTTTTTTTTTATATTTTTTGTTTGTTGAGAGTTGATCTCGCTGCTTTTTAATAAAAACTAAAAACTAGGATCAGCACTTGTTGGCAAATTGTGCTTCTTCTTGACTGGCATTATTTTTGCTTCTGGTTCTCGATTAGAAAAAATCCCTAGTAGATTCAAATTCGTATGTCTCGATATGTTCTCTGATGATGTCCTTTTAAGTAGTTCCACGCCCGACTTTGGCCTAAAGTTTCATTCTTCTCCGTTACTATGTATCTTATCTTAAATACTATTGGAACTAAGGTTACATGAAACGAAGGGATCACAACAAAACTGGGGCCCTAAGCCTCAAGAGAATCCAAGGTAAATTAAATTGTATCCCCTTTGTAGTCAGAGTCTCTGTAAATGTGATTATGCTGTCAACTTTATATCAAATTTAGCAAAATTCCATAATTTGTCTTTAGGGTTTCAACAGACAAGTTTGTAATGAAGATAATCTATTCATTTGTGCATGTGCAATAGCTATGCATACATACATACACATACATATGTACGTATGTTTTTGTGCAGCTGATTGCTCTTCGATCCATGCTACGGCAGACAGTGAGTCCTTGCTCATACCCAGTTCAGCTTTATCTGCATTGTAAACAATGCAAAGTCCACTTATATGCAGGTATGCATTCCGATACACCCAAATATACATGCACCCACGCACACACTCATCATACTCACTGGATCTTCAATAAGTTAACATTCAGTTATGTCAGTTGAGCTGGAAAATGAGTAATTTACAATGTTTTAGTAATAAAGTAGCAAAGAGGGTAAGTGACATTTAGGAGCTGAGAGATAGTTTCTAGAATTCCATTAAGCTTTCATGCTTCATCCTGTTGCTGCTATACTAGACGCCGGGTCACAGTGCATTCAGTTAAGGGTGTGTGTGTGTGTGTTAAAAATAAATTATTCGCCGGTGCTTTATGGTGCAAAACAACTTGACGTAAACGGCAATCAACCTGTGTGTGCGTGTGTGCGGGCAGTCGTCAAGATACACCAGCAAGCCAGCCAGTCATCCAACGATGTCAAATCAGTCAGTTGTTTGTGTTTCGAAGTGATTCGTTGTTCTTGTTACGGTTGTGGCGGCACAAAGATGAGTAAATGATAACAGGATGTTGGACTTATCGGAACTGTGCAGCCTTTCATTTGTTCTCATTATGACAGGTTATTACACATGCCACATGCAGTTGCACAGAGCCCTCACCACGCTACTACAGTGTTGAGGAATAATATAGCAATTAGATAATGTCAAACTCTGACTTTTTTAATTTATATTAACTTAAAGGATATTTCTAATGATATAATTTTAGTGGAAAAGAAGATGGGATGGAAAGATCTATGGAAGATGAGTGACCCTCCTCTGATGTCCAGGGAGTGTCTCAAAAAAAATTTTATGAAAAGTGAGAGCTTTTTGCAGAGATACGCATAGAGTAGGGAAATAAATCCCATGGGCTTCGCCAGCTAAGTCATTCTGTGCGAATTGATGAAGACACATGAGCCCAAAGTGCTAGATTTTTGCAGAACGGAATTAGAATAACAGTTGGCGCATAACTTGGCTCTTCTGGCCTATCCAATTGACACCCGTTAACGCTAAGCGAAGTCAATCAAAATTTCTTTAAATTTGGTGTGTAATAAAAATCGCTACAAATGCCATTACATTTGTGCTGCCATTTTATTGCACAACACTGTATTTGTCATTGCAAAATGCCCACACAACAACAGAATGGCAAAATTTTCGCAGCGCATCTTAACAATGCATTAAATTTTTTGTAATTTTGATTATAATCTTTGCTGTAGAGACTCTGTTTACGGCAAATCTATATACATGGTGAGGGAATGCTTTAGCTGCCGTTCAAAAACCAAATTCCTTTGAATAGGGCTTGCCTTTCTCTTTCGAGAAGGATTTCGTTAAGCATCAACTAATTGCGAAGTGATCATAAGCATGCGCTTTGAGGGCGCTCACAGCAGCACCTCTGAGAATGGCTCCAATATTAAATGAAAATAAAACTAAACACTGAGGATGGCGGAACGCCGATACCCGTTTGTTACAAAACCAAATTTCACTAGGGATGACGGAAAATCGTTCCAATATACATCAACTTTCCACCCTGTCGGAAAATCAATAAAGCAGAATAAAACGAAAAGAAAATTCCTAATTCCTTTTGCATTCGATCTTGAAAATGAACTGAAAGAGAGTTAAAACGCTAAGGCTCTGGCAAAAGTTCGAGAAAAAAAAGTTGTCTTCCTTCTCATTAAAAAAGAGTCTACAAAGGATATTTTTGACACCAAGTCACCTATTGGTAGTGTTCTGCGTAGAGGAGTTGTAAGTAGGACTCGAAGTTACTCGAGTAACCATAAATCTACGCCTTAATATTAAAAATTATATTAGCTCTGCATAAAAAAATTAAGACAATTTGATCGAAGATAAAAATGAGCTGAAAGTGCAGTGCTGAAAAGCTGCAGATGGAGCACAACAAGAAGAGAAATAGTCACCTAATTCTTCGGGGAGCTTTTTCGCATGTATTCCGCCGATATAGAAGACCACAGAAATAACTGAGACAAAGAAAAAAGAAAAAATTCTTCTATTTTATCTTGGGCATAAGTTTTATGGATAGTCTTACACAGTGCTAAGGTCGTTTTTCCTGGATTGAAGTCATTAAAGACTAAAAACAAAATTGCCAAAGTTTCGCTTAAGGTGAAGTCCGATTGCCTCACCCTGTACATACTCGTATATATCTACAAGTATGCATGATTAAGTGCTTTTGATTATGTTGTATGTATTGTAATTTGAATTGTTGGTTAATATTTTCATTTCCGTTGCTTTCGAGCTTTCATGGCGCTCATTTTCTTTGTCTCTGTGGCAACGCCGCTTGACATCCGTCGCATGTCCCAGTTACATGACAAAGACATATCTAGACTATGTACAGATGCTAGGGATGCCAATTTTTTAGATTTTTACAAAAGCGGGATCCCGAGATTTGGAACTTTGTGCTTTTCCAACGGTCCATGTTGAAAGCAGTGAAGGCATTGTTTGAGAAACCATGTAATCTTAAAATATGGAATAAATAATTGGATTTTCAAAATAATTTTTTAATTAAAATGAAAGATCTTTCATGAATATGAAAGCAAAATCAAATTTTGACACAAATTTTTTTTTTTAAAAAGGTTTTGAAGCAACTTTTTCGAATCGTCAAGGAATGTTCTTTATAAAATTGATTATTCCGTCGATAAATTTAAAATTGATATTAAAAAACGTCTATAAAATCCGTCTTAGCTCAGTGTATGTTAAAGTTAGTTTCTTGTCACTCCAAGAAACACAACCACCAAAAAAAATTTCAATAGTCAGAAATGTATCAGTTAAATTAAGCTTTATTGGTCTAAAAAAAATATTGAAACTTTAAATTAATTTTTTTAGTTCAAGCTCGGGTTTTGTTATTTTTGTAAACTCTTCACTTAAAAAAATTCAGTTGAATGCTATATTATACAAGGTGGCGCAAAAGTAATCCTCCTATCAGAAAATGCTATAAATTTTGCGATTGGCCCCTAAAGTCAGTTCTGTTTTGACATTTGTGTAGTAAACACATGCGAAATACACGTTAATAAACAATGCTACGCTACACTTCTCCAGAACGCGGAATATTGCTGACTATTTATTTGACCAATAATCGGTCGGTGAAAAACGGTTACTGCGCAAAAGTAATCCTCCTATCAGAAAATGCTATAAATTTTGCGATTGGCCCCTAAAGTCAGTTCTGTTTTGACATTTGTGTAGTAAACACATGCGAAATACACGTTAATAAACAATGTTACGCTACACTGCTCCAGAACGCGGAATATTGCTGACTATTTATTTGACCAATAATCGGTCGGGGCCAAACGGTTACTGTGAATGGTGAGCGCTACAGAGCAATGATCAACGAGTTCTTTTTGCCGCAACTTGATGAATTCGGATTGGAAAACATGTGGTTCCAACAAGACGGTGCAACAGCACACACTGCACGTGCCACAACCGATATGCTGAACATCCGAAGCTTACTTTTGCGCCACCTTGTATGTACAAATTATGGTAAAAATTAGAAACAAAACACAACAGCTATTCGACTAGATCTACTTCGGAAGTTGCTGAACTTCACTTTTCAACGAACTTCTAGTGCCGCATGACAATCAGTTGGCCATCAGGTAGCTGCTCATTTGCTGCTAATGTCTTGTTTTCCATTTATTCATTATATCTAATTTTTAGTCCAATCCCGAAAAGCCGGCGATTGCAAGAAAGAAATCCCGGAACTCTCACGCACAGGATCCCGGAATTCGCATCCCTAATACAAATCCACAAATGCCCTCACTCAAATGCATAAAATGTTAAACCTGTACGTGTATTGTTGTTATTGGATTGTTTGCATAATATGCCAATTTATAGTATGACATCCTTATTATTATTATCTCAAGTTAAAGCATTCAATGCGCACAAATAAGGGGCAGGATACACGCCTACGCACACACACACTCAATACAAATGTTTTCTGTTAGAGCATTTCTTTCTCATCACTTACTTGTTACACCTCTCTTGTTTCATTACAATCTGTATTTGTAATAACATAATTTTCTTTCTTTATCTTCCTACCATTTTCTTGCACACAATTGACCCTTGTAAGGGTCGAAATTGCTGCGTTAAGGTCCTTAGCAGACTTTTCTTTTATTCAATTTTATTCATTGCACCATTATTCAAGCGCTTTAAAGTTTTCATTATTACGAGTTCATCACTTGCTCTTGCTGTTTTTCTTTCCTTAGCTTCTTTCTCGGGCATTACCCAAGTTGTGTTTTTTTTTTGGCATTGATAAGGCAATGAAAAATGGCTGTAAACTTAGTCGAAACACTTAGACAACTTTTAATGATTCTGAAACGAAATTCAACGCAATGTTCAAAACTGTCACAAGCAAGCAGTAAGGCAGCAGAAGACCTATGTAGGAGTTTATGGGTATACAGTTACATATGGTCAGTAGAAAGCCTTTGAAAGAAAATTAGGTCACGGGAAATATGCTTAATCAATGAGTTTTTCCATGACACCAAAGATTAAAAGATTGTCATCTATCTAAGAGATGTGATCACCCCAAGTTCTAGTCCGAGGAAAATCATTTTTCATGTACTTAAGTATTCGACTCTTTATGGAAATTCTGCATCAAAAAAAATATCGCATCCCTCTCAAAACTCTGCAAATGCAATACAATTACTTGCTCATTACAAAAGTTTGGCTGCGCGAGAACACGAAAGTAGACAAACTTGTTTGTCATTTGTAAGGGCCGACATCAGGTTATTAATATGCAACTCACGCTACCAAAAGTCACAAACAAATAATGTGAGAACAACTTAGATGTACAAGTAACCGGTAATTCCCAAAAGTAAAATACAAACATTGAAACAAACAGAAAACACCAAAAAAGTTGCAAACGCGCTCCTTAAGAAACAAAAAGCACTTACTCATATTATACGTTTTGTAGGCGAGTGGAGGGAATGTGGCGCGATCTTAACGTTATGCTACTTTATGCCGTCAAAACTTTTATTTATTACACTTCATCATCCAAGCAACGCAGCATACATAAATACTGGTGAGACATGAGTGAGGTAAGAAGTGATGAGAAAGGAGGAAATGAAAAGAAAACCACAGGAGCCACAACACAGTCAAGGAGTAAAAGAAGCTGCAAAATAAAAAAAATAAGTTATGCACGTAGAAACCAATCAAATCATATATCTATCATGGCACAATTTCCTTATGTGGCTGACAATTGCATTTATTCAAAGGACCCTGCAGGGCTGGAAGTATTTGTGCTTTTCAAGGAGTTTTCAAATAAAAATATTTAAGTTTTTAAAGGATATAGAAAGTGTAACAAAATAGAGTTTCAGGCCGAGCCTTTTTCGTCTGATTTGTGGTGAGCAAATTTTCAATGTTTTCTATAAGTAAGAAAATCTGGTGACTCTATACTAAATACTAATATTTTCGGGTTTTCAACTTTTGTATTATGTACTTTCAAATAAAGAGTATTTTCACGGCTATCAAAAAGGCATTTTTTCCATCGCTTCCCCTTCTCATTTGGCCCGAATCGCTTAATGCGCACAATTTCTCGAGGTTTGCACACAAAAAATAATCAGCGTGGACTCTATAGGCTAAATGAGGTATCAGTTCATAACACAACTTATGACTTTTTGCAACACCGGCAGTAGATGTCTCTACGGTCGGTGATTTACATGATGGAACCGAATTTATTTCCTCACCAAATGCAGTCTGTTTCAAATCAATTTCGAATCTTTCCAAAGGATGGGAATAATATTCGTCCGTAATCGCTGTAGCCTTGCCAGGGTAATCGAAAAAAAAACTGTGGTCATAATTGTTGGCCCATAAACCCATTTCCCATCTTATTTCGTGCACGTTGACCTGTAGAAATCCACTGTGTGGATTTGGTACTTTTTGCTGGTATGATGTGTTGAGCCTCGGCAGGTAGATTTGTACAAAAGGATAGCGTAGCAAAAATGCTATTTGATGTCTGTGACTGTGACACATGATGCGTTTTGCTATGATATGACTTTATCTGAAATTAAATTTCGGGTGGGAGGAGTACAATAAATATGAACTACACAACTAGTTTAACTTTATGAAGTATTAAAGCAAGTTTAGTGAAACCAAGTAGAGTAAAGCACGATGTGACGCGATTTATTTGATGTGACATCGAGGTCTATGATGTGGTTTAGTGTGATAAGATTTTTGACCTATAGAAGTGCCCAAAACGTCAAAGTGGTGAATTGGTATCTGCAACTTTGAGAAATGGTGTGGTCAGGCATAAAAAAATTAGGTCAGGAGAGGTTGCCATTTTCTACCCTTGAAATTACGAAATGTGATGTGATTTGATATGATATGATTTTGTGTTAACTTTAAATCCGGTAAAGGTAAAAAGAATATATAACTAAACTAGTACTATCTGCATAAACAGCCTAAGAGTAAGGAATTAATCTAAATGACAAGACCAAACAAAATTTCAAAATTGCATAGTACATAGCACGTACAGGCGCAGTATGTAATAGAGTACGATCAGATGTGGTTTGTTGAGATGTGACATCTCCACCTACGGTGTAGTGATACGATTTCGCATAATGTGATATGCTTTCACATAATGTTATATTTCGATCGATAGTATTGCTTGTAAAAAAAATATGGTTTGCTATCTCATATGTACGATATAATGACCATAATGGTAAATATCACTGCATTGTAAAAAGGTAAGATGTGATGTGATTTGATATGATGTGATATTGCAGCATATGATGTTGCTTGAATTATCTTATATATAAAGAGACAAGATGAATGCAATGTAGAACCGTTTTCTGCTAAACTATAATTCTAAGGTATACAAATTATATATGTATAGATAGGAAATTTTGAGGTGTACTTTTATCCGTAAATAAAAAAAATTTAAGAAATCATTTTAATATAAAAAATTTAACATAAAAGTCACACCACTACACATTCACTTATTCACACTATAGACACGCTGTGTGTGTGTGTACTTGCTTTTTGTGTACTATGCTGAATCGTGAGCATGGCCGAGGAGTTGCTTTGTAGGAAAAAATTAAGAGCCGTAGTAGTGTGAGTAGACTTGCCATGCATGTTTTTGTGTTATTCGTGTGGTCGGCTCTCACTGTGAGTGCGAAGAGTTGGTAGTGGACCAATGAAAAATAAGTATTCGCACTATATATACTCTGTTGTGTCATGCATTTTTGCTTTAGTTGTTGTTATTGTATTGATTACTGGCTACGATGCCCAGTGTCAGCTGCTCTCCTGAGAGCACGAAAAGTTGGTTTGTTGGATACATTAAACAAGCGATGCAAAATATGAGCAAATATGTAAAATTCATTGCTGATACCTACAACCAGGGTTTACAAAAATAAAATAAATGATTACTCATAAAGAGTATTGAACACCGAAGAAAATTAAAGGAAAATAGAGGAAAGTAAAAGAATTGAAAGGAAGGAAAATTAAAGTAAAGAAAGGAAAGAAAAGGAAAAGGAAAGGAAGGAAAGGGAAGGGAATGGAAAGGATAGGAAAGGAAGGAAAATTAAAGGAAAGAAAATAATGGTAAGGAAATGAAAGGAAGGGAAGGGAAAGGGAATTAAAGGAAAGGTAAGAAAACGAAGGGGAAAGAAAGAAAATAAAAGGAAGGGAAGTGAAAGGAAAGGAAGTTTGAGGAAAGTAAAAAATAAAACAAGAGAGTAAAAAAAGAAATCAAGGAAAATAAAAATATGTTAGAGGAAAGTAACGACATAGAAAGGAAGAAAAAAAGGCGGATAAAACATACCTACAGCAAAAAAATAAAATAAAATAAAGTTTATTGGTTGAATTTCAACCACTGGTCGAACTCTAGTATGATTAAATGTACATACATAATGTTATATTTCGATAGATTGGATAGCAAAAACACTCAAGATATAATGTCAACTGATGTATTTAAATATCGTAAAGGTGCAATGCTAGACTATGATGTGATTTGATAAAATGGATTATTGCTACAAAAGATATATATGAATTATCTCATGCACCTTGACACAAATAGCATACATACAGACATTTTTGAAAAATTGTTTTGACATCCTCTTCACATTTAACTGAATATGTTACTCTTGTGTCTTACTCCCATTTGCGATTTCCAAGTTATCACATCGCGATATCATACCGACCTGCCATTTTAGTTCTTCACCAAAAACGAATTTCTGAATATGTGCAAAGAAAATTGCTCATAACCCATCACAAGATGATGATCTAGTAATTATATTAATATGAACAATTTAAAATAATTTGAATTGAGTTTCCTACAAGGCACTTTATTCAGCAAAGTATATAAATGACTTCAATAATATATTAGTAACGCCCAAGTCAGGGCCGAAATAAGCGCAGCACAGACATTATTAATGAGACGAAAAATTCGTAATTTTATACCAACTCTCCAACCCTAGATTTTTGTGCTTTTTCATCTACCGCTCATTTTGATAAATTACCACAGCTGAAATTTTACTTCAGTTTTGCAGACGTATTGAAGTGGAACTGCAGAAGCAAATACAAATGGTTATGATTTTCAAGTTTATCGATGAGCACAGAGAAAAAGGGCAGATCAAAAAAAAGTTTCTAAGCAAAGTATGACCCACATTTCAAGTTCTTAGAAATTTTATCTAAAGTAAACTGAACAATTCAATATGAGGGTTTATAGCACATATCCCGTACTTGCAAGCATTTGTATGGGAAAAACATTGAAATGCTTTCAAAAGCGGCAAAACTTGCCAAACAGAGATTAAACGCTGATGATGTTGCAACCAAATGTGCTGCATATGTTGCTTTAGCAGGCAAGAAGTTTATAAGCTCATACGCTTGGTGGTATACCGCCGTACAGCTGTGCGCTAAAGTTAAGCGGAAGTTATAATTAGTTCCGGGTTTAACAGTTCTTTTGAAGCTATTCATAAATTATGAGCTCTCTTGAGAGAATATGTAAAGGCAAACGAGCAAACAAAAAAAATTTAATTTCTATGCGCAATACAAGAAATTAGTTTGTAAAGATTACAGATGAGATTAAATGATAAGTACGTAGGTAAGAGGGGGTCTGTATTGTGTAAGATTGTGTGTCGCAGTCATCCGTTTGATAAACGTTGCATGATACAGGCAACAAATTGGGGTGGTTAAATGGGGAGCGCGGAAACATTATGCCTTATGTGCTTTTGTAACGTGAAAATCTATCTAAATTAGGGTGGATTTAAAAAAATAATTATTTAAAACAAAAAATTTTTTTTATTATTTTTATTATTTTTATTTATTTTTAAATAAATAATAGTTCCAACAGTAATATTGTCTTTGCTCCAAAATCGTACATAATTCACAAAATGTCGAGTGTGATTTTTTTCTTATTAATCTTTCATTCCATTACTATAGAACATATATTTCATTTTTTGATTTTCCCTCATATTAATTTCGACTTCTTCGAAGGAACATAAAAAGTCTTCTAAAACGCCTAAAAAATTGTTTCATTGCAACTACCCCATTTTATCAATTATTTATTTTAAAATCGGCAACAACTCCTCAGAAAGTTGAGTATACATTTGCTTAAAATTAAATTAAAATTTCTTTTGTTTAAAAATATCTAGTTCTGCTCCCAGCTTGGACGAATTTTTCAACCCTACCTAATGTACATAAGTACGTGTAAATGGGATATATCCATTTAAGTTTCTATCTAACCTGCCCCTTCTCCCTGAAGTAGACAGAAAACAATCTCTAAGGTTGTTGTATGAAAATGAAATAATTAATTTATATTCTGTACAAAAGCAAAACTCTAAGTACATATTCAATTTGTCGGCACTTAAGTTAAATGTTTCGTATGATAAATGTCTAATTACAACACTTGAGAAATGTTTACTAGATTATTAACTACATAAAATAGGGCAAATAGAAATTAAATGCAGAGTGAGTAAAACTTAATCTTTAATCTGATTATTTGAATTTTTAGTGAATTTTGCATCACACTCCCGTTCTCATTTTCACCTTAACTCTCACTCTCATTCTTACTTTCATCCTCACTCTGAACCTCACAATCAGACTAGCTTTCATTTACACTTTCTCTTATCTCTTTTACCTTTTCATTATTATTTCCATATCTCTCTTTCTCTAACTCTCACTCACCCTCTAGCTCTAATTCTAGTTCGATCTCTCACTCTTCTTCTTCATCTCATTTCCACTTTCATTGGAACCGTCATTCTCACTCTTAACATAACTCTCACAACCACCGTCCCAATAACTCTCATCTCTATCCTACCCACCCTCACCGTCATTCTCCCTTTACATTTCCCACTCTCTCTTTTTCTTCTTCTCGCCCTCCTTCTGCATCCCTTCTCGTTCGACCTTTTTCATTTAGACCCACGACTAGTGACGAAGTCGCATAATATACTACGACTTGTTCCAGAAACTATTTAACGAATAAGCGGGAAAACTGAAAACTTATTCGTGAACGTTTAATGGATCTCTTTAGCTCTGATTCTGACACTTTGCAAGCTACTGGGTAAGAAATGAGTTCGAATTGCTAGTGATTCGAACGTTATTTTGAGAGACCTGAGAGCTCGAAAGAAGGCATGGCAGTTCGAAATATATAGATGGAAATTTAAAATATAAACTACAAAAGTAATAATAATAAAACTAGGCTCTCTGATAATAATAATTTTTAAATGAAGACTTCCCTGATATTTACTGTACCAATGAGTACAACAATGATATAGCTTCTTTTCTACCGCATGGCCCAGTTCCTACGGAAAAGGATGAATTTTCTAAAAACTTCTGCCCTTTCCCAAAACCTATTTTTACAAAATACAGAGCTTTTCAAAATGATAGCGACGTATACAGCACGCTATTTCTCATTACAAATTGGTTTGAGATAGGTGGCAACGCCGTAAAACCTCGTAAATGTAAACATTTTTGCAAGAGAGTTAAGATTGTATCAAATAACCTATATACAAAAGTTTATAGAAATGTGCCAAGACCTTTAGCGCTAATAGCGTTTAGCACAAAAATAAATATAATAGGATAACGTGGCAACCCTAGATATTAGCCCTATCTGGAAATATATTTTTTGAAATACGACGTAAAGTACATTTCGTTTTATACTCATTTTGATATATCTCATTAAATTTTTACAAAATTCATTTAAAGTTATGACTGATACAATACACTTCGATTAGCTGAAGACTCTTACCTCCATATCTGCAATTTGACTTATCAGCTGGTATATTTCCATTGGGTTCCAGACGATCCAGATACTCTTCGGAATTATAACCATTGTATGGAACTTTATTACCGTGATTATGGCCACCGCGATGATGATGATGATGGTGGTGATGATGATGATGATGTGAATCGTCGCCATCTTCACGTGATATTGCTGCAAGAGAGGAAAGAGAAAACAATAAATAAATATTTAGTTAAATTTTTGTTTTAAAAAGTTTTGAAATTATTCAATCTCAAAGAAAAATTTGCATGTAAAATAATGCTCAGAGCAAAGGAACACAAAACAACAATTTCTAGAATTTTTGTCTGTATATCTGTATGTTTGTGACCTCATCACACGTAAACGACTGCATGGAATTGAATCAAGTTTTCAGTGTTGTATTGCTAGATGTCCAACATAAAGTTTAGAATCACCTTTACAGCAGGTGATGAATTTACGTTGGGGGAGTTTTCTTTGAATGCCTGACGAAACCGTTGCACAACAGGCGACATTTCTTTAGTAATACTTTTTACGCACCAATTTTTGAAGATATTCAAAATGCGAGCAAGATTAAAAGTACTAAAGTAGAGTGAGATCTTGTAAAGCATGGAAAAGTGTTTTTTTTTTGTCAAAATACAAGCATTTGGCGTACTTTTCAGGTGTCGTGTATTCTCAATGCAGTAGTACACATCTGACAACTCACTCGTTGAATTTTCGGCAATATTTTATAATTAAAATTTTAAGCAGCTGCTGCTCGCATCCCGTTCACACAATTTTTAAGCCAACTACAAAGTAGTGCATATCACCGTAGAAGGCGTACCCTGCGCAACACAATATTCACACCTTAACCCACCCTTCAAACGATTCTTTACAATTTAGGTCAGCAGTGCAGCTGTGCAAAGCCCAACAAGCCGATACAACAAGAAAAAGTCACAGCAAAAATTAGGCGACTACGGTTGTTAAAGCTGACACCAATTGCCACCCTTCTGCCTGCTGTCACTTAACCAAAATCCCCAACATTTGACATACAAAATGGTTTTTGAAATCGTTTCTATGCTGTTCGTGACTGCTGCAGTATGGTACGAAGCAAGTGAAGGTGATTGCGGTTAGTGTGACATTTAGCAATGGAATGGTGGTAATGACAGTGGCAATTGCATGAGGGTGTGAGAGGCGTGAAGCATCGTGAAACAAAAATATTGGGTGAGCGGGCAATGTTTATGGTGTCATAGCTAAATCGAGTTTATTTACTTCAAATTGTTGCTGCTTCTCTTATAGCCAACATAGGGTAGACGTATGGTTTCAAACGACTTGACTCTGCTCTTGTGGCAACAGCGTTGGCCATGCCAAGCATATTGCTCCCTATATTTGCTTGTAATCTTAAACATCCATGACACTTAGTTGCGGCTTTTGCAGTCAATTGCAGCCCTAGATTTAATTAATTCATTAGATTTTCGGTTTGCTTTCTTGCTCGATGCTCCCTCAGCGCCAACGCTTTTGCAATTTTGCTCTCTCTTTGAATGTAATAAATGTCAAAATACTTTACAATCTGCCTTGCACTAGAAACAGACATGCATTCCCTGTGTGCGCTCGAATAATACTACTCAAATTTTGTGGCTTCACTAATTTAATTGCTTTTGTTAGGGAGCGTGCGGGCATATGAAAGACCAGGGAAGTGGTAAAGTGCCCGTTGCTATGGCAATAAATTGTTCAATGTCTAATGTTTACTTTGTAAAATGAAATTTAATATTTTATTTTGTGGTTAGCGGTTGTGTTACATTTTCATAGCAACTACCTGTTTGATACTAATTATGTTTACCTCATAGGTAAGGGTAGCGGTGTTTACCACAAAAGCTTTATACCTTTCATGAATATGAATCAGGAGTTTAACTCAACTAAAATACTATGCCACGCGTCGTTACGTCTCTCAGCTTATAATAGACTGAGTTCGATATTAAGAATTTTATTTATTTACAAGAAAACCCGGCCCGCTTCGCTGCGTCTCAGAACCAATAATAGACTGAGTCCGATTTTCATCATTACATCCTATACCAGATAAGATATATAACTTAATTTCATCGCTAGTTGCAGTACTCATTGTCACCATTCGTTTGATACTTATATTGAACTAACACATTTTGGGTCACCTTGGTCCACATATCGGTCGTTATCTCCGAAACTGGTCAAGGTATCGATACAATTAATATCCTATATTTTAAGTTGAACGTCTAGTAATGCAATGATAAAAGTTCCATGCAATTCCATGCAGGTGTTTTTGAGTGATGCGCTACCAAACATACAGAAATACAGACACAAATTTTAAAAACTGTCGATTTGGCTTCAATTGGCTTAATAATGGTTCCTCCTAACAATTTTTCTCACAATTTTATTATATGTGGAGTTTGGGTCGGAATCGAAAAATCTATTGACGAGCACGCCCACAGTCTTACAAAGTTTCGCTTAGGAAGTCGTACCATAGTAAAACTTATGATAACCTAGTTTTGATCAACCATATTTGACTAATATTTTGGGTCAGTAGTAATATTGGAAGCTTAGTTTACGAATTTGGGGTAAGCTACAACCCTTCTCTAGGTAACAAATTTTTAAAATAGGCGTGGTAGTGGCCGTATGTGTAAGAGGAAAATAATTTTTGTACATTTTCTAGAAGACATAGGCTGTAAGTGGGCGAAATCGGTTAGCGATCACGCCCACTTTTTGAACTTTCTACACTATTTTAAATACCATAACTCCAACATAAATGAAGCAATTAAAACGATATTTGTTATAAATTTGTGAAGATAGGTGCATGTTTGATAAATGGGCGAAATCCGTTATAAGTCACGCCCATTTTTCGCCGTATTGATGATGTTGTAGTACAAATTTCGAACGCGATAACTCTGTTATTTAATAAGCTGTAATAGTTTTAAACAAATAATGATTTTTTTTTTCAAAAGTAGGCGTGGCAGCAGTCAAGTTTCAGTGAAAAGTACTGCGGTGTTGTGCGGTAATACTAACTCAGCAAGCGAACATCCAGGACACTCCTAGAGAAAAAATAACTTAGTAGGTTTAACGTAAAATTAAGTAAGAAAATCCAGCATAACATTATTTAAAGTTAACTTCGAATGACCAGGTAATCAAAAAATTAAAATAGGTCATAATAAGAAAACAGAACTAAAGTTGAGCCAAAACAAAATTCAATATTCAACCTACGCACATTCGCTTTCGATTATATGAATAAGTTGCCCATTTTACTGCAATTTGAAACTAAAACTAGAACACCCTTATTAAAAGTTTAATCAGCAGCCATTCCTGTAAATGTCAATTCGTAAAGACCGCACTCACAGACGCAATGTACTATGAAGGCACGATAAAGCGCCTCAAGGTATGCCTGAAAAATGGAACGTAAGTAATTTTTTGTTTTGGTAAAAAGTTTATTTAGTATTTCTCACAAAAGTTTATTCAGCATAACAATTTCAATAAACTACTAGCATAAACAAAATATATGCTCATAAATAAGAGATGAAAAAAATTGGACTGAAATAAAGCGACAACACACAAAGGCATTTATAAACGAGCCAACTACCACAAGCAAAGACAAGAAGCCGGTAATAATATTCTGGCCACGACATTGACAAAGGCTGCCTCCTACAGCAGTAAGTATGATAAGTAATCACCATTTCTCACTTACTTCGACGCTTTTTTGTCGAAGAGCGAAGCAACGATGACGCAGAGGAGACCAAAGTAAAGATGTTGGTTGACGTGAAATGTATGGGTGCGATTGTGCGTGGAAATAAAAGGCGCGACAAGGATTAAAATGGGCATTTCGTAATACAGAAAGGCGCTTACGCATGCAGTGAAGGAGAGATGGGTAATCATTAAAATTAAAAAAGGAGAGGCAATATAAAACAATAAAACTGAGGGAGACATTTTAAATAAAAAATAAATGCGGATATGAAAGAGTGGCCTTTTTTCGGATGAAATACTGCTTACCGTGCCTCAAGTGACAAAAGTATGTTACTAAAAGGTAATTTTTGGTTTTCATCTTTTTTTTATATTTTTGAAATATGAGACTGATTGGTATGCCAATTAAATTTTGTTTGTAATAAAACTCAAAAGTTGTTAATAAAAATGTTGTAAAAGTACTAAAATTATTTCTGTAAAAAATTGTGAAAAACTAACTAGCTTAGAGTGGGCAGAGGAGATGTACACTCAATACAATGGTGAGGCTACCCAAGGGTTCGATTACTCAAGCAAATCGGTCCAGCTTTAAAGAGACTAATACCAAATAGAGATAGTATCCATACACGATCAACATACGGTAAAGCACAGTTCACATAGGTAAAATCTAAATTATTCATTGAGGGTCCAGCAGAGTAAGCTGAAATAAAATAAACTAAAATAAAGTAAAATAAAATAAAATAAAATGAAACAAAATAAAAAAAATTAAGTAAAATAAAATAAAAAAAATTAAATGAAACAAAATAAAATAAAATAAAATAAAATAAAATAAAATAAAATAAAATAAAATAAAATACAATATAATATAATATAATATAATATAATATAATATAATATAATATAATATAATATAATATAATATAATATAATATAATATAATATAATATAATATAATATAATATAATATAATATAATATAATATAATATAATATAATATAATATAATATAATATAATATAATATAATATAATATAATATAATATAATATAATATAATATAATATAATATAATATAATATAATATAATATAATATAATATAATATAATATAATATAATATAATATAATATAATATAATATAATATAATATAATATAATATAATATAATATAATATAATATAATATAATATAATATAATATAATATAATATAATATAATATAATATAATATAATATAATATAATATAATATAATATAATATAATATAATATAATATAATATAATATAATATAATATAATATAATATAATATAATATAATATAATATAATATAATATAATATAATATAATATAATATAATATAATATAATATAATATAATATAATATAATATAATATAATATAATATAATATAATATAATATAATATAAATATAATAAAATAAACTAAAATGATATGATATAAAGTTAAACAAAATAAAATAAAATAAAATAACTTAAATTGCATAAAATAAAAGAAAATAAAAAAAAATTAAGTAAATAAAATAAAATAAACAATAAATAAAATAAAATAAAATAAATTTTAGACATTTTTGCGACCTTTTTGACTATATATAATCATTTGTTGTTGAAGCTGGCTCTAGGTCAGTTGCATTAAAAACACGCTGTTTTAGTTTTTTACCGCCAATATATTTCGATTTCCAACGGAAATCATCATCAGGGACTACAACAAAAATGTAATATTTATTTAACACTAGTTTACACATTACATTTTTGTTGTACTCCCTGATGATGATTTCCGTTGGATATCGAAATATATTGGCGGTAAAAAACTAAAACAGCGTGTTTTTAATGCAACTGACCTAGAGCCAGCTGCGACAACAAATGATTATAAAATAAAATAAAATAAAATACAATATAATATAATATATATAGGGTGTTTTTTTTACAGGTTTGTTTTTTGAATAGAGATAAAACTGGCATTTTGTGGTCAAATCTGGCAACTCTAATGTCATTTATGTTCAGTTTGGTTTGCCATTTCATCATGAACAGGTTGACAAAAGAACAACGCTTGCAAATCGTGCAAATTTATTTCGAAAATAATGGTTCAGTTCGCGAAGTTTACCGTGAGCTCCGTCCATTTTATGGTCGACATAATCGTCCATCAGAGCAATTAATTCGGTTAACCATGGATCGTTTTCGCACTACGTTTACTCTATGTGATAATACGCATCCGCAGAGACCTCGAACAGTGCGCACCGAAGAAAACAATTGCCGCTGTAGAGCAAAGTGTTGAAGAGGACCCGAATGAATCGATTCGCCACCGTGCACAGCAATTGGAGCTTTGTCCATCAACTTTATGGAAGATTTTGCGCAAAGATCTTGGCTTGCGACCTTACAAGATCCAGCTTGTGCAAGAATTAAAGCCGCGAGACCATGCAATGCGTCGTGATTTTGGTGTATGGGCCGAAAATGAGATTGATTTCGATGCTGATTTTCATCGCAAAATTTTGTTCAGTGATGAGGCTCATTTTTGGTTGAATGGCTACGTCAACAAGCAAAATTGCCGCATTTGGAGTGAAGAGAATCCACATGAAACCCTTGAAACGCCATTACATCCACAAAAACTGACTGTTTGGTGTGCTCTATGGGCTGGTGGAGTCATTGGGCCATACTTCTTCCGCAATAATGCTGGAGAGGCAGCTACCGTTAATGGAGACCGGTATAGAGCCATGATAACCGACTATTTTGTTCCCGAATTGGATTGGCATGAATGTGGATGAGTTGTGGTTCCAACAAGACGGCGCTACATGCCACACAGCGCACGTCACAATCGATTTATTGAAGGAAACATTCGGAGCGCATAATTTCGCGGAATGGACCTGTCAATTGGCCACCACGGGTCGTGTGATTTGACACCATTGGATTATTTTCTTTGGGGATATGTGAAGTCGCTCGTCTACACCAA
Source organism: Merzomyia westermanni (assembly GCA_949987695.1). Taxonomy (NCBI): domain Eukaryota; kingdom Metazoa; phylum Arthropoda; class Insecta; order Diptera; family Tephritidae; genus Merzomyia; species Merzomyia westermanni. Next base: position 44,074,803 of record OX465291.1, on the reverse strand, counting down.
CAAACCAGAAACGTTAGGGGAATTGGAAGCCAACATTCGTGGCGTTATTGCCGACATACGGCCCCATATGCTCGAAAAAGTGGTTGAAAATTGGACCTGTAGAATTGGCTTTATTCGAGCCCATTCGCGGCGGCCACATGCCCGAATCAAATTTAAACATTAATGGCATAAAATTATCCTTCCAATAAAGCCAAATTGATGGACCTTAAAACGATTTTCTTGTGTTTTATTTCAATTCGAAGTTCTATACCCCTAAAAAAACACCCTTTATAATATAATAAAATAAAATAAATAAAATTACATAAAATTACATGAAATAAAATAAAATAAAATAAAATAAAATGAAACAAAATAAAAAAAATTAAGTGAAATAAAACAAAATAAAATAAAATAAAATTAAAAAAATTAAATGAAACAAAAAAAAAATAAATAAAATAAAATTAAATGAATTTTAATTTAATAAAAGAAAATACAATAAAGCAAAGTGGAGTAAAGCAAAATAAAAGTTAAATAAGTAAAATGAAATTAAATTAATTTTAATTTAATAAAAGAAAATACAATAAAGCAGAGTGGAGTAAAGCAAAATAAAATAAAATAAAGTAAAATGAAATGAAATAAAATAAAATAAAATAAAATAAAATAAAATAAAATAAAACAAAATAAAATAAAATAAATTAAAAAAAGTGGAGTAAACTAAAATAAAATAAAATAAGACAAAAAAATAATAATAAAAATAATTTTTGCGGTAGTACCTAAAGTTGAGGGCAAAGTTAAAAATATGCTAACCGCTTTTGTGGTTGAATTTTATCCAGGAGACGAGCTCTTGTAGTTACTAAGAGACCTTTTTAATTGGATGTGAGTTATCCTATAGCTCTGGTATTTGCTAAATTTTATCTGAAATTTTCAAGCGCAAAACAATATGTTGTTATACACATTTTTATAATCACTTGGCATTGTTTGATTTACGTAAAACCTAAAAGTGTAACCAAAATTCGTAGGAACTTAATCCCCTTCGCCATTGTTGTTGCAATATTTCCATTACCTTCGTGCGCTCTAGTAAGCATACTCTTATGCAATAAGAGCGTATATAATACGGAGAATGTAAACGATTGTCGTTGAAATTTGCTACACGACCCTACAGAATTTTTGTGCAACACACACATATGCAAGGCAAGGATTTCCATTAGGACAACAATTTAGATTTTGATAAAAAAAAAATGAAATAAATACAAAGTTACTCACTTAACAAAATCACAAAAGCAACTAAAAGTTTTTGCAACGTGCGCTGCCAATGTTGTGTATAGGTATGTATGTATGTAGTTACTTAGTGTGTATGTATTTGCACATCCTTGTTAACATATTTGCATAAAGGATTAGTGTACTCGTTTGTTGATTTTGTAATCCCACGTTTATTTTCGTTTTCTATTTTTGCTTTTGCTTTTTATTTATAATTTTGTTGTTGTTTCTACTAGCAGGATGCTACCGCTTTTGCCGTAGCAGTCTTAAATTGAATTCATTTCCTTTTAGCTTGCAATTTGCGCCGAAGCGGTTTAACAAAAATTCGATGGCAAAAAAAGTCCGACCGAATATTTGGTTTCTGCTTCCTAACTAGCAATATTTTAATACAACCTTTTAGCTTACTTAACTTGTCTTAGAAATTAATGAGGTGAAGTTTTTGAGAATTATTTACTTAAAATTCGGAGAAATTCTAATTCCGCAAAAATGCAAAGAAAATATTTTTATAGCGAGCAGGAAATTTTATTTCTAGAATCGAAATAATAAATAAAAACGGGTGATTTTTTTGAAAGATTCTCTCACATTTCTTTTGAAACTAAGATATTCTTTGAACTAACAATGCAAACGAAAAGCTAAAAATTTCAATTTGAATACATAAATATATAGAGATAAAGATAAATATACAGTACAGATAAAGATTAAGATAAAGTTTTGGATAAAGATAAAGATAGTGATAAAGATAAAGATAAAAATAAGGATCAAGATCAAGAGCGAGATCAATAAGATAAAGATAAAGATGAAGACAAAGTTGAAGATAAAGATAAATATAATAATAAAGATAAAGGTAACGAATAAGCTAGTATAATGATCGAGATAAAGAAAAAACTAAGGATACTAGCTTATTCATTACCTTTATCTTTTTCTTTATTAGTATCTTTATCGTCAACTTTGTCTTCATCTTTATCTTTATCTTATTCTTGATCTTGATGTTGATCTCGATCTTGATCTTGATAGCCATAAATATAAAGAGAAACATAAAGATAAAGCTTGAGATAAAGATAAATATAAAGATAACGATGAAAATAAAGAAAAAGATAAAGGTTAATATAAAGATTATGGTAAAGGTAATACGAAGCTCGAAATAAAGCTAAAGCTAAAGTTAAAGATATTTAATTATTTTGGATAAAGATAATGAATTATTTTGGAACTATTTTGCAATATTCCTCATTATTTTTGGCCTTGACACAGAAACATCGAAATTAAAAAAGAGAATGAAGAAACGATTAAGACTAGGATGATATAAAGATAAATACAAAGGTAAAGGTACAAATTAAGATAGTACGAAAATGAAAGAAAAGGAGAAATTTTCTGGCAATTCTTCTCCGGATCTGGCTACAGCTCAACTTATACATTTAAAATTTTACCATTCTTAACAATTAATTGAAAGTCCAAAGTCAACACCATACCGAGAAATTTACAAAATAAGATATTTTTCTGAACTTTTTTCGGTCCCCGAATAAAAGTCCTTCCTCTTCAAGCATGTGAGCATATAAAGTGTGAATGAAAACTCAAATATATTATATCTTTCACTGTTAACTTTTAAGATGACCGAATAAAAGGTCATACGCGCATACAAACAAGCACAAAGGAAAAGAGAGAAAATTAGCAAAAGTCAATTGGCATCGTGTTAACAAATTTAAAACCGCAAGGATAACTGAAAAACTACACAAAGCAATAACAATACAACAAGTTAGAGTAATAAATGAAGAAGCGAATATATGTTTAACTTTTATTAGATTAACTTTTCACACAAATTTCTCATATCTTGTCACATACATACGTACAAAAAGTTGCTATAAATTGTTCGCACAAATAAGCCATTTGTTTTGATTATTTTGGAAGAAAAGAATCAATTTATTAGCCTATTTATGCGATTCCCGCTCTTTCTAAAACTTCAAACGAACAAGTGATTTTCCAGCTAACCCTCTCAAAGATTTTTGATAGTAATGGAGGTGGTTCGCTCAGAATTAATACCAATCAAACGAGGTAGCAGCACAAAAGCCTATTACACATATCAGAATGTCTTATTAGCGCATATTATTTGTAAGTAGAATATATTAAGCTTCAATTTGTTAGGCAAAAACAAAAATCCACAGAAATCTTAATGAAAATCCAATAAAATTGATCATCGACACGCATATGTGACTGTAATCAAAATAATGTCGGAGGAAGTGGGGTGTGTATCGATGGGCTTATACGACCACCAAAGTTGGTAATAGGCCAATTTATTTGTGGGATTAGAAATGAAGTGTTGCATACTTTAGGGGTTAACGCATAAAGTATAGAGAAGAAATTTATTTTTGCTACGAAACGTGTTGGAATTACGAACACTAGGATTGATTTTAAGCAAAACCAGAAGAAGAAATAAAGTCATGAAATCTTTAAAGACATTTCTGTCTGTTTGCAATTTTAACATACGGTCTCTTAAATTTTCTTTTTTCCTTTTTTTGCTCTCTAGCGTTTCTAGTTCTCTAGTATTTTATCATTATTTTCAGCTCTATTCTTTCCGTATGATGGGGAATAGCGAAAAAACTGGTGACATATAATATTATGTATTCATATGACGTGAGGATTATGTGATGCGATACTGTGTTATGATATATCACCTGAATGTAAGATGTGGCCAAAATGCAATATTTCTCGAAGATCCAGCTGCCGGCAGTTCAGAAAAACTGTGTGATCATAATAACACATAATGGAACGATTCTTTGGCTAAAGAACAAAGAGTAGTTGTTAAGGCACGACTCTCTATATTTTAAAACTGGGTGATGAAATATCGCGTCTCATCATGCTATGTCAGAACGATACAATTACATTATATAGCTCGCAAAGCAGTAATATCTAAAATAAAATTTAACAATCCAATCATAATATCAAATCGCTTTAAATTATGTCACATCATCTCATATATCGCATTTTTCCAAAAATATTTGTGAAAAATCAAACGGTTTATCATAATCGTAATTATATATATCTATCGATACATCGAAAGCATAAGGTTTAGTTAGTTCAAATCGAGTTAGTTAAAAATCATTCTGTCTGTTTATTCTGCATATCACATCATACCACAACACCTTGTATCATATGACGTTAACATTAAAATATTTCGAAAAAGTTACACCTTTTTATTAATCACATCATAGTCTTATTTCCGCTCGCATGCTTAAAAGCTTGAAAGAGTTTAGAAGAAATTGTGTTTTGATACTATCACATGGTTGGTCGATCCATTAGGCAAGGAACAAGTTCATACGGTAGTATCCTTTCAAAAGCTAAAAGCGCGGTGAAAGAAGTAACAACATTTTGAAAAATCGTTCCACAGTTTAAGTACATCGCATCACATTAAATCCTATCATATCACATCATGTCATATCATATCACCTTATATCACATCAATATCATGAAAATCGCACCTTTTATTAATCACATACAGTTCTTTTGAAAATATTTATAAAAAATCAAATCAGTTTTCTTACCGCTCGTGTGCTTAAAAGCTTGAAAAAGCTCATAAGAAATGGTGTCGTGATATTATCACATGCTTGTTCGATCCATCAGCTAAAGAACAAGGTTCTGTTCGTAAACAGTACCTTTCATTACGTGAAACTGGGATAAAAGAAATAAGAACATTTTTAAAAATCATTCTATTGGCTTAGCACCGCAGCGCATGAAATCCTGTAATATCATTTTGTATTATATCACACGACCTAATATCATATCAAGTTATACCAAATATATTTTTAAAAAATAATAAATTTTACTAATCACCTCACCTCCAGCTCTTCCGAAAATATTTATGGAAAATCACATTTTACCGATCACATGACATCAAGCTCTTCCGAAAATGCTTATCAAAAATCACATCGTCCTCGCATCACATCATATAAAACACTTTAGAAAGTACATAATACATTTTTTCTTGATTTTTTCACAAGCAGACCATTTTTGTTTATACTACTACATAGCCTGCAAAAAAAACATTGGAAATATTATTTTACTACCTCATAAAATCGCATAACATTAAAACGCATCGTATCGCATCACATCATACCAACCCATATCACATCAAGCGGTTAAAGATATATTTAGAAAATACATCTCACACTGTTAATTAGACTAAAAATACCACATCACTCTCAAAAACAATTCTTTAAAAGCACACAATTAATTCTATCCCTCGTCACAATATATCAATCGAGTTATATTAAAATGCTTAAAATGTTCAGATTACATTATGTCATGGTATTATCACGTGATCGGTTAAAGGATGAGCTAACGAACAAGATATAGTTTCTAAAGTCACGCATTCGAATCTTTAAGTACAAAGTCATGTTTTATATATACTCAGCTACTTATTCCATTCGATTTAAAAATTAAATTTTATCTAAGCTACATCAAACATTAATGAAATAAAAAAGTATTCAACCACATTTTAGCATTACAAAGAAAGTCTGACATAAATAAATCAAACATAAATTGAATTAAGGCACGAGTTTGCTACTCCTCATTTCTTATATAGTTTCAAAGTTTTATTTTTATCTTGTTTTTGTAATTTTTGCGCATGTTGCAAAAAACACTTTGCCAGATGACCACTCACAAAGTCAAGGAAATGAAGTGCGAAAACCACATGCATACAAATGTGATCATAAAGAAGCAGCCATCAAACATACATTTAAGCGCTAATACAATGTTAGCTTCCCGGCAATACAACGAGCTAATTGAAAGTTATCCTGCAACTACTTAGAATGGATAACTAGTCAGACAATTTTCTTTTTTCTCTAAAAGCAACTGAATTTCGGACAAAACTAGTTTAAAATAGCCCAAACAAATCTTTGTTTAATCATGGGGTGTAAAAGTAATTTAATAGTCGCGAAGCATAATAGATAGCTGCTCAGCTCACTTGGGAGAGATTATGAAAGCAAACTCTAGGGCCGGGAATAATAAAACTAAAATAGTGGATCTTCTTAGCTTTTAATTTTTGCTGGTACAATTTCAGTCATTTTCGGGCTAGTTTGTTACCAGTCAGAAGATATTATAAAATAAGTACCTCACCTAGGATTTTTCCAATTATTGACTGTTCAGTCAACTGGTTAGCTTTTATATTTACTTTTACAAGTTCAACCATTTTCAGACTGGTTTGTTACCAGTTAAAAAATAATAGTTGTACTTATGCTGTTATGTTTCCTGATTTCCTAAACTGTTGTTTCTCTACAGGGTTCTATTCCTTTTAAATCATACATAAAAAATGAGCAAATAAACAAGCAGATGTGCGTCTATTGACACATCACGTACCGAGCCATACACAATAGTAGCGGATTAGCCGCCAGAAAGCGACAAAAGTTCCTAATGCGTAAAAACTTGGTAAAAAAAAGAGCAAAAGTAGGGGCTAAGTAGATTGTTGTTTGGTTGCGTAGAGATGTGTTGATGCCCACTTCGGCGGACATGTGTCATACAGTAGCGACATATGAAAGCGTTGTTGTGGTTTTGTTAGTAGTGAAATCGATATTTGTTCTAACCAAGGAATGTCTGTAGGAAATGTGTCTGTGTTCATTTTTAGAAATAAGAGAAGACTAATAATGCACTGCTCGCTGTTTGGTACTTTAACGATTTCTAAGAGTTCGAGACCTAACAATCCCATGTTATGTGACCTGTGATTTTTCGATGAATTAAGAAGTTCTCAAGTATTGTTTTGTAGCATCACTTAGAACGACACCTGCATATTTATTAAGATGTTTTTATTTTCCGATAGGATTTATATGATTTTCGCTACTTTATTATAATATTTCGCTAGCTAAATAGTTTTTACCTCCACTATCAGGCACTATTGCTTCTCATTTCTCGTTGGTCATCTACAAAAACTCAATTACTTTCGACCAACCCCAAACATGACAAGTAAATGAAGGATATTTGTCAGCGCTTGATAAATAATGTCATTCTTGAAGATAACAGCATGAGAAGAGAAAAAAAAAATTATACACTGAGTGCAATTTAGCAGAAAAAGAGATGAAAAGTTGTCGAATTAAGGAAGCAACTTAACAAACATAGACTGCGTGTAATGTAGCATACATTCAGGCGCATATGGTTTGGAGTATATAAAAAAAACAAGTAAGAAAATCTGAGGTCGGCACAAATCGATTATTTTCTATAAAAGTCGATTATTTTCTATAAAAATCGATTATTTTCTATAAAAATTTATTTTTTTTACAAAGAAATCGAGAAATCGAATTTTTCTACTCTAGGTCACATCCCTACGGGAGATGGGTGAGAAAGAAGCTGCATACGGAATTTTGACTTATCTCTCTCTATGGCGCGATATACAACAGGTATATCATCATAAACCTCCTAAGAGATTTTTGCGCCAAGCTCCTCTTCCAATTTGTGGTGTGCCGATTTTTGAATTTTCCCTACAAATTGGTGGGACCTACAGTTTTTTGCCGACTCCGAACGGCATCTACAAAGGAGACGAATTTTTGCTGAGAAGCCTGTCATGGCAGAAATACACTCGGAGAGTTTGCCAAACCACTGCCGAGGGGCGACCCCGTTTTGAAAAACTTTTTTTCAAATCACTTTTGATGTTACCTGTACCAGGGCTCGAACCATGGACCTTCGGTGTGGTAGGCCGGCAACACTACCTTCACACCACGGCGGCCGCCGTTTCGATTTATCGAAATTTCCGATTATCTTGGTTAAATGGTAAAATAACTTGTTTTTTAAACTTTTCTTGATGACAAAAAATATTGGAAAGAAAAATTCAGATTGTTATTTTATTCACAATTTGCTATGTGCTTACGAATAAAAATCGAATTAAGTTATATTTACTTTAAATTTTTTTTTTTAAGTTACAAAAGAAAGTAATTTTTAAATCCTACTTATTGCTAGCCTTGAAATCAGCTTTCTTAATAATTCGACTGCTTTTTTGTTACCAAGCTTCTGGCTTAATTAATCATAATAGATTCTATTTATTCGTTTTTTTCTAGGAAATTACTCGGTCAATCCCTAGCAATCAATTATAAGAAACATCCGAACCACTTACAATAGCTTAACGAAAATGAAATCAAGCGTATATATAATGCTGCTGATAATAACATAATGAGCGCAAATAAGTTAAGATTTCTCTTAGTGAGTTTACAGAAGCAAATGTGGAAAATTACCATATGCACACACACACTTGCGCCGCATACTTACATAACTCCACTTTTGCACACCATCGCTAATGACACGCTGTGTTCAATAATTGCCATACAAAGCAAACAATGCCTGATATTTATTTAAAATTAAAAATCCATTTTCATTAACTTTATCAAGGCAGAAAGGTAAACATCAATTTTTTTTCTTTGCACTTTCATAGATTAAAAATATTTTGCATATTTTTTAAAAACCGTCACTGTATGCACAAATTGTCAACACACAGCAGGAGGAAGTGTGGGTGCGTAGGGAGTGGCTACAATAATTAATAAGCAACCCCCCACGAGCAATGAAGAGGAATGAACGCTGGAAGGAACCCTACATTTGAGAGGACGCAACGTTTATCCAGACATACATACATAAATGTGATTGGCAATCAAAAGTCATTTGCATATGCTTTTCCTAAGGGCCTGGCGACTACTTACAGCACAGTAGAGCAGAGTACAGCAGTGTTATGGGAAATGTAGGTGGCAATGGTTGGCGGACGCGATGTCGAGAGGTCATAGCAATTAAAACGTTATGTGCGCCAATGAACCTAAACGAGCAAGGAGAGCAATGGATCGTTTATAATTACATACCAGACATGCTCGTACTATATATATAATGGTTGGCCGCGCTTAAATCAAATAAAAGGTTGAACAATGATAATCATATAAAAGTACAGAGTTCGAGCGAGTCCATGCAAATGCAAACAATTGGCTTATCAATTTGCATGCTGAGTAGGCGTTTGACAGCAATTTTGGTCAACCAATCAGCCACAGTGTACATGTGCTGCAAATGCATTTAAATACAGGGTGTGAATTTAAAAAAATCGATTGCAAGTGGTGAAACCTAATGATAATTCCGTTCAAGTCGGCAGAGGAAGTAGAGTAATAATATTAAATTAAAGAGAATTACATAGCAGAAATGGTGCTTGCGCCAGTATGGCAATGTAATGTGCTGGTCTAGCATAACGAAGGTCTCGGATTCAAGTAGTAGAACAGCTAACATAAAAGTTGAGACAAATTTTTTCAAAATTATCGAAGCTTTCTCTGTGTTGGTGGAGTCGGCATAAAACAAGTACCTAGGGCAGGCCATGAGAGAGCTAAGTGTTCGAAATACAGCGAGGGAGCTAGCTACCTAACGGCTAACTTTAATTTGTCCTTCTTCACGTTTCATAGAACTCCACAAACGACCTTTCAGTCGTTGTAGCACTTCACCCCGATATGTAGCTGTGTAAATAGCTGGAAAAGAGATAAAACTCTAAAACGTTAAAGAACGTCCAAAAGGCTAGGTTTTAGTCATTCCGAAAAGGTAGTCGTACAGCTAAACAATTTGATCAAATCAAATAAAAAAAAAATTTGAATTAAATCAAATGAAATAAAATAAAATAAAAAAATTTAAATAAAATAAAATAGACTAAAATAAAACAAAATAAAATAAAATAAAACAAAATAAAATAAAATAAAATAAAGTAAAATAAAATACAATAAAATAAAATAAAATAAAATAAAATAAAATAAAATAAAATAAAATAAAATAAAATAAAATAAAATAAAATAAAATAAAATAAACTAAACTAAAACAAAACAAAATAAAATAAAATCAAATAAAATAAAATAAAATAAAATAAAATAAAATAAAATAAAATAAAATAAAATAAGATAAGAAAAATAAAATAAGGTAAAATAAAATAAAATAAAAAAATATAATAAAATTATATACATTATAAAAATAAAATGAAATTAAAAATTAAATAAAATAAAAAAAAATAAGATAAAAAAAAGTATTGATACATTGTAAAAATAAAATAAAATAAAATGAAATATAAAATAAAACCAAATCAAATAAAATAAAAAAAATAAAATAAAATAAAATAAAATAAAATAAAATAAAATAAGATAAATTAAATAAAACAGAATAAAATAAAATAAAATAAGAGAAAATAAAATTAAACAAAATAAAATAAAAAAAATAAAATAAGATAAAATAAAATAAAATAAAAAAGTATAATAAAATTATATACATTATAAAAATAAAATAAAATGAAATGAGAAATAAAATAAAATAAAATAATATACATAAAATATTATATAAAATAAAGTCAAATCAAATCAAATCAAATACAATAAAATAAAATTAAAAAAATTGTTTATAGTTAAAACATAGACTTTTTTATTCAGTTCATTTCAAATATTCACAATTACACTTATGGAGGTCCCACGGCCCCACTTCCAATAACTCCGACTAAATTTTTGCATTGATTTTGTATATCCTTAAGCAAGCGGCAGATACCTTTAGAAACATGGAGTAAGAATAGTTCACTTTGTATAGCGAATGCAATTTCCTTTTTATATCCGATATATCCAATTTTTTCCATATGTATTTTATTGATATCGTATATCTCCATACCAATTTCCAGGTCCTTGCTATGAACCCTTTAAGAGATATTTAGCATTCTAAATTAAGTATGTGTGGAAGGTGCCACGACCCTTTTATTATTAACTCCCACTTTTTTCCATACCAATTTTCAGATCGCTACCATAAACAATTTTGAAGATGTAATGCCTGCAAAATCAAGTTCGTTTGAGAGGTTCCACGCCCCCTTTATACTTTCATATTTTTTTTCCTAAACTTGAGCATAATAATTACAAACAAGCCCCCAAAAGGAAGTATTCATTTTGGTTCAGTCGTTTTCAAGTTTTAGCGTGACGAACAAACCACGAATAAATTTTTATATATATAGAATAACCCATCCATGTTGAGGGAAAATATTTAAAAGCCCACCCTTATAAACGATTAAATAAGTAGGTTGGATACTTTCTGCAATTTATGTTATGTTATGGGACTAGATGTGGTATCCTTCAAAAAAGAAGACAAAATATACCTAAGGGTTAGTTCTACTCCATTGTAGCATAAAAATATCTGATACCATGAAAACTATTTAAAAAGTATATAGATTCCTGGAGTATCTTAGTCCATGAAAAAAGTGCACATCTAAAAAGCAGTGAGATACATGACTTCTTAAAATCACAACTTTCACCCTCTCAAAAAAACAAAATCATTTTCCAAAAAAAAAATATTAAAATTGCAAACCTGATGAAAACTCTCCGCTTGCCACATATCCGCTAGTAATAATTAAATTGTTGCCCCAGCTGAGCTAAGGTGTAGCAAAAAATTTAATTTACTGCATTCCACACCCTCTCAAGTAGAAACACCAAAGCACTAGGCAGACGGGTCAAGAGGGGAAAACCAGGTGAAAAGAAGTTAGTAAATTGAATAGAGATTGCTCCTGTAACACCTTTCTTTCCATGGCGTGTAATTGGAGCGCTTTGAGTAGCCGTAGGGTATAAGTGTAATTGAAAATAATATGGAGCGTAAATTCTGGAAATTATGAGCAAGAAAAAAAACGTCATTTCGTTAGTGTAAGTGTTGTGTTCCAGTTGTCGTAGTTTTTACTTTTCTTAACTTTAGTTAGATGTAAATGGCCGGTTTAATGATAAAGCATGCGTGTCCGCCTTTTATGTGACAGCTTTTGTGTAACATAAATTGCAGAAGCTTAGTTGCTTTAGCTTGAATTTTTAAGTGGTTGTAGTCACGACTCTTACTAATGTACTTGCGTTTATTTGAGAGTATGAAAATCGAGGCCATGATGCAGTTAACATAGTCTTGTACAATGCCGTGGTGCTGAACTCCTAAAAGTTGGCTAACTTTGAAAGTATATATTAGAAGTTGAAACCTAGTTGATTAGGCCAAAAAGATAAAAGTGGTTGACCAATGTGACACGAGGCATTTTTGGAGCCAGGGTCATACATCGTGGTCCAATCCTGCCTGCTCATAGTTTATAGGCGTTGAAGATACTGACTACTTATGTCTCGTAAGCTCTGCTAGATCATTGTTTCGTCACTTTAGCAGATTGTGTTCAAAGGCAAATATATGTAAGATTGACTTGATGACACACACTGAGTTCCAATTGCCCACTACTGAGCAAACGGTGTCAGAAATTTCCGGAAGCGGCAAAATATTTAATTTTTATTTTCAACTGAACTCTGTGCTTTTGTTTACCGCCACAATTTTTAATTAGAATTTAATGCTATATCAAGGATTTAGGTGAGGCTTTGTAGAAGCAGCATTTATAAAAAATATATGCGGTGAAACTATAGTTTTAATTTTAAGCCCACTATATTGCGGCTCTAAATCCTTTGTCTCACTTAAAATTATGAGCATTAAACTAACATATGTGTATGAATATGTGTATAAGTATGTGTATTTTGCGCGTACACGTATTGGATTTTTTCCCCAGTGTTTTTTTAGATATCTGCTACGGCTGCACAGTGGGGTATTTTGAAGAAACTATTTAATGAATATTTGAAGAAAAAGTAATATAAATTAAAATCAATTTCCAAATTTAGTTCAAGGAAAGTTTTTAAAAATTTAATTTTTTTCGGTTTTCTTTGAATTCAAAAAAATGTAAACCCTTGTGTGAAATTTATAAAAAATTTTAATTTTCTAAAAATTAAAAAAAAAAAATAATGTTCAAAACAGTTTTTACGCGTGTTTGTTGAGCATGTAGCACTAGCCATTTCAAGATTTCAAGACTAAGTTTAAAATGTCAATTTAAAATTTTTTTTATTTTAAACCAATTACACATTTTTGTGAAATTTGAAAGAACTTTCAATATTTTAAAAATTACAATGAAAAAATTTAAAACAGTTCAAAGATTTTTGAATTTAGGCTGGTATTTGTCGAGCATATATAGCAATTACAAAACTAAATTAAAAAATCGTTTTTGAAAACTATAATTTTGGATTTTTTTGAGTTAAAAGCAAATTAAGACTTTTTGTGCATTTCAAGAACCTACTTTATTTTAATATTTTTGAAACATTTTGAATTTCGGCCGGTGTAGTGGAAAATGTATTATAAATAGAAATTTACTAGTCATTTTTTTTAAATTATAAAAACAACAGATATTAGAAAAAAAGGTGAAAACTTTCTTTAAACCTTTTTGAGTTATAAAAATTGAAAACCTTTTTGAAATACCGTTAGTGTCGGTCGAACATATATATGTTACTAGCATTTACAAGATGGAATTTAAAAACGTTTTTGAAAACTATAACCTTCCATTTCTTGATTTTAAAAAATTAAAACTTTAAAAAGAAAAATTCAAATTTTTTTTCAACATTTTTTCAACATTTTTAATTGCCATTTTTTTTGTTCAACATATAAAGTAGCAATTTTTTTTCCGAAAATGTTCAAAAAGTTTTGAAATTTTTTGAGTTAATTTTTCAAGTATCGTAAAAAATAAAATAAATAAATATTAATAAATTTTCTTATTTAGTATCTCAGCATCATTCAGAAATAAGATTTGCAAGTTACAATAGTATACTGTTTGGAGTCCAACTGCTCGAAAAAATTGTAAATTATGCTTCTCGGAAACAAGCATTAGTGTTCAGTTTTGAAATTTGTTTATCACTTTAATAGATTTTTTTTACCCTTAACTTTTAGACATAGTTTTAGAAAATGTTTAAATGGTTCGAAAAAGGATTTAAAATTTGGTCGGTTTGTCTTTTGAATATCGTTTGGTTTTGGAAATTAATAAATCCCGAAAAAGGAAAAAGAAAATTTAATTTTCAATTAATTTTTTCAAAACTTAGTATTGAATTTTTTGTATTATATTGGCAAGTGTTTGCGCCTAAAATTAGTTTTCAATCACCTGGAACCTTACTCTTGCTAAGATACTTGGTTTTATGACTAGTTTTCTTAAAATGTCCCACAATGCGCCACCCACATTGGTTTTTCAACGTTCAACACTTTCTTTGTTTTCTTTCGCCCCTTTTTTGTTGTTGACATTGCAGCTGTCGTTATCGCTAACATTGTTGGTAGTGTTTTTTAATTTAATTAATTGCTTTTAAGCTTCGTATTTCACGTTTACTTTAGAAAATAAGCTGATGTTGCGCAAGTAATATTTGTGTGCTGACTGCTTGCAAGTGTGTGAGTGTGTCGGTGTATCTATTTTTGTTTTGTTTTAAATAGCAAGACACATCTGCGCTAAAGGCTTTTGGATACCAACATAATCGCCATGGGAATAAGTAAAGTTCAACAATCGCAATGTAAATGAAATTTCAGTAACAAAAGCAAACACAACAACAACACCGCATTTGCAGTGACAATATAAATTTTATATAACTTTTATGTACTATCTTCATACTTAAGCGTATTGTCTTTCTCATTAGTTTTAGTTTTGCCAAAGTGAAGTATAGTGATCTCATAGCATAGCCGACCCCAACACCAGCCAGGTGAACAATATTAAATTACAAAAGTTTTTGAAATAATAATTAATCGAATTTCTATTGAAGATTCCAAGTGCGTAGAGAAGCTGAGACACGAAGAAGGGCTGATTTGAATTTTAAATAAAAATTAATTAATGTCCCTTCTACTGGTATATTTGTGTAGTTTCAACCTTTGCTAGCGAGGCAAATATGTATAATAAAGGTTTGTTCTATATATAACAAGAGCTGCTGAAGCTCAATATAACACAGGATGTGGTTGAGTTGATTAATTGATTGTAATTTCAAATAAATAATAAATAAATAAACCAACATTTTTCAAATATACCAGATGACTGATTAAAGTTGCTGTTAATGTCATCTAACCTAACTCAGAGCACATGAAGCTATGGTGTTTGGATAGTCAAAGTGATGAACTGAGACGTGGAAGAAAAAGAAACCATAAGGGATATTCCAAAAACCAATTATACAGCTTTTTTCCATCATTTCGAGGTTGTCCACTCACTTGACTTTTAAACTAAGAATTAATCGTTCCAATGAAAATTTGTTTCGCTCCAAAATTGCAAAAAAACATAAAAAATGTTTGCGTTGTTTCACCCTCTTTCAATTCAATACAAAAGAAAGTGCATTTAATTTATTGAATTTTACATAATTTAAAAAAATAATGAAAAAAATTCTTTTCAGCTTTCGACTTTCCACTGAGGGACACCCTACAGATTTTAGGCCATCTCTAAAACACAGTTTTTTGCCACTAGACCTAATCGCTTTTAATCAGTTTTTAAAGTTAACTTCTTATACGGCTATGCGATTTTTGTAGTAGATCGACACTTTTTGTGTTGCAACGGAAGTAAAAAATTGTAGCAGAGTGAATCTAAATGTATATTTTATATAGTCTACTTTTAGGAACCTTTAAACTAATCATATAAGCTATAACTTTAAACATCATCTTCTTGTATATCAGCCGATGGAGATAAAATTTTGGCATTTGGATAGTTTACTTTATTCTAAGACTTTTTACCTACAGAAGAGGCTTTTACATGGTTGCCAGCTATTTAGTTTTGTATTGTTAATTAGATTTATCATTGAAAATTAGTGAAACAACCCAAAGTGGGTATCAAACGAAAGGTATTTTACGTCGCAAACGTCGTTTAAAAACAATATAGCTAGGTAGGGTTACCAAAAAGGGCTGCCACGTAATTCTACTATATTTTGTATAACCGATATTATCTAGGAAACTATTTGACACATTTCAATGCAATTTTTACTACAATATGAGTACTCTTACTTTAGTTTTACCTAGCCTCGAGTATACCCGGTCTAGTCACCACTGTCTTAAAAGGGAGCAGTTTGTGATTAAAACAACAACAATATGGGTTAAAGATAGAGAAACTCACCTGGCAAACTTACATGAAAACCGGTCTGCTGGTTCTAACTTACACGTCACCAATATGGCCCCTGACTTTAGCATTACACATTAGAGGAAGTTCCTGGCCGAAGAGAGAACACAGCACTCAGCACTGATGCAGAGGCAAGAGCAGGACTATAATCAAACCCTAATGGAAAGGTTTCTGCTAAGTACTTCTAAACAACAATTTCCTGGTAGACAATTGCTTGAAGCTGAGCTGCCTACTACTACTACTACTACTACTATTAAGCTACTTTTCTAAATCTCGTCTGGAGGAGCTACATTCGCAGGGAGACGTTAGTCACTCTGGCTCAACATCGACTCCGACGTTATAGTAGGTGAAACTCTTACTAATCCAGACAATGTTAAGACATAAGAAATATATACCAAGCACACTACATGTCTTCTAACAGCAACCTTATTATAGCCCAACTCTTCTCAAGTTTTCCGTTTCTTTGGATTTCCATTAGAAGAGCTTGGTGATAATTTCGGTAACGAACGTGTCGTAAACAGCAACAACAACACCAACGGAACGCACATCCGTCTGCAGTTAACTTTACCAATGCAGGATTGGCCCCTTTTAAATGCTGCCAGCAATCATTAGCATAATATAGCCCACCCAGCGCATCCGTCGAAATTTTATTCGTTGAAAAAAGTTCTCGTCTATGTCGAGTCTATTTCTAGGTGAAGATCAAGCTACAAATCAAACTTGATTTAGATATAATAACTTGTATCCAGCAATCGCAATTTGGCAAACCTTCAAGGGATGAATCGATTTCTTCTATGATGTTGATAGTTTTATGGCAAGAAAATTTTGCTAAACACAACTGAGTATAAAAATAGCAACATATATTTACTTTTGGCATTAAAAAAAGGTGTGTTCTTTTTCTTGTTCAGCACTCATTCCTTTTACGTATTCTCAGCTTGCCACACGTACAAGACAACCAAATCGAATATTGATGTTTTTGTGTGATTTACACGCATTTTAAATGACTGAATGAAGGAATATGTGAATGGGACATGGCAGATGAGACCAGTACACGTACACATGTAAATATTTGCTGTTATATTATATGCAAATAAGTAAATATGTATATATATACAGTTATGTTCAATATAATAGTAGTAAAGTTAAATTGAATATCGTTACAAGAAATAAGAAGAAGCTTTTTTTTAAAATAATTTTCATATAAAGTATAGCGAATTTTATAAGAGAAACCGCATAAAAAGAAATTGCAAAGTTTACATAAAGTTCAGGAAAATTAATCAAAGTTTGAAAAATGTTTTTTTGTCAAGGATGTTCGGTTTTGTTTCCATGCGAAATTTATTTTTCTTCATGCGTTGTATAAAGCAATCACTCAACACCCTAGTTCTAACTTGCACAAAGCTGTACTAAAATTGATTGGTCTACAATACTACATACTCAAGAATTTTCTGGAAATTCTGCCAAAAAATGTAAAGCTTTTGATAGCAATTTTTTAAAGTTTAATTAACTTTGCTAAACTTTGTGTAAACTTTGAAGTTTCCTTTTATGTGGTTTCTGCTATGCGGTTCGCTATATTTAAAGTGAAAATTATTAAAATCACTGCTTCTTATTTCGTCGAACGATAACCATTTTATAGTGTAATTTTAATTTCACTACTATTATATTGAACATAGCTGTATATGGGGAATTTAAGGTATACTATTTGTGTTTATGTATTGCACACTGTCTTTCCATTGATTTTTGCCTTTCCCTGTACCTCGGCGATTTAATTTGTTTAGTACAAGACTGAGTACTGTATGTGGCTGCCATGTCGTATACGTAACATTTTGTGTGACTCACCACATGAACTTGCACGTATCTCTGTTGCCGGCAGCATTGCGAAAAACCTGAACTTACTTTCATTAATTGCTACTACTTCAGTTTGATATTTATCCGGTTTTACACATATTGCTTGTAATTTTGTATGTGCATATACCGTTATGCGTGTGTTACTTCCTGTTGTTGCTCACAAAGACACAACTTCATGCAAATTACATCCGTTTGGCCCTATTTGAAATATAACTCAAGCAGTGACATAGAATGTGCGCATATTTCCTGCTTTTCCTTTCAACATTTCATCGATTTACACAACTAATGAAAAACTTCATGCAAATTTTATTGCGAACAGCATCTATACATTGTTCAATTACATTTTATTTCCACTTTCTTATAAAGTTTTTGTTTCTATTTTTAATTGATTGGTACTTTTTCTCTAAAGCGGAAATTTAAACAGACGAAATAAATATATTTTATAGCCAGTAAAAGTGTGAATTTTATGTCTTAACCAATAATTATTTATTGAGGAAGGGTAGCATATACCGAAATGGATATATAAGAAAGCTATTGCACTTATCTATAATTTTTCTCATTTCCATTCAAATAAAAACCTTTAATAAATAATAAAAATTGTGTAAAATCATAAAAATAATAATTTCATAAAATATTGATCTCTTTACAAATCGAATAATTCAAGTAAACAATTCTAGTATTTTTGTAAGTTTAACGAGCTCAAGACCAGTTGATAATAATTCTTAGTTAATTATTATTATTTTTGAACAGACCGTAAAAACCAATAACGAAAATAAATTTGACACCAGAGCACGGGTATGTACAATAACTATCTTCTAAAGAAAAGAAGAATGTACAAAAAACAAAAAAAAGCCCAACATACATGATTTACAAGAACAACAATCAAGGGAAACATTTATCTAAGCAGCTTGCCAATTACGCGCAAAATCAGAAGTGCGCCGGTTCGATTCGCCGCAAGATCTTCTGAAATAGCAAAACTATACGAATTAGTCTGACGAGAAATTACACATTTATCCAAATTTCATTAATTGAGACCAATTATGACGAATTGAAACTTTATATAGCATGGGGGCGTGGCTCCGCCCACTTTTTTATCAAAACTATATATTGTCTATGCTGTACCCAGTGAACCCAAGTATATATTGTTGAAATTTCACAAAGATCGGTTGAGTACTTTGGCGTCTATAACAGTCACACATTTTTATATCTATTTTTGTTACGCACACAAGGTATATTACTTTATTCGGCATAAACGAATCGAGATATATATTTATTAATGTATATCAAAACTTTCAGGATGAAAAGTAAAATATTCGGGCAAGTAGCTAATACCCCACTGCAAAAGTGAAGTGGTACATCTTTTTTGATTTTCATACCTTTCATGAACATGAAATATTTGTACGTATGAGAAGAAATAGAGATAGTCCCATCAAAAAGTATACTGAAATGATCAGGAGGATGCGCTGAGTTGATGTAGGCATGCCCGTCTCTCTATACGTCTATCTGTCCGTCTGTCTGTCTGTTTGAACGCAAATGCGAACTGAAAGTATTAAATAGACCTGCGTAAATTGGGATGCCATAATAGATCACTACTAGGTATATAATGTTCGTTTCTACCCGAACTTAGACTTCCTTACTTGTTTACTTTATATTAGTGATATTAAACGCATATGGACGTCGGGATAATTGTTTACTTTTTTGTAGCATCTGCGGAACTTTAATCACTTCTTCAATAACAAAATAAAGTCCATAGTAGCTAAATATTTACCGAATTATTTAATAAATTCCTTTGAGAAAAAATTTTATTTAATTATGTAAAGGTTTAACTCATGACTTAATTAGTTTTTACAGGGAAATGGTAACAACAAAATTTTGGTAAATTTTTAACAATTGATAATGTAACCTTTCCCCCACCCTGACATTTTTTAAAGCGTTTTAGCAATTGACGTAGGATGCAAAGAATTACCTAAATTTGAACAAAAAAAATATTTAAGTTTTATCCTCTTGAAAATTCATATACTCAAATTATTCAAACCCAGTATTGAAATAAAGTTTTGCACGATCATTTCCTAGCTCCACAAAAGTAAACGTATAGAATTTTCATTATCTTCGTCTTTTTTTCATTCATATGGCCACTCTAATTAAAACTCAATAAGGTAAGAAAATAAAAATGTCAAAAAATTTCGCTTCCATTGTTATTGTGTTTAATAGTTTGGCGTAATTTGAGAAATGACAGCGCCGGGCGGTTATTTGCGGCGTTTATTTCGCAGCGTTTTCGTGTTGTGTTTCAAGCGTATAGCCTGTATATGTCTGTTGCTTTAAATTATTTCTTTAATCAGAAATAATAATAATTGACTGAGAATTATTATCAACTGGTCTTGAGCTAAGGCAAAAATTAGAAATTAAAAAAACACTTCGGCACACCTATGAAAAATACATGAAGTCTACACACATCTCATATTTCTCAATCTTCTGCTTGCCAAGATTCAAGCCTCTAACTTTATTTGAAAGTTTTCCAAAATCTCATCGTTAGTTAAGCTCGCTAGTTCGGAAAACTTTTCTACTACTTTACTAAGTGTTTCTTTACGTTTGTTTATAGCATTTGGCATTTAATTATGAGCAAACACGAATTTTCAAGAAAACTTGTGCAATTTGGGTATTAAGTGAATTATACGAAGATCGTAGATTTGAACGCATTATTACTTACTGCTTAGTTTGCAGTCGAATCAAATATTTTCAAAGAGATATATATATAGCGAATTACTTACAAGTAGAGGTTGGCCTATTATATAATTCAATGGAAAAGGGAACACAAAACAAAAAGGAAATAAAATAAAATAAAATAGAATAAAATAAAATGAAATAAAATAAAATAAAATAAAATAAAATAAAATAAAATAAAATAAAATAAAATAAAATAAATTAAAATAAATTAAAATAAAATAAAATAAAATAAAATAAAATAAATTAAAATAATATAAAATAAAATAAATTAAAATAAATTAAAATAAAATAAAATAAAATAAAATAAATTAAAATAATATAAAATAAAATAAATTAAAATAAATTAAAATAAACTAAAAAAAAATAAAATAAATTAAAATAATATAAAATAAAATAAATTAAAATAAAATAAAATAAAATAAAATAAACTAAAATGAAATAAAATTCAGTAAAATAAAATATAATACAAAAAAATAAAACAAAGTAAAATAAAATCAAAGAAAACGAAATAAAATATAATAAAATAAAATAAATAAAACAAAATATAATTAAATAAATAAAACAAAATAAAATAAAATAAAATAAATAAAACAAGATAAAATAAAATAAAATAAAGTAAAACAAAAGAAATCAAAAAAAAAATAATAATTTAACATAAAGTAAAATAAAATACAAAAAAAGAAACCAAATCATATAAACTAAACTAAAAATAAAACATAATAAAATAACACACTGAAATAATTCATAATAAAGAAATATCCGTCTCGCGAGACTACAAGTATAAATTTAACAAAAACGAAGGATTTACTCTATGATATTTATACAATTAGCATCAAATCGTACATATTTTCCCTTTTATAAACGCATATCTCCTTATACCCAATTCACTCCTTATCTTACCTCTCCAACTTGAAATAAAATGTAACCCGTGCCGAAAAAAAGGCGTCCCCTTCAAAGAATCATGAGTGCCCTAATTTGCATACACACATAATATTAGTGCTCATAAGCTTGAAGCAAATCACACTTATCATTTCCTTACACCCGGGATGCTATCACGCACAATGCCTTTTAACCCTTTTGAAATCAATTTGCTAAACTTTTGTTTTGCTCTTGGAATGCCAGAGATTGATAAATGACAGTCACCACAGGAACATCCAAGTACGCACCCTGTCTTGTCAGGTGCTGAGTTTCCCCCACATAAAACTGACAGAAAAATGTCTAACCCAAAAGTGAAATACTAAGTGCTGTAATATGTTTTTTTAGTTTATACTTTTTTTTCTTCTGCGAAAGGTGAAGGAGGCAAAAATTTACATAGAAACCAAAACATTTGAAAGCAATCATGACTAGCGGCATTTTTGTGGCGACTGACAGGGGGGAAAGCATGAGTTCATTCGTACACAACGAAAAGAAAAGTCTTTTTTTTCTTATCATGCTTTAACGGCGGTGGAGCCACTTACTTTTTCGGTTGTAGCGGTTTAATGCTTGTCGTCGGCATTGAAAGGAACTATTGGTGAGCCCTTGATTTTCGTTAATTTGTTACTTAACACGTTCAGGCATTCATGTTCTATATGCAGAGAATATGTAGCTTTGATAAGGATTTTGTCGGTGAAAATATTCGAAGCGTAAAAATAAATTATAAAATTCAAAATACATTTATGTAGTGCTGGACGTAGATTGACGGACTCTGGACGGACTGTTGACGTATACTGTGTATTAACGGTAAGCCTTAACGAGGAATTGACGAAACGCTACAAACGACAGAACAAAACAATTCAAAACGACAAACGAACGAGAGTACGATTCGGACAACCAACAACGAAAGTTAAAATTAAAAGTCGTCAAACTGGGCACATATTTAAGTTACCTACAGAAACGTATATTTTAATCTTAAAAATAACCATTATATTTAATTAAAAACTATTTTAAAACCAAATAAAAGTGTTTTAGTGCATATTGGTAAACGGACAGGTAAGAATTCCTACAAATTGGGGGCTCAGCCTGGAATGCGTACCGAGTAATTAGCAGCAGAGAAACTGAATCTTCAAGCCGCACGTGGTTTTACATGTGCACAAATTACTTTCATGAGCTAAAATAAAAAAGAAAGCATAAAACCACAAATTTTTCCGAAAATTGCAAAATTTTTGCACAATTTCTAAGTGATTTTACAACTCGGAGCACCTAATTTCAAAGCGACGCCACAAAGCAGCGCAGTTAGCGTACTGGAAAAAGCAGCGACGATTTTTTTATGTATCCAGTGAACTGAGTCGAAACAGTGTAGTAGCGTACAGTACTGTTTAGCACAAAGCAAGGCATCAAACAGGAACACCGCTGATAGTGGCAAAACAGCGAACTAGGCAGACCAGCCTCAGCAGCAGCATACGAAGCAATACATCAGCAGCCGAGAACTACCGAGCAGGAGCAAATTTTAAAATTCTTGCTAACGGACACCATTCCAACTCAAGAAAGGTACAGCGTCATTAAGAAGCTATAAAAATCAACGAAGCAATCGAAATGTGTCTACATACATATGTGAAAAGAAGAAGAATTTAGCTTGTGTATAGTTGTGAAGAAGAGAGAATACAAAGTTGTTGTAAAGAAGGTAAAGAAAAGAAGTTTGTTTTAAAAAGAAGAAAAATCAGAAGTTGATGTTAAGTGAACGAAGAAAAGAAGTTTATGTTTAAAAAGATGAAATAGAAAAAAAAGTAGAAAATATACGAAGTTTTGAAAAAAAATATGTAGGAAGAAGCACACTCACACATACGCATGTAATTGAAAAAGAAGTGGATGTTGAGTAAAACTAAAGAAGTTTATATTTTGAAAAAAAAAAAGAAAAGAAGCAAAATACAATTAAATGTTGTAAAATGCAATTAAATATTGTAAAGGTATATACCTACTTGGAGAAAATTTAAGTAATGAAAATTTCGATACGCTAGAAAATAAAAAGCAAAATACGAAGTAAGCATACAGCGCATGTACATATGTATGTACGACGAAAAGGTAAGCAGAAATCCAAATACGAAGTAGTGAAAAGAAAAGGAGTGAATGTTGGAAGAAGAAAGCAAGTACCAAGTTGATGTAAATTAAAAGAGAAAGGATAGTGTTGCAAGTTAAGAAGAAGATGTAAAAATACTAAGGAGTGAAACGGAAAGGTAGAAAATAAGTGGATTTTGAAGTAAAGCAGAAAGCTAATATAAAGTTGATGTAAATTAAAATAAGAAGACTAGTTTTGCAAGTTTAAGAAGAAGATGTAAAAATACTAAGTAACGAAAAGAAAGGGTAGAAAAGAAGTAAATTTTAAAAGGAGGTGAATAGCAGATGCGAAACTGATATAAAATAAAAGAAGAAGAATATTGGTTAAAGTTCGAGAAGAAGAAATCAAAATATAAATTTAAGATAAAGTGAAGACGAAAATAAAAATAGAGATAAGAAGAAGAACATAGAATACAAAAGAATTCAAGCAAAATTGAAGCAGATTCAGTAAAATTTCTGTACACATACGCATGAATGTATGTTTATTGTAAGTTTTAAATTTAATTAACAGCAATATAGACGGCACAGAATACAAAAATTTTTTTTATATATAATCCAGTTGAAATGATACATACTACATGTGTATACGTATAGTTAAATTAGTTTGAATTTTTTTTTTCTATCCATCTTAACATTTACCGAAATTTTGAGCTTAACAGTTGTTGTACTTAAGGAAAAGTTACGAGAGCTAGATCTTTCGACATCTGGACAAAGAGAGAACTACAGGACAGACTACTCCAGCACTACGGGTTGTCGCGAAATGACCAGAGTGATGATGAGTCGGGTCAGTCAGTGTACGATGATATACAAGAAAATAATGCTTTGAATTCTTCCCAGTTCCTCGTAAGACAACAGCAGTTCACGCTCAAAGATATGAGCGATTGTATTAGCCCGTATTATGGGGAGGAATCTGTAGATATAAGATTTTAAGTAAACGAGTTTGAGCTAAATGCAGACATAGTGAAGTGGAACGATTTACAAAGATTTGTGTATGGCAAGCAGCTTCTACGTGGAGCAGCCAAGCTCTTCGTCAGAAGCCAAAGCAATATTTTAAATTGGGAGAGTTTAAAAAGTGCTTTAATTTCTGAGTTCGGTTCCAAACTTTGTTCATCAGACGTGCATAAATTGTTGAAGAATAGACGCAAGCATTTTAATGAAAGTTTTCGTAAATACTTATACACACTTATGGAGATAGGAAAACAAATAAACTTAGGCGAAGCAAGCATTATAAACTACTTCATTGAGGGTATTCCGGCCACAAAATTCAATAAGTCCGTATTATACCAAACAAAGTCTATTGAAGATTTAAAGGAGCAGGTAAAAGTGTATGAGAAGATTCGAAAAGGTTTTTCAAATACAGCAAAGGCAGGACCAAGTGTACCAACTACAGAGAATAAAGCAGGCGCGGCGAAACCGAAAGAAGAAATATCAAAGAGGTGCTTTAAGTGTGGAGATAAATCCCATATAGCAGGTCAGTGTCCAGAGAAGCAATTCAAGTGTTTCAAGTGCAATGAAATGGGTCACCGCTCGTTTGAGTGCAAGGCTAAATCTAAAGGATCCAAAGAAATAAAGAAAGAACCGAGCTAAGTGAACACTTTGAACGATGATGTTTTCCAACCTTTTCGCAATAGCGTTCGAGACGAACTACATTTTAAGATAGTAGAATTAAACGATTTCAAGTTTGAGGCACTTATCGATTCGGGATGCTCCTTGAACTTAATACGTTATGATACATTATTATTAAGTGGATGTGAGGCTAAGTTGAGCAATGACCGAAGAAAATTATATAGTGCTTGTGCAAATGTAATCGAGACAATAGGAAGCTTTGATTGATGAATATAAACCAGTGGGTAGATGCGAATCACCCGTAAAAATGTAAATTGTTTTATCAGACGAAGTGCCCGTTTATCAACGTCCTAGGCGAATGCCGTTTGATGATCGTCAGTTCGTTGATAAACAAATAGAAGAATGGTTAAGAGATGGAATAATAGTACCTAGTAATTCCAACTATGCTTCCCCGATTGTGGTCGTTTGAAAGAAAGGTGGAGGAAAACATTTGTACTATAGGCAGCTCAATAGAAAAATAATGAGGGACAATTTTCCGATGGTCGTTATGGACGATGTTTTAGATAGATTGCAAGGTGGAAGAGTTTTCACAACACTTGACTTGTCGAACGGATTCTTCCATGGTCCAGTTGATCCACAATGGAGGAAATATACTGCATTCGTAACAAGTGATGGACAATACGAGTTTTGCGTAATTCCCACAACAGCCGGTTCTATCGCACCGGAATGACCCGGGTTTTTTCACCCGGCCAAGGGCTGTTATTTCAGTGTAACCCTGTCCAGTCTGGGGCGGGGCGAGGCACTGTTAACAACAACAACAACAACGAGTTTTGCGTTGTACCATTCGGTATTTCAAATTCCCCAGCTGTCTTCTGTAGGTATATCAATGCTGTATTTCGGACATTAACCCAGAAAGGTACAGTAATTACCTACATGGATGACCTGATAATTCCGGCAAATTTCCGAAGAAAAGACTAAAGCTTTTCAGAATTTCCATTTGCCACCAGATAAAAAATGTTTACAGAGATTTCTAGGACAAACGTCGTATTTTCGTCGTTTCATAGAAAACTTTGCTGTCATAGCCAGACCGTTATCAGACTTGCTAAGGAAAGATGTAGATTTCAAATTAGGAGAAAAAGAAATAGTAGCTTTTCAACAATTAAAGGCTCATTTACAGAAGTCGCCAGTGTTACGGTTGTTCTCTCAAAGTGCAGTAACTGAAGTTCATACCGATGCTAGTAAGTACGGGTATGGAGCTATTTTACTGCAGAAAGACCCGGATGACCAACAACTACATCCGGTGCAATACATGAGTCGGAAAACTAAGCCTATAGAAGAGAATTATCCGGCATATGAGCTAGAAGTACTGGCAATTATTGAAGCTTTGAAAAAGTGGAAGATATACCTGTTAGGAATAAAATTACAAATCTTAACAGACTGTAACGCATTTACCATGACACTTAAGAAGAATGAGATACCACCTAAAATTGCGAGATGGGCTTTATTCCTGCAAGATTTTGACTATGAAATTGAGCACAGACCGGGAACGCGCATGAAACATGTAGACGCGTTAAGTAGGGTGTATTGCTTGATGTTAGAGGATTCATTAAAGTACCGACTTAAGCAAGCACAACTGAAAGACGAATGGACAAAGGCAGTTCGAAAAATCTTGGAAAAGGACAAGTATGAGGACTTCTATGTTAAATACGACATCCTTTTTAAGAACCCAGAAAAAGATTTGATTGTGGTACCAGCAGGGATGGAAGATGAAGTCATAAGAATGGCGCACAGACAAGGGCATTTCTCGACAAAGAAAACTCAGGATATGTTAAAGAAGACGTTTTATATTCCTCAAATCAGCACAAAGGTAGGGCAACTGGTGCGAAGCTGCATCGAATGTATAGTTAATAATGCGAAGTCAGGAAAGAAAGAAGGATTTCTAAATTCAATAGATAAAGAAGATAAGCCATTAATGACATACCACGTTGACCATGTAGGACCACTCGAAACGACCAGCAAGTCATATAATTATATATTCGTAGTGGTAGACGCATTTAGCAAATTTGTGTGGTTATACCCCACAAAGAACACAGGAGCAGACCCGGTAGTAGATAGGCTAAAGAAACAAGCAGCAGTATTTGGAAATCCGCAACGTATTATTAGTGACCGGGGAGCGGCATTTAGCTCAAATTCTTTCAAAAAGTATTGTCATGCTGAAAACATTCAGCATTTACTTATAGCAACAGGAATACCGCGCGGAAATGGGCAAGTTGAGAGAATACACAAAATAGTAATTCCTATGCTAGCAAAGTTGTGTACCGAAACACCAAGCAATTGGTATAAGCACATTGATAGGGTACAACAGTATATAAATAATTCACCTCCACGAAGCACCAAACATACTCCGTTCAAGATCCTAACGGGATTAGATATGCGTCTGGCCGAAATGCCAGAGCTTCAAGAAGTGTTAGAAAACGAAGCTGTAGAAGAATTAAATGAAAATCGAGACATAGTGCGAAAAGAAGCTAAAGAAAATATCTCTCAAATGCAGCAGGAGAACCGTAGATCTTACAATTTACGTAGAAAGAAAGAAACGGGTTATGAACTTAATGATTTAGTAGCGATCAAAAGAACTCAGTTCGGGAGCGGGCTAAAACTAAAGCCAAAGTTCTTAGGGCCATATAAGATTGTTACAAAGCTCAACCATGGTCGATATGAAGTCAAGAAAGTTGGCGACCACGAGGGGCCGGGAAAGACTTCAACAGCGGCAGAGTTTATGAAAAGATGGACTCACTCATTCGGGGTCGAATGAAATCAGGACGGCCGAATGTAGTACTGGACGTTGTTTGCGGACTCTGGACGGACTGTTGACGTATACTGTGTATCAACGGTAAGCCTTAACGAGGAATTGACGAAACGCTACAAACGACAGGTACAAAACAATTCAAAACGACAAACGAACGAGAGTACGATTCGGACAGCCAACAACGAAAGTTAAAATTAAAAGTCGTCAAACTGGGCACATATTTAAGTTACCTACAGAAACGTATATTTTAATCTTAAAAATAACCATTATATTTAATTAAAAACTATTTTAAAACCAAATAAAAGTGTTTTAGTGCATATTGGAAAACGGACAGGTAAGAATTCCTACATTTATAAGAAAAACAAACCAAACAGTCGTCTGCAGAAAATTAAAAAAAAAAAAAAACAAAAGCAATGGATAAGATTTTAGAAAAGAAAACCTATAACAATTTATAGATCAAATATAATCGATCAAAGTTTCAAAAAAGCGGCCAAAAACTAGAAAATGTCGATAAACACAATAGAAATCTATCAGATTCAAGTTTAATTATAATAACAAATAATCGGTGGAAGTAAATAGTAACCAACTAAAATCTATGAAAATCTGCAGACATTTGAAAAGTCGATTTGGGACAAGAGCAATCTATAACGAAGACGAAGGACATCAAGAACGAACGATAATAAATAAATTGCAATCGATCCAAGTCAATAATAATCGATTTAAAATTACGAGCATCAGCGCAAAATCGATATTTTATTATAAGAAGATTCTGAAGAAGATAATATAGTTTTATATAATCGGAAATAAGACGAATTACTTGCGTTTACCGCCAAGAGCTTCAGCATGTTTCCGAAATTTAAATTGGACGAGAAGCTCTGAAAAAATTAAGAAAGTAGTAATGACTGTAGAAAAAACAACTAAGGAAAGCACTGTCTTCGGTTGTGCCGAAGGCTTTATACCTTTCATGAAAACGCATCACGTTTTTCAGTGTCCGATCTTTATTTATAATAAGTATAAACTGGGGAAAATTTTACGGTCTTACTTCGTTAATTGAAATATATACGGCTAAAAATTTGAGCCTGAATTTAAAACTATTTTGGGTTACATATATTTAGGGTTAGAACTTAAATTGTACCAGTTTTCGAGAAAATGACCGTGAAGAAAAGAGTTTAATTTTTGTTGGAACGATTTTCCGTCATTGAAAATGGCAGAACGCCGAAACCGGTTTGTCACAAAACCAAACTTGACAAGGGATGACGGAAAATCGTTCCAACAAAAATCAGCTTACTACCCTGTAGGAAGATCAACACAACAAAATAAATCAAAAGAGTTTAAATTTTGAACCAGAAATGTCTTAACAATTAAAAAACATAAGAAAGATTTGTATCAGTTGGCAGGTGGCGAACCGACGCTCCCGCATCAGAGTCGTCTGCTTTACCCACGGAGCTACGGTGCACACAAAACTTTAATGACAAAAATTCAATGACTGGAAAAAGCTTTCAGAAATAAATGAAAAGAAATTAAAAAAAGTTTAGATATTTTACTACAGCGTTGTCGAGCTTCTGAAAGAATAACCCGCCGATCAATTCCCAAAGTCACTCTTATCCGGAACTACATAATTGCAATCAAATCGGCTGGTAGCTCAAGAATTTTTCGATTTGCTCATATGTAAGAAAAATCATCGCCTACCTACCTACTAATGGCTGCAAAAATATTCTAAAATTCAATATATATTTGCTATCATCAAAAGAAAATGCATTTCATTTCTCACAATTTGTATTTAGGTTCTATAAATTAAATATTACAACGCGCAGAGTCAGCGCTGGAATATATGTATATTGAATGTTTACACAGAGAACGCTTCAAAAAAGCCCATTGCTAGTACTACAAAGATGAGCAATAGTAGGCATAGTAGTACATATATAGATAATAAAAAAGAGGTAGCCATAGCAGTAAACACTGTCTGGTCGCCACCTTTTCGAACTACACGTCAGCAGACAACTCAATTTACAAAATTCCCAAATGATTTTTTGCTTCAGCTTGGGTTGCACAAAAATGGGAAAAAGACCATTTTTAATATTTCTATCCACCACCAATATCCGTAAACGAAATTAAATCGCCCTTTGAACAAATTTCAAAAGTGTCATTTCAACGCTTTGTTGTTTTTGTTACCTTAGCAGTCATACTAAAATATTTATTGGAAATTTGTATTTTTATTTTTGTTTATTGACACTTTATTGTGCATTCGGTATGACCGTTTTATCACTTCTTGTGGACTTTTCACTTTTGCGGCTTAGTGAAAATGTGAATATGCCTGAACGCCTCAATGTAAGCTTCTGTATTCATATGTAATATCCTTACATGTTAAGCGGTTTTACCTTTGTAAATTCGAAATACTCATATGATCACTAGCATTAGCCTGTCTGATATATTTTAAAGTGGTCTTTATTCATGTTGGCGTCACTTAAATTTACAATTTGTGTTCTATGAAAGTACTTAAATACCATTAAGCTGTGCATGAGAATTTTTATGTTCACTACGCGAGAGTTTATTTTTAATTTATGGTCGTTTGGCTAATATATTGAGATCTCATACTCAATACTGTAACAAGCTCTATTAAAATTTAACAAAATCAAATCCTATTCACTTGCAGTGAAAACGATACACTCAGAGCCAACAAGGTGTCGAGCGATGAGCACTGTTAAGCTGATTAAATTTTTGAAATTGTATGGTACGTATTGGCCTATTGCGCAGTACCTCAATCAGGCCAAACACCTTAAGAAAGTCTAGGATGGCATTCTGCTTCGTGGGGTGTTATTTTCTAGCCACAGTGAGCCAAGCCTAAATTGTCTTGTGTTCTGCAGTATCTTCACCTTGTTTTACATTTTATAGCCCATCTATGACTTTGCCTAGCTTATTTTGCAGACGACATACGATAGCGAGGCAAGTTGTGTGCGGAGTTCCTTAGGCTTCTCAACTCAAGTGTATTTGCCATGACCACTGAATGTAGTAAAATATGCTTGCTATTGTAATTCAAAAAAGAAGGAAGGAAGACTACAGCAAGCTTCTGGAAAGCAATAGGCAACTCAAAGGCCGATTAACGAATGTGGAAATCCTGCTTTTTATTCACGTTGGGTGGAAACTATAAGCAAAGTGATACAACTTTGCAGGTTAACAGTGCCTAAATAAAACCAATTACATGGCTGTGGGCCTGAAGCTCTAGTACACGAAGTCACATATGTTATCCCAGTAAAAGCAACAGATACTGCACAAAAGCGGATAATAATCAACTCTGTAAATGGTCTTTTATAAAACATTTCCTACCAATTTTCCTCAAGCTTTTCAGCTTGATTAATGCATGGACACATCTAGTAAAAACGTCTGTGAAATAGACTACTGGAGCAACAAAATATGGAGGTGCTAACCGGGCTCAGAGAGAATAAAAACTTTAGAAGCCTAATGGAAGTATATTTTCCGAGATACTCCTAAACACTTTTCGTGTTGCTCCTAGCTACTTAAAGCTAGGAAAGTCCGTCAGGTGGCTGGTTTTATTCGTATAGTTCATAGTTGAATTAGTATTTAGTTTTTAAAATTGTGTCTTGGCTAAATTTTAGGAAACAGCTGTTCACCAGTGCCTCCCAAATTGTCTACATCACTATTTTAGTCCACTGCTTTTAAACATTTATAGCTCAAGGACCATAAAATCATTGATGTTCACCAAGGCAGTTGTTAGTATAGCTTTTCCTCAATTAATAAATAATTATCATGTGAAAAGCGAATCAAGCGGCACATAGATTGTTGGTCAATAGCTTGCCCCTACTAAGAGAACTATTCATAAAAAAACTCTATCAGAAATGATTGAATGCACCTCTAGAGCTGCAGTTAACATGAAATTGGGAACCAATGTCAGAGCTTTCTTACTAACTAACTAAAACCATAGAGAGCGATGCACTTAGGGTACCAAGGATATTAAGACAAAGATAATTTGGCCACATCAACATTATAGGCTTTAATACTAGTTGACACTATTTATTACTCTAAACCAACTCCAATAGTTACAAAGAAGGACGTATTGAAGGATTGACTGAATTTGGGTGTCATAATTTTTAAAACAATGCACTATAAGTAGTTTACCAGGAATAACATACCTATCTAACCGCTTATGGCACACTTTAAGCACTTTCAATAGAAAGGTCTGAACTCGTCTGCATACTTTTTGATACTTAAAGCCATCGCACGGCTAAAAATTTGAGCCTAATTTTAAACCATTCATCAGTTCAAGCCATGGCATAGTAAAACAGGTAATAGCACGGCGGCCATATTGGAAATTGCTTCTCTAAAACGTCAGAACAGCACAGCGCATGTTAAAATGTGAACAAACAGATTACAGGCAAGTTTGACAGTTTAGAGAAAATAAAATGAAAAAAATCGATTCAGCTGTTGAGATGATATTACCTGTATAGGTATGCCATGGTTTAAGCAGTTTTTTAAACGTTTTTGTCATAAATTCCAAACCGTTAAATAACCTACACCAATTTTGAATTTATTGCGAATTAGATTTAAAACTGAACTGAAAAAAACGACTAAAATTTTTTTTTAATTTATATTCATTTATTTCTGAAAGCTTTTTCAAGTCAAGGGAACGTCAGTTCGAATCCTGCTAAGTGATAAAAATGTTTTTCATGTTTTTTATTTGTTAAGACATTTCTGGTTTAAAATTTAAACTCTTTTCTTCTACTACTAAAACGACTTATTTCGTATATAAAAATATCCGTCAAAAACTAAATTTTGTACAAAATGCGTATTTCCTTGCCATTTATATTTCGTTTAAAATGTTTGCAACGTTTCAAACAAAACGCCTTATTTCCCATTATGTTTTGATGCCTTGTCGTAAAAAATCAAACAAAAGGGCATAATTGGTTTACATGCAAAATAGCATTTATAAAAAAAGTGGCTTTTGTATTTCGACACCAATCTGAGATCATAATCAGGAATTGTTGACTAGGTGGAGTCGAATATATATTTCCAATTATTATCATACAAAATGGCTTATTTCCTTGAGTTGCAACCAAAAAGGCATATTTCCAAATTATTAAATTAAAAAACTATATACTAGAAATAAAAAAAATAAAAAAATTATAATGTCAGTTTGCAGTAGCTGTTTAATTTTAGTACCACCATTTAAAAACTTTTAATTTTGACTATTTGATTTTGTCACAGTTTTTTCGGTTGCTGAAATATTTTTGAAAATGGAAATACGGGATTTTGTTTAATCACTCCTCATATGTAGCCCAGAAAAGTTTAAAATTTAGGTTAAAAATTTTAGCCGTGTGGGTTAATGTGTACTTAATTAAAATTCATACTAATATTTATATACTTAGTAATTATTATTAATTACGCAACTCAAATTACAGTTCAACTATCTTCCTTTAACCCGAGCACCACAATTTAGAAAAAAATGAGTCACTTTTTGCTAGAAAATATCAAACTTGGATAATAAGGTACACACTAATGCAACATTAATACAGGATTGCGATATCTTTTTCTGTTCACATTTCTTTTTATATAACCATTCACTAGCCCTTAAGTCTCCCCTTTTATTGACAATTTTGTACAATTCATTTTGAATGGGCGATGGGTTTTCGTTTGTCACTCTGTCTTTGCTGTGCTGTCAGTTTCCGTTTGTGTTGGCCAAAAAATCTCATTTACTTGCGGTTGTATGTGGTTTGTATTTTTCTATTTTGTTGTTGCTTTATTTGGGGTTACTCATTCTCGTACTCATGTTCTAACTTAAATTGTATTGAGCCATTTGTTGTGGGTCTCGCATGTGCGCTTGAGAGCACAACCAAAGTCATTTCTGTTGAGGTTATGTTGACGACTGAAGCCTATCCGCAGACATTTTTTAGTGATTTTGCTTTTGCACATTTGCGTATACAGCTACTGCTTTGAATTTCAATTTGTTAAAACCATAATCATTTAAATATTTAAATCAATTTTTGCACGTGTTCATATATTTTGGTGTGTTCATATATTTTTGTGGCTCTGCTGAGTGATGGGTGGTGTGGGGTAGAAAAGGTTTTACGGAGCAATGAATTTTAATGGAATATATAATGAGAATGATGTGCAATTTACTGAATTTATACCAAGTTATAAACATTTCCTGAATTTTTGCATGCATTAATCGCTTTGAAAGAACAGATGGGAGCATCTTAGCCAAGAAGAGGATCTTACTTGGCCTTGAAGTATGCTCTTTTGAATAAGACAGAAATAGGGGTTGTTCGCCTTCTCCGTCTGGGTAATTTTTTAAATACTCAAAGTTATTGAATTATAGGGCTAAAAGCTTTTATTTTAGTAGCAGTTAGTTGCCTGATGAAAATAAATAAACTAGAAATAACTCAAAAACTATTGACTACGGAACATTAATTTGAATTTTAGTTAGAAAAGAGCCACAGCGCCACCTATCGACTAAATTTTATACAAATACTGTTTTTGGTAAATACTAAACTCTAGCAACCCCTGTTGTGATTTCTCTGTTAACAATACAAATTTCAATAAATGCTATAGGTTTTGAATCAAAGGTGCACACAGCTTTCTTATGGGAGAGTAAGTCTCATGCATAGGAAGAATATTTTAAAATTTTAAAAATTCGATAGAGATCGTCAAGTTTAAAAACTAAAATGTGTATTCAAATATTATTTGATAAAGCTTCTATTTGATAACGTTTCCTCATTTATTGGCAAAATATATTCTACTCAGAGTAAAGAAAATTTATTAAAAAGTAATAATTATATTAAAGTGTATTGCTCTGTGAATGCTAAACTCGAAAAATTAATACATATATATTTTTTTTGAATTCGAAAAAAAGTACAGTTTTAGTTTTTATATTTTGCTAACAGACCAGTCAAATATTATATTTAGTGATTTCTCTTTATCTCACTCTATGTATTCCAATTTCTCTCTCCTTTTGCTTTTCGCTCCCCACACCCATTCCCTTTCCTCTTCTTTAACCTCTTCATTTTCCTTTCTTCTCCCTTTTTCTATGCTGGTGCTGTGATGTACATAGTTTCGAAAATGTAGCGAATCAAAATTTTTGTTGGTCTTGGTACCGCTAACTTTTTCCAAGGTTTTTTTTTGATATATAGAACCAAATAAATTCCTAGCTATACCGAATTGCAACCTTATAAAGCCTATGGGATTTTCCAAAAACTATGTATGGCCTGTGTCGTACCTAAAGGTGCAAACGACATGCAAAAATGTGTGGGTGTGGCCCCGCCCACTTTTATAAGATTATGTAAGTTTTGACTAAAGGATACAACAACGTCTTCAATCGCCTTAAGGCCGTTTTTCTAGGGATAAGATCAACAGTGTTAGTTTTCTTACCACTTGATCTCTTGTAGGCTCATCTTATACTACCTGATCTCTTGTAGGATCATCTTATATCAGCATGGTACAGAGCAGATCTTGACCAATCCACAATTGTAAGCCCATAGGTATACACGTACATGATATCATATGTTTGTTGTTTTTGTTTTCATGCCACTACCACTTCGCTATTGCATCTCTAATAGTTGCTACCGAGTGTTGTTGCCCACCAAGTGCAAGGGTAGGACGTGCAATTCAAAATTGATTTCACGGCTCCATTTATACTGCTCATATATCATCTATCTGATAGTTTAAAGATACATAGCCTTCTTTAAAACTCTTCAAAGTTCTACCTGTTTCACTCCATGGCCTTGTGCGGGTGGATGCACACACTAAGTACTACATCACATCAGATTCAGCAAGCGAATCAGTC
This sequence comes from Merzomyia westermanni, assembly GCA_949987695.1. Classification (NCBI taxonomy): domain Eukaryota; kingdom Metazoa; phylum Arthropoda; class Insecta; order Diptera; family Tephritidae; genus Merzomyia; species Merzomyia westermanni. The sequence continues at coordinate 44,038,902 of OX465291.1, read as the reverse complement.
AATCTAAATAAAATAAAATGCACTGCATCGCGTGCTGTGTCCTAACTTTGTTTAACATTTCTTAAGCAGCCAACAAACCAATCAACAAAGCACGGTGGACAGTGCAGTCTACACTGATTTTTTCATACGATCGTTGCATCTAACACAACTCAAATTAAAAATATCTTACAATCTCTTTCATTTACTTTAAGAATGCCTCAACATTTTTCTATTTATTTATTAATAAAAGGCCGGGATAGCACCCGTTATCCCGGCGGCTACCAAAAATTATGCGCACGAATCATTCACGTTAGGAATATCGCAGAGATCAACTCAAACCGTAAGTGCAATGGCACAAGTTTCACTCCGGAGGAACCGCCTTCTTGATCACGGTAAACTCTACGCGTGGTAAATATGCTGGATACAACAAATAGCAAACTTTTTAAATCTAATTTCTGATGAATGCACTGAGAATTTTACTAGTGATCTGCAGTCTCTTGGCAGTGGTCAAAGAAATATGAAATGCATTTTGAATGCGACAAAATTGCATCTATGCACTTTTTGAATAAAGTTTTATGAAACAAAGCTCATTTATTGAAACAAGTTTCTTTTCTTTTGTCCTTACCCCCATGCAGATGTAAACAGATGCAACATAGAGTTATTGTTGCATTTGACTTTACGCACACGGAGATGCACTCAGAGGGTAGGTTGGTTGTTTGAGATGATCGACTGCAGTTTTGCGCAAAGCCCGTTGGACATTTGCATAAAGTAGAAACTGACCACTCGTTGATCACTGAAATGCGATGTGATTTGCTATTTTATTAAATATTAACTTTTATTAATGTTATAGTGTTAAACAAATTGGAACTTCAAGTTCGTAAATTACTTTCTCGGCACTTCCTGTAAAAAAACCGTATACTCTCTTTTTTTAACAAAAAACTTAAACACCCAAACCTTTTTTCTCCTCCGGCATTCTTACACACTTTTCGTATATTTCTTCACTTCATTCAACACTTCAATACATCAGTTTCCTGTTCGAGGTAAAGCAATTGAAAATCCCTTCAAATTTACGTGTCATTCACAGCATCAAAGCTTTTGAAGTGCCCACAGGCTCCACATATGGACTGTTTGCAAGTTAGTAGTGTGACCAACAAGTGAGTTGACTTTCCTTTATAGTTTTAAATTGTTGTTGTTATTGAGTTTACATTGTGATCCATATAGCTTACTCAAGCTATCGTCGTTGAGATTGTTGTTAACTGCGTTGAAGTGTAGCAACGTCAGAGGTGTTGAGTAGGTGCATGTACATCCCACTTTGAAGAGGAATCGAGGAAGCGGAATGTGGCTTCTTCATTTTCAGTCGGGAACAAAGTGATTTTCAAAAGCTTACAGGTCTTTGAACTTCCATTAAATGGTATTATTAATACTACTATTTTAACTACCTTTGCGAGCTCTGCCTGAGACACGGATTGTAGATTTTAGCCCAAAATGCTTGAACTAAGTATAAGTGAGTTGGAACCCCTTAGAAGAGACACAAAAATAAGCTAGCCTTGCAAGACATTATTGTCTACATATTTACTGATAATAGGGTAGCAGTATTCTCAAATAGCTAGTCCCTTTTTCGATCCTAAGGGTTAGAATCCCAAACATCGAGGGTGGTTAAGCACTACAGAGGGTCTTCTACTCTTTGCTTTACTTTCGGGTTTTGGAACTTGTTTTGGTCGAAAAATCGACTTTTCCAAGGCCCAAAAATAAAATTTGTTTTCAAAAAACTGTTATCGCCAACGTTTTTAGCGCATAATTTTAAGTGGGACAGGAAACATGAGACAAGTTCGTTTTCATCGAAAACATTTCTGCATGTATGCTGAAAAAAACTTTAAAAAGAAATGGCGAAAGGGTCAATTTTTTGACCAAAACACTCCTCAAAACCCAAAAAATATTTTTTTTTTTTCAAAAAACTGTTATCGCCAACGTTTTTAGCGGACATTTTGGGGTCGGACAGGGTATACATGAAAATTTTAAAATCAAATGAAAACTTTTTTAGTAGGTCATGAAAAAAACCTTAAAAATCAAAGTCGAAAAAAGTCAAAAAAATGAAATTTCGCAGGCTCGAAAATTATATTTTTGGGTATGCATAGTGGAACTTTTTTTCCTGAGCCCAAAACATATCGAAAAATCGATGGCGCGATATCGGTTAACTTTCGTCCATACAAATCGACCCACCCTAGTGGTTAAGCATTGCAGCAATCTATCTTGATGGCGGAGCATCGGGTTAAACAAGAAAATGAGATGACTGATATTCAAGCACTAACCGAAGGTTTTGGGGAGAGTTGTCGCAAGTGACAGTCCTTTGCCAGATATGAACCCGGTAAGCTCCCGTACTCCCTTTCGGTACATGCCGGACTGTCGTGGGAGCAATTTGGTGTGACCAGTGACACCTTCTAGGTTCATTCACCCCCTTCTTCCTTAAGAAAGAAAAAGGTTGTAAACAGAGGTGAGAGGGATCATATCCGTAGGTCAACCATCAAGTTGTACATCGTATCGCCTAGCCTAATGACCTGAGCTTCACTATATGAGCTGTCGTTATGATGTTGTGTCTGAATTTTACGAACTGTTGATCAATAAAACATAGCAACAGTGAAGAACTTCATCTATTTATCAGACCTTGACCGATAAAATAAATCAACAAGTTTGGTTTTTTGGGTTCCCTCATCACGTTAGAACAACAATGAGTATCAATGAAAGTTTAAAAATGAGTTGGACTAGCACAGCTTCACTGTTTAGGGCATGTTTGGCCATGAAGGTATTCGTACATACCAAAGCCATAACTTTAAATCGCTTAAAATTTTTGTTGCATGACTGTAAAAAATAGTGGGATTGTCCTCTAAAGAGAGTGATCCAGAATCAATACCTTTCGTCTACAGTGGGCTACAATTTATCCCAACTATTCCGTTATAGGCATAGTTGTGATAGTCGATTTTAATTTATGTAGCCTACTTTTAGGGATTGAAAGTAAGCTTGAGCGTCCGTACCAGCAGAGGAACAAAGGGAATCTGCCGCACTACTCTTCTGTGAATGAAAGGGACCAATTAACCTTTTCATAGGACATGCTCAAAAAAAAGAGATCACTTCAACCCATACAAAACTAAACAAACTGGCATTGGTCGCATGCTCCTTTGCGACTCATCCCGGATACATCCTAGCCTAATCGAATTTTTTGCAGGTATATAACTTGATGCTTCTCCTTAAGGGGCTCCTAATCCACACATCCGATAATTCTGGTTAGCTTGAAATGCATTCATGGACACTAGCACCCCTTTGATGACATTGATCTGCACTTTCAAGCATACTACGTTCAAGAAATCTTGACCGAAACAACTTCCAAATGCAATTTAAATCTATTCAACAACAAAATATAACAAAAACAAATACAAAGAAGTAAACATTTTGCAGTTACCAAAAAACTAGTTTTCCAATTTGAAGTTTGTTATTTTCAGATTCGCACAGGTAAATAAATAAATGCTCCATTTTAAGTTCATTCGAAGGGTTGAGGTGACTATAAAAGTTCAAATTGCTTGCAATTGGTGATGTGAAATTCTGCTGATTTGAAAACCAGTTCTATCGAGTACAGTTCTAAGATATTTGGAAGAGTTTTGAAAACGGAATTAACCTTGCCTGCAAAGTTGTGAGAATGTACCGGATAGCTTTTTTGTAATAGAAGAATATTTGGTTGGTTTCTGATGATTTTGGATATCTTCACAATCCTATTAGTTTTGGGTTTTTAAGCCAGTTTTCAAATTTATTGCTTCTATTTTGCGGGAGTTGTAATTTCCCTAGTACCAGAGCGTACCAGATTCATTGTGGCAAAGAACAGTCCACATCCGTAATGCAGCCCAAACCGTTGAAGAGTGCTTTGGAAGGTTTGTGGTAAACACCAACAGCGGGAACGGTCTCATATACCCTTGTAGACTGCATGTCGACATAATTCTTCCAGAAAAAACAAGATAGAAACACCTAAAAATTTTTGAAGCATCTTTTATATATACTGAACCTGGTTCTAGGATCCGGTCTTTTTTTTTCTCTGCAAAATTCCTTTGCAAAACCACAACACAAACAAAAACTCATTGTCCAATGCATTTACTGCAACGAAGAAAAACTTGCAGGCAACTGTTGAAGGTAGTGAAACGATTGCGATTTAAACTTTCTTGACGAACTTGCGCTGACAGCCAATGCTTTTGCGAACTTACACACACCGCCATACAAACAAATGCCTACACACGAGCACAAGTTAGACGCCTTTGAACTTCCACATAATAGAAGTAGTAGTACGAGATGCTTTTGAGTACTTTGACAATTTAATTGAAATTATTATTGCATAATTTTAGGCGAACTTTCCAAAGCATAGCATAGTATTTGCTAGGTATGCCAAATTTTTTGTATTTTCGGGATCTGATTTTACAGTCCCGGCATCGAAAGATTTTAATATTAAAATTTCTTCCTAAGTTTAGTTTGAAAACCAGTTAGAAATTGTTCGAGAAACAATCTAACTACAAAATTTATGACAAATAGATCGAGTTTTGAATTTTTTTATTTTATTTAAAATGAAATATTTTATGAATAGCAAAGCAAAACTAAAAAGATAACTATAATTTTTTTCAAAGTTTTAAATTTTTAAAGGTAGCTTTACGAAATGGTAAGGGAGTTTGCAAAAGCAATTTTTAAATTGGAAAGCACTAGTTCTTTTCAAAATATTTTTTAAAAATCATAAAAGCTTATAAGGCCGATAAATTTTATATTAAAATTAAAAAATGGCACATTTCTGAAGCTCAATATCCTTCAGTTTTCGCTATAGAATACATGACATTTAAATAAAAAACGAATATTGAATAAATAAATGCAAGAATTTCGATAGTGGGTTCGGTAAACAGACATACAATGAGAAAAATTTCAAAACTAAATTGCAGTATTCTTCGCGGATAGTGATTTTTAAAGGTTCCAAATTTTTAATTGTAGTGGAAGATTCTGAGCTTGGGTACAAAACTGTCGAGTAAAATTTTGGAATTTTTGTGTTTTTATATTGAATTTTTGTGTGCAAAGTTCAGAGATATGAGAAAATTTTTATGAAATCAAAATAGTACGCAAAAAAAAAATAAATCATACTATTTATTTTTATAAAAATTTTAAGTAGATGGAGGTGGCTGTTCTAATTGATTTTATTTATTTATTTATTTATTTATTCTTCGTCTACAGATAACCCTTACAGACTACTTGATTAATTAAATTTTGGTTTCTACAATGATACGTGCGTACGGTGTCGAACGTAAAAGAGAAATACCGCCAAACCATTTGTAAAGAGAGTAAAAATAATCATTATCATTAAAACTTGCTTCTAAAATTTAATAGCCTATTAAACTATATATTTAAAGTTATTGCTTTTTTATACCAACAATATTTGTTGATTCATGAATATATTTAAAATTTTTATTAAAATTAAACCGAAGACTTTTTCTTATTTTGATACTTTTTTCATTTAAAATTTTTTTTTTTGTGAACTATTTTCATACCTTTCATGAAAATGAAATGGTATATTAATTAAGTATACCAAATTGATCAGGACGATGAACTGAGTTGATACAGCCGTGTCCGTCTGTCCGGCGTCTGTCCGTCTGTCCGTCTGCCCGTCCGTCCGTCTGTTTGAACGCAACCTAGTCCCTCAATTTTTGAGATATCTCAATGAAATTTGGCACACGGATGTATTTTTGTATTATATTAGACGTTTGTCGGATCCGGTATAATCGGGTCACTATAGCATATATCTCCCATACAACCGATCGTTCAAATAAGAGGATTATGACCATTTCTCCCTCATTTTTAAAGATTAAACCTTGAAACTTGGTGAAATATTTTCTTATGGATAGCTAAAGATTTCGTAAAAAAATCACCAAGATCGGAGCTATATATAGTATATATCCCGTACAACCGATCGTTCAGATAAGAGGATTATGGCCATTTATCCCTCATTTTCGAATATTAAAACTTGAAACTTGGTGAGATATTTGCTTACAGATAATAAAAATTTGGTAAAAAAATCGCTAAGATCGGAGCTATATATAGTATATATCCCGTACAACCGATCGTTCAGATAAGAGGATTATGGCCATTTATCCCTCATTTTGGAATATTACAACTTGAAACTTGGTGAGATATTTGCTTACAGATAATACAAAACTTGGTAAAAAATCGCTAAGATCGGAGCTATATACTCGTATAGTTTATATCCCATACAACCGATCGTTCACATAAGAGGTTTTGGACCATTTCTCCCTCATTTTCGCAGTGCAAAACGTGAAACTTGGCAAAATATCTTTTAATATATCATAAAAGATTTCCTGTAAAAATAAATTTGATCGGAGCTACATATAATATATATCCCATACGACCGATCGTACTGTGATGTGTATTCATGAAAGGTATAAAGTCTTCGGCACAGTCGAAGACAACCCTTTCCTTACTCGTGTTAGATTTAAAATAGCCCAAGTATTCTTTCAAACTAGATTTTTATGTGAAAATATTTCTAAAAACTTTTAACAATTCTCTAATTTTGCACAAAAAAAAAATAAATTTATTCAAATAAAAAAATAAAAAATTAGGCTTAACAGTTCTGCTCTTAATTTCGGAACCTTTCACTACAACATTTTTTTTTTTTCAAATCGGTTAAAGATTACGACAGCTTTTTGTTAATTGATAGAAGGCTCAAGTTACTTTTAGTAACACAAGCAACAAAAAAATTCATATAATTGTTATACATAAATGACACACATTCAGTTTTTCGTAACATATTTTCCAGAAAATAACTTGTTTGAAAGAGAAGCCATTCCGGGATTTTCAGGATCCCGCTATTGACATCCCTAGTACATACTAGTTAGCCATATAGTATAAATTGAATTTTGAAATTGCTATAAAATACCAAAAGAGCAATAACAAGAAATATTGCATATTAAATAAAAACAAGAGAAAACTCAATTCAAAACCAAACTGAAGCGAAATGAGAGTTGAGCAAATGAAAATTTCAAGTGCTATTCAAGTTTCACAATGTGAGTGAGCAGCGGAGTGTTTATGTGTGCGAGTGAGGAAGTAGGTTGTTAGTGAGAGTTAGGTGATTTCTCTAAACTCAGCTTAAGGCCACTCACATCTATTGGCACAGACCACTTAGCTTCCATTTCTTGCAACGAAGCAACTTTTAATGTGATAATGACTCAGAAAGCTTAAGTTGGCTGCAAATGTTTGAGATGGAAATGGCAAACTATATTAAGCTCTTGCCATGAACTGAGATGATAAATGCTTGGCAAAAGACAACAAAAAATCGCAGAACATTTGAGTAGTTGCTATAAAATAAATAGCAAATAAAAGCAACAATTTCGGGACTAGGGAGTAGTCAAAAACAGTTGACTTGGAAATTTAGTTTAAATATTTATGCTTTTCGAGGTAGCTCACTCAATGTTTAATAAACTAGTTGATGAAATGAAGTAGTTCCAACGGAAAAAATATTTCTAGATTCTGTAGCAGATCCCCCAGAAAGCCAATCGAAAGCCAGAAGAAAAAAATTTAATTGACCTTTTTTTATATAGAAATGAAAGGGGTTTGAGAGATTGCATCGCCCAGTTTTTTGAAGTTTACGAAGAAAGACACCCAAATCGAGTTCCTCGTTCTCCAATTAAGAGCTCAAACTCCTAGCAACCTTTTCGACGATCCAACACTGTGTATGGCTGCTCTAGAGCGCTTGGCAAACCATTGACATTTCCTGCATTTTGTGGCCAGTACGTGCCGTTGCTATGAATGTCAACGCCATCACGATTACCGTCACCAACCATCATCAACTTGCAACCGAATTGTGTATGTGACGTTTATGCGCCCAAAAGTATGCTACAGCACATTCGATGATTAAACGACCAAAATATAATTTAGTACGTACGTGATTTATTTGCAAAAATCTATGAGCAACAAATACATTTTAAGCGTAATTATATAACAAAAACAATGCAGAAGTAGTACTTAATGCTAACGCGTTTGGAGAGTGGCAGGAGCTGCAACAAATTGAGTTGATGCGTACAATTAGTGCTTCATTACGCCCACAAATTAATGACTAAATAAATAAAAACGTACTTTTAGAAGTGTTTGGCACACTTGAAAGTCATTCGAGTTTTTGCGAAGTTTTGGCAAATTTGAGTGCTCTTTTTTATGTTTTGGTATCTTGATAATCGCACTACAGTCAGCGCAAATTAATTAAATATCATTTTGTGTGCTTTCGACAGATTTTCTTCAACAACGTTGTTGAACATTAAACACTTGGAACATTTAATTAAATTCTTGCCGCATTTACTAAACTGCCTGGAGGGTTGCTTGGTGGTATGTAGTGTCTGTGGAGCTAAAGAGTTGGTCGTTGGCAGTGCAAAAGTTGAAGTTAGCATATGCACCACACTCTCACCATGAGTAATTTATAAAATGGTGTTTTTCTCTTAACTGTTGTAATCAGCCGTTGATGTTGAAAATGCATTCATTGAAAGCAGGGACCAAAGCTCAGCAGTCTTTTGTAAAATTTTAACAAAAAAAAAGTTTTATTTAGAAAAATAAAAGTCAAAGATTCCCACTATTTGTTTTTTCTTGAGAACAACAAACATATAAGAGTGAAATTTGAAGTACTACTTTTGTTTTAAAAAGGAAAAACAACTATTTTTGGTCAGAAAAATTTAAGTAAAATTCCTATTCTTTTTGAACAAAAAATAAAAGTGAGTTTGTAGACTACTATTTTTGTTTTAAAAAGTCAAAACAACTACTTTTGACTAAAAAAAATTTAAATAAAATTTTTCAAACTATTTTTAACCAAAAAACTATAGTTAAATTTACACCACTATTTTTGACTTGAAATTTAAAAGCAACTATCTTCGACTTAAAAATATATTAAAAATTTTTCCAATTGTTTTACCGTAAAAGGTTTAAAGTTACCAGTATGTTTCAAAAAAAAATATTTTGATTTAAAAACAAAAACATATATTTTTGACTAAAAAAATGTTAGTAAAATTTTTCAACCTATTTTTAACCAACAAATTATTGTTAAATTTACACCACTATTTTTGACTTGAAATCTAAAAGCAACTATCTTTGACTTAAAAAATATTTTAAATATTTTTCCAATTTTTTTACCGAAAAACGTTTAAAGTTACCACTATTTTTGACTTAAAAAAAAATATATATTTTAACTTAAAATAAAAACATATACTTTTGACTAAAAAAATTTAAGTATAACTTTTCCCACTATTTTTAACCAAAAAATAAAAGTTAAATTTACTTAACTACTTAAAAGCATCTATCTATGACTTAAAAAAAAATATTTTAAAATGTATCTAATTTTTTTTTTGCCGAAAAAAGTTTAAAGTTAATAGTGGTTTGACTTAAAAACTAAAAGAAAATATTTTGCTTAACTACTAATTTTAATGTGAAAAGAAAATATACTACTTTGGACTTAAAAAATAAAACAAAAATTAAAGTAGTTATGTTTTGCTTATTTCGATTATAACATTTACGGTCCCTGAGCGCCACTATTTATTATGCTCGTCGCCTCTGCTCATTAAACAAGAAAAGAGTAAAGTTTTTTAAATACACAAGTTTTGTGTAAAGTTTGAAGAAAAGGAAAAGTTGTTTGTCTTTTCTGCAAAAATTTATTGTTTCATGTTTTATGTTGCTGTTTTTCTTTTGTTGTGAGGTCTTGTGAACTTTGTCCTCATGATTTTATTTAAGTTCCACCAAAGTAGGAAGACACTAATAAAATATTTATGGCATGTGAATTAAAGGACTGCCAATATGTATTACACAAAAAGAACAGAACGTAAAAAACAAATTTTTAGTTAAAACTTTACTAACGCGGTAGTTTGAGGTTTCGGCAGCATTTTAATAAAAACTCTAAAGGGGCCAACAGCGATAAAATTCATTCTATGCGCCAAGTTCGGGCTCTATGAACACAACGACGGTAGCTCTATTAGAGATAAGGCCTTAAGTTTTGAGTGGTGCATGCACAGACATACAAGTTCTCTAAAAATTGTAGGGTAAGGCAGTAAGTAAACGGGGCGGTGCTTTTGCAATAGATTTTAAAATTTTTTTGGTAACATCAGCTGTTGCAGTTTGTTTAATTGAGTTGACAAAGGACTAATGGGTTTTTATGATTAAATTGCTAAATGGTTCACTCTCCAGCCTGCTTCTTCTAAGTGAAGTGAACTTCAATGTACCGTCTCGGCATTTTAAACCTCTAGTCTTGAAATAGTGCCGAACCAATTTTCAGTTCCTATTCTTTGACTTTTATATTAACTTCTAACAATAATTTTATTCTGTTAACTAATTATTTCTTAATGCATAATCTATCTTATATCTACTTTACTTGGCTGATGAGGTTTTCTCTGTAGCTGAGCACTTTTAGATCTCGACGATTAACAAACCAAAGCCTTTCAACGACTCGGGTAATCCGTTTGGGAATTATTATTATTATTAAAAATACACAGCAAACATTTCAATTATTTGTGAAGTTGAAAAGCAGAAATATGACCAAGATTAATATGAAAAGGGTAGACACAGAAAACTTACCTTTCTTTAAACGCAAACCCGTTTACAGCTCGTCGCATTATTTCTTCTTAACCTTTTTTGTATTTTTTACGCCTCGATGAACTCAAACTGCAGCGGCAAGAACTTCCAAGCACCTTACAAGTTCACTAGCGTGTACGAAAAAAAGGAGGCATACAATGCACGCATGGAACTATGGAAAGATTTGGCCTTTGTGTCTGAAAAGTTTAGTTCACACTTAACCTTCAAAAACACACACTTATAACTACCCATCAGTACGCTGCAGTCCAACCAACTAGTGTAAAACTACTCCAACTACTATTAGCATGAGCCCAAAAGCCTGGTTTTTATCCTACGAGGTATAAATTTTAAGATTTTGAAAAGATATATCCCAGTATCAAAGTAGTTAAAAAAATACTTCAATTTAAGTGGAAATTTAATACCTCCCAGCGTTTTGGAGATATACTCGGCTCACACAAGAGAACTCATAAGTTGGAACTCTGGTGCTGGAAACAATAAATTTTTAAAATAAGTTCTATTGCGAGTTTTCCAAATCTGGGAACTCCAGTATTTAAAAAAAAATGTCAATATTTGTTGATAAAATTTGTTTATTTTTCAAACTAGTTTCTGAACTAGTAAGTTCTCTAACTACTTTGTTGTTCCAACACAGTGTTCCAGTAAGACAAAGCACTACAAACAACCCACAAAACAATGAAAATGCATAAGGCACAGAACTTAAATGTTCACAACAACAAAAGGAACAGTTTTAGAAAATCACAACAAAACTATTGGAGGGAAAGAAAAAAGTAAATTCAGCCAAAAAGGAACAAAAGAGTTTACTGAAACAGAATCGGGAAATAGCAACACGAACTGCTAAAAACTGCCTATGCACTCAAATTTTTTTTCACAGACGATTACACCGAAAAGATTGAGGCAAAGAGAATAGCCAAATATGCTTACAATCAACACCAACAACAATCGTAAATTTTCATGTGAAACATTTTCAACACGTTCTGCTGTTTAACCGAAAGGATTATAAGGCGCTAGGACAAAAAAAAAACTTTAATGCACTGCAACTCTTTAGGATAACTCGGTGTGTTGGTGGCTGCAAATATTTGTGAGACTGTTTACGTTCATGTATGTGGGCAGCTTAACCGTATGAGCTATGTCTTCTTGCCTTGTTTCTGTGGTGTTTTTTGTTAAAAACTATTATTTTCTACAATGTCAGCAAAAATCTGTATATTAGCAAGCAAACAAAGTTGCTAAAAGAGGATGAAGCCTTAGACTTCCACATACTTTTTCGATTTTCGGCCAAGTTTTGCTGTATGACGCCACGGAGTAGTAGTAACGGCTCGATGTGACGCTCGAAGTATGATATTCTGTAGTGCCACGTTCAAGTATAAAAACTCCACCCAGCTACTTAGGTCGCGCAGAACCAAAAACTAAATTAATCATCTTAGACAACAGGCAAAACTAAAGCATTCCGGTTGTGAGTTTACACGAGGTCCCATTGTTGACTTGGACTACCATTACGACACAGACAGCTACCACTTTCGATATGCTACTGAAGGACCTGCTCTACGAGAGCCATCTGCGACCTGACGATGTAACCGAGCATATTTTTGAACGAGCTCGGAAGAACAACTGGTATGACACCGAATGTTGCTTCGCCTCGGAGAAGAGGTCCGCTGCGTATAGGGCCACACGAAGTGTAAGTGAGAGCTACCGTGAAGTGAAGAAGAAGAAATACTAAAATTTAGAAAAGTGCAATATAATACCGAGAGGTATAAGTGTGATTGACATGAAGGTTTCGAAGTAGGGGAGAATTTCTGAAAAATACAATAATGATGACCTAGCAACCGACGTACAGAACGATGCCCTTAAGTTGTGCCGGGAAAACATTTTCACATTGCTAAATGGCTAGGGAGACGACAAGACTGATACCTTAATCCCTGGCGAAGGGAAAAGCATTCCACCATGAGACTATGAGGAAGTATGACTGAAAATATACACATGGGCCCAAAATTAACAAAGCGTAGATGGACTACCCACCGAGCTGGGGAAAAGAGATAACAAGAGGCTTCACATACACCAACTTTATGTAGATTAAAACAAAAGCAATACAAGCAGATCCGTCAAAATAACGAAGCACCTCTTAGAGACATTCAAAGCCAAACGAGGTCCTATGGGGTTATTCATCGCAAATGCATTACCCTTGATGGAAGCTCCTAAGGCAGCAGTAGAAGGCATTTTTTGAAATCCGTCCTCTACATAAAGCTTCCAAGGCAGCTTTCATACAATATAATATCCAGGTTAACATGAAGCGCTATCGGCCAGCACTATCGCTTCGCTTTATATCGCTTCAAGTAGCTCCCTCACGACGAGCTTCATGCCTAACAAAAACTGGAGCGGCGATAATTGGGCACTTGAATCAATCATTAAAATTTTTATTGTATAAAGCTTCTTCGAAATGTAGGGTGCCATAACTTAGTTAGAATGACTGACTGCCTTCTAGCAGTTGGTTTACCGTCGTCAAACTTTGTGCGTTGTTCCTTCAAGACTTCCTTTAAAATAAATTGAAATAACTTGAGGCGTATTCTACAGTTCAACTTTAACTTTTTCGTAGTAGTAGTGTTAACTCTATACTCCAGAATCGAAATATAGGTGCATGTGCATTAGACTGGGCAAAAAAATAACTTTTTTTTCAATTATTTTGATATTATTTTACAGATTGACGAGAAAAATGAAAAGTTTCAAACCTGAATATTGATCGTTTTTTACACGTCATTTCGCACCTACACAAAATTTTTTCTGCTTCCCTAAAAATTTGTTTGATCTGAAAGGAACAAAAAATAAGCAAGCAAAAAAAATTATAAGTGCGCTCACAATTTTGATCGCTAAGTTGCTAAGGGTAAATTTACATTTGTTTTTAAAAACAACTTTAAAAAAAAAATAAAAATTATTTTGTTATTTTATTTATAAGTGGCTAAGTGTTCACAAAAACAAAGGTCTATAACTGCAAGTTTAGATTTCCTAGTACTGATTTCCTTTTTGCTAAAAAATGTTAAGCTATTGAGGTAAAAAATGTAGCTGCTTGCAGCTTTGCAGGAAATAAAGTTCCCAACAAAAAGTTCAGAATGAAAATTTTAATCAGGTTGACCTTTTCAGATTAATAAATACTAGAAGATAGTGTTAAAATGCTGTTACTTGGAAACTTGGTAAAACCGAAAAAATTTGTACTTTAACAATCTACAAACTACAATACTATATGCACCTCAATATTTTGTCAGTTTTCTAGCAAAATCTAGATGAGTTGATATCTAAGCTAGCCATTATAGACTGCTAAAATTAATATCAAGTCCTAAACCTTTAAAGGTATGTTTCTTCGCCCTTCTAAAAAATAGTAACGATCTAAATAAAAAACTAAATTTTTTTTTTGGTCCGTCTAATGTACATAATTTTGAGTCCACCTACAAACGTGCGTATACCATACGACATGAGCAACGGCAAACCTTAACACCTGCCAGCATGCATTTGACAGCATTTGCTATGTTAAACCACCCAAACTACAGAATAGAGTGACTGTTTGTCATATTTGATTGCTTTGCACTTCAACTATAATACGGCAAGTAGTGCAACGACAGCACAAAATAGAATTTCTTTTCACTTTTCTGTGATTTTACACTAATGCACAAACACACATACACATATAGGTGGACATGCACAGGTGTGTCGTGTGTCTGCATACGTTTATTTACCGAACTACTAGTGCACTTATAATGGCATAAAAAACAAACGAGAGTAAAAAAATTTGACGCCACACAAAGGCACTAAAAAGCAAAAACAAGAAAACCAATTCCAAAAAACAAAAGAAACTTTAAAAAATTCAAGAAAATTGTGCAACCTGTGCGTGTAGCGTGTATGTGCGAGTGCGAGTGTGAGTGCTAATAGTATGCGTCGTATAAGCTTTAACGCTTAAAAGCGGCGCCAACTTGCCCCAAGGGTGGTCATTATATGGACGTTGAATGCATACAAGAGCTCTTTGCCTTTACAAATGTACTTATATAAGTACGGTTGTACGTACGTTGGTTTGTTTGTGCATATATGAGGCCGCAAATAGCATGCGAAAAGGTGCAAAGAGTGCATAATGACCTACCCTTAGCTTGCAAATACCCACACACACTTCGCGTCTTGTCGCTTGTATGCTTTGGCCTTTAGGTGGTGTTGGCCTTTAAAAGCTTTGTGCATACATGAATAAATACACATACAAATATATGTAGGTACACTGCAGTGTGACACAAAGAATAAGCAGGAAAATACTAGATGACAACGAGAACTTTCTAACTCATCTCAATCAAGTCCGAAAAAGTTCAATACCGAACTTATAAAAATTCGGTTGAATATAATAAAAATTTTAATTTTTTTAACGTTTTCATCACCCGCCACGATTTCGGTTAAGACAATCAAAATAACGGATATAGATTTTTATTATCAGAAATGATTAGTAACTGTTTCACATTCGACTAAATTAAAATAAATGAAACCGTTTGGTCCTAAAACTTAAAAATGCAATAGCTTCTTTCTTAAAATGTTTAGTTTAAATCTAAAATAAATAATTACCACAAATGTTCACTGTTAACTAACCTTTGACTGGAATCAAGATTGCCTAGAAGTAGCTTATATGAAAGTATGTGTTTTCAGCTATAGTGTGAACATAGTTTTACTTTTTTTCATCCGTTGCAGTGACGGTTCTATTTCAAAAAATTTTATTTAAAACTAGCTGACCCGCCGAACTTTGTTACGCCTTCAAGGCAATAAATGAGCAGATTTTGGATTTTATTTTTATTAGAATGATAAATGTAAATAAAAAATTAATTATTATAAGGATTCTTTATTGGTCATGCATTTTGGTGCATGGGTTGCACTCTTCAATCAAGCACCTTGTGATAGACGATATTTTTATACCTTTCATGAACATGAAATGGTATTATAACTTTGGTCCGATGTTTGTAAGCATGAGAAGAAGAAGAGATAGACCCACCAATAAGTATTCCGAAATGATCAGGGCGATGAGCTGAGTTGATTTAGCCATGTCCGTCTGCCCGTCTGTCCGTCTGTCCGTCTGTACGCAAACTAGTCCCTCAGTTTTTGAGATATCTTAATGAAATTTGGTATGGAGCCGCCATTTTGCATGAGATTAATCATTCGTCGGAGTCCGCAAGATCGGAGCAATACAACGCATAGCTCCCATACAATCGATAGTTTCGATAAATGGGGTTTGGGCTATACATTTTTGCAATTAAAAAGCTAGTAACGTGAAACTTTACTGATGTGTATTCATGAAAGGTATAAAGTCTTCGGCGCAGTCGAAGACAGCCCTCTCCTTACATGTTCGTTTTATTATCAGGTGCAAGAACAAATAACGCAGATGGTCTTCCAACCCGTGAACATGCCACATATAATTGACTATGAGAAAAACATGGATTTTCTAGATTCAGACCACAAACTTTCAAGGATTGGCCTTGTCATTTGTTAATGGTCATGTCAAACAACGTCCATTTGCTCAATGCGAACGCTAGAATGCAAGCAGTAATCGGTGCTGCAACCGCATCGAAACGCTGCTCGATTCAAAACAGTACGTGATAAATTTCTTCCTTCGCATCGAAAACTATCTAGTTATTGATTTCTTGAGTTTGCTCGACGATTTCGCATTGCCAACCGAGCAGTTTCTCGGCCTGCCTCTCTTTACTCTTGTAATTGAGAAGCACGAAGTCGAGCCATACTAACTCGGCGCTCTTCACGTGCAATTTCTTGATTTTCTTCAGTCCTTTCATTCGCAAGGTTTCAAATCCCCCTTGTATTACGGTTTTGTCGTGAAAGATTTAATCGTCTTGGTAGCGACATGATACTGTAATACACTAATACAAACTTGAACACACACATCAACTGGTCAACTTCAAAATATGTCAGTAAAATTGTGTCAGTAAAATGAGAATGACGAAAAACTCTTTCGAAACGCAAAAAGTAAAAAGTTTCCACCTAACAGGAATCAGTAAATACTTGCAAGCAACATTTTCTTTTGGATATTTCATTGGTTAATAGCTTAAATTTTTAAGATTTTGTTGTTGCTTTCTGATGTCACGACCATTTGTTTTTCGCCTGCAAGTTTTACTGAGTGAATTTCCCCCAGCAACTTTTTCTCCCAATGCAATTTCAAAATGCGCCCTCTCCCTGCAAATCTTTTTTGTCTGATTATAAATAAAAAAAAAATTGGCCCCTGGTCCACTTCCTGGAAAAAAAAATTTCAAATACCAAAAAAAGCAAAGGGCTGCCAATATATCAAATTTCAAGCAAATCGCACCATAAATAAAAAGTTTTCGAATAGGTCGGTCCCTGATCCACTTCCCGGAAAAAGACCAAAAGTAAATTTTAATAATAGTAAAAGGCTATCAATGTACCAAATTTCAAGCAAATCGCAACATAAATAAAAAATGTTGGAATAGGTCGGTCCCTCGTCCACTTACCGGAAAAAAAGAATTTCAAATACCAACAAAAGCAAAGGGCCACCAATATATCAAATTTCAAGCAAATCGCACCATACCTAAAAAGTTTTCGAATAGGTCGGTCCTTGATCCACTTCCCAGAAAAAAACCAAAAGTAAATTTTAATAATAGTAAAAGGCTATCAATGTACCAAATTTCAAGCAAATCGCAA
Organism: Merzomyia westermanni; assembly: GCA_949987695.1. Lineage (NCBI taxonomy): Eukaryota > Metazoa > Arthropoda > Insecta > Diptera > Tephritidae > Merzomyia > Merzomyia westermanni. Next base: position 44,021,604 of record OX465291.1, on the reverse strand, counting down.
CATAAATAAAAAATGTTGGAATACGTCGTTTAGTTGGGCTTGGTACCCATACTGTTTTGAACTAGTTTTGAACCAGCTGCTTTGACTGACGGGTAATCTTGCACTAGCTTCACATAAAGGCGTTAATGTCGCAGTTAAAACATGTTGCATTTACCGTTATAGTGACGACGCGCTGCATGTGAAGCATAAACTTTAAACGATTTTCAAAGCACCTTTTATATTTGAAGTGCAGCACAACACCTTTCATTTTTGTTTTACACTACATAATTTTGTTTACAGTTGAAAGCATTTGTAATGTTTTCAAAAAGAAATAATATTACATAATAGAATATGAAATAGTAGTAATAGAGTTAGGAAAAGTTATGAAAAAAACAACTTTATTTTTAACTTAAGAAATTAAGTTTGCCAGAAAAATCTCAATAAATGTTGCATTCTTTTAGGGAAATTATTTGGTTCTTATAGGGAACCTGTATTCAACGAAACTGGTGCGCAGACTTGTTAAATAATGATTAGGTGCTAATTGTAATGATTACCGGTTTGATAAATTATTTTCTTGAGAGCCCATTTAATGATTGATTACCGTTAGTTTAAATTGTTAATGATTATTTTCCAATTAATTAAAAAAAATAAACAAAAAAGATAGGATTTTTTACAATTACTAAAAAAAAATCAGAAAAATCAAAAATAATAAAAACAGTTGTTTTGAATACTTTTGATAATTGTTATTTAAAAAAATTTTTTTTTCATGATTTTTTTAGGTATTTTTGTGGAAGCACATCAACAATACTGAAAAAATCAAAGAAAAAAAAATTGTATCAAAAAAAACTTTGCCGAGGGGCGACCCTGTTTTACATGCATACAGTAAGTTATTACTAACTAACCCTTTTTTGAGAGCCTTTCATAACACAAAGATAGCCAATTTCGGAAGCTTTTCAGATATATAAACTCAAAAGTATGCATATAATCAGACAGGAGTCCCACAGTACCATTCAAATGTTGGTCGTTTTTTTTGCGATAGTCTTCATTTCTAAACTCACGAGCTGTTACATAAGACCCTGTATATTCTCAAACCTTTCGCTTAAGAGCACGAAATACTACATATTTATGAATATGTCCAAAGACCCTTACACGTTACATAAAGTGCATTAATAAAATTTGCAAAACATGCCCGGATGCCTGTCGTGAATCGGTGTACTGATGACTGCCTAGCTGAATAGTGGAGCGCGTACCATGCAAAGCGCGTCAAGCGTGTGACCAGCAGCGAAACAGGAAAATAGCACAGCAACAACAATAGGCAGAAAGTAATAATCTAGTAAAGTAGGCAAGAGCTACACCTTTAGTAAATTAGTGAATATGAACGTGCTGCTATGAGCCAGCGCCCAACTGAGGTCTGAGTTAGGTAGACGAGTTGACATGATGTAAATGCGCTTTAACTCTTGGACACTTTTATTCAAGTTAAAATATGAGATTATATTGTGTAAATGAGTTTGTTGAAAATCTCGCTATTGCTAATGCTGGCGTAATTTTCATGGCATACAAGAAGGAGCTGTGTTAGTGATGTGCGGTTTCGATGAATTATAAAAAAGGTTCCTCGCAAATTGCAGGTCTGTAGTATTTGGGGTCAGGACAGTAAGCTGTTCAGCGCAGCCTTCAAAGTATGCGGCTGAATGAATTTACCGAAAATCAATTTGGATTACGAATGCAGCGTGGCAAGCTTATGTTAACAAAGGAGCCACTTGATAGACACTTTTACGAGCCTACCAAAAGGTGTGCGCATTAGACATGGCCAAACAAAATTTAAAGATTTGGTTAGACGATTTTTTTTCGGAAGCACTTAGTGGTTTATGAATAAAATAACAAATTTTCAAAGTTTTAAAATTAAATGTGAACTGTTTGCTTGTAAGATCGCAAACAAAATTTTGAGAGCTTTTTGATTTTTCCTACCAGCTTATTTTTCTGTTGTTTTTAATTAAAAAAATTTACAAAAGTAGAAAAAAAGTTTGCTAGTTTCGTAGTGACATTATTTTTCAAAATGCCAAAAAAATACTCTAAAAGTTTCAGAATTTAAAAATTATATTTCGAGGTCTATAACTTCTAGTTATATTTTTTGGACTGATCTCAGTTTTTCTTTAACACTGCCAAATCATTGAAGTAAAAAACTTTAGCTGTATATAGTTTTTATATGAAATAAAATTTCCTTAAGAAATGTCTGAATGAAAATTTTATTAAGGGGTTCAAAGTAATCAAGCATGAAACTTTGGTGGGTCTTTCCACGTGAAATCGTCAAATAGTTGGAATCCACAAATTTCGATTTGAATGAAATTTGTTATGGAGTTTCCTTTTATCATAAAGCGAAGAAAAAAAATTTTTTTTCAAAAGTTATGTAAATGCAAACTTTCACTTTTTTGCTTGTTTTGTGGAGTTTATTTTTTCAATAATTATAACCCTATTTTTTCTGTTCACATTTCACTGTCACGATAAAAAAAAAACGAAGCGAGTTTTGCATTCGTAAATTTTGTGTTTAACTGAACTCGACTAAAAGTTAAAAAATTTAAACAATTTTATTTGAAAAAAAAATGCTAACATTTGAAAAATAAAAAAAAAACCCTTTTGAAAATCTCAGTTTATCTTTAGATATATCAGGGGTATGATACAAAAAAAATTATAGTCCAAAATTTATAACTATTTAATTTATAAATTATTTTAAATTTTCTAAAATTTGACATAAAGTATACACTTTGAAAGTTCCAAAGTGTTTAATTTTAAAGACAATATAAAATAAATAAATAATTGGCTCAACATATACCTCCTCAGGAGATTTAGGCCGAGCTTCTCTACCAATTTGTGGAGTGCTGCTTCTAATTTTCCCTACAAATTAGTGGGACCTACAGTTTTTTGCCGTTTCAGATGAATTCTTTCTGAGAAGCCTTCCATGTCAGAAATAAACTCGGAGAGTTTGCCAAACCACTGCGACCCCGTTTTGAAAAAACTTTCTCAAGCCACTTTTGATGTTACCTGTATCAGGGCTCGAACCTTTGACCTTCGGTGTGGTAGGCCAGCAATATTACCGCCACACTATGGCGGCCAAGACAATACAACTTACCAAAAAAAAATTTTATTTTTTTCTTTGGCAGAACTTCGTTTTATGAAAAAAAAAAACAAGGAAAACTTCCCACCGAATTTCATTCAAATCGAAAGGGGTCGATTCAACTATCTGATGATTTGATTTGGAAAGACCCTGGTATGGTGGAAATGCTTTTTTTTCTTATAGAGCCTGCAACTGAAATTTGTAAAAAACCGTCTCTCTGCATTCGGTTCTTCGATTCTATACATCACTAGTACTAACACGAGGTTGTTAAATCGCTACTTTCAAGCAAAACGTTGGACAAATTGAAGTTTAAAAGGACATACTTTTAATGCCACTGCAAAGGGTCGCGGCATAAATTGTAGTTTTTGTTACTTTTCTCTGTGTGGTGTGACTAAAATTAGAAACAGCGACATTATTTGCAGCGGCATTTCAAAAAGTAATGGCTGGCTGGGTCGTTTTTCCCTTGTTAATCGCGGCCATTGGTTGCGCGCTCTGCCTATTTCATCGAGCAATGATATGAGTTGGGCAAATGCATTTTTCAAATGGTTTTACTCGGCCTTTGCGAATGCACTATGACATAATAAAGTTTGGTTTTTTTGTATATTACTCAAAAGTTTGTATGATTGTGCGTCCCCAGAAGGTATGAGCATCGAATAAATGATATCAAAGTAGACAAAAACTAAAATGCAAGACATACCAGACTAATGTAATTGAAAAATGGAAAGCGAAAATAGAAATGATGAAGCGGACTTTTCACGAAATTGTCCAGCGGTTTTAGCAATATATGATGACGTGGAATTTTAAAGTGGGTTATCACATGTTTACATTAGCGGGTCTCATTCTCTAGACCTCTTCCCGATGCACTTCAAAACTCAAAAAAATGTACTTACGTTTATGCAAATGTACTTCAGAAATTGTGAAATTAATTTCAGAATAGTCAATTGTGCTTCAGAAACTGTAAAATGTATTTGGAAATAATCAATTGCATTTCAGAAACCGTAAAATAATTTTTAGAATTTATAATTGTTGTTCAGAAAATATAAACTGTACTTCAGAAACAACAAATTGTACTTCAGAATAGTCAATTATAGTGCAGAATTTATAGTTTCTAGAGTATAACTGATTATTCTGAAGTACGTTTTACAGCTTCTGAAGCACAATTTACGATTTCTGAAGCGGATTTTACAGTTTCTGAAGTACAATTATTTATTCTGAAAAACAGTTGACTATTCCGAAATACATTTTACAGTGTCTGAAGTACAATTGACAATTCTGAAATACATTCCACGATTTCTGAAGGACACTTTATGATTTCTGAAGGAAACTAGACTATAAGCGAAATCGAATTATCTCTTCATATATTTTTAGTCCATGAAATTAAACTGCTCTTTGTTAGACAAAACAAAAGCCAAATCAAAACTTTTTGAAGTTTTGGGTTTCTGGCTATTGTCTTCTGCATGAATTTCAATGCAAACTTCTCGATATTTCTATGGCAGCAAGCAATAACACACAATATTTAGAATTTTTTGGAAGATTATTATTAACGTTCAAATCGTTACTTTAACGTTCAAATCGTAATGTTAAACGTTAACACTCATTATGATTAAGTAAGTAGTATATTAATTTATGGTTTGAAATTCACACAGTTTGGCACTTTCTCCAAAATTTATTTGATTCATTATTTATGTTTCTGTTAGTTTATTCTAAGATAGGTCCCTATTATAATAGACACAAAATTGTTATTTGAAACCAGTGGTTACTTTGGTTACCATCCCAAAACTAGATATAAACCAACTTTTTTTTAGTAAATTAATTAATTATAAAATAACGTTGCTTTTATCAATTAAATAAATTCAGTTTTTGACTCAAGAAATCTCGATTTTGTAAATATTTTAAAAATAAAACTGAACCGAATAATGTTGCCGATTGGTTTGTCGTTGGCAGCCAAAAAGCGCCAATACTGAGAAAAAAGAGGAACTAAGCTCTAAACTAGAGATTAAGGCGCTAGTTATGTAAAGAGCAGTGTCGTAATCACTCATATTCACCGTACGATATGAAATAAGTTAAACCAGCCATTCAGATTTATTGCCAGACACCAACACTGTGCTGCAGCATTTTCGAGTGTAGAATAATACCAACTCTGTATGAGAGCCCCTTTATATAGGAAAAGCCTCAAATATTTAATAATTTTGTGGAACATTTTAACCTTTTACATCTCTTACGCAGGAGTCCTTTTGTTCCTTTTTCAGATAGTTGGAATAAAATTACATTTGAGAGATCACTAGAGGATTAGAATATTCTTCGAAGCCTTTACGAAAAATATTACTACAGGTCCTCTGACATAGTGTTGATCTTAAAAATATAATTGTATATGGAACTTGCCAAAAGGGAGAGATGTAAAGCAATTTTTATTTTCGAGCAGTAACAATACAAAGTTACTTGCCAATTTCTGCTCATCATTCAAAATTACCCAAAATTCTTGACTACGAGTATGAGACTTACCTGAAAAGAAAGAAGAAAAAATTTCATAATTAGTAAAAATAAAATTAAGAAAACATATACAATATATAAGATATCTATATGTTAGATCATCTCTCTTCTCTGAAGATGCGACTACCCGAAACGAGAAAACTTTGAAATAAGATGACTTAATGACAACTCTACAAGGCAACGCTGAGATCGAATGCAACGAGGAGTGTGTGTGAACACTACCGCGAGTTGAAGAGGGAAGCGAGGCGGCTTTTCCGGGCGAAAAAAAGAGAGGCAGAAAAGCGTGAAATAAAGGAGCTTGAGATGCTGGCCAACGGGAATAATGCCCGAAAATTCTATCAAAAAATTCGGCGAATGACAGAAGGTTTCAAACCCGGGGCAAACTCCTGTAAGAATGAGAACGGCGACCTGGTGACCGATGTTCAGAGAACACTCAGAATATGGAGGGATCACTTCTCTGCCCTTTTAAATGGAGAAACTGAGCAAGAAACCAGAGAAGATGCCGAACCCGAGCCCACAATCGAAGATGATGGAATTGACGTTCCACAACCCGACTACAATGAGGTGCGAATAGCAATATCCCGATTGAAAAACAATAAAGCAGCTGGCGCTGATTGTTTGCCTGCTGAGCTATTCAAACACGGAGGCGAGGAGCTGGTAAGGCGCATGCATCAGCTTCTATGCAGAATTTGGTCGGATGAATGCATGCCTGAAGATTGGAATCTAAGTGTTCTCTGCCCAATCCACAAGAAGGGCGATCCTGCAAACTGCGCCAACTATCGCGGAATCAGCCTTTTGAATATCGCATATAAGGTCCTATCAAGCGTATTGTGCGAAAGACTGAAACCTGATGTGAACAGACTGATTGGACCTTACCAGTGTGGCTTCAGACCTGGTAAATCTACCATCGACCAGATTTTTACAATACGCCAAATCTTGGAAAAAACCCGTGAAAAAAGAATCGACACGCATCATCTCTTTGTTGATTTTAAAGCCGCTTTCGATAGCACGAAAAGGAGCTGCCTATATGCCGCTATGTCTGAATTTGGTTTCCCCGCAAAACTTATACGGCTATGCAAAATGACCTTGAGCAACACCGCCAGCTCGGTCAGAATTGGGAAGTACCTCTCCGAGCCGTTCGAAACTAAACGAGGTTTCAGACAGGGTGACCCCCTATCGTGCGATTTCTTTAATTTAATGCTGGAGAAAATAATACAAGCTGCAGAACTTAACCGCACTGGAACAATATTTTATAAAAGCGTCCAACTGTTGGCATATGCTGACGATATTGATATCATTGGCCTTAACAACCGCGCCGTAACTTCTGCTTACTCCAAATTAGAAAAAGAAGCGGAGAAAATGGGATTGGTGGTGAACGAGGGCAAAACGAAGTACCTTCTGTCATCATGCAAAGAGTCAGCGCATTCGCGCCTTGGCAACCAAGCCACTGTTGGCAGCAATAATTTCGAAATAGTAAAGTACTTCGTTTACCTGGGAACCAGCATTAATACCAACAATAATGTTAGCCTAGAAATCCGACGAAGAATCACTCTTGCAAACAAATGCTACTTCGGACTGAGTAGGCAATTGAAAAGTAAAGTCCTCTCTCGACGAACGAAAACAACACTCTACAAGTCACTCATCGCACCCGTCCTGCTATATGGTGCAGAAGCGTGGACACTAACAACATCTGATGAGGCGGCTCTGGGAGTATTCGAGAGAAAGGTTCTTCGAAAGATTTGTGGACCTCTACGCGTTGGCGACGGCGAGTACCGAAGAAGATTTAATGATGAGCTGTATGAACTTTACGCAGACGCCGACATAGTTCAGCGGATTAAAACACAGCGGCTCCGCTGGCTAGGCCACGTAGTGCGAATGAGCGAAGATGCTCCAGCCCAGAAGGTATTCTTATCGGCACCCGCCGGTGGAAGCAGAGGAAGAGGGAGACCACCACTCCGATGGAAGGACCAAGTGGAGACCGATTTGCGATCCCGCGGTGTTTCCAATTGGCGCCAGTTGGCGCAACGAAGAAACGACTGGCGAGCTATGTTGGACGGTCAAAATCGCCCAGGCGGTTAGATGACCATTTAAAGAAAGAATGACAACTCTACAAGACAGCTAAGCATTTTAAAAGTACTCAGAAAATCACTTTCAATTATAAGATCAGTTCTTATTGATATATTAACTTTTTTCGGGCCGTGGGCAAAAACTCAGTACTAATCTATTCAAAGTTTACCTTAGGATCGGAGAGGAATATTAAGGAACCAATGGTATATAAAATAAAATTAAACAAAATAAAATAAAATAAAATTTAATTAAACTAAATTATATTAAATAAAATTAAATTAAGCATCATGACTATGAATGAGCTCAAGGCCACTAATAATTTTTCTAGAGTTGGAGTAAAAAGCAATAATTAAAATTGAATTAAATTAAAATAAGTTAAATTAAATTATATTAAATTAGATTAAACTAAGTTAAATAAAATAAAATGGAATAAAATAAATTAAAATAAAATAAAGTAAAAAAAAAATATAAAAAAAAATAAAATAAAATAAAAGCAGTAAAGAAAGTATGAAAATGAAGCTGAAGGAAAGGAACATCAGGGAAAGAAAACTATAAAAGAGAATAGAAAAAATGAAATAAGAAAATTTAAACTATATTATTAAGTGTAGAAAGGAAATTAAACCGGAAAGTTTGAGAAAAGAAGTTAACAAGAGAGAAAAAAAGGGCAAAAAACAATGTATATAAGGAAAGGTGCATCAAAGAAATAAAATAAAATTAAATTATATTAAGTTAAGTTAAATTAAATTAAACTAAACTAAGTTAACAAAAACAAAATAAAATAAAATAAATCAAGATAAAATAAAGTAAAATAAAAATAAAAAAATAAAATAAAATAATATAAAATAAAATAAATTACAATAAACTAAAATTAAATTAAATTAAGTTAAACTAAGTTAAATAAAATAAAATGAAATAAAATAAACTAAGATAAAATAAAGTAAAATAAAATAAAACAACATGAAATAAAATAAAATAAATTAAGATAAAGTAAAAAAAAAATTTAAAAAAATAATAAAATAAAACGAATTGGAGTGAAAAGAAATGGAATAAAATAAAATCAGTAAAAATAAAAAAAAATAATGAAATGAAATAAAATAAAATAAAATAAAATTAAATAATAAGAACAGTTCTTATTATATTAAGTTTTTTTCGGGCCGTGGGCAAAAACTAAGTACTAATCTATTTACAGTTTACCTTACTGCTAAGGCTTGAAGTACTTATAGATGAACTTACAAATTGCTTAAACTGGGCGAAATACTTATACTTTCTCTTACAAGTTAATTCGTCCTGAAGGCAAAAGTTATTGTTTATGCAGGCTAAAAGTACTTACATTTCGTTCACAACTGCTTAGAGATGAACTTAAAGTACATATAACTGTTCTCATAAACTGTTTAGAGCTTATCCTTAAACTACTTATATTTTTTCTTATAAACTACTTAGTAAAAAGAGTTTATATTCAAGTACAGGGTGGCTAATGAAAGCCGTTACCAAAAAAAAATTTAATTACTTTTTTTCTATTTAATGAATCTGGTTAATATTTTTTTATTTTGCAGATTGACTTTTACATTTAACAAAAATGGATAACTGGGACACTGAAACAAGAATTTGGATTGTCCGCCGCTATCACGCACTGGAGTCCGTAGTTTCGGTTCAAAGAGAGTATAGGCGCACGTTTGGCGGCAATCCTCCGAGCAGATGGACCATAATAAGACTTGTAAACAATTTTGCCGAGCATGGGACAGTCAACAGAAGACCTTACCATCGAAACCCTTCAGTTCGAACGGAGGAAACAATCGCTGCTGTAGCTGCTGCCATACAAAACAATCCACGTGTTTCGACAAGAAGCTTATCTGCTCAAATGGGTGTAAGCAGACAGTCATTACAGTCAATTATGCACAAAGATTTGGACTTCTCTCTCTCTATGGCGCGATATACAACAGGTATATCATCATAAACCTCCTAAGAGATTTTTGCGCCAAGCTTCTCTTCCAATTTGTGGTGTGCCGATTTGAATTTTTCCCTACAAATTGGTGGGACCTACAGTTTTTTGCCGACTCCGAACGGCATCTACAAAGGAGACGAATTTTTGCTGAGAAGCCTGTCATGGCAGAAATACACTCGGAGAGTTTGCCAAACCACTGCCGAGGGGCGACCCCGTTTTGAAAAACTTTTTTCAAATCACTTTTGATGTTACCTGTACCAGGGCTCGAACCATGGACCTTCGGTGTGGTAGGCCGGCAACACTACCTTCACACCACGGCGGCCGCCGTGGACTTATTCCCATATAAAATTCAAATGGCCAACAAACTGAACGCTGCAGACTTGCCGATTCGCTTGGAATTTTGCCAGAAGATGCTTCAAATGGTGGAAGAGGATGGAAATATGTTGAACTGTCTGTTCATGTCTGACGAGGCCCATTTCGATTTAAACGGCAACATAAACAAACAAAATTGTCGAATATGGAGTGCTTCCAACCCACAGATACTCCATGAGACGGAATTGCATCCACTTCGTGTCACAGTGTGGTGTGCAGTTTCATCACGCTGCATTGTCGGGCCCTACTTCTTCGAAGAAAACGGTCACACCGTCACGGTTACTGGAGACCGTTACTTGAGCATGTTGAGAGAGTTTTTCTATCCAGAATTACGCCGAATGAGAATTTATTTCAACTCTGTGTGGTTTCAGCAAGATGGTGCAGCTCCTCATATAGCCCAACCTGTTATGACAGAATTGCGACGAAAATTTCCCAATAAGCTGATATCCAGAAACTCCACATTCCGTTGGCCACCCAGGTCGCCTGACCTTACTGCACCTGACTTTTTCTTGTGGGGTTATTGCAAACAGGAAGTCTTCAAAGCAAAACCAACAAATTTGAATGAACTAAGGCAATCCATTCGAGAAACAATTGCGGCTATTCCTGTCTCAACTCTCCAAGCAGTAATGAACAACTTTTTGGTAAGATGCCGCACATGCATCGACGAGCAGGGGGGGCATTTAAATTCCATTATTTTTAAAACTAATTAAGCTATATTTAATAAAATTTAATGAGCTTTAACATGAATAAAAGAAAAATGAATTCCATAAGCTGAAAAAAAAATTATTTGAGTTTCTTAATGTAGCAAAATTCATCAGCCACCCTGTATTTCAAGCTATTAAAAATTGCTAAATTTGTTATAATTTTTTCCCAAAAGGTTTAGCATCGTCTGGTAGCAGAACAGCATCACTGAAGCTCGGAAGTAAATGAGATCAATGTAGAAGAGGAACGGTCAATCAGATAGAATACATTTTCGCTGAATTGTTCAATTCGCTTATAAGGAACCAATTTTAAGATTTCAATCAATCTTTTTCTTTAAGGGTGCTTGCTCAAGAATAATGGAACAGCCACACATATATTGGTATAAGGAAGCCTTCATTTTTGGTCCTTTTAGCTTAAGAAGAGTAATAAGAAAAGTAATACCACACTATATACCTTTCCCATTCAAAAATTCTTGCAACAGAGCAAAAGTGTGCAAATCGTAATTCATAGAAAATCTTTAACTTAAAAAGCAATGTGAGGAACAAAATTCACAGATCCAAGGACAGTACATATAAAATAAGGTTATGTGATGAGGCAAACAAAATTTCAGTTCCTGCCAAAAAAATAAAACTTTCAAACAGATTTACAAAGTATATTTTTCAGGGTCTCGTCGCAGTCTTGAGCGCACGCATAAAATCACAACAAAAATGATGTAAAGCTAACTAAAAGTAGCAATGAAATTGTAAAGGAAATGGTCGCACGCAAAAAGAGCGGGGGACGACTGGAAGCGCAACAAAAATTTTGTAAGAAAAGTTTACGCAGCAGCAGCAGCAATGAGGCAGGATACAACTTATAAGGCAAACAGTGCTAACTTCAACTGCAACAATAATAAGAACTGAAAACTAAATAGTGGCGACAACGAACATCGGGTCATAAATAGTGGTGTATACAGTGCTGTGCAATATAGTAGCAGTACTATTTAAAATTTTTTAACATTTAGTTGATGCAATAGATGTATGATTTTTTTTTTTTTTTTTTTTTTTTTTTTTTTTTTGTGTTCGTGGGAGGAGGAAATGCTTTATGCACTAACCAGGTTTGAGCCTTCGTTACTAGATTCTCTAGCAGCGGAACTCTCAGAGTGTGGGACTCCTTCTTATCTTGAAGTATACCGCACTAAAACCTAACCTCCCACGGCCCGCGCATTCTTCCTTACCTGGGACCGCGCTTAGCATTACTTCAGGTAAGGAAGCGCGTTACGTGAGCTCTATGGCTACTCTCACGCTAACTGGCTAGACAACCGTCTTCCCGTTTCGCAAGGAGGACATTCCTCGCGTATCGTCTGACTATGTCCCATCTAACGTTTTCGCAGGTCATCTTGCGAATGACACTGCCCGGGGAAAGTTCGCCAATTGTCTCTTCCACCCGCCTTCTTTCTTCTGCAAATTGCTCGCATTCGAAGAAGGTGTGGCGTACGTCGTCTATGGCTCCGCAGTAGGTGCAGTTCGGGGTTTGAACTTTGCCCATTCTATGGAGATATTCACGGAAATAACCGTGTCCGGTTAAGAACTGGGTCAGGTAGAAGTCGACTTCTCCATGAGGTCGGTTCAGCCAAGGTTCTAGTTCGGGGATTAATACCCTGGTCCACCTTCCAGCAGCACTGCTGCTCCATTGTAGTTGCCACCGCCGGATCGAATCACCACGCGCCTGCGTTGCAGCAACGTCTCTACGTACCTCTGCACGAGTGTCGTAAGTCACTTTTCTTTCCTCAGCGAGGAGATATATCGGTATAGTCCCCGCGATGACCAGAACAGCATCTGCGGAGACCGTGCGGTATGCTGAGGCGATTCTCAGGGCCCCTCTACGTTGGACTGCGGTAAGAGCGGCCCGATACTTCCCAAATTTCATTGCGTCCGCCCAGACTTCTGCACCGTACAACAGTATAGAATCTGAGGCGGACGCCAGCAGCTTTCTTATGCATGGCTTTGGTCCACCTGTATTTGCCATTAGCCGACTCAGACTTGCGATGGTCTTCACAGCCTTCTCGCAGGAGCTTCTTAGATGCTCCGAGAAGGTCAGCTTGTTGTCCAATTTCACCCCTAGATATTTCGTAGAGCGGCGCGTCTCTATCTGTTGATCCCCAACATTCATGTTGGTGATTGTGGGAATCCTTCTTTTCGTTAGTATCACGATCTCTGTCTTGGCTGTAGCCAGTTGTAGGCCGTGATTATTCATCCACTCGTCTACACTGCGCATCACTTGGTTCAGTTTAAGCTGTGCCAGGTCGCAGTTTCGTGCTGTTATCACCGCAGCCACGTCGTCTGCAAAAGCAACTAGAAAAGTGCTTTCTGGCATCTGCATTCGAAGGAGACTGTCATAGGTAGCATTCCAAATATCAGGGCCGAGCACCGACCCTTGTGCTGCCCCGCCTGTTAGCTTCACCTTTCTTTGGCCTTGCGTCGTTTCATAGATTGGCCAACGGTCTCTTAAGTAGTCCCTCAATATATCTAACAAGTATATCGGGACCTTAAAGGAGCGTTCTAATGCATCAAGCATGTCTTCCCACCTGGCAGAGTTAAAAGCGTTTTTAACATCTAACGTCACCAATAGTACCACCGGCCTTGCTTGATGGCTTGCCGTCCCGGCCTTCCGGACTGCCTCTACGACTTCTGCTATGGCGTCTATTGTGGAGTGCCCTCTCCGAAAGCCATGTTGCCGGTGGGAGAGTCCACCCTCGTCTTCTATGGCTGCTGTTAGACGTTGCTTTATAAGGCTCTCCATCATTTTTCCCGCTGTGTCGAGCATACATAGTGGGCGAAAGGATGTTGGAGAGCTTGGGTCCCCTTTGCCTTTCGGTATGAGGACGAGCCGTGCTGTCTTCCATCTGCCGGGGAAGACACCTGCTTCTAGACATTTGTTATACATGTGTAACAAGAGCTCTGGACAACTATTAGCAGTTAATCTGATTGCCTCCGCAGGTATTCCATCGGGTCCTGGGGCTTTACCAGCCCTCATGCTACGCAGGGCTCTTTCTAGCTCTTCTTCATTGAAAGGTACCACGTTGCGGTCATCTCGTGCTGCATGTTCCTCTTCTCTAGTAAGTTGCGTGAGGAATAGCGCTTCCACGATGTTCTTCATGTCATCTTCGTCCATCGTCTGATTTGGTGGTCGAAGTTTCTTCATAACTATTTTGTACCCTTGTCCCCAGGGGTCTTGATCCACTTCCTTACAGAGCTCTTTCCAGCATCTTAGTTTGCTTGCTTTTATGGCGGCGCCGAGAGCCTTTTTCGCCCCCTTGTACGCCTCCGCCCTTTCAAGAGCCTCGGATCTGCCACGTGAGCGCGTCGCCAGTCTTCGCATTCTGTGACATGTTTTCCGGAGTTCCGCGATTTCGCTATTCCACCAATATGCCTGCTTCTTGCCTCGCCACGTTCCTATTCGTGGCATAGAGACGTTGCAAGCATGGCGCATGCATTGCATGGTTTCTTCAACCGCCGCATGTGGCGTATTGATGCCGTCGGTTATCCGTCTGGCTTTCGCCAGCACTGTTCCGGTGAACCTGGTGGCGTCAACTTTAGCTGCATCCCATCTACGGGTTTTGTATGATGCGTTCGCTGCCGGTCTCTGACCAGGATGGTCGAGTTGGAAGGTGATGTAGTTGTGGTCGCTGCCAGTAAGGTCCTCCATCACTCTCCACCCAACCGCGTTTGGAAAGAGTCTCTCCGAGACGAGCGTTATGTCGGGGATCGAGTACCCAAAGCCCGGGCGCCTGTATGTTGGGGTCGTGCCCGTATTCAGTACGACCACACCGAGTCGGGCTGCCATTTCCAGAATTAGTTTTCCCCTGGTATTAGTTTGAGGCATGCCCCATTCTATTGCTCTAGCGTTGAAGTCTCCAGCGATGACCAGGTTGCCCGTTTGGTCCCGTAGGTCGTCTTCTAATAGCTCCAGCTTTTCTTTGAACCTCTGAATGGGGTCATTTGGTGACAGGTAGCAGCTAACAAGAGTTGTTCGCGCTACAGTTACACGGACGTAGCCATGCCCGGCAGCACGATTAGTAACATTGGTATTGGCGTCCACTATCCAGATAGCAGCAGCGCCAGATTCGTCAATGTACCAGCTGTCTCTGGCCTTGTAGGGTTCGCTGATGATTGCATAGTTTATTTGGTGATCAAGCACCAGTTGGTCTAGCAGTTCATCAGCTAACCTGCATCGATTCAGATTTCCTTGAATCGTGCTGGTCATTGGGGCGACAGTTTGGCTTTCGCCGAAGCAAGTGCTTCTCTAAACGTGCTACATGCTCCAGACCCGGGAAGATGATCGAGGTTTCCCGTGGTGCAAAGGTAGCATTTTGCCTTTTCAGTGCAGGATGAGGATTTGTGGCCAGAGTTCCCACACTCCCAGCACGCGTCCCTCCTGTCGGGCCCATTGCAGCCAGCCTGTCGGTGTCCGTAGCCGAGACACCTGAAGCAGCGTTGCACTTCCGCACGCTGTCTGATCCTACATTGGATCCAGCCGATGGGAATTTTTCCTTTTTTGAGCAGTTGGCTTCCGGGACCTTCGTCCACTTCGACAACAGCCTTCTTTTGATGTATGATTAATCGTGTTTTACATTACAATAGTATTTTATACTTCTAAGAAATATATAGTTTTCTCAAAAGTTACAAAAAAAATGCAAAATTTCAATTATGACATTTTGGAAAATTTCAAGTAAGCGGTGTGGAAGAAAATTGAAGCATATTTTTTTACGAAAAATTTTTCAGTTATCAAAATTGAGTAATTTTGTGTTAAACAAACTAAACTCGACAAGAAAGTTAAAAAAATTAAAAAAAAAAAATTTGGAAAAAAATTTTTAAATTCTTATATTTGAAAAAAATCTAAAAACTTGCTTCTGAAAATTTCAGGATATTTTAAGTTATATAAGAAGTATAATCCAAATTTAAATAATGAACTATAATTTTTTTGAAAAATCGAAAATGTTCTTAAAAAAGAAATTCAAAAATTTTTTTTTCCAAATATTTTTTTTCATACTCTAAGTTACCCCTTTGAAAGTGACCAAATTTATTTTGATAACTATAGTAGTTTCAGAAAAAAAAACAGGAAAAGAGGAAAAAAGTGAAATTTTGAAATGGCATAGCTTTTGAAAAAAAATTGTAGGAAACTCTTTACCAAATTTTATTCAAATTGGAAGAGGTTGATGTGACGATTTTACATCGAAAGCCTCTAATAGCAGGGACACACATTGTAGTATAATATCAATACCACTATCTATACCACATATGTATCACCTTCATACCACTAGTAGTTGAATATTGGTTGTAGTATACGCTAAACTACAGTATCGATACTGTAGTATCCATACCACATGTGTATTATGGGTGTAAGAGAAATTACCAAATCTAAGAATTCCTATGAAAAGACCCCTAAAGAAAATAACAAATCCTTGAACTCATAGCAGTTCTGATTACTATTAAAATGGCCAACACTGTAGGTCCACTCATACAAGCACGCAGATGTACAAAAACGCATAGTGATGAATGAAAACTTTTAGTAACTAAAATTTTTGGGCAATACACTTGAGAGAAGGAGCAGTTAAAGATCATCAGCAAAGAAGCACACACAGCTCAAACGTAAGCTGGTGTGAATGTATGTGAATTACATACAAAAACGGAATGGAAAAAACACCAAAAGCAACAAACCAAATGTTAAAAGTAGTAGCAAGTTTTGCTGCTGAATACACATTAAGGTAATTGAATTTGTAAAAGATTGGAAAATTGGCTGATTGCCTGTTGGACTTGCAGTTGGACTTGCAGTTGGACTTTTTGCTGTTACAGCATCAGATAAGCGAGACTAATGTTACACACAACAAATTGATTAATTTAATTTAAAGTTAAAAAAGCAAGCAATATTTGATATAAAACTTTAAACAACGCTGATTGAATGTTAGCATTAAAACTTGTTTGGCTGTAGCTTTGACGATTGTCTCGCCTTAATTTTCCAATTTAAAGTAATGAAAATGCTCAACAGTGCGAGCAGATGAACTATTTTGTGGTTGATATTCTTCTATTGCGGCAAATGTGAGGCATTAAACGCGTTTGCATTTGAAAACTAATGTAGGGAAATATGGATGAAAAATTTTGGATTAATATGGAGCGTAAAGAAGGAAAACAGCTGAACAATATGGCATTGCATGTGTAGACATGTTTGATTAAGTTACTGTTATTGTATTATTCGAAATAGATCATGTAAGTGCTGGAAATATAATATCATCAATAACAAATACAAGAAATAGAGAATGTTTTTTTGATGTTACATAAAGAAACATCAAGAAAATAAAACGATAAAATAAATCATTACAAAAGTAAAAATATAAATATAAAAATAAAATAAAAACAGGAAAATATATTATAAAATTCGAAGGAAAGGAAACAAAAAAGGGAAAGGGTAAGGGACGCCAAGAAAATGTATACCAAAGAAACGATTGAAGAATAACATAAAGGAACAAATGATAAAATAATAAAAAACTAAATTAAATGAAAGAAATTTAAACAAAGTAAAATAAAATAAAATTAAATTAAATAAAATAAAATAAAATAAAATAAAATAAAATTAAATTAAATTAAATTAAATTAAATTAAATTAAATTAAATTAAATTAAATTAAATTAAATTAAATTAAATTAAATTAAATTAAATTAAATTAAATTAAATTAAATTAAATTAAATTAAATTAAATTAAATTAAATTAAATTAAATTAAATAAAATAAAATAAAATAAAATAAAATAAAATAAAATAAAATAAAATAAAATAAAATAAAATAAAATAAAATAAAATAAAATAAAATAAAATAAAATAAAATAACATAAAATAAAATGAAATAAAATAAAATAAAATAAAATAAAATAAAATAAAATAAAATTAAATAAAACAAAATTTAATAAAATATAATAAAATAAAATAAAATAAAATAAAATAAAATAAAATAAAATAAAATAAAATAAAATAAAATAAAATAAAATAAAACAAATTAAAATAACGTAAAATAAAATAAAATAAAATTAAGTATAATAAAATAAAATAAAATAAAATAAAATGAAATAAAATAAATTAAAATAAAATAAAATATAATGAAATAAAGTAAAATAAAATAAAATAAAATATAATATAATAAAATATAATAAAATAAAATAAAAATTGTAGATTTCCAAAGAAATAAACACATAAAAACTAAAAAGAAATTCATTATAAATATGTGTTATGAAATAATGAAGAACGAATAAAAAAACAAAGAAGAGAAAAGAAATAGTAACAAAATTGAAGAAATAATATAAAAGAAATGTAAATGTCCAAATAATAGTATTTTTGTTACTATGGTAAAGGGTGCTTGACAATGAGGTTAAAAGCTAAGGCCAAGCTTTCTCTTAAGCACGGGAATTTTTTGAAGGAAGCGCTTAAGATCCTGTGATTCTCATTCTTTATATGCTTCGAATAGTCCAGCTCAGCCTCAGATCTAGTTTTTCCAATTTTGCAAAGTCATTCTCTCTCTTGGAAGGGTGGAAAACTTTGGTAATTCTCTGTATTTAGAGTATATTATGAACCTTTTCCACTACCACTATCCCAACCTAATACGAGTAACACCATTTAGAACTTCCATGACAACTGTGCGATTCACACATCAATTTATGAATGTTGCATTAGCTTAATTTAGAGTAAATCCTTACATGATGCATTTTCAACACACTCATTCCATATCCGACGCCTTTACCCCCACACACACACATTACAGTCTAACTCTCATCTGTTATGCAATATCCAGACATAAAAGCGAACATAAATTTATGCAAATGCACTGCGTGTAATCTTTATACGACCATTTACATGGATATACGAGGTATGTTCAAAACGTATCGCGAATTTTGAATTTTCGCTGGTTACGTATATTCGAATTTCGAATTTCTTGTGGCGTTATGTTGGTACTCATGTCTCTCACTTATGCCGACAAGCTCGGCCATTTTGAATGTTCAGTTAATTGTTGACAGCTGCTTTGCTTGCACGTGTTTTGGATCGTCTTTTTACCTATTCAAAAAAATGGATCAAAGAACCTGTATCAAATTTTGTGTGAAAAACGAAATTAAGTGCGCGGATGCATTCCGAATCTTGACTGTGGCATACGGAAAAGCTACCTTGGACCGAAGCAACGTTTATCGGTGGTACAAAGTGTTCTCAGAAGGCCGAGAAGATGTGCAAAGAAGACCAAAAATTGGCTTTTGCACCACGATAACGCCCCTGCTCACGCATCGTTGCTTGTGCGCGACTTTTTGGCCAAAAACAACACACTAATGATGCCGCAGCCACCGTATTCCACAGATCTGGCCCCCTGTGACTTTTTCTTGTTCCCTAAACTGAAGAGGCCCATGAAAGGACGACGTTACGCTTCTCTTGACGAGATAAAGACGGCATCGAAGGAGGAGCTGAACAAGATACAGAAAAATGATTTTTTGAAGTGCTTCGAAGATTGGAAAAACCGTTGGCACAAGTGTATAATGGGGATTACTTTGAAGGGGACAAAATAGATATTCATGAATAAATAAATAATTTTTGAAAAACCACAAAATTCGCGATACTTTTTGAACACACCTCGTATGCAAGGTGTAAGGGTTGTCATGGTGATTTATCTGTTTTTCACTAATCAAGTATTCATGAAACGAGCTCAAGGCCAAGAATAATAATTTTTCACTTTTTGGAATTTTTATGAAAATTATTATTGTTTTTTCACTAATTTAAAATTTTAAGGTTGGTACAAGTCATACGGATATACATACTTGTTTTAAATCCTGGGATATAAATTGATATAAAAGCACTATGGCTATGAGAAAGAGCTTAGTGAGTCTAAACAAAAAACAAAAAAAACCGGAGAAGTAAAGAAGGTAGAATAAATAGTAGATTTAGATTAGAGTGTAGAAAGTGAAACCCAATGTTAAATGGAAGCGAAAGGCGTGTGTCTCTCAATTTTCCCATTCTATTCGTATAAAAACTATTAATAAATAAAATAAAATTATTAAAAAATAAAAACAATAACAAATTCCCCTAAAATTATTATTTTGGTCTTGAATAAATTTATAGACATAGATAAAATGTACAGGCCAAGCCAAAAAACAATTCAATTCAATTGTTTGAATAAAATAGAAAAAACCAAAAACACATTCGGCGTGCCAAAAAAGACATATAAAAAAGTCCATCATGAGTATTGGTAAATGCCGCCACATGCTGGTGCCTGTGCAATGGGGTGGTAAAAATGACTAGAAACAGGAGGTTAGCTGACAAACAAATCATCGTTCTGCTAGCCGAATGATTAACAGAACGTGCCAAAATTCCATATAAGAAAAGCTTTCTTAATTTAATTGAATTTATTTGGATTTAATTAAAGTTAATTTAATTTAATTTAATTTAATTTAATATAATTTAATTTAATTTAACTTAACATATCATCCTATACCATCGCTGTGCATATCGTTGTAATTTTTCCTCTAATATCAATTAATTAACTTAATTTAATTTGATTTAATTTAACTTAAATTAATTTAATTTGGTTTAGTTTAGTTTAATTTTATTTAATATTTTAATCATATTTGATTTAATTTAATTTAAATTACATAAATTTGATTTAATTTAATTTAATATAAATTAATGTTATTGATTTTTTTATACCAACAATTTTGTTGATTTACGGCCCGTACATTTTCAAGTATTCATGAAACGAGCTCAAGGCCAAGAATAATAATTTTTCACTGTTTGAATTTTTATGAAAATTATTATTGTTTTTACTTATTAATAATCATTTTTAATTAATTATTAAAAGTTTTTTGATTGAATAGAGTAGGAAAAATGTTTAGAGACAACTGCCATAGCTTTTCTTATAAATCCATTTCGGAAGCTGCTAGACTTCACTCATCAGAGAAATTTTGGCACGCATTGCTAACCATTAAGCTAACAAATCCTTGAGTTGACATATAAAATATATGTACCAAAGAATGTATAAAAGGAATAAGCAAATGGCACATTAGAGGAAAAATGCATCGTGACGCTACAGGGCATCATAGCTTAGTTGTTAGAGTACTCTAACAGCGGCTTTGGTGCAGACACTTGGGTTCATATCTCAGTGTCCGAGAAGGGGTCTGATGAGAAGTTGGGCACTTCGAAACATGTCATCCCATACCATCGCTGTGCATAACGTTGTAATTTTTCCTCTAATATCAATTAACAAACAAACATAAAAATTCGAGCTTTGCTCCAACAACAATCACAAACTAATTTAATTTAATTTAATCTAATTTTGTTTAATTTGATTTAATTTGATTCAATTTAATCTAATTTAACTTAATTTAATTTAATTTAATTTAATTTAATTTAATTTAATTTAATTTAATTTATTTTAATTTAATTTAATTTAGTTAAGCTTAATTTAATTTAATTTTGCTAAGTTTAATTTAATTTAATTTAATAAAATTTTATTTCTTTAATTTAATTCAATATAATTTTATTTACTTTAATATATTTAAATTCAGTTTATTTAAATTTATTTTTATTTAATTCAATTTAAACTAAATTAACGAGACATAATAAATGGACCCCATGTCTTTGTTTCGGATTCGCTCAAAAATTCGAGTTCGATTGGACACTATTGGCTGCCCATGTATGTAAACATACCCGAATAAAAGTGTAATCAGGATAAAAGTCACGGATGCATATGCATTCTTTAAGTGCAAGTCAAATGTTATACGCCAAATAAGCTCCATATGAAAGAGGAAGAAACATATGGTAGAATAATAATATAAGAAAAAATTTTTTGAATTTATTTGAGAGCAGCTGACTCTTGTGGTAAGCATCCTACCCAACCACCCACTCACTTAGCTTCGACGTGCAGGTAACCGTGAATTTTTGAAGTACTTTCTTATAGCGTGGATTTGTGGCGAAAAGGACCTAAGTATGTGGCCATGTGTGAGTCTGTGTTGCTAGCAACAATGAAATATGCAATACCTTCCATCATTTCGGTTTGTAATTTCAGTGCACCTAAGCCATTTGGCTTGAATTTCGAGAGTTCATTCATTACAAAACTTGAAAATTTGACTAGAAATACTTTTTGCTGCATTTCCCTTATATAATTTCGTTCAGCTGATTTTTTCTCTCTTGCTCATTTTCTTTTTTTCTTTTTTATTCACATGCTCTGGAATTACAGCGATAAAGCTTGCTTCATGTGTGAGTGCAGTTGAGAGCATAAAAATAGAAGCGCAACATACGGGTGATATATTCTTGCAGTCAGAGATAACGAATCTTAGTCTAAGGTAAGTTTGAGAACTGTATTAGAGAAGATCCTCGATTGAAATCTCGGGCAGCTTTGCTCAAAATAATTATGGAAAATTAAGAAAAAGGTGATTTCTCCTCGGACACATTATCCTACTTTTTCAGCCGCAGCTGTACATACATAGACATTTTTACAACTATTCAAAGCAAACATTTTTTACTGCATTTTTTGCAGCTGCCTTGCCCATTCGCTACAGCTTCTCATTGTGCTTACGGAGATTTTTGTCTGCATTTCCGTGGTTAAACAAATCCAGCAGCCAAGCATGACGACATGGCTGCACTTGAATCTCGACTTGAGGTTGCGTTGTGTGTCGCATGCCATGTAATCGGTGATATGGCAAAGGTAAATGGAGGGCGGCGGAGCAATAGAGCGCCTGCAATGTGAATTTATGCACAAATTGTGATCTCATCGTAAAGATTTGTGCAAAATTCCGGCAGAGAAATTAATTTGTTTTTTTTTTTGTGTTGAAGTAGTAAAAGATGTGCGGTACTGCACCACAAGTTAAAAATCTATTGTGTTGTGCCGCACTTGAAAAACTGTTGACTGGCATGAATCATGATGGAATGTGTAAGCAAGTCATATGATGCGATAGTCAAATATGATTTTTGTAAATTGAAAAATACATAAATCTACGAGAATGATATGATAGCTAACCAATTTTTAACAGCTCCGGTGAAAACAAAGGGGCATAGCGTCATCGAAGCGCGAAAATGTATTGTTGTATAGTTCGACATATTTCTGATGTAAGTATAGAACTGGTGTAAACGTACTTTTATAGCCTAGAATATTCGGATAAAATATGTAGTTTTTCAGTATAGTCAGTAATTTTCGGTGAGTAACCATTCTGGGATCAAGAAATCCCTCACTTCATGAATGGCCTGTTTTTCTTTCTCTCTGTTAATAAAATGCAATGGTATCAACAGTATCATTTTCCATTATCGGATCGTCCGGAGTAGTGTGAAACGCGGCATAAAAATAACTCCTACTAGGACATCTCGTTTGGTTGGCTGGGATGCATTTTAATATATAAAAAAGTTTAAAATTGAAAATCTAATAAAACAAAACTTAGACTATTTAAATGCAGCATACGCATTCATGTGGTTGGTAAGCATGAGTGGAGAAATTGATATTTTGATATTGTATGACACTATAGCTAAATTGTACGTCATATCTAGAATCGCCAGAACTTCATTTCGATTATGCTTTTGAAAAACAGGAATCACACTTTTATAAAATTTAAAATGAAAATATTTAAAAAAAATCGCCTTAATTCGAGATTGGTTGAACAGCTATATTCAAACAAATTTAAAATACTTTCAGTTTAAATTGGGCGAAGAATGAAATAAAATAAAATAAAATTCGACTAAATGAAGTTAAATGAAGCTAAATTAAATTAAGTTAAATTAAATTAAACTAAACTAAATTAAATTAAATTAAATTCAATTAAATTAAATCAAATTAAATTAAATTAAATTAAATTAAATTAAATTAAATTAAATTAAATTAAATTAAATTAAATTAAATTAAATTAAATTAAATTAAATTAAATTAAATTAAATTAAATTAAATTAAATTAAATTAAATTAAATTAAATTAAATTAAATTAAATTAAATTAAATTAAATTAAATTAAATTAAATTAAATTAAATTAAATTAAATTAAATTAAATTAAATTAAATTAAATTAAATTAAATTAAATTAAATTAAACTAAATTTAATTAAGTTAAACTAAATTAAACCAAATTAAATTAAATTAAATTAAAATAAAATAAATTAATTTAAACTAAATTAAATGAAGATAAATTAAACTAAATTGAATTAAATCATAAGCTAGATTAAATTAAATTAAATGAAATTAAACTAAATTAAATTAAATTAAATTAAATTAATTAAATTAAATTAGATTAAACTAAATTCAATTAAATAAAATGTAATTTAATAAAATTAAATTAAATAAAACTAAATTAAATTAAATTAAATTAAATTAAATTAAATTATACTAAATTAAATTAAACTAAATTAAATTAAATTAAATTTAATAAAATTAAATAAAATTAAATAAAATTAAATAAAATTAAATTAAACTAAATTAAATTAAATTAAATTAAAATAAAATAAAGGTTTTTGTTTGAATTTCAACCACCATTTATTGTATTTTATTACAGGACGGGAATTACGATTGGCCATTGAATATATAGTAAGGTTCTTGAATATCTACAGCATCCTAGGAATTTACATGTTTTAGTAATTTATATATGCTCTGCAGGGATCCCTGTAAGTACACGGCTAAAAATTTTAACTTAAATTTAAACCATTAATCTGGCTAAGCAATTGTTTAAACGTTTTTGTAATAAACTCCAAACCTTTTATTTACCAACACCAATTTTGAATTTATTGCAAATAAGATTTAAAACTGAACAGAAAAAACAACTAAAATTTTTTTAATTTCTTTTCATTTATTTCTGAAAGCTTTTTCAAGTCATTGAACTTTTCTCAATACAGCCGTAGCTCAGTGAGTAGCGCAAACGACTCTGATGCGGGGAGTGTCGTTTCGAATCCTGCCAACTGATACAAATCTTTTTTATGTTTTTTAATTGTTAAGACATTTCTGGTTTAAAATTTAGACTCTTTTCGTTACGTTCATTTTCTCGAAAACTGATAGAATTTAGATTCTAAACCAAATTTGGTTTGGACATATATGTAGCCCAAAAAAGTTTTAAATTTAGGCTAAAATTTTTGGCCGTGTAGTTGGAAAATTTCATTGGTCACACTAAATCTAAATTGCCAAGTGAACTATTTCGATAGTAACTTGATTTTCTACAAAATGATTTTCACTAATTCACGATTTTCACAGCAGATGATGGTAGCTCCTTTTCTCTCAAATAGCAAAATTACTTATTACTTTAGTTTGATTACTTTATAATTAATTAAAAGCAATCATTAGTTTTAATTATATTCGATAAGTTTGGATTTTTATTGGTTTGATTTAATAAATGTCAAAAAATATTAGTTTGTATGTAAAATTTTTAGAAAGTAGCAATGAGTAAAAAATAATAAATTTTATAAGGGTTGTTAAATGCTGAGTTTAATTTTTTTAATAAAAATTTGTTTGCTGGTTTCTGAAAACTATTATTTACATCACTGTCAATGAAAACTTAGGTGTTTCTTTCTAACTCATCCTAGTTCTAATTAAAGATATCTTGTTTATTTGTTTAACATGAAAGAAAGTAAGAATTGAAAATATGAAGGTAAATATAATCTGCTTTAAAATGGAAATAATTTATTCATCAAATAAATTAGTTTCCGAATGTGGCTACGGAATTCTTTTCTGAATTCTTAAAAAATTTAGTTTATTCAATTGCGTGTGAAAAAGGTTGAGGTCGAACTAATGGTGGTTTCGAATTTACTAGAAGTGCAGCAGTTCACAACTAGAGATTTTCCTTGTTCCTCGAAGTTTTTTATGAGGAATTTCTGGAATGGTTAGCTACTTATACATTGATGAGTACTTTTACTGAATAATTCTTCAAAACCTTGTGGTACATCATTCTAATTAATATCTTTATGTTACTAAGAAAATTTGGTTTTAATGTAATAAGGTAAATTCGTGTAGATAGAACCAAAAACAAATTTGAAATTAAAAGCATAAACAAACATATGACCTCTTTTTGCATTATAGTGATTTAATAACGAGTTTTTATTAATTTATGTTTTAATAATTTATAAAATATGATTTGAGTTTTAATATTTTTCTCGTTTAAGAGTTATATATATCTGTAAAAGTGTTCTTGTCCAAAAATCGGACATACCTAAATATTTAAGGATTACTTTTTTGTTGTCTTTGTGAAATATTTAATTTTAATCAGAATTTTTGCTTAAAACTTATTTAAATAAAATTAAGAAAACCCCTACAAAAAACAATATTTTCGCTACGGCTATGACCAATATCAGAAGTTTTTCTGCACTAAACGCATCATGTACTTTTCAGCACGTACCACTTGAAATTGTAAAACTGCAAAAATGGGCAACGTGATAGCTAGAGCTGTAAAACCATTTATGGCGTATGGTTGTTAAATTGTAACGAACGGTTTGTGATTTTTTTTTGTACATTTTTGTTACAAAATTAACAAGATTCTTGTTTTTTATGATTGTTTTCATTTTAAGTAGCTGTTTTTAAAATTACTACTAAACTTAAACAGTTTTTTCTCATCGTAAAAGCATAGGAGGCTAGCTGCACACATTTTTGATTTTATGCGCTTTAAACATGAAAAAAATGAATACTTTTTGTACTAGAATTTGAGACAAAAGAAATAAAGAGAAATATGAAACAAAATAAAATACTAAAAACAAAAAAAGGACATTCTCTTTAACAGCAGGCAAGCATCTGGCAGTGGCATCACATCAAACCCAACAATGTTCGGCGACCCATTTAAAAATGAAAATGGGTGTAACCAAAAACGTGACAAATAGTTTGTTATGCTACGAAACACATAAATTATGAATAACGGGAATATACCAGAAGGGGAGGATAAAAAATAACTAAACAATTACTTACATGTATGTATGGATGTATGTCAACGATAACGGTCTGGAAATGGGAAATGTGAAAGTATCTGGACTACATTGTAAATGCAAGGGAAAGATTCGGAAAATAATCTGATAATTCACATTTTTTATGAAAGATAGATTTTTGTGAAACTATGGAATTTTTAATAGAAAATATAAAACTCACAATAGAGCAGACCTGTTAAATAATGATTACTTATCGTAATGATTACCAGGTTAACTAATTATTTTCTTGAGAATTCTTTTAATGATTGATTTCTTAATTTTCAATTAATTAATTGGAAAATAAAAAAATTATCAAAAAAAATCATGATCCTTTACAATTATTAAAGAAAACCAAAGATAGTAAAAAAAAATTGTTTTGATTCCCTTTGACTATTTTAAATTTTTATTTTTTATTTTTTTATTGTTTTTGGTTGTTATAGATTATTTCCAGTATTGTTGTAATGATTTATTTATTGTTGTTTGATTATTTATTTTATTTTTTATTTTTTTTAAAAATATTATAAAATCATGATTATTTATTAATTATTTCTAATCGTAATAATTTAAAAATTGCCTTTTCTTAAAAAACAATTAAAAAAATCATTACCAATTAAAAAACCGTATAATAAATTGATTACTAATTACCAATAAAATTTAACAGGGCAGCAATAGAGTTTATCTTTAAATATGGCGGGATTGGACATTGGTCATGTCTTCCGCTTCATGGGCTCTCGATTCGTTTACTGTTTTCGGGGTTTCCGTATTTATCTCAAAAGTAGCCTAATATTTCATACATTTGCTTACTATGGTAGACATGGTCATGTTGGCAAGCTCCCTTTCGTTTAAGAACCAGTCCGATATGGGCAATGGAGATGATGGTTTATATACCGCAACTCGATGGTTAATCAATGGATAAGAGGCTACAGAATGGTTACAAAATGGTTAAATCGGTAAAACTTTTCAAAACCTTCGAAAAACTCTTTATCACCAAAACAACTAAAAATTCGAATCCCTGTGTACAGGTAGGAGCTTTCGGTGTCCCTAAAGCGTTATATAATGCTTTGACAATGTTGAATGAGGAAACCATTGTATCAGGAAACGGGATAACAAACCCACAAATATTCCAAAACCCATAGGGGAGTGTTTCTGTCTTGAAAAGTAGGTATGAAGCTCATAGAATTCGAATAGACCTTAAAAATAATGAAATAATTATAATTAAATAAATAAGCTACAATAAAAAAACCGCTAAATTAATCGAAAAGTCAAGACAATTAAATAATTGAAAATAATAAAATTCTTAGAAATAATCGAAGAGCGCAAAATATTCAAAAATCTTAATTATGAATAATCAAATAATTATGAGAAGCCAAAAAAGTTAAGTTTTTAAATAACTTAAGTAGTTCAAAATAATCAAGCAACCCAAGTAAATAAAAAATTTTAAACAGTCTCATTTTTTAAAATAATATTATTTAAAAAAAAAAATGGCAAATGCAGTTTAATCAAGTTTTTTAAAATAACAAGATAATCAAATAGTCTAAACAGTATAATATACAAATATAATATACATACAATCAAATATACATTAATATCGAAATAAAAAAATTAATAATTAAGATATAACCAACAATTTAAAGATTTTTGAATAACCAAAAATATTCTAGTACCATGACTATAAATGAGCTCAATATTCAAATAATATAAAAATCAAATAACTGTAACAAATAAAGTAAATTAAAACAATGAATTACAAAAAATAATCACTTTATTCAATGAAATCAAATAAATTAAAATAGTCATATTATTTAAGCTAATTAATAAAATTATTGAAAACAATAGAAAACAAAACAGTTCAAAATAACGAAATATTTAAAAATAATAAAATAACTACAATAATTAAACAATTTAAAAGAATGCAGAATTAAAAATGAATCAAATTGTGAAAATAGTCACGTAATTGAAAAAAATCTAATTTATAAAAGTAATCAAACAAATTAAAACAATCTAATAATTAAAGATACTCAAAAAATAAATAATAAATATCCAAAAATTAATAAATAACTACAATAATCAAACAACTAAAAACATCGGAATTACTAGAAGTAATGAAAAAAGCTAAGAACATACAAAAAATTTAAATAGTATAGCAAAAAATATGAAAAACAATATAATTTTCAAAAACAATGAAAACATGTCAAATAATTAAGTACATTTAATTAATAAAATAAACTAAATAACTAAAAATAATCTGAGAATTAATATAAAGAAAAAATTTAAACTAATCAAATAATGAGAAAACTTCAAAAACGTTAACAGTTTAAGCAATTATTTTTAATAAATGAAATAATGCCATGTTTTTCGATAATTTTTTTATAGATTTATTATTAATTGCTGAATTAGTTTAAATAATTTATAAATCATTAAAATAAATCGGGTATACGGCAGAGAAGCTCAGCATTAATCTCATCGGAGGTATATATCGCGCCAATTATTTATTTATTTTATTTTATACTGCAAACATATTTATAATTATTAACTTTACTGTAT
This sequence comes from Merzomyia westermanni, assembly GCA_949987695.1. Taxonomy (NCBI): domain Eukaryota; kingdom Metazoa; phylum Arthropoda; class Insecta; order Diptera; family Tephritidae; genus Merzomyia; species Merzomyia westermanni. The sequence continues at coordinate 43,992,491 of OX465291.1, read as the reverse complement.
CTATGACTATAAATTACCTCAAGGCCAAGAATAATAATTTTCATTAAAACTATTATTATTTTATTTTTTAATGATTTTATAAATGATTAAATGTTTTTAATTGAAAATAAAAGGAAAATTTTAGAGACAACCGCCATAGCTTCTTTTATGTATCCGTTTCTATAAATTTTACTTAAAATTTAACAGCCATTGTTTCATGTGTAGTCGAAGTTTTCAATTCCCTCCTTTGAAGAAATTTTTAAAGTTTTTAAAAAAGACTTACAACTTTTTATTTACAGATTTCATTCATACCTTCTGAACACATCTACTTCCAAGAACGCATGACCTCCACCGAAGAACTTTAGAGCACAAAAAACAAAGTATTTCTATTTTCTATAGAAAACAACTTAAGTATATTTAAATCCCTAAACATCAGAAATTAAGTCGTCTCGCCTGAGCACCTTCCTATGCATAGTAAAGCTAAAGGCGCTCATTAAAAACCCCGCAGGAGTACGAACTTTTGCTACCAATGTCTCAACGTATTTTATTCATAACCATCAAGACGCGAACAGTGCTAAGCAAATCATAGCATTTATATGCGCTATTAAATAAATACTTGCTATATACATATACCATGATAACACGGCATGACATGAGTAAGCATCTTTGTGTGACGTAATGAATAAAGAAGTGAAGTACCACCTGAATGCTGGCGGCATTTGAAATGCTGCTCAGAAAAGAAAAAAAAAAAACAAAACGAAAAGAAGCATTCGGAATGACGGTGATATAATGGCGGTCGTAAAAATCAGCAAATCCGTTTAACTGCCAGTAAATGGTGCCAAAGCGTTGATAGAAGACCGTTGGCTGGAGTTCGGCATTTCTGTGTCCGTACGCTTGTTCGCCCTCTCAACATTCTATGCTCACTTATCACTCAAACCTCAAAAGGAAACATTCAAAAGAGTGGACAAATTAGAATATACAGTCACCATGGTCGTAATACTAAACTTTAGTACACGACTTTTCTATGTATTTAAACTCGTTGTGAGAAATTTAAAAGGCACAAGCAGCATATTGACTAGCTACGACCAAAATTTTGCGCTTCTGGCGGTATTATCGCTCTCTCATTTTAAACTCTTCTCATTTCATACCTTTAATTTTTGGCTATAAGCATTCATTTTACACTTTCTTTCAGAATTGAGGGTCGTTGTTGCATATTCTACAAAAATATGTAGGGTGTGTCAAGTATTCGAAAAGACAGCGTCCTAAAATATCTGATGCGTAGAGAATTCTTCTATGACAGCAGAACAGTAAATGATGGAGGGATAGACTTGCCACAACAGCAGAGGGTCACTAAGCAGTAATGTATAATCTCAGTCACTTTGTGGTTACATAAAATAAAATAAAATAAAATAAAATAGAACAAAATAAAATAAAATAAAAAAATTAAATCAAATAAAATAAAGTAAAATTTGATAAAATAAAATAACATAAAATAAAATAAAATATAATAAAATAAAATAAAATAAAATAAAATAAAATAAAATAAAATAAAATAAAATAAAATAACATAAAATAAAATAAAATAAAATAAAATAACATAAAATAAAATAAAATTAAATGAAATAAAATAAGATAAAATAAAATAAAATAAAATAAAAAAATTAAATAAAGTAAAATTTAATAAAATAAAATAAAATAAAATTAAACTAAATTACATAAAATAAAAAAAAAATAAAAAAATAAACTAGAATAAAATAAAATAAAGTAAAATAAAATAAAATAAAATAAAATAAAATAAAATAAAATAAAATAATATAAAATAAAATAACATAAAATAAAATAAAATAAAACAAAATAAAATAAAATAAAATAAAATAAAATAAAATAAAGTAAAATAAAACAAAATAAAATTAAATTACATCAAAAATAAAAATGAATAAAATTAAAACTAAATTTTATTAAAAACTGTATTACATATATTCGCGTTTGGGGCTGAACTTGGACAACTGGGCGAACTCTAGTTAGCTAGTTAAAGTATATCCATCTTCTTACTCTACAAAATATTTTTTTCTATGCAGGAAAAATTCAGGTATTGAGTTTTTTGGGCACTCGTGCATGCGTTCCATCTTTCAAAATACCAGCTTAGCAAGCTTCAGATTTTTCACGCACCCTGGCAGTTGGCCACTGTATGATAGCCGCATCATCATCTGTATGTGGTCGTCGTTAGCGTATGCACGTTTTTATCGTATCAAATGGACTGATTGCTGCTTCGTTGGTTACAAAAGTGCCAACACGTGCCACATGGAAGCTGCCAGCATTGTTATTGTTGCTGTGGCTGTTGCTGCATTCTTCTATGTCCTTACGATGACTTTGCAAATCAGCGTGCACAGTTGCTTTTATTCTTCCTTCACCTTCTTCATGGTTTTGTACTTGCAACCACTATCATCAACGCTTGGACTTTCGTGGACTTTAAATGAATGTTGTGAATACAATTTTGTTATAATAGAATGTTGAATGTGTTGCAAGTGCAATTGATTTCATTTTGCTACTACAATTTGGCTCACTCCATAGAATTCTTGCGTGTGTTTCTCATTATTTTCAAAATCAACAACTAAGGGTAGCAAATTCATTGATTTTGGTGCAGGAAATGCTCGTGTTTAGTTTGTGATGTTGAAAGAGACTTTGGTGGATGATAAATTATATTTACTGAAAGGTAGCAGATATAGCAAGGATTCTTTTCATTGTATTTATAAAATCGAAAAACACTCACGCGTTATGGTGCCCGATCACACCCTTTTTATACCTTTCATGAATATGAAATGGTATTATAACTTTGGTCCGATGTTTGTAAGTATGAGAAGAGGAAGAGATAGGCCCACCAATAAGTCTACCAAAATGATCAGGGCGATGAGCTGAGTCGATTTAGCCATGTCGCTCTGTCCGTCCGTCTGTCCGTTTGTCTGTCTGAACGCAAACTTATCCCTCAGTTTTGGAGATACCTCGATGAAATTTGGTATGGGGCCGCTATAAGATACTCGGATATTTCACAACCCAAAAGACGCGTTCTCCACGTAAATATGTAGTCAAACTTTGCTAACCCGAAAACATACCGCGTGACATTATTAAAGACCACATCAATTTTATGAGCAGATTTAGAATCTAATTTGCTGTATATACATTCCAAATAACAAATAATCGGCAATATTAATTGTAAGGCAAGTCGTCTTCTTATTCCATGTGGGATGAACTCCGCGGACATTCTTAAGTTTCGTAGGAGAGACTAGAGTTAATGACAAACCCAAGATTCGTTACTTTAGGGACATATTTTAGACAGTTATTATTGATGTGTACCGATGTAAGACCCAACAAGTTGACCGGCCGTTTTGATACGGGTAGCACGTATGACTTTTCACTGTTAAGGGAAAGGCAATTTTTTAAAGCCCAAGATGAAATAGATGACAAGTCACCATTAAGCTTGGTGCAGAGTTCAATTACCTGTTCGGGTGTACCTGATATATAAAGTTGTATATCATCAGCATAGACATGCATTTGTGTAAACTGGCAGGTGTTAAATATTTCATTAATAAATACTAAACAATAACGGTCCAAGTATAGAGCCTTGCACTTGTTTACTTTAATTCTATAGATTAAATTGATAAAATTGCCACTTAATACACTCTTAACGGCTTTAAATAGACCACAAATTAGATTTCAATATTCAGACGAATTTGAAGATCGCACACAACACAGGGTGTTATGATTTTTATCAGTTCAAAGGCTTTTCAGATTAATAAAAGAATCTTTCTGTGGAAGCACTTGGTGGAGGGCTCTATTAATGCAGTCTGCAGAACGATTATTTTCTGCTATCAATCTGCAGAATTGTATTGAGTTCGTACCTCTACTCCAAAAAGCTTTATCAGCTTACTCTTATTGATTGTGTGGACGATGGTGAGTCCATCGGGTGCGTGCCATCGTAAGTCATAGCTCAATGTTTGTTTGTTTGTTGTAACGACAAAAACACTCCCCTAACCCGCAGGGGTAGCTTTCAATTTGTTGTAACAGTGGGGCCAAAGTGAATGCTCTCGACCAGATAAGATTTCAGGTCGTACGACCCAAAAGTTGTTAGTACGAGCTTTAAATGTTCTCTTACAAATGGTCCCATCCTCATATCAGAACTTATTTAAACAATACTTGACTTCATTCTTCTGCACTTTCCAAGAACTAAGGCTTAAAATCTATGAGCTATTAAGACATACAAAAGAGATTTATAATTAAATTCCTCTATTTATTATCATATTCAGGTATTTGGTTGCATAACTCAAATGGACGTTTGTCTTCGCTTCCACTTTTTTTTTTATTTCAACCCTCGATTAGCCATTCATTTTGCTAGAATTTTCTCATTTATTCTACTCTATGAATTTATAGAAAAACGTTGCATATTTTTGGAATACAGTAGCGTGTGACGTCATGCTGTGCTCTACTCCACCCACACACTTCTGACAGACTTAGCGAAATCTTTCGCATAAAAATGTTGCATATTCGAACGTATGTGACACATGCTGTTATCAACATCAGGACATTCCCTTGTACTATTTGACCTATTGTTGTTGTTGCCTGTGCGGCTGCTCAGACACGTAATGCCACAACTGCTGCTGCTGTTGTCACTGTTGTTGTGGCGGCATCTGTGGCAACGCACATCTCTAACTCATAACAAGTTTACTCCCCTAATAAAAGCAATGGGCGCGCATCCCTTGGCATTTTTTGGTCTTTCTCTTTGGTTGTAGCATGGGATGCGTTAAATTTCTCCGCTTGAGCTCGCTCAAAAACTAATTCATATGTACAGTTATTCATACGCATACGGAGATAATGAAAATCTAAATAAAATCAATAAAAACATGAAAAATATTTATGATTTGCCGCCGCTGGATGTGATTTAAAGATGTTTATACGTCTCAAGGGTTGCGTGTGTGGTCCGTTTACTTTAGATTAGAATTCTTAATCGCTTTTTGAAGGGTTCTTTATTGCGTACAGCGACCTCTTGATTTATTTATGGCGATAACCATTCTTGCCGCCAATTTTGAAAGTATGTGAAGCATCCGTTCATAACTTCAAAGTTTAAGGGAAAAATTGGAAAGAGAGTAACAAGGTACGGCAATATCGCCAACAATGATTCTAGCACCAGTTTCTTAGGTCGACTTCCGTTAAAGAAAAACATTTTGACAACTCTTAGTTACGACAAAAATTATGTGTTGTTGTGCAGTTATTTTTTGGGAAAACAGCGCAGCCTGAAGTGTAGGCATATTGATAGTGAGAGGTCAAATGCATGCTACACCGTTCGAGGCACATCGTTGCGTTGACTGGCGACCGATGTTGACTCTTGTATCAGATTATTTACCGATTGTCCTCTCAATCGATCGCCCTACCGACTTTGTCACCTCTAAAAACCGAACCTACACGAATTGCAACAAAGCTGACTTGGTTGGTTAGCTCAGCTTTACTGAGAGCTCCTTCGCTGCTCTACCCACCCCGTTTGACTCATGAGAAGGGGCAGGAGAGTTTCGCATGGTTATAGATTCTGCCTCAACCCAATAGAGGTTCGTCCGCACTCCCCCGAAGATGCATCGACCCTGTCAAACGCACGTGATCAAGTGCGACGCTTGGACCCTACTGATTCTAAAATTAAGGATCTCAATGCAACATAGGTCCTGCAACCTCTCTGCTGGTGTTGGCAAATTATGGTCCACTGTTAAATCATTGTCCAATTCGACTTAGCCTAACGGCAAAATATTCAGTGACTTAGGCAATAATTCTCAGTCGAAACCGAAGAGAAGCGCAAGCGTTTTCTGCCGGAAATTTGTATTGCATCCTCCGATTGACTAGGAAATTAGACGCGCCACCAGGGAAGCGCACAAACGGAAGAAAAGTCAAGCGGCTATTGCTATCACCACCACAGAGGTTTAGGAGGTCATTCAGAAGTCTAAGGGCTCCAAATCTATAGGCCCAGACGGAATATCCGTGGCTATGTTAAAACATCTCTGTGATGAGGGAGTAAGATATCTAAAAACTGTCCTCAACCTGTCTATGACCACCTTTGGTGCCACTACTAAAGCCTAGCACACCAGCTAACTTTGGGGAGTCATATCGACCGATATCGCTTCTTTCGCTAGCAGTGAAGACCCTGGAGACAGTCTTGCTCTCTTTTTATACCGCTACCTTGCGACTTGCCGAACATCAGCATGTCTCCCTTAAAATGGACAGCACGGGCACCGAGCTGAATGCCATCACCACTGAAATAAATGTCGGTCTCGACCAAAATCGTCGTGAAAACAGGAATGTGCTGGTTGCGTTTGACCTGTACAAAGCTTTCGACCAAAGGCGTTGAATTAAAAATTTTTGCACATAGAGTTTTCGATGGATAAAATAGCCTAGTTACCTAACATTTGGAGTCCCATAGAATTTCTTAAATAGTTTTTTAGCAATTTCAGTTTAAAAACGACACAAGGCGTAGTCATAGGAATGGTAAAAAATAGAAGATGACGTTTCCATTTCGTGTCTCAAAGCGGATCAAACACTAAGAATTTCTCAGGGAAACGAGATAGATATATCTTTTTTATATTAATGGACAAATGCTAAAACCTCTGCCAAGAAATAAAAATCTTTCAAATTTTTGAACATTTCAAACAAGTTCATTAATTTCAAAGTAAGCCTACCTCAGTTGATCAATAATCAAGTTTAATACACTATAGCTTTCAGGATCTCAAAATCATTTCTCCTCACAATTTTCATCGAAATTACCTTTGAATGATTTGAACCTCTGACGTGTTAACTCTTGGTATGATTGTAGGTACTGTAATTCCATCAGTCGTTTGCATGTTTGTATTCCTCATTAAGAGCTTACTGGTCGCGAGTGGCATACCCAAGCAAGGTCGTCTGCCATCTCATTTCCTGGTATACCACAATGTCCATGCATCTATACCAGGTGAATCGAGAGTTGTTCAGACATCTCTTTGAGAGATTTTCGGCATCCTTTCACAGTCCTAGAGTTACATGCAATAGCTCCGAACGGCTTGAGATCTGATTGCGCCGGCGGCGAGGTAGAGGTTATTCTAGGCGAATGCGTATGCCTGTGTGGTGGTAGGCTGAGTCCCAAACTGTGTCTAGAAGGCAATGAAGGAAGTGGCGGAGGGGATGCGGTTGAGTGGCGCGTACCGCAAGACACCCTAAAGCGTGTACAACAAAGTGCCTCAAAGGTACTGAACAAAGTACGGGATCTTTGGATGGCATCTCTTACACGTGACGCATTGGCCTGAATGCGGACCTTGAAAATAAATTACTACTTCGGAACTATAGAATATTTCAATAGTTTGGAACTATAAAAATAGCAATGTCATTTCAAAACTCGCCAGTTGGTTGTATGTAAAAGGGACTGAGCTCCAGCTGTATCGACACCAGAATTCGGCAGCAGAGGAAGGCGAACGCATCGACGGAATTGGAAAAACAAGTGGAGGGCGGATCCCCCAGTTTGCGCCAAATAGCGATTTTGGAGCAAGCGATGAGAATAGGAGAATAAGGTAGCGAATTGAATGAGTAGGGATCAAAACTGTATACAAATTCGTTTTTGTATGAGACTTTGAGTTTACTTCATAGCCTCACATCGTTTGATTTGAATTGATAAACTACAATTTCAATCACATAAAATTTAGCCAAGCAGACACATATTTTAGTTTCAATCAGATAATATTTCCTCCAATAAACGCTAATTGCTTTTTCGACAGTACCATGTCATTTTCTTAATTGACTAAAAGGGGAAATAATCAAAGTTAAGATCAGCACTAACCACGCCAAACAGACCACACGAAACCTGAAACTAATCGCCTCATACGCAGCTCAACAGGTTCCAGATTCAACTGTGAAAAGAAAGTTTTATTTCTGATAACAAAATAAAAGCCACAAATAATAACAATAATAATAAAAATAACAAAAGGACGAATAAATTTGACGACAACGGAACACACTTAATCCTTTAACTCACAAATCGCCAAATGAAAAACAAATCGCGCGACAGGAAAGCGCCGCAAGCTAAAGAAAATAAAAGCGAAATGCGTGAGGTTAAAAGGATTACGTTTTCAAAGTCAGTTAAAAGGATTGAAACGAAGGGCGAAGCATGGAAGGCAGGCAGACAGGAAACCAAAAATCAGCACTCGATTCAAACCAAAACTAAATTGTTAAATGGCAGCGAATAATCAAAGTTCGGTAGCAAGTGACGTGCGTGGGGTGTGTGGTGTGTGTGTGTGTGTGTGTGCTATGCCACGGCAGGGATTTGCTTGGCAGGACATTAAATGGCGAACAAATCGATGGGCGTTAAGAGCGCAATAACAATTTAACGCAAAACAAGACAGACAAAACTATTTGTGGTGAATCGGAAGAGAATATGTATGTGCCTACAGAAGTGAGTGACAGAAGGAATATTCGAGTTTTAATTTGTCATGGAGGAAAATTTTTCAAAATGTATAGATGTGGATACTAGAGTTGGGAGCGAGATGTCGGGATTGAAGAAAACAAAGAGCTATGGTACTGATTTATAAGTGACCCAAGTGGGTTACATCAATGTATTTCTGTTCAAGAAAAAACCCAAGCCCACAAGCCGCATCCAATTGCCGCGAAATGAGTTTGCTTAGTATTGCGAAGAGGACTACAGACTTACGCACATCCTGAGGGTTGAGAACTTGAATACTGCTATCGAACAGATCTTCACGCCTTATAAATAAAGCACCAGCAACATTTCTTTGTCGATTTCGAAACACATTTCGGCCACCGACAGTGCCATCTTGATAGAGAAGGACTTCTCCACGCCAGGTGAAAGCACAAGAGGCTTCTAACAACTCGGCTCAATTTCGTTTGATTTTCAAACCTGGCGTACATTCCCACTACAGTCGATTACTTACCTTTTTTTAAGTACCTATTACATCGCTCGGCGGCCGCCGTGGTGTGAAGGTAGTGTTGCCGGCCTACCACACCGAAGGTCCATGGTTCGAGCCCTGGTACACGTAACATCAAAAGTGATTTGAAAAAAGTTTTTCAAAACGGGGTCGCCCCTCGGCAGTGGTTTGGCAAACTCTCCGAGTGTATTTCTGCCATGACAGGCTTCTCAGCAAAAATTCGTCTCCTTTGTAGATGCCGTTTGGAGTCGGCAAAAAACTGTAGGTCCCACCAATTTGTAGGGAAAATTCAAATCGGCACACCACAAATTGGAAGAGAAGCTTGGCGCAAAAATCTCTTAGGAGGTTTATGATGATATACCTGTTGTATATCGCGCCATAGATAGATAGATTACATCGCTCGGCTGGGTATAAAGCACCCTGTGCAAAGCAGTTGAGATTATTATATAGCTCAGATCCTTCCCAAAGCAGATAACTTGATACTTGGAGCGTTAAGGGGAATATTATCAGAAATACACTTATATGAATCATTATTCGTGATCCTAAAATTGAAAGCCGAAACGCGAATGATTGAAAATTTATTGTAGAAGCGAAAACTTTTAGTCCGCGTCGGGCGTTTAATGAAAGAGTATTAAACCACTTAACTTGCGCCTTTATGATGATGTGCAATGTATGACCTACTAGTTAATAGCACATGCCAAAGTTTTGTCTGATTAAAATAAAAATAAAAATTGTTATTAAAAAAAAAAAAAGTTTTTTTAATATTTAAAAAAATTAATAAAATAAAAACATAACAACTATTAAATTGTAAATCTACAGGCCATAAAAGCAACAATTCAATTGTTAGTATGCAAAATAAATAAAATATTGCGTATTTAAAAAGGGTTGCCACCTATTTAAAAATTTCTTTTCATGCTATAGTAAGTTTGAGTTTTAAATTTGAGACACCATACGAGCATTCTTTATTTTTAAATAAGTTTATAATAAAAAAAAAATGCATTTAAATTATTTCCTGTACAATAAAAAACATTCGAACGATTCAAAAGTTTTCACTTCTGTCGACACTTCCGTAATATCAGGATTAGTGGTATCGCTATTAACGTAAAGTCTCTCATCGCTAATACAACGACACTCTATACATTTTACATGAAAATTCGATCATCAGACGCCAGTTTACCCTTTTAGTTTGAATTTCAGTTGGCTTATTCTCCTGAGTCAGTGAAGACTGTCAACAACTTTTTAAATAAATCAACGAATTTTACTCTTTTATTTTCATATACTATATCAAACATATGTTAGCCATGGTGGAATTGCTAGTATTTTCCCACTTTTATTTGATATGGCATTTAACACGTTGAGCGCCATATGACAGACTCTGGAGTATGTGGCATGCAACGAATTTAAAGTTGTTCTAGTGTGGTTGCGAATAAATTTCGCTATGGCCTTAGGGTTGCGGGTGAAAGCAATAATACGTAATGGTTGTAAAGTGTAGTGAAGAATAGCGGAAGAAATCCTAGCGTACATAATTGACACATTAACTCGCGCGCTACATGTGCCACAAGGGGTCCATCTTGCTGCCAAGACAAGAATACAAGCTTTCAATCTGGCGTGGGAAGCTGTTTGTGTAAATTTGCGTAAGGGTATTAGGGTGGGCTGAAGTTGAGGGCATTTTGACGCTTCACTGAAATCAAGCTCTGGCCTCTAAGAATTCGAATGGAAGTGTGGGATATCCAATATCCAATCCAGATTTACGGGCAATAATGTTAATAAAAATTATGAAGGAGGGTTTCGCCAGATGCTTTTCAGAAGCTCTCTAGTCCTATATATATAATACCCAATACGACATTTTAACCCTCTAGCGACCGTTTATTTAACTTATAATTTACAACTGTTTAATCCTCTAGAACCCATTTGATGAAAACACCATCTAAAACGTAGTAACCCTCTGGAAACCATTTAGAAAAAAACCTTCTAGAACACTTTAACCCTGTATCAACCAATAAAATAAAATACGTTCTACATTTTAGGCTTTTGGCGACCATTCGTATAAAATTACTACATCTACAACACTTTAACCCTTGAGTGAAAATTTAAATTAAATATACTTCACAACATGTTAACCCTTTAGTGACCATTTAAATAAAGCATCCTCTACACAAGTTTTAGCCCTCTTTTATACCACCGCTGTCAATGATTTCCTCAGAAAGGGTTTACCCTAGTGAACAACTCTCCTTCAATCATACACACTTAAGGCGTAACTTTACTCCAAAGGAGCTTAATGGCTCGAGTGGTTTGTTTTTATTTTGCTAAATTTTTTTCTACGCAACGCTTATTCTCATTCCTTTTGCTCTCACTTTTTTATTTTATTTTATTATATTCGCGCACACAAATGATTTAAATTCATTAAGTTAGGGCAAATATGTTTGTGCCACTGGCAATGATGGCGGTGTTCAGCTACTTTTAATGCAACAAAGCAAAAATGCGGCACTTTATGTTGCACAACGGGAGGGCAATTTAAAAAAAAAGAAAAAAAAAATCAAGGAATGTGTGTAGACAATTTTCAATAAAAAATGAAAATGAAAGCAAAAGCGTAACAAGGGCAAAAGCTAAAGGGAAATGCTTAATTTATGCAAATTCTATGTAAATCTGTTGAGCAGCTTGATTTGCAAGGAAACAACAACAGCAAACACCAAGTAAAAAGCCAACAAACTCTAGCCGTGACGTTGAACGATTATGGAGAACAGAGCAAGAAGGTTGTAAAGCCACTTGCTGCTTATGTTTAACGGTAATGGCACCAACCATCAATGTTCGCAACAACAATAAAAATGTGCAATGAAAGTGTAGCGCACATATGATTATGCGTGTGAGCTATATTGGAAGCAAAAAAATAATATAAATCTTCTCAATACATATATATGTATATGGCGATACATAAGAGTGGCCCTCAGTTTTTAAACATTTTGATTAATTGCGCTGACTAAACTGATTCGCTTCTATTTAAAAATTAAGCCGAAGGGTACGGCGTGAAACCAAAGGCAATGAAAGTTAAGTTAAGATAAAACAAGATCTATCACACACTATCTGGATGCAATTTTCTGGGAAGATAGTGTGCTACATTCTTAGACTTTGTACTTGGGTGTTGCCACTCCGGACGCTTTTATTGGGTTGCCACCTATCTAACCTTTTTTTGCATTGAACTGAGATATGCCAGTACGGATGTCAAATGAAAGTTATTTGATTTCGTATTTCAACAAACGTATTGCTAGACATGGTTGCCACCCAATTTCATTACATTTATTTCTTGCCATATGTGATACTATCCAGAAAACGATTTCCAACTTTCAGATGATATTTTAAACATAAGTAAAATACTATATTTAAAGCTCTTAAGCGTTGCTACCAGGAGGTTTTTATGACCTATTTGAAATTTTTCAAAATTAAGAGAGATATGGCAATGTTCATATCAAACGAAAGGTATTTTACGTCGTATTTCAACAAAGATACTTAGATGTAGGGTACCAGGTAGGGTTGCCACCTATTCCCATTATATATATTTTTTGGCATAATCGCACCCATTTCTGTGAAATGTTATATAAAGGTTATCTAATACAATCTAAGCTCTATTATGTAAAAGTTGCCAGTAAGTAGGCTTTTACCGAGGTGCTACCTATCTGCAATACTTTTAAATGAAGTAAGATATGTTAATTTGGGTATTAAACGAATGCTATTTAACATCTTACTTCAACAAAAAAATTTTTTTTTATATACGAGTATACGCCAATATCTCGAAAACTAACTGAGCGAAATAATTAATACACGCGGTTGGTACGTTAAACTAAATATAAACAAACTAAATTATAGTTGGGATAATGACTAACCTTATGTAGTGATAACAGGGCTCGAAATCAATATTTTGGCTCTTGTATTTGCAACGTGGATAGAAGATTCATCTTTAAGTACGTTAGAGGTATGTGCCACGATCACGCTATTAGCGACCTGCATTTTTAAGCTCGAGCCCCATGCCTTGTCTCTTGTGGTTTTTCAAAATAAGGGACACCTTAATGTACATATATATAAAGTCAGTACACGATTTATGTAAAGTAATGATAATGGAGTTGACGCAGATGCTTTTGTTCCCAATTTTTCAATCATACCATCACTGACACTTTCAATTGCTCACCAGGAAGGCAGCGGGATGATGACAAACAAACAAATGTAGCTATTAAACTACATACAATCCACATATATTTAAATATCTAAAGGCGCGCTTGTTTGTAGCAGTTTCCATATGCAACTTATGGGATATGTCAGCACCGATTTATCACGCACCATACGCTGATGGCCAGGGAGCGAGTGTAATAATTCACGACAAATGCAAGGAGAATAGTGCGTGAACGCTGATCTGAATTGAAGAGAAAAACGGGGATGACTTTTCTGGAATGAACTTTAGTCTCGTTTAGCCACAGCTCCAGAACTAGTATCTTGGCCTTTCAGGATTTACGAGGTGTGTTCAAAAAGTATCGCGAATTTTGTGTTTTTTCAAAAATTATTTATTTATTCATGAATATCTATTTTGTCCCCTTCAAAGTAATCCCCATGAGATATTATACACTTGTGCCAACGTTTTTTCCAATCTTCGAAGCACTTCAAAAAATCATTTTTTTGTATCTTGTTCAGCTCCTCCTTCGATGCCGTTTTTATCTCGTCAAGAGAAGGGTAACGTCGTCCTTTCATGGGCCTCTTCAGTTTAGGGAACAAGAAAAAGTCACAGGGGGCCAGATCTGGGGAATACGGTGGCTGCGGCATCATTAGTGTGTTGTTTTTGGCCAAAAAGTCGCGCACAAGCAACGATGCGTGAGCAGGGGCGTTATCGTGGTGCAAAAGCCAATTTTTGTTCTTCTTTGCACATCTTCTCGGCCTTCTGAGAACATTTTGTACCACCGATAAACGTTGCTTCGGTCCAAGGTAGCTTCTCCGTATGCCACAGTCAACATTCGGAATGCATCCGCGCACTTAATTTCGTTTTTCACACAAAATTTGATACAGGTTCTTTGATCCATTTTTTTGAATAGGTAAAAATCGAAGACGATCCAAAACACGTGCAAGCAAAGCAGCTGTCAACAATTAACTGAACATTCAAAATGGCCGAGCTTGTCGGCATAAGTGAGAGACATGAGTACCAACATAACGCCACAAAAAATTCGAAATTCGAATATACGTAACCAGCGAAAATTCAAAATTCGCGATACGTTTTGAACACACCTCGTATATTATTTCCCTTTGATCTTTAGCTCTGAGAATTAAATAGCTGAAAAATAGATGATATCCTAGAACACCTGAAACTCTGAAGAGCCTTTTTACTATGAATGTGCCTTCTCTTTTCTTTCTCTTTATGGCGCGATATACAACAGGTATATCATCATAAACCTCCTAAGAGATTTTTGCGCCAAGCTTCTCTTCCAATTTGTGGTGTGCCGATTTGAATTTTCCCTACAAATTGGTGGGACCTACAGTTTTTTGCCGACTCCGAACGGCATCTACAAAGGAGACGAATTTTTGCTGAGAAGCCTGTCATGACTGAAATACACTCGGAGAGTTTGCCAAACCACTGCCGAGGGGCGACCCCGTTTTCAAAAACTTTTTTCAAATCACTTTTGATGTTACCTGTACCAGGGCTCGAACCATGGACCTTCGGTGTGGTAGGCCGGCAACACTACCTCCACACCACGGCTTCAGGCCACAGATTTTCAGTATTCAGCAGCTCTTGGAAAATTGTTTTTTTTTTGTATAAAATTCATCACCTTTACGGTCCCTACTGTTGGCGCATTCAAATCTCTGCTAAGGCTTAACGATGGCGAATTGAAATGTAGCTTTTGCTCGAGTACGATATTAAGAAGTGAAATGCTTTGTCAATTTATGCTTTGTGAATCGCTTCTTGCATCAATTTATAGTTGATTTACTCAGCCATTTTCATTTTATATTTTAGGTAGTTCGACAATCTAAGGGTACTCTCGAGCAGACGATCACATGATCACAGTTGATCAATTGTTACTGTGGACTGCGTAGTCAATTGAGAAGAGAAGTCATCTCTAGAATAACAAAGAACACGCTCTATAAGTCTCTCAGTACACCTGTCCGGATGAATGGCTCAGAATCATTGACAGTGTAGAAGGAAGATGACCCTTAAAGTATTCGAGAGAAAAGGGTTTTGGATGATATATGATCCTTTTCGTGAAGCATGCGACATGCATCGACAATGATTTTTGCAGCAAGAAGAGTGATATTCCAACAGAGTTTGAATTCGCAATGAGGCTTTGTCGTCTGCTGAAATGGGTAAAAGCTTTTTATATCTACCCTGTACATAGATTCAATTAAACTACACCTTGCCCAGTGGTTGAAGTAAGTATAACCACGACTAACCTCGCTTTCAGCTATTTTGCTTGACTTTAAAAAAAGTTAAATATTTCTATATGCCAAATAACAACAGGCTTGAAATGTCGCAAACTTCTAGAGATATCAGATTATGCCTCAAATAAAAGCAATTAGTGATTACTGCGAGATAATCCCCCCTTCCTGTATTTCTAGCTAAATTAGAAGTATAAAAGTTAGCTGGAACATATTTCATTTCATTTGCATTTATTTGATCCTACAACTTTTAATGTTTGTAGATACTTTTTAAATATAGCTTGTTGAGTGTGAAGCACAAGCATTCTAAGGCAAGGAGAGTACGCATAAATTAACCAAATAAAAAATGCTGGAAAATTTAGTCAACAAAAGAGAGAGGGAAGAATTTTGGGTAAAGTAAAAGTGTATTAAATTAAAAATGCTTATTTATATGAGTCTAAAAGCAAACGTAATTTGAGCTTGGCAAAAGAAAAATGGGTGAAAGTATAACAACAAAAAAGAAATCAACATACTGCTAATGTTTGTGCCTCGAGGGATTGGTGGGAAACTTCAATATAAGCAAAGCGAGTTGGCGGTTAAAAGTATTAAAAATAGAACCAAATGAAATTTGAGATGTTTGTACACGGCTAAAAAATTGCGCCTAAATTTTAAACCATTCGTCGGTTTAAGCAATTTTTTAAAAGTTTTTGTAATAAATTCCAAACCAAAACATTCAATTATCTACCAATTTTTAATATATTGGAATTACACCAATTTTGAATTTATTGCGAATTAGATTTAAAACTGAAAGCTTTTTCAAGTCATTGAATTGTGTAAAAAAAATTTCAAATTTTGATAAAAGTTCTTGGAATTTTCGCGAATTTTGCGTACATTTTGAAAACAAAATTCCTTGTGTGTTTCTCAACTAAATTGTTTCATCCCCCCTTCCCCAAATCCTGGCTACGCCACTGGTTTGTATCAATGCTTCCTTGAGAGTATAGGCTTTCCCTTTTCAATTCCGTTTGCTTGGCTATATATTTTATTGTTTAGATGGAAACACCTACTTCCCACTCACTCGCTAAGAATGATTCTACGTCAAATATTTAGTCATGACTTTGTCCCTTGCTTGGTCAAGTTTTGTTGTGTTAACTATGTTATTTGTCTATATACAGGGTGGCTGATGAAAGCCGCTACCAAAAAAAAATTAAATAACTTTTTTTCTATTTAATGAATCTGGTTAATTTTTTTTTTATTTTGCAGATTGACTTTTACATTTAACAAAAATGGATAACTGGGACACTGAAACAAGATTTTGGATTGTCCGCCGCTATCACGCACTGGAGTCCGTAGTTTCGGTTCAAAGAGAGTATAGGCGCACGTTTGGCGGCAATCCTCCGAGCAGATGGACCATAATAAGACTTGTAAACAATTTTGCCGAGCATGGGACAGTCAACAGAAGACCTTACCATCGAAACCCTTCAGTTCGAACGGAGGAAACAATCGCTGCTGTAGCTGCTGCCATACAAAACAATCCACGTGTTTCGACAAGAAGCTTATCTGCTCAAATGGGTGTAAGCAGACAGTCATTACAGTCAATTATGCACAAAGATTTGGACTTAGTCCCATATAAAATTCAAATGGCCAACAAACTGAACGCTGCAGACTTGCCGATTCGCTTGGAATTTTGCCAGAAGATGCTTCAAATGGTGGAAGAGGATGGAAACATGTTGAACTGTCTTTTCATGTCTAACGAGGCCCATTTCGATTTAAACGGCAACATGAACAAACAAAATTGTCGAATAAGGAGTGCTTCCAACCCACAGATACTCCATGAGACGGAATTGCATCCACTTCGTGTCACAGTGTGGTGTGCAGTTTCATCACGCTGCATTGTCGGGCCCTACTTCTTCGAAGAAAACGGTCACACCGTTACGGTTACTGGAGACCGTTACTTGAGCATGTTGAGAGAGTTTTTCTATCCAGAATTACGCCGAATGAGAATTTCTTTCAACTCTGTGTGGTTTCAGCAAGATGGTGCAGCTCCTCATATAGCCCAACCTGTTATGACAGAATTGCGACGAAAATTTCCCAATAAGCTGATATCCAGAAACTCCACATTCCGTTGGCCACCCAGGTCGCCTGACCTTACTGCACCTGACTTTTTCTTGTGGGGTTATTGCAAACAGGAAGTCTTCAAAGCAAAACCAACAAATTTGAATGAACTAAGGCAATCCATTCGAGAAACAATTGCGGCTATTCCTGTCTCAACTCTCCAAGCAGTAATGAACAACTTTTTGGTAAGATGCCGCACATGCATCGACGATGATATTGCTGAGCTAAAACTCTACTCCCTTATCTCTCACGTCTTTAAAAATCCGAATTCAGGCGGCCTGAAAATACTAGAGTAGGCAGGCTCAATAATTTAATCAGAGCACACAATGGCGGAAAAAGAGAAGCGACGAGAATTGTTTACACGTTTTTTATAAAAGCATAGCCCATTATCTAATAAAAAACATTCAAGCACAAATTTCAAACTTTGTTCAAAACCAAGGAAATTTTAACCAAGTTGTATCAAAGCTCTACACTTTTTAATCCAAATTTTTATAAAAAACTCCGATTTGCAGTTTTATGACCTATTAAATTCTAGTATTTATAATAAAGTGCCATAGTGAAGTTAGTAGAAAATAGTGCCAGGGCGAAGTTGGTAGAAAATAGTGCCATTTATGGGCATTTATTGATAAATTTACGGTGTCCGTTTTGTTATGCGAACTTATACAAGTTGCAAAAGTTTTTACAACTCTCATCGTTTCCACTTCTACAGTAGAACTCACCTCTACTCTCATCTTCTTTAAATTCCGCTTAATCGTGTAAGCGATTTTAGCCCTTTACCATAGCCCGCCACTCGTTACGTCTCTCTGCCAATTAGCACCAATTGGAAACACCACGGGGTCAAAAATCGGTCTCCACTTCGTCCTTCCATTGGAGTGGTGGTCTCCCTCTTCCTGGGTGCCGATAAGAATACCTTCTGGGCCGGAACATCGTCATTCATTCGCACAACATGGCCTAGCCAATTAAGACGTTCAGTTTTAATTCGTTGGCATTTGTCGGTAGCTCATACAGCTCATCATTAAATCTTCTTTGGTAGTCGTCGTCGCCAACGCGTAAGGATCCGTAAATCTTTCGAAGAATCTTGCTTTCGAATACTCCCAGAGACGCCTCATTAGATGTTGTCAGTGCAGGCTTCTGAACCATAAGCCAGGACGGGTGCGATAAGTGAATTATTTCATTTCGTTCTTCGAAAGAGGACTTTATTTCTCAATTGCCAACTCAGTCAGAATATCACTTGTTTGTGTAAGTGATTCTTCGTTGAATTGGATACTGGTTCCCAGGCTATTTTATTATATATATTATATATATCATATATATATTGTTGCGTTCAAATTTAATGAACTAAAAAAAACTGCGAAAAATTCTAAAAATTGTGTAAACAAAATTTAAAATTTTGATAAAATTTCTTTGAATTTTCGCGAATTTTGCGTACATTTTTAAAACAAAATTTCTTGTGTGTCTTAAATTTCAGGTTTCGAAAAAAAAATGTTTCATCCCCCCCCCCTTCCCCAAATGCTATTTACGCCACTGGTTTGTATCAATGCTTCCGTGAGAGTATAGGCTTTCCCCTTTCAATTCCATTTGCCTGGTTATAAAGGGTGTTTTTTTTAGGGGTACAGAACTTCGAATTGAAATAAAACACAAGAAAATCGTTTTAAGGTCCATCAATTTGGCTTTATTGGAAGGATAATTTTATGCCATTAATGTTTAAATATGATTTCGGGCATGTGGCCGCCGCGGCTGGCTCGAATAAAGCCAATTCTACAGGTCCAATTTTCAACCAATTTTTCGAGCATATGGGGCCGTATGTCGGCAATAACGCCACGAATGTTGGCTTCCAATTCCCCTAACGTTTCTGGTTTGTTGGTGTAGACGAGCGACTTCACATATCCCCAAAGAAAATAATCCAATGGTGTCAAATCACACGACCTTGGGGGCCAATTGACAGGTCCATTCCGCGAAATTATGCGCTCATCGAATGTTTCCTTCAATAAATCGATTGTGACGTGCGCTGTGTGGCATGTAGCGCCGTCTTGTTGGAACCACAACTCATCCACATTCATGCCATCCAATTCGGGAACAAAATAGTCGGTTATCATGGCTCTATACCGGTCTCCATTAACGGTAGCTGCCTCTCCAGCATTATTGCGGAAGAAGTATGGCCCAATGACTCCACCAGCCCATAGAGCACACCAAACAGTCAGTTTTTGTGGATGTAATGGCGTTTCAAGGGTCTCATGTGGATTCTCTTCACTCCAAATGCGGCAATTTTGCTTGTTGACGTAGCCATTCAACCAAAAATGAGCCTCATCACTGAACAAAATTTTGCGATGAAAATCAGCATCGAAATCAATCTCATTTTCGGCCCATACACCAAAATCACGACGCATTGCATGGTCTCGCGGCTTTAATTCTTGCACAAGCTGGATCTTGTAAGGTCGCAAGCCAAGATCTTTGCGCAAAATCTTCCATAAAGTTGATGGACAAAGCTCCAATTGCTGTGCACGGTGGCGAATCGATTCATTCGGGTCCTCTTCAACACTTTGCTCTACAGCGGCAATTGTTTCTTCGGTGCGCACTGTTCGACGTCTCTGCGGATGCGTATTATCACATAGAGTAAACGTAGTGCGAAAACGATCCATGGTTAACCGAATTAATTGCTCTGATGGACGATTATGTCGACCATAAAATGGACGGAGCTCACGGTAAACTTCGCGAACTGAACCATTATTTTCGAAATAAATTTGCACGATTTGCAAGCGTTGTTCTTTTGTCAACCTGTTCATGATGAAATGGCAAACCAAACTGAACATAAATGACATTAGAGTTGCCAGATTTGACCACAAAATGCCAGTTTTATCTCTATTCGAAAAACAAACCTGTAAAAAAAACACCCTGTATATTTTATTGTTTAGATGGAAATACCTACTTCCCACTCACTCGCTAAGAATGATTCTACGTCAAATATTTAGTCATGACTTTGTCCCTTGCTTGGTCAAGTTTTGTTGTGTTAACTATGTTATTTGTCTATATATCTATGTATTTATATATGATTTGTTGAAAATGTTTGCTTCTGAACAATAAAATATCTGAAAAAGATTGATGAAAATAGCATATACAAGTGCTTTAATTTCTAACAATACATAACACCTCAGCTAAATAATAAAAGGAAAAGTATAAGCAAAGGTCAATGAGGAGAAAAATACTAAATTCTTCAAAATATAGAGAAATACTTTTATTGTATAACTCAAACATATACGGCAAATACCAAAGTATTTGTAGGCAGCGACAATAAAAATACAAAGTCATCAATCAACAGCTTACGACAACCGGTCGATTAATTTCTTTGTTGCCATTTCACTTTCGTGCTGGGTAAGGCGTATTCAAGTGCTTGCCACTTACCAAATTTGGGCGAGTAACTTCATTCAGCTAATTATGGAAAACAAAAAAGTTTCACAAAGAGAATAGGCATTGAAAGCAGAGAAAAACTATAACGCCAAATAAAGGCTATATAAAGGCATATAAAGAAGCAGAATAATATGTCAATAATATTATATACAGCTGTGTTCAATATAATAGCAGTGAAATTAAAATGTATATCGTTCAACGAAATAAGAAGAAGCTGTGATTTTAATAATTTTCATTTATTATAT
This sequence comes from Merzomyia westermanni, assembly GCA_949987695.1. Classification (NCBI taxonomy): domain Eukaryota; kingdom Metazoa; phylum Arthropoda; class Insecta; order Diptera; family Tephritidae; genus Merzomyia; species Merzomyia westermanni. Next base: position 43,971,427 of record OX465291.1, on the reverse strand, counting down.
AGCAAATTCCATAACCGAAACCACATCAAATGAAATTTCAAAGTTTACACAAAGTTCGGGAAAGTTAATTGAACTTTAAAAATGCACATCAAAATCTATAAACTTTTTGGCAAATTTTCTAGAAAATTTTTGAATATAACATTTGGCAAGTTAGAACTCGCTCAAAAATTTCCTTGAGTTTTTTTCGTCAAGGGTGTTGAATGATTTCTTCCATACAAAGCATAAAGTAAAATTAGTTTTGTATGGAATAAAAATACCCAACATACTTGACAAAAAAAATTCTAAAAATTCAGGGGATATTTTTAAGTACTTCTAACTTGCACATTATTAATTGAACGAGCTACAAAACTGCGTACTCAAACAATTTTCTAAAAGCTCTGCCCAGAGATATTGAAATTTTGATGTAAATTTTTGAAAGTTTAAATAACATCCCTGAAATTTGTGTAAACTTTACGATTTCTATTTATGTGATTTCTGTTATAATTAAAAACACAGCTTCTTTTTATTCCGTCGAACGTTATCCTATTAAATTTTACTACTATTATATTGAACATAACTGTATATGTATAATAGTACACAGTACACCTAAGCACATGATAATTAATTCAATTATTGAAACTTTGGATCACGCATTTGACTTGAAGTGACATGCAAACATGCTAATCACGTGGGAAACTATGATATATATCATGCAAAGGCTTGGAATACTCAATGGTTTTATGCAATTTTCAAAGTAGCGAGTGACACACGCAATGGACTATTACAAGTGAAGAGCAGTTTTGTTTTGTGCGGGGGTTTTCTTTTTGAAGCACCCGGAGGCAGTACTTCAGTTTTGACAAATATTCTTAAAGAAAGGTTCACGCACATTTTTTTTCTTGATGATATGTAAATGTTACCAAAAGCCTTGTCATTCATTCGTTCCCAAGAAATATATGACCGATTCTTAAAATACCTTTGCGCATTTAACTCAGTAAATAAACTCTATAATCCACTTATAATGGACTCGCTTAAGAGGGAAGCTCTCCTTAAGTTTATCTATTTGCCAAAATCCAACGCAAACACCTGAAAAAACTTGGTTAAAATGGACCCTGCTTGTTATGGACTCCGCATATAATGGACCAAAAGATCGAGTTTTGTCCACTATTAGCCCAGCTGTCATGGACCCGAACTTAACAAAATTGAAATTCGAAAACGTGTTTAATACATTAACAAAGCCCATTGCTTCCAAAAACTCATAAAAAAAATTCGGAGAAGATCGAAATCCGGGGCCGAATTTCGTATTCCGTGTTCGAATCGACAATCGGCCATTTCTCTTCTTCTTCTTCTTTTTCTTCTTTAAATGGTCACCTAACTGCATGGGCGATTTTGACCGTCCAACGTAGGTCGTTAGTCGTATCTTCGTTGCGCTAACTGGTGCCAATTGGAGCCTCTGCTTCCACAGCAGCGTGCCAATAAGAATGCCTTCTTGGCCGGAACATTTTCATTCATTCGCAAGGATGCTGGCTCTTAAATTGCTGAACTTTGTCCGCGTTTGCGTAAAGCTCATACAGCTAGTCTTTAATTCTTTTTCGGTACTCGCCGTCGCCCAAGCGTCGAGGCCACAAATCTCTCTAAGAACCTTTCCCTCGAAAACTACAGCAGCCGCCTCTTCAGATGTTGTTTGTATCCACGCGTCTGCACCATATAGTTGGATGCGATGAATGACTTATAGAGTGTTATTTTCGTTCCTTGAGAGACGAACTTCTCAATTGCCTACTCAGAAAAAGAAACTACGCTGTTCGAAGAGAATGTGAAGTATAGGGAAGACGTACCGTCGCCAAATGACGCTAAGGGTAAAGGCTGCGATGATAGAAACTCGGACTAATACATGCTATACACGGCGGGATGACAGAGAATGGCGCAGAGAGGACTGCGACTGGGCGCTTGTAGTTCTTTTGTTGTTTGTAGCTACCAAAATACTCCCTGAAGGTTTTGGAAAGTGTTGTCGAAAGGGACAGTTCTTTACCAGATACGAACCCGGTACATTCCCGTACTCCTTTGCGGTACATTTCAGACTGTCGTGGTAGCGATTTGGTATGACCAGTGCTACCTTCTAGGTCATGTCACCCCTCCTTCCGTAAGGAAGGAGAAGATGGTTAATGAGAGGTGAGAAGCATCATATCCGCAGATCAACCATCAAGTTGCACGTCTAAGCCCCTAACCCGCAGTGATCGCGACCGGGCGCTCACCCGCTCCGGGTGAGGTAGCGACAATGACAAATCCTGCCCAACATAGCCTAAGATCGTCTTTGGACGACGGAGTGGAAAAATGTCAAGTCCTCTGCTGCAAAGTGTTACTTTCGCTATCTACAGAAGAGCAAGACATCGGAGAAATCGCTCGTCTTTTAATAAACCTGCAACTGCCTTGGAAGGAGGCTGGTCCCATTGCACCTACGGAGAAAAGGACCGCATCCACCTGCGGAGAGAAGAGCGGTAATAACCGACTCAACAACGGTACAATGAGGAAACACCTACACCTGCTGGAATGCATAGATGCGGTCGGATTATACATGAGACGATACCCACTTCAAAAAGACAGCGAACGCACCCTCTCACCCATTCTCAGGGGTATAGTCGAACGGGGATACTGCATCAAACAACTGGAAAGATGTATAAAGAGGGTAATTAAATAGCTGTGGGTCCGGAAAAGCATCCCGCGGACTTCCTCAGACAGAAGGACATAACTTGGCTTCAGAAACCCATTATAGATAAGGTTTTCAAGGTGGTTTTTTTAAAGAAAGGCGTACTCTTAACCATCTGTGGTAACGAGAGTACGGTGGACTGTGGCGAGTGTGGTACCGAGTCTGAGTGGTTGGGTTGGCACAATCTTGTGCACAAGAAAAGTGGCCGATATACCACCCACAAACGAGGGTCTGAGCACATAGATTTGGCATATTATCAATAGAATGGTTGAGGATACGGATCTTTATCTTCACTTAGATATGAACGAAGACCCATACAACTTGCTGGTTTTAGGCTAAACTATAGGTTTAGTTTCGTTTTGAAGAAGCCCTGCCAACATGAAGGCAAAGTAGAGGAAGCAAATGAGATTGGCACCTCATCAGGGACTGAAGACTTCTGTTCTGTACACCAGAAAGTATCGTCCCTGCCTAAAAAAAACGGCAACCTCTGTTGCTTTTGTCGCATGGCAAATGAAATCTCTGAGACCATTCTTTTCGAGTGCGATGCTATCTACAGGAAAAAAGAAAAGCATCTTGGCTAACCTTGGCCAGGGCATGACCGAATACGATCTATTATTCCGAAGAAACCTCTTGCCTTTCTGAAGGATTTGTGCCTGGATGAACTGTTGTAATGAGAAGAGAGCGCTATATGACTGATGTCCAAGTGTTGTCCTCAAATCTAATTCTCTATTCCGTATAATGTTCAATTTCCATACATAAAAAATTTCTTTCAAGACAGAAGGAGCCAAGGTTTTTTCTTAAACAGAGGACCACGTTAAAGTGGCATCAACTGAAATACCTGGGAGCATGGAGCACTGTACAGCTGGCCTGGGTTTCTGATCATAGAGTGTTGCAGGAAAAGAGCAGGCGGATACCTTAGCGAGAAACGCAGCCACAGGTTCACTTTTTCAACCATGCATAAATTGCTTCTAAGAGTAGCTATGATGCCTGAAAGGCTGCATACTTTCAAGTTGTCACAACGGCAGCAATGGTAAGAAATGGTTGATAGGGTAGCTAATAACTTTCTGTCATTTTCACTTCGCATTCCAACATCCTCACAAACTTTTTATCCTAAATGACAATCCCAAGGCATATTTCTGAAATGTGTATCGAAACCCGCAGTGCCCAAAAGTATCCAGACCGCACACCTATAAGGGGAAGCAATTTCACAACCGTTAAGTTACTCACTTTTTAGGTTTTATCGAGATTTTTAGCCATTTATGTTTTCTGAAGTATTAAAACTAGAACTATTAATTTCTTATTTCTTTCTTCACGTAAGCCGGAAGTAGTATTAATCTGGTTATCACAGGAATATGTATTTCCTTTTGAGAAAGAACGTGGTGTGACAAGGTGCCTACGAAAATCCAGTGGCCTGGGAACCAGATTGGACTATATCATATAGCGGTTTGCAGCAATCCAGAGCGCACTGGACCCTCAATGAAAGGGAAACATAACGAGTGTCTGCGCTGTATCCATTATTTCCCTAAAAATGTAAATTTCGCCTCCGCGGTGTTTCTCAGCTTCTAGAGGATCTCAAAGTTCGGTCTGAAGGACGAGATAAGTAAGTGTATTCAAAAAGAGAGATTATGGGAGGGACTTTCACCACCCGCTTCCATTAGGTTTCAGTTCCTTCTTAGGAAAAACAAGTATGGAAAGGGCTCTCTTCGACTGTGCCGTAGACTTTATACCTTTCGTGAATACGCATCACGGTTTTAAGTGTCCGATCCTTACTCACAATTAGTAAAAACTCTGCAAAAGAGATACATAGCCCAAACCACATTTATCGGAACAATCGATTGTATGGGAGCTATATGTTATGTAAGTCCGATCTTGCTGATTTCGACAAATGATTAGTCTCATACAAAATGGCGGCTCCATATCAAATTTCATCAATATATCTCAAAAACTGAGGGACTAGTTTGCGTACAGCCAGACGGACAGCCAGACAGACAGACAGACAGACGGGCATGGCTAAATCGACTCAGCTCATAGCCCTGATCATTTCGGTATGCTTATTGGTGGCTCTATCTCTTCTTCTTCTCATACTTATAAACATCGGACCAAAGTTATAATACCATTTCATGTTCATGAAAGGTATAACTAGTTGAAAAATTACTAGTGGTAAGGCGATCAGCGCTAATGGATAAAAAACCAAATTTCATGTGTATGGGAACTATTTCGGTCAGACCTTTTTAAATTTTTATTTGATATAAACCGGTTTCGGAGTTGTCACATCTTCAGTGAAAATTTTCGCTCTGAAGAGAGAATCGGTCCGCGATATATCGGCTTTACCATTCTATTGCTTAGCACCGAACGCCACATGTCTATGGTCTTATCAAAAAGAACCCCTAACTAAAACCTTCCCTAGGAGAGAGAACTAAAAGAATACGATAGCCAAGTTCCTAATAAATGTAACAGCAGAGCCGAGATAGCAGCAGTCCAGCACAAAGCTAAGTCAAGATTTAAGGCATCTTAAATTAAAGTAAATCAAAAAATAATTATCTTATATATAAATAGACAAGATGAATGCAATGTGGAACCGTTTTCTGCTAAACTATAATTCTAAGGTATACAAATTATATATGTATAGATAGGAAATTTTGAGGTGTACTTTTATCCGTAAGTAAAAAAAATTTAAAAAATCATTTTAATATAAAAAAATTAAACATAAAAGTCACACCACTACACATTCACTTATTCACACTATAGAGCCGCTGTTGTGTGAGTACATATGTCATGCATTTTTGCTTTAGTTGTTTTTATTGCATTGATCACTGGCTACGCTGCCCAGTGTCAGCGGCTCTCCTGAGAGCACGAAAAGTTGCTTTGTTGGAGACATAAACAAGCAATTTCAAATATGAGCAATTATGTAAACTTCATTGCTGCTACCTACAAACAGGGTTTACAAAAACAAAATAAATGATTACTCATAAAGAGTATTAAACACCGAAGCTTGATTTGTATTTGTGGTTGGGTTTGTGTAAAGTGAAATAAAGTAAAATAAAATAAAATAAATTAAATAAGATTAAAAAAAAAATAAAACAAAGTTTATTAAAATAAAGTGAAGGGAAAGACAGTAAAGGTAAGGAAAGGAAAGGAAAGAAAAGAAAGGGAATGGAAAGGAAAGTAAAGCGAAGGAAAGGAGGGGAATGGAAGGGAAGGGAAGGGAAGGAAAAGGAAAGGAAGGGTACGGAAAGGGCAGAATAAAATAAATTCAAAATAGAGACTGCAGAGACTAAAAGAAGAAATCAAGGAAAACGAAAATATGTTAGAGGAAAGAAACGACAGAGAAAGGAAGGGAAAAAGGCAGATGAAAAGTACAGCAAATAATGAAAATAAAATGAAGTTTAGTGGTTGAATTTCAACCACTGGGCGTTCTCTAGTATAAATAAATTTTCCTACAGGGCACTCGGTTCCATATCCACGCCTCTACCATTACAAATACAACATATGCCTTTGCACTAAAAAAGGTTTATCCATGCTTAACATTGCACGTTTGTTTTAAGTCCACAGACATTTATCTAACTACCTTGCAATGCTATAAGCAACTAAGTAATGGCCTATAAGCCATGAGACACGTACAAAGCTACAAAACTAGAAATTTAAATGTAAATGGAAGAATTTACTTAATTACAAAATAAAAATGTTAAAAAACGTTTAGTGGCAAGGTGAGGTTTTTGTTGTTGTTAATTCTTTTAATTCTCTTGATATTTTGTCATTTCGACGCACTTGACATGTTGGCCAACCCGTCAAAGCCAACAGCACATGAAACTAGCTAATAAAAAGAAATAAAGGGGAAAAATGGTTGGTTGGTTGACTAAACTGGCGAACCCATCAATCAATATGTAAATTTTCTATGACAACTTTGCTGTATTTTGTACGTGGAAGCCAAAGAAATGAGTAACAGCGCTGAGCGCTATTGAAAAATGATGAAGGGTAGCATTTACGCTAATGTAATTGCCGCTCTAAATTTATACATCTAACCTCGGGAAACGGAAATTTTTGTATTTAGATTAGTGGGACATTAAATGTTTAAATTTAAGTTACATACATATTTATGTATAATAGTCCTGAAATAAAATACGACAAAATAAAAAGAAGCTGCGTCTTTAATAATTTTCCTTTAAAACATAGCGAATTCCATAACAGACACGACATAAAACGAAATTTCAAAGTTTACACAAAGTTCAGGAAAGTTTATTGAACTTTAAAACATTTACATCAAAATTTCAATACTTTTGGGCAGAGTTTTTAAAAAATTTTTCGAGTACGCAGTTTTATAGCTCATTTAATCAAAATAGCGTGCAAGTTAGAAGTACCTCAAAATTTCCCCTGAATTTTTAGAATTTTTTTTTGTCAAGGATGTTGGGTATTTTTTTCCATACAAAATTAATTTTTCTTTATGCGTTGTATGGAAGAAATCATTCAACATCCTAGAGGAAACAAAATCTAAGAATTAAGAGAAATTTTTGAGCGAGTTCTAACTTGGACAATGTTATGCTTAAATTGATTGGTCAACAAAACTGCGTACTCAAAAATTTTCTAGAAATTTTGCCAAACAAATTAAAGATTTTGGTGGGCATGTTTTAAAGTTTAATTAACTTTCCTGAGCTTTGTATAAACTTTGAAATGTCTTTTTATGTGGTTTCGGTTATGGAATTTGCTATATAATAAATGAAAATTATTAAAATCACAGCTTCTTTTTATTTCGTCTAGCGATATTCATTTTAATTTCACTACTATTATATTGCACACAGCTGTATGTTGAGAGCCAAAAAAGGTTCCTTGCGCTGATTTTTTCACTGCAAATGCTAACTTCCCCTTTCCGTTTCTGCCATGTATGGCGTCATCAACAAATCATATAACTGGGTATAATAACTCTACGGTTCTTTTAATTTGCTGGCCTACAAAAATGCAAACGAGTTCGGAGGTCCGTTTCTGTAACAGTAAAAGCGCAAATTCTCCGATCTTCCTAAAATCTATATATAATTCAAACATATAGACTTAGCTTTATGAACTTTCATATGAACTTTTTTCCACTCCAGAGCCACTGTAAGGCTAGCTCAAAAAAGGCGATCACGGGAAAGTCGGTCTGTTGTCAGAAACGGATATTGACGATTCATACCGGATGCATATCAGGAAAATGATGCTCCGCAGTCCTAGCATCCTCCTAGGCTTTTGAAACAACAAACACAAGAATGGGCTAGAAGGCAACATACTGTTCAAAGCGTCATCAACAATTTCACCGATGACTCCAGGCTTGACGAGCAGGTGGAAAGTGGTTTCTTAGATAGCCAGGCCGCATTAAGGGCGTGGGACTAATGAATCGGTTCACAAAGGCGATCACTGAATGCTGCGAGCTTAGAATACGCCCGAGGTAGTCATACCTGTCGTAAGAGGCGAGTAAAATGCACAAAGGTTATGACGTGCAATCGATAGTGGATCTGCAGAGGGATGACACGACCTTGAAGGTTGCACTGGTCATACCAAATCACTCTCGCGATAATCGGGCAAATCCGCAAGGGAGTACCGGAGCGTGCTGGGTTCATATCCTGTCATATTCGGCCACACTTCTCAAAACCTTCAGGGAGTGTTTTTGTCAACACATTGTTCATGCACCTATAAACAATTTTACCGGTGTCTTCAAGTTTGCGGGGTAGGTTTGAGATGGTATCTTTTCACTGGAATTAAGATGAGAAATTCCTTTCCGGCTTCCCAAAAATGGGAACGCACACCTAGTGGAAATGCTGGCAATCCACTGTCCATAAATATTTTGGCACCTTCTCACCACGATGGCCTCACCATAAGGGCCTTGGACTCATAAGTCGGTACCGCAATGGCGATCACTGAATACCGCAAATCCCGCATTTAATTGGCCCAGCTCTTCAGTATCATGCTTATATGGGTATTTCTTCTTTAAAGGGTTATTTAATCGAAGGACCTTTCTCTCGAATACTCCCAGAGCCGCCTCATCACATGTTGTTAGTGTCTACGCTTTTGCACTAAAATGCAAGGCGGGTGCGTTGAGTCACTTGTAGAGCGTTATTTTCGTTCGTCGGGAGAGGACTTTACTTTTCATTTGTCTACTCAGTCCCAAGTAGCATTTGTTTACAAGGGTAATTCTTCATTGAATTTCTAGGCTAACATTATTGTTGGTGCTGATGCTGGTTCCCAGGTAAATGAAGTCCTTTAGTCCAGCGCAGGTATTTGGACGCAGGAATATAGAAGGAAACTGTAAATCAGATGAGTTGATCAGTAAGTATTCAGCCGCCCTATTATTTTAGAAAATTTCTCGTGAGTTGTCCCTATGACCTGGTTTAAAGTTAGTCAGACCTTTTCATGTGCGAGAAATTCAGTTTAACTTGGGCTTCCTTTGTTAATGGAGTATACAGTATACTTTTGACTCTGAATTAATGGGCATTAGTTCTTATTGGACACGGTTTAATAGGCGCTCTTTCTTCTAGGATGGGCATAAGTTCTTATAAGCTGTTGAAGCTGAATTGAATAGGACGTGTCTCGTTCAATCGCTTTTCGATCATCTTAACGAGGTATTTTAAGTGTCAATAAAGGCGATAGCAAAATTTACTAACCCCCCGAAGTGGTCCTTCATAGAAAGATGTTGCGACATTATAAGGCATCAATATGCGTCCGCCGATGGCTTAAGTTGGAAGCTGATTACTTTTCTTAAACTGCTGTTCTGCCCTTTCACCTTAAATATCAGTCTTCCACTCGACATGGTTCTACTATAGCTCCGTCAAAACAATTAATATTGCATGCTGTTGGTGCACGCAACTGCAAACATGAAAGAGAAAATTGGAGTTCTTTATCTCCGATCTATCTTCTCAAAGCGAAACTCGACATAACACATAAGTAAATGAATTTTCTTTCTGCTTTCGCTAAAACATTTTTTAAGAAATCTCAAAAGGGTTATGCCAACAACTGACTTGGGTAGTTTGGATGTTATAACAACAACAACTAAAGGAAGAAACATACAATGACATGCCCAATTTTATTCGCTTAATTTTCTCATAAGATAATCTTTTTGCAAATGATTTTTTTTTACAGCCAAAGTAGATTAACGACAAATTTGAGTTGGGTTCTCTGTACCCAAGGGTATTTTGATGCAGCTTTTATTTTTTCAATATGAAAGTTTTCCTTTTTTGCTCTAATTCGTATCTTCCAGGAATCATAATATTGCTTTAGAAAATTTGTTAAGGTCATGTGTGGTTTTGGCAAAACAACCAAAGTAAACATAATTTCCTAAAACAATTTTTTTGGTGTAATAATAACCTATCTTAAAATGAATTTCCAGAAAGTTGAATTAAATTTATTTCGAGAAAGAAAGCCTAAGCTCCTAAGCTCTTAAGCTCTTAAAAATACACTTCAGATATAAAGAGAAAGAGTGATAATTTAAGAGATCGGATTTATATGCAAATTCGTGCTTCTAAAAATATGTCCTGTTTCTAAGTTTGTTTAACGGCGGTTCCAAATTTTACTAGTCGAGTCATACCTGTAAAAAACGTGTGGCTACTCTCTAAATAGAGCGAGCCGCGATTAATCCCTTTAGTCTACAGTTGGCTATAATTCAATGTACATAAGTAAATTTTTATTTGTGTAGCATACTCATAGGTAAAAGTCAATTTTAGTTTTTGTAGCATACTTATAGGAGTTAAAAGTCCCCGGTTGGGTAGAAAGTGGATATGTCCTTTCGTACCCATTTGGGTTTAAATAGGTACAATTGGTGTCAACATAGGACATGCATAAACAAATGTGAAGAGTTTAACTCAAACAAAGTGATCAGAACTGGCATAAGTCACATCCGTCTTAGCGACTCATCCCGGATGCATCCTAGACTAATCGCTTTTTTTGCAGCAATTGTACAGTGGGGTGGTCGGTCAATTTAGGTGAAAGAATATTAAAGAAAAATATTTTCTTAAGCATGTGCTCAATTTTTCTATATTTATTGTAGCATCCCACAAAAAAATTTGGGGATTTTTAATCAATATCAGTTTCAGTATTAACTCAAACGCTAAAGGTATCACATTAATATGCTTATATATGAATTAAACAAGTATTTGTTGAAGGCGATGGGCCCGGAAACATCCCACTTATGCACTGACATTTCTACACATAATAAAATTGTAACAAGTCGATGTCTGTACATTGCAAATATTTGCAAAAATCGATAGAAGGGATCATAATTAAGCCAAATCAAAAGTTTTTAGAATTTTTCAAAAACTGCTGAATGGAATTGAATGGAACTGTTACCGTTGCATTGCTAGACGTTTAACTTAAAATTTAAGATATCAGTTGTTTCAATAGCTTAAATAGTTTCGGAGTTATCGACCGATATGTGGAACAAGGTGACCCGAAATGTGTTTAGTACAATATGGGTATCAAACCAAAGGTGATAATAAGTGCTGCAATAAGCGATATAATAAAGTTACATATCTTATCTGGTATGGGATATAATGATTAAAATCATTCTGAGTTCTGAGACGCAGAGACGCGGGCCGGGTTTACTAGTTACTTATAGTGCCTACATACAGGTTTTGTTTTTGTTTTTTGTCAAATAATCCGAAAGGTATTATAATCAAGTCTTTTGTGTGGAATAATTCATGAGTGTCAAATTCATCTCAAACTCCTCATTGCAGAACATGTTTTGAACACTTTTGAAAAGTTGTTAAAAGTCACTTTAACTGTTATTTTTTATTGCCATTGACTTAGCCTTACCATTTTGTATTGTAAAATCATTTTTAGGTGTTTTAGGATACAAAGCTCCTACACACTATTTACCCATAGCTTAAAAGAATCCTCTCTACTACAATGTATTTATCCTTTTGACCTTATTAAAAGCTTTTTAGGTTCAACACGCTACTCCACTAGTATTGTGGCACACCTAAGTGTCAGATATGGAAATAACTATCTAGAATAGTAAGTAATGTGGGTGTGCAACAGGGTAATTTAATCCCAAAAGAATACACCCCCTACACATTTCTGCCTAATTTGATGTTAGCTGCACGCTAGCACCACGCCACGTCATATTATAAATAAGCAGGTGAAAGTTGAGTTATGTCTAGGTGAAGGTGCATATGCCAAGGTATTTGGCATTAAAAATTTTTAAAAAAAAGACAGCAAAATAGACATGCTAAATGTAAGTAATTGCTCGTTGTTTACTTTAGCTATTTTGTGTGTTGAAGAATGATGAATATCAAGCTAGTTTTGATTAAGTGGAACATGTGGCGGTCGCCACGTTAAATGCATTTGACCTAAAACTTTGCCTAAAACTTACTTTAATATAAACTAGAGGGACCGGCAGACTTTGTCCTGCCCAGATATTTACCTGAATGGATCTAGAAATATTGGCTTTTCCTATCCCTATCATTATCTTTATCACATCCCTATCCCTATTATCATTCCTATCCTTATCCCTATAGATGTAACTATTTCACACACACACAATTCTAGTTCACCATGGATCGATCCATTATTGAGCGTTTTCTAACAAAAAAAAAAATATATAAAAATTCGCACCTTACAAAATGTATGGAAAAATTAAATTTTTTTTTCAGGAATTTTCGGAAATTTCATTGGGTATTCTACTATTCTGGTCAGAGAAAAACCTAAATTAGTGTCAATCATCCAAATCGGTGCAGTCGTTCTTGAGTTATGAGCGTTGGAACTAACGTCACTTTCTTTTATATACAGGGTGGCGCAAAAGTAATCCTCCTATCAGAAAATGCTATACATTTTGCGATTGGCCCCTAAAGTCAGTTCTGTTTTGACATTTGTGTAGTAAACACATGCGAAATACACGTTAATAAACAATGTTACGCTACACTGCTCCAGAACGCGGAATATTGCTGACTATTTATTTGACCAATAATCGGTCGGGGCCAAACGGTTACTGTGAATGGTGAGCGCTACAGAGCAATGATCAACGAGTTCTTTTTGCCGCAACTTGATGAATTCGGATTGGAAAACATGTGGTTCCAACAAGACGGTGCAACAGCACACACTGCACGTGCCACAACCGATATGCTGAACATCGGAAGCTTACTTTTGCGCCACCTTGTATATAGATATAAGAAGTAGCAGGTGGAGTTAAGGAAATTCGAACTTTCGAATTTCGCGTTTTAGTTTTTGTTGGTTTCGTTTCAACACAGACTACTATACTTAGGCCCGGTTTTTCAGTCCTTGGTTAAGCTCAGTTTAAACTAAGTTTGCTTAAACTCGGCATAAATTTAAACTCCAGTTAAACTGCAGAGCAGTTTTTCAGTGTGAGTTTAAGGCCGCTTTTAATAATTGCTTTTTATACGGCAACATTGGTTTTTTCTTTATCTAGATACGGCAACAGATAATATTTGTATACATATTCAACGCCATTGCTTCTCCTCAGTATTGTAATAGTTAGCATTTTGCCAATTTCTGCATCACTATAATCACTTTCGTCAGATGATATATCCAGTATTTAATTAAATATAAAAATATCGTCCTTTCTTAATTGCGTTCAGCTTATTGTTTCACAACCAAAAGCATAAAATATGCAAAACAGCTGACAGGTTAACTAGAGTTTAACCCTGCCGAATTGACCGCTTAAACTACGTTTAAACTTCGTTTAAAGTTGACTGAAAAACTGCGTAACAAGTTTAAGCTTAGTTTAACTGACAAATTGAGTTAAACTTGTACTGAAAAACCGGGCCTTAGGGATACTAAAAGTCGATAGTACATATAAAGTAAATACAGAATTTTCATTTTAACATGAAAAAACTTTCGCAATAAATAATCCATAGAAATTGGCACTATTCACAAGGCTTACGCAGAATTAAAAAAAAACTTAAACATATTTTTAATAAAGACATATACGAGTATACTGGAAGCAACAGGAACTCTGACCTTTGTGGAATTTATTTTCTTGTGTTGACATTTGAAACTTACCTGCAAAGAGAAAGAAATGGTAAACATTTATTAGTATCTTGGTGGTGGTTTTCTTTCAACAATGAATTATTGTATTGAATATTAGGGTGTTGTTAAAAACAACTTTTTTCACTTTGTTAGTGTTAGAATTTGTCCTTTATAAAAAAGTAAAATAAAAACAATAAAAATATTTTAACACAACAACTCGATTTTATTATTTTCGGTGATTAAATCATAACATTCTTTCATTGTACAACGAAGGACAAAGCATTTAAACTTTTGATTTCAAATAAGAAAATTCTACTTTTGTCTCTCTAATGGTTTTCGAGGGGCACCCTACAGATTCTACATTACACTTGAAAAAAAATAACATTTTGAACTACCCCATTTGATCAGTTATTTATTTAATAATCGAGTGGCTCCCTTAAAATATTGAGCCAAAATTTTTTTCTATAGAGTAATAAGTATTATAAAATAAAACAAAATAAATAACAAAATATCTCTATTTTGAAATGGTAAAGAAATAGAAGGAAAGGAGAGAAAGGGAAGCAAAAAAATAAAAGAAAAAGGAAAAGAAAGGAAAGTAAAGGACCATTAAGGGTAGCTATTGAAATGAAGGTGAAAACAAGGAACATCAAGGAAAAGAAACCATAAAATCAAACAAAATCAAATGAAATGAATAAAATAAATTGAAAAGAAACGTAACCGAGACAAGGCAAAGCTAACGAAAGGAAAGAAAAGAAAGAGAAACAGAAACAGAAAGAGAAAGGGAGAGAAAGAAAAGGAGAACGAGTCAAAATATATTTAGAAACTGTATTATAAAATGATGAAGAAAGTATAGGAAAGGAAAGGAAAAAAAATAAGCTAGTTATGGCGAAGAAAATAATTTAAGGGAAAGGAACAGGACGTAGTTAACATATAATCAACTTTTGTTGTATTGTACAATATGATTTAGTTAATGGTATGAGCATAATTACGAAGGTTTTTCATCTACTGCATTTCCTCAGTTTGGTGGCACTTTAAACTCCAAAAATATTTTGGAGCACCGACAAGCATGGTAAGATGGCCCGAAGATTTGATAAAGTGGAACAAATCCTTTCCGAAACAGTCGGGATAGCAGCTGTGCGCTCCGGAGACTTATCCCACAAATTACTTTTAACATCGATAACACTCTTCTGATTGTCTCTGTTTCGAGAATGAAGGATACCACTATCGGTAAGAAAATCTTACAGTGGCTATTTCCCACAGAAATTCGCTTCGTGGGTTGATAGATTTGTAGTTTATGTATCAATCAAATTGGTAGTTGAAGAACAATGAGAGGCTCACTGCGTGTATTTGAGGATTCAGATGCTGGCTGACAAGCGGCATATGACGGAGGGTGTCAAGATCGTGACAAATTACTGTAGACAAAATATACCAGCAACCAGTTAACTTACAGAGTCACTTGGACTATGGACTTATTTTCCAATATAACCAAAAATATCCTTTCTACAACATGTCATATACATTCATAAAACATTCAAACTGAAAATTCAAGAAAAGTTTGTCTCCAAATTAGATATGAAATAGGTTCAACCAAGGAGGGAACACTACTCTCCATAGATAACCTGAATGAATGCTCAGAAACTATAAGGCGCAATACTTCTGGCTAGCTCTTTACTATTTAAAAGGGTTTCCCCGTTGAAAAAAAATATCCCAATTGAAGACTTGTTTTAAGGACCGCGCAAATGTGCAACACCAAGGGAACTCACTCCGTTCTCCCCTAGGTCGTTTTATCGAAATTTAGGTCACACTTTTTCTCTGCTTCCATAGATAGCTGCCGATCAGGATACCTTCTGTACCGGAATATCTTCACTCATTGGCACAGCATATGCCAGACAACACAACTGATGGGTTTCTATTTGTTGAAGTAATATGTTGAATCTATTTATCTAGCATATTACGCTGATGAGATTTTATACGTGCGTGTTTCGACACAATTAATAGTTCGTCGAACAGATCTCCATGATACAAAAAATTAAAAAAAAAGCACTTGATAATAGAACGTCGACGCACGAGCTCTTTATCGATGACTATCGTGTTTTGCTATTAGAAAGCAAATACCACCTAGGCCTATTCATGAATGAATGCAAGTTTTTGTTGTATTTAAAACTACTATAAGCTTAAAAAAACCTAATTAATATTAAAGCGCTTAGTTCAGCATCTGACTTATTCATGCTTTTACAAAACGCAAAACCCCCTCCAGTTATGGGTTTGGATGTTACAATTTGGTTAGACTTTTAAGCACGTTCACATACTCAGATTTCTTAGAAGATTTTATTTTAATGAAGTTAGCTCCACCATATGTCACTTAGGCATTTTCACTTGTAAGCATGTCTAGCAGAAACAGGAATTGGAATTACACAACATTTGTTGTATTTGTATATATGTAAAGTTATATGCTACATAGGCATATAATCGCACCATTTATTTGTTGTGTAATATGTGAAAAATGAAAGTTCTAGCACTTTACGTACGACGAACCAAACAAACCACTGCCAGACAATGATTTACTTTAGAAATGCGAGTAAATTGAAATGCTGAAGACTTTGGACGGACTAACGACCTTAGGGAAACCACAAACAGGAATTTCAAGTCGACAGCCGACAGCATTTATTCTGCAATGCCAAAGTAGAAATGTGACGCAAAGATACATATGCGAGCTGAGGCTGAGAAAAGCTTACGAAAGTAGCTGAAAAACAGCGCAAACAAAAAGTTGCAAAGCCAACTCTGACTGACAGCTAAGTCGTAAACAATTCAACTGACAAACAAAATTTTTTTATGCATGCGCGGATTGATAAGTAAATCTTGTTTCAGAATATTTTTTTATTTTGTATTTTGCACTTACCCACGTCACAAGAAATGTGGTGAAGCGAGACAAGAAATTTTTTGTTTTATTTTTAAAAAGAAATGAGTATTTGCTCAAACAAGGCTACTTGCAGTAGGGTGATCCTTAAAATAAAAGTAAGGATTTTTTTCTCTGGCTGACCTTTTCAAAGGTAGCACCACGCCTTACGAGATAACGCTGTATTTTTCGTCCCTATTAAACATTTTAGGAAGTTTAGGGTATGGATAAAAACAGCGACTGCAAGAGTCAAAGTTCAGTTATAACTGAGCATTATATGCCCAGCTGTCAGCTCTAACAATAACTTTGAAGTTATTTTTTCATTGTTAATTTTGTTCTTCGACTCGATCGGGTTTTATATTATTCAACAATATGTGAGCCAAGGTGACTCAAAATGTGTTAGTACAATATGGGTATCAAACGAAAGGTGATAATGGGTGCTGCAATAAGCGATGTGATTAAGTTACATTTCTCAATTGGTTTTGGAGATATATTGATTAAACTTCTACTCCGCCTATTATAAGTTCTGAGACGCATTGAAACTTGGCATGGGTTTCTAGTTTTATAAGGATGTAAGATATGAGTGCCAATAACATAAATGAATATTTTAATAAGTCCTGCCCACAAATTTACCTGAATGGTTCTAGAAATATTGCCTATTCCGGTCAATATCCCTATCCCTATTCCTATCTTTACCCCTTTCGCTACCCTATTCTTATCCGCCCTGCTCTTTAATATAAAAGATCTCGAAAGCAAGCATAAAAAAGCTCGTAAAAAAAAATTTAGAGTAATATTAATTTAGATTACATCAAAAGGCTTCACGCCTCCTTTTCCACCTACCGATCTTTTTTCTTGAGGTGGTAGAGATTGACTGAGGGAGGTGCGACGCCCGCTTCTCCCTTTCTCCCTTTTATCCTTCATAAATTGAGATTTACCTTTTATAACTCTGTAGCCGTTTACAGTGTTCTGCCACGAATAATTTTAGAGAACTGCAGTTCAAAAAATGTCATTGTCATGTTGATTTCCACGCCCACACCTCCCTTCCTCCTTTTCCTTCTTGAGGTGTTAGAGATTGGTCTCGTTTAACTCCTTACCAATTTTCAATGTCCTACCATATATACTTCCGGAGATATGCAGTATTAAAATTTTAATTTGTATGTGAGGTGCCACGCCCACTCCTCGTTTCCCCCCCTTTTTTCTTAAGCTGTTAGAGATTGAACTCATTTAGCTTCTTACCAATTTTCAATATTCTACCATCAATACTTTCAGAGATATGCAGTACGGAAAATCTCATTTGTATGGGCGGTGCCACGCTCATATAATCCAGTGGTCCGGATTGCGAATCTAAGCCATCCCCGAGCTCATTTGAGTATGCAAAAAAAATTCAGGAATATCGGTCCAGACGTTTAGAAGGAGGAAATTGACAACGGACCTACGCACAGCAGATTCTTATATATTAAGATTTTATATACAGACGGATGGACGGACGGACGTCCATGTCTTAATCAATTTAATTTTTCCTCCTGATTACTTTGATACATACAAGTCTATATTGTACGTCAGGGTTCACTCTTCATAAGGCAGTCTATAAGCGATTACAGTATCCCAACCGAAATTGAGTCGGCGCGACCAGCATTTTCCTGGGAAGGTTGCTAGTATCTGCAGCTACAGTTGACTCTTTTTCCGGGATTTGTGCCGCTTTCCTGGAGATATCAAATTAATTTACCGACTATAATTTGTAAATATTGAGAGCCTGCTGATGCTAAACTGGACCATGCAGAAAGGTTATATTATGCTGGATCTGATTGTAGTGCCTAAAGAGATGTTCCCTTATGTACGGAGGACTAAGCCAGCTTCACTCAGTTGTGTAATAAGGCGTCGCGTCTCAAGTTCTGCTTTCTCTGGCTTGGATAAAGAGCCAAAAAGCGAGTAGTGCGGTGAAAGAGAACAAGAAGAGATCTGTCAGCAAACGACTTGCTCTTGCCAAACATAATTTCAAAACCGTGGAAGATTTCGTTTATTTGGGAACCAACAATAGCACAGAGGACAATATCAGCGTACTAATCGCTGATATTTACTCCTATTTTGGACTGAATAGAAGAAAACCAAAATTAACTCGAGGCGAACAAATGCCACGCTCTATGAGTCCCTCATCATAAGCATTATTTCTGTCTTGTGAACAAAGTAGGTCTTGCGGTGAACAAACTGAAATGTTCCTTCAAAGCACTTGTGCCATGACATCGAAACTGTGAACGTATTGGTGTATATGGGAAAATAACGCCAGCCCATGAGTCTTGCCAAGAAGTGCTACTTTTGACGGAGAAGGGCATTGAAAATTAAGTCCTCTCGCGAAGTACACAGATCACGGACTGTAAATCTCTCATCTTAGCTAAACTGATGTATGGCCCGTAATCTACACTGTAGAAAATAGATGAAACTACCCTTGCTGTATTCGAGAGAAGATTTTTTCCCGAGGATTTATAATCATTACCACCATGCCAAAGACAAATATTGACATTAAATGTTGAGATGGAAAATGAAGAGAATACAAGTCGACGATCTGGTTAAAAAGGTATTGTTTTTGTCCATGATTTGGGGAAAACAGATGGACTTAGACTTTCTTGGTGTGACTAATTGGTGTCCAATTTTGCTAGGAAGGATTGTAAAATACGATGAAGCGATAGATGAAGCGGCCGCCGTGGTGTGAAGGTAGTGTTGCCGGCCTACCACACCGAAGGTCTATGGTTCGAGCCCTGGTACAGGTAACATCAAAAGTGATTTGAAAAAAGTTTTTCAAAACGGGGTCGCCCCTCGGCAGTGGTTTGGCAAACTCTCCGAGTGTATTTCTGCCATGACAGGCTTCTCAGCAAAAATTCGTCTCCTTTGTAGATGCCGTTCGGAGTCGGCAAAAAACTGTAGGTCCCACCAATTTGTAGGGAAAATTCAAATCGGCACACCACAAATTGGAAGAGAAGCTTGGCGCAAAAATCTCTTAGGAGGTTTATGATGATATACCTGTTGTATATCGCGCCATAGAGATAGAGAGATAGATGAAGTGCAACAGAAGCTGTACCAAAGAGTAGTCACTATAAAATGAGCACCAAAACAACTATAAGTGGTATTAGAGTTTCTTAAATTAATAAATATCAAACAATATCAAAAGTAATATATTTTCATTATTTCTTAAAATGCAAATGAGATAGAAAAAAAACATAAAAAAATAATAATAATAAAAATGTGTCAAGTGGCTTTTACCCGAGAGCATGCTCAAGTGCATTTCAATTTATTTATTATTTGAGCTCGTCGATCCTAAGGCTCCCACAAGACAACAACAACGCTCGACTTGCTGTGCAATCAAGAAGTTGCATTCATTTTGTTTTTTTTTTTTCTTCCTTTCGCTCTCTTGGCTATCATTTGAGGTAAAAACATTATTTATTATGCTAGTCACAGCTACAGCCAGCTTCAGCTTCCAATGAATCACAAAAAGTATATTGAGAAATTGGCATTGCCATCGAGACCAATAAAGCACAGCATCAAAGGCAAAACGATCACAAAAATAGTTTCAACAGTCGATATAAATTCATTTGCATTCGAACAGTCCAAATTGAAACGTGCTTGTCCATGCAAATATTTATTGGTTGATTGCAGCAGAGCTTATAGCTAAACACAGTGCATCAAGAGCTCCGCTTTCGAGAAGAGGGTAGAGGAGGTATCACAAAAATTTGCTGAATTTTTTCTTTTGAAACTACTTACTGGTTCCACCTACTGTAACCATAAAACCAAAACAAGTGCATTCGGAATGCGTTCATTGACCGTACTAGTTGCAACAGACAGGGTGGGTCAAAATGAGCTTTAGAAAGGCAGATACGTTGAATTCGGTTAGCTGTTGCTCAGAGCACAATTGTAGTCGAAGAGAATAATTCTGTCCATACGACGATCTGCATGCTTATTAAGGTGTAAGGAATGAAAAGGAAAGGAAAGGAAAGGAAATGAAAAAAAAGGGAAGGAGAGAAAAACAAAGAAAAGTATGGAAACGAAAATGGAGGCAAGGAGCAGCTAGGAAAGTAAACCAAAAAATAAAAAATAGAATACAATTGGATCAAAGTAAATCAAATGAAATAAAGTAACTTACAAAAATTAAAATAAAATCATAAAATAAAATAAAAAAAAAAAAAATTAAAAAAAATAAAAAATAAAATAAATTAAAATAAGATAAAATAAAATAAAATCAAATAAAATAAGATAGAATAGAATAAAATAAAATAAAATAAAATAAAATAACATAAAATAAAATAAAATAAATTAATATAAAATAAAATAAAATAAAATAAATTATAATAGAATAAAATAAAATAAAATAAAATGAAATTAAAAAAAATAAAATAAAATAATATAAAATAAAATAAAATAACATAAACTAAAATAAAATAAAATAAAATAAAACAAAATAAATTAAAATAAGATAAAATAAAATAAAATCAAATAAAATAAGATAGAATAGAATAAAATAAAATAAAATCAAATAAATTATAATAGAATAAAATAAAATAAAATAAAATAAAATAAAATAAAATAATATAAATAAAATAACATAAAATAAAATAAAATAAGATAAAATTTAATTTAATAAAATAAAATAAAATAGAATAAAATAAAATAGAATAGAAGAGAATAGAATAAAATAAAATAAACTAAATTAATATAAAATAAAATAAAATTAATTATAATAGAATAAAATAAAATAAAAAAAATAAAATAAAATAAAATAACATAAAAGAAAATAAAATAAGGTACAATTAAATTAAATATAATAAAATAAAATAAAATCAAATTAAGTAAAATAAAATAGAATAAAATAAAATATAATAAAATAACATAAAATAAAATAAAATAAAATAAAATAAAATAAAATAAAATAAACTAAAATAAAATAAAATAATATAAACTAAAATAAAATAAAATAAATTAAAATAAGATAAAAAAAATAAAATAAAATAAAATAAAATAAAATAAACAAAAATAAAATAAAATAAAATAAAATAAAATAAAATAATATGAAATAAAAGAAAATAAAATAAAAAAATAAAATAAAATAAAATAAAATAAAATAAAATAAAATAAAATAAAATAAAATAAAATAAAACAAAATAATATAAAATAAAATAAAGTAAAATAAAATAAAAGAAAATAAAATAAAACAAAATAAAATAAAATAAAATAAAATAAAATAAAATAATATAAAATAAAATAAAATAAAATAAAATAATATGAAATAAAAGAAAAAAAATAAAAAAAAATAAAATAAAATAAAATCAAAAAATATAAAATAAAATAAAATAAAGTAAAATAAAATAAAAGAAAATAAAATAAAACAAAATAAAATAAAATAAAATAAAATAAAATAAAATAATATAAAATAAAATAAAATAAAATAAAATAAAATAAAATAAAATAAAATAGAATAGAATAAAATAAAATAAAACAAAATAAAATAAAATAAAATAAAATAAAATAAGATAAAATTAAATTAAATATAATAAAATAAAATAAAATAAAATAAAATAAAATAAAATAAAATAAAATAAAATAAAATAAAATAAAATAAAATAAAATAAAATAAAATAAAATAAAATAGAATAGAATAGAATAAAATAATATAAAATAAAATAAATTAAGATAAAATTAAATTAAATATAATAAAATAAAATAAAGTAAAAATTTTATAAAATGACAAAATATAAATAGAAGCTATTTTAAATAGTGTAGAATGGAAAGAAAGAACAGAAAGAAGAGGAGAGTAAATAGAAAGCACAGCACAGAAACGAATGAAAAGAATGGCGAAAGAAGGGGCCAATAAATAAAAATAAAATAAAGTTTTCTGGTTTAATTTCAAACACTGTGCAAACTCGAGAAAAGGATAGAGTTAGATGGCGCGCTTTAGTTGGAAGGTCTAAATCAAACAGCCCTTTAAGGTCTGTTGACCTATATATGTATGTAAGCTCAAGAATGTTCCCAAAGGTAGTCTGCATGACCTTACCTCCGGTGGCTTCCAACTTTTTTCGAATAACAAAAACCTAGTTCCCGAGAAAAAGCAATCAACCGTGATGTTCAGCTGACCAATTGTAGCTTCCACAATTGGGCCCGATTTCCCCTTTTGAAGGGTCTGCTTTACAGCCAGAAAATTAGAGGTTTAGGTTTTTGGAGCTTTAAGACTTAAATATTCATTTCATATGTTTAGTTTACTTCGGTTTCTCAGTAAGCTTTGTGGAAAATTTATCGAAACTTTTTCGAGCGCAGGAGCACTATGGTTCAACCGCAGCACCCTGTCATTAGAGGAAATTCCACATTACCCGCTGCTGGCCGCGGTCATCAGAGCTCAATCAACTCCATTGATTCGCATTTTCCATTAGCACTTTAGCAAATAAATAAATCACCGTCTCGAAGCATTGCTGCACATCTGCTGTGTGCCACGGCTGTCCGATTGATTGGTGCTGATTGTCATGATGCTGATACTGATGATGATGATCTCACTAGCAACGGAAGCAACAAATGCTGTTAGTGATATCACAGCACTCGCCAACCACTAAAACACTATCTACTCTAAGGTATGTGGCATGTTGCATTACGCTAAAGCTGCTGTGTTGCATGCCACACACCTGACGTTCTGCTTCGCCGGTATGCTTTGACTGTTGTTGATTGGCAAACTCTTGTGTGTGTCTGCTGCGCTTGTGTCTATTTGCGGTGGCGGTTTTAAATGCATCGCGTTACTGCGGTTACTGTGGTCTCTAGGTAGCTTCTCTTAGTTGCTGGCATATTTCTTTTATTGAAATTTTTCATCTTTTTTTTTATTTTTGTTTTCTATTTGCTATGTTTTGTTGTTGTCAATCATTGAATGTTTGGTGCGCGAAGAACGTGTTTGCGGCTAACGCTGGTCTTGCCAGCTATCTGACGCCATCTACGAGCTTGTAAATACGAATCGCAAATGTTCAACAAAAGCAAAATTGCCGGCAGGTAAATATTGTTTTGATTTCTAAGTAGTCAAAGTTGTAGTATGGTTGGAAGTTTTAGTGTTTTTTTGGTGAGACTTTTTTTGCAATGCGCAAAGCAACAGCAGAATGCAAGTAGCCGAAACGTGTCTTTAAGTTAAGAGATTGAGTGTGTACTTTTTAAGTTCTTGTTACTTTTTAAAACGTCTGGTCGGTTTAAAAGGTTAAAGTTGCAGTTTGAGACTTTTTAAAGCGCATGAGTCAACTTTTATACAAAACTCACAAGAAAGTCGTTACAGGAAATCACGCCAACTACAAAGCAAACGATATCTTTAGTATTGCATAGAAGGTCCTAATGGGCTACTTTTGATCTGGTAACTCTGCTTTGCTTAAGAAACGAGGACTTCCCTTCGTTCGATAGTGTTGAAAGAAGTTTGCATGGCCCTTGAGGCATTAAAAAAAGTTCTTCGGCTGATTTATGATGGTTGTTGTTGTTTGTAACGAAAGTGACAGCCCTTTGCCTGATATGAACCCGGTACGCTGCGTTACTCCCTTGCGATACATATCCGACTGTCGCGGGAGTGATTTGTTATGACCAGTGCAACCTTCTAGGCCATGCCACCTTTCCTTTCGTCACCCGTCCTCATTGATTGCAGCGAAAAAAGGATATAAAACTTAGTTGTCCTTGGTTGCCATTTAATTTATCTCTTAGAACAATAGCTTTCTTGCCAATTAAAAAAAGATTATTCATTTAACCAACCCTTTGGCAACAATTTAGTTAAGAAGCATAAACCATTGTTAGCGTTAATTAAAATAATGAAGTTTTGTAACTAAGAAAATGCAAGAAACTAACTAATTTACATACGAAAAATGTGTGAAACAAAAATAACACAAACCAAAAAAAAAAAAAACACTGAAATAAGAGGGATTCAGAAACTTTAGCAGAACAAATACGTTTACCAGTGAATAAGAATAAAAGATTATAACTTTCCAAGTCAATGGAATTACGCGAAAAGTGCAAAGGATACGAGTATTTTATATGCAACGAACTTTACAAAGAACAAAAGCCACAACAAATTACTAAAGCAACAATGGGTTAAAATGCGTGCGAATTTGAATGGCACTGAGAGACACAGCAGTGCGCGCAATAAAATAAACTGTAAAAGAACGAAGTACGGGTGAGATCGAAAATAATATATAGGCTGTTGCAGGATTTTATAGATGTTTAAGAAACGATTTCACGAGTTTTTTCATAATAATATTAAAGCTAGATTAAAGAAATTTAATTTCGAAATCCACGTGATTTTTTATTAAAAAAACTGATTTTCTTTAATTTTAATTTTATTTTTTTTTTAATTTTATTTTTTTTTATTTTTTTTTATATTTTTTTTTATTTTATTTAATTTTTTTTTTATTTTATTTTTTTTATTTTATTTTTCTTTTATTTTATGTTATTGTACTTTATTTCATTTCATTTTATTTTATTTTATTTTATTTAGTTTATCTCACATTTAAAAAAAGAAAATTTTTTTTGATTTAACTTAATTTTTTATTTTCTCCACATTTTACTTACTTGTAAAATAAATTGTAAGAGAACAAGTAAGGTAGGCGAAGTACGGGTGCAATCAAATATTATATATAGGCTGGTGTTGGATGTAAGAGAGATTTAAGAAATGATTATACTAACCTGCGATAAAAATATCATTGCATGAGCAGTGCCACCCTGGCTACCGAGATATTGTTATTACCAAACTTATTTAACCTATTTGTTAGAAATTTTTAGACTCACATGATGTTAAGTGCCGAACCCAGCAACTTCAAAAATTTTACTGAGCGATTTAATGAATACTGCCTTACAAAACTGGGCGTGGTCAATTATTAGTCGCTTCTCACCAGAAACACTCTTTCTTTGTAAAAGGCCTTTCTAGCTTTCTGTCTATCTATTGAGGCTTACTTGTTAAAGAGGCATGACCTCGCCCATTTTCAAAAGTGAATAAATTTTTGTTTTTATACTAGCAACTTGAACTAAGGTCACAAACAACATAGCAGTAGACATATGGCGTCGGAAAAAGCTATTACTCATAATAGAGTTTTGATATGTAAATAGCTTTGGGCTCTGTAGGGGCTGTTCAGAAAAAGTAAAGTGTAGCTGCCTGTAACCGTGCCTTTGCCGCTGCTTGTAACCGTGCCTCTCTCTGTGCCTTGTGTATGGAAATGTTGTTTGACTGCTTTGCTGACTTGTATGTGATGCGCTGCTTATGTGGGTGTGTGTATGCAAGTGCTTTGCTTATTGTTATTATTCGGAAAAAGTCGAAGGCAACTGCGTTTATCGTAAATATACACAGTGTTTACGTAAACAAATTAGCTGATTATTCATGTGAAATTTATTTTAGCTTAGAATAGTCAAGACGGTAGTTAATGGGTTTTTTTTTTGAGTAATCTTTGTAGTTATACTTATCGAATGAAGTGCGAAAAAATAAACTAATGTAAAATAAAATAAAAAACTATATATAAAATAAAATAAAATAAAATAAAATAAAATAAAGTAAAATAAAATAAAATAGAATAAAATAAAATAAAATAAAATAAAATAAAATAAAATAAAATAAAATAAAATAAAATAAAATAAAATAAAATAAAATAAAATAAAATGAAATAAAATAAAATAAAATAAGTTAAAATAAAATAAAATAAAATAAAATAGAAAAATTTAATATAATAAAATAAAATATGATAAAATAAACTGAAATAAATAAATAAAAATAAAATAATAAAACGATATGAAATAAAATAAAGTTAAGTTAAATTAAATTAAATTATTTAAAAGGAACTATGATAGCGGGAAGAAAAGGAAAGGAGAGGAAAGGAATGGAATGGAAATTAAAGGAAAGGAAATAAAAAAGATAAACAATAAAATAAAATACATTAAAATAAAATAAAATAAAAAAATTTAATATAATAAAATAAAATATAATAAAATAAACTGAAATAAAAAAGTTAAAATAAAACAATAAAATGATTTGAAATAAAATAAAATTAAATTGAATTAAATTAAATTAAATTAAAGGCGAGGAAAGGAATGGAATGGAAATTAAAGGAAAGGAAACCAGAAAAATAAACAATAAAATATAATGCAATAAAATTGTTTAAAAATAGAGAAAAGCAAGCAAAATAAAAATATATTAATGGAAAGGATTAGCATAGAATAAAACGGAAAGAAGGCCAAGAAAAATGTAGCTAACAATAAAATAAAGTTTTGTGGTCAAATTCAACCACTGGGCGAGGTCTAATTTAATTAAATTTATATACAGGACACACATGTTTGCACATCAAACTCCACGATTACTTTGTACTCACGTCTTTTTTTATTTAGAGGTTTGTGAAAAATCGATGTTTAAAGAAAATAATCGATTTTTGTTCATAAAAAAAAATTAATACTCAATGTATTAGTATAAATATGTTATGCCCAACTAATGCAAGTGAAAATCCTTTAGTTAAAAGGTATAGCAAATATTCAAATGGATAATTCTTCTCAGATCTGTTTTTTCCAGCTCAGCGGGTGTCTTCCTCTTCCTCTGTTGCTAAATGCCGGTGTGGACAGTACTTTGTATGGATGTTTCTTACCGCCATCTCCACCATTATCTTCATCACCCGACTGTTCTAGCCCGACTGTATACGGCACAGCCCAACCTAACATCATTACTCCCACGTACATCCCCCTAAACACCCTACGCACTACTACGGCAGGGTATAAATAAGTAGAATAAATAAATACATGTGCAATTTTTCAAAACCCAATTGCAATTGGAGACCAACAAAAGTTGTAATCCGACTGTGGTCAGTAATGTGGGCTTTGTTATAAAGTACGCCTAAGTAGACAAACAACTCTAAAAACATCGAGTGACTTATACTCAGCCACAAGGAATACAAAAACGTAAAATAAAATCTAAAAAATTTAAAAAGTTGGAAAAACGCAAGTAAAGTAAGCTTACACCAGCCGCGAGCAGGAAAACTTCAAGATGCTGACAAAAGCCAAGAAAACAACAGCGCGCTACGTAAATATTCAAGAAACTTAATCCGCCTACAGAAGCGAGTCGCAACGCTTCAGAGATTGTGTTTGAAAACAAACAATGAGACAAATTGAAACCGAGCTGAGTGTGCAAAACCAAAGAAATAACCAAGGAAAGGCATCCAACCAACAAAAACAGTGCACAGCAAAGAGGGACAGCAGGACGACAACGACGAGGGAACAACAAGCCACCAATGCCATTCACAACCAAAAATGAAAATGAAATGAAACTACTGCAAAGTTGAAGGGGTACAGCCGTTGCAGACTGTGACGCATGAAGTCGTAAAGTTGTATTGTTAGTCAAGATGAAATAAAATACATAAAAGTCCGATTGTGTTTCGAGTGCAAACATAAAATGACCAGCGCCTCACAGCGGGCACAACATAAATAACGGGTAATATTAACATCAACAATTGAATGCATTCGTTGGAGTTTACACGCTGTCCCCTCAAGTCTATGGGTTGGCTGCATATCCAAGGGCGACACACCCATAAACTAAACAATAACAAGAGGTGTTTTCTAAACGTGGTGTTAAGAGTTGAGGAGATGTGGGTGCAAACTTAGGTTGAAGATGGATTTAGACACATGGTTGGAGATTTACAATTAGACTTACACTCACCGCAGGCGCATAAAGACTTCGAAACACGTGTGAGAAATTTAAG
Source organism: Merzomyia westermanni (assembly GCA_949987695.1). Classification (NCBI taxonomy): domain Eukaryota; kingdom Metazoa; phylum Arthropoda; class Insecta; order Diptera; family Tephritidae; genus Merzomyia; species Merzomyia westermanni. The sequence continues at coordinate 43,943,190 of OX465291.1, read as the reverse complement.
ATACCCTAATGGAGCCTTTGCACGAAATATGTATAAGAATTATAATAGGCTTGAAATGTTTTTATGATTTGAATTGTAGATTTGTGCTTAAACCTAGGGTGTTAACATGAATTTCGCAGATGTCGCTAGCAAAAGTTCTGAAGTATCTCCTGGGGTACATAGTAAATATTTGGATGTCGGAAGACTGGATTTGAAAAGCCTTCTGTTCGATCGAGTAATTGGCACCATTTGGCGGAGTTTTGAAAGGACTGGCACTATGGTGGACGTCCAGCCTTTGGGGCCACTAAAAAGTGGTCATTTCATAAGCAGTTAGTTTCAGGTGCTTCAAAAGGAGACCTAAGCTACTACTGAATAATCCAGGTAGGTTCATCGAGCAGCAGGCATAAATGAGCCTTAATATAACTCCCGATCCAACCTTTCCTTCCAACTATCATCTATCCGTGAATCGTTTCAAAGATCGCATAGTAGTCTCTCAAGTGTACGACAGTGTTGAAGCTCGACTGTCAGTCATCGGTAAATAGTAATCAGATCTAGAGCAGAGCTCCTCCAAACCCAATCGAGTCAGCGAAAACAAAATGGCCTTTTAAAAAAATGGTTTTAAAAGAACCTTAGTTTTGTAGAGTTTGAAAGCAACACCAGACACAATGAGGCGAATCTTTCTGATTAAATTTACTAAGGCTGAGTGGGAAAATGAGCGACTATTTCATTAAAAAGCAAGTTAGCTTGAAGGAACGCCGAACAGGAAGAGGTCCTTAAAACTTAAGACTTCCACTTCAACATCTTTGCTGATATCGTTAGGAGAGCTCTTATGCAGATACAACAAAAGCAACTAAACAAATGTTGAATAGAGAAGTAGAACTACATAGTCCACTAAATTTTGTACATGAAGTTGGAGGGATAGCCTCTCAGTAAACTAGAGCTATATATCGCTTGACAAAACTTAAACTCAGCCACTTTTTTAATAAGTTTATTCCCAGCAGGCCCAAACAATTTCAAGTAGCTTTCTTAGCCCAAAGTGTAGATTTGCGACAGACAAGTGGTAGTTCATTTTAAAACAAAAACTTTTACTCCGCTTAATAAAAAGGCGAATAGGCGACGAAAATTTTCAAGTGCAACAACAAAATGACTATGACAACAATAAAATAAAACGACAATGGTTTATTAAGGGCATTCATGGGTATGGGTGCATGGGCATTACACACACACACAACTATATTCATACAAATATACTAAGTTAAAAGTTAAAAGGAGGAAAAGTAAATTCAAGGCAAAGTGAAGCCACAGGCAAATACAAATAATGCTTAGACATTCAAACAAACAAAACAAACAACCTTTGCTTTAGGGCTTAGAGAACGGAAGCCGTTTCAAGGACACAAAGATGATATCATAGCAGTCATACAAATGCACTGAGTTTCATAGTATTGCAAGTAATGCTTAAACACCTAAAAAGCTTTGCTCAGGGCTGCTCTAAATGGTGGAAGCTGTAAACAGATTTGTACTTGTCCAAGCAAGCGTTGAATGAGGGCGTGTTGATGACAAGCATTTTTGTGGGTTGATGAGCAATTAATTGCAACTCCGCCCAAGCAAATACAAATATTGCACACGCTGTCAGCGAAAGACGACGAACGACCGATGACAAAACGCAATTCAAACAACACAAGCGGCACATTATAGCCAGTGCAACACAGTGCAGTGCAATTTGAGGCACTGTGCGACAGGTGGCAGCTCGAAAAATATATAAGTAACATTTAGTATTTTTGTGATAAAGGTAAGGGTCTTAGTACCGAAATGACTCGGGTTTTTATCAATAACTCCGCTTCAGACCACTTAAGTGCAATTGAAAAAAAAAATCCCATATCAATGAAATTGAGGGGGTTTAGACCCCTACCTAATTATTGACACTGCTTTACGAAATAAACCCGATTGTAAGCATATTTTCACAATTTCGAGTTGACACAAATATAAAAGCTCTACCTCCGGCAAAGTGGAATCCTTACTTACTTCGGAGTGTATTTTTTTCATGAAAGCCTTCTTGCAAAAATGCAGTTGCCTCTCAGATGACTCTCAGAGTGGGCAAAGCGCACCGTAAATTGGAAGAGAAGCTCGCCCTTAGTCTAATCTTTTTTAATTTCATTTCAAATCTTTACTATGGAGTAAACATTGCACTTCCCAAAAGTAATCCTGACTACTGCCTTGAAAGGGTAAACGTCTTTTGAAAGCATTTACTATTTGGCATCAACTCAACGTCAGCGCTAACATTTAATCCGCGTACGACATTACAAATGTCAAGCTAAAATTAATTTCACAAAATCAGGGACCGTAACGGTTATAACAAAATTTAGATGTTGTAAAAAAAAAAATTTGAATAAAAGAAGAGTTAAATGTGACTTTTATTTTTGAGTCAACCATAAATATTCAATTTTCAATTTTACAAAAAAATCAAGTTCTAGCTTAATTTTTACTCTTTTTTTTCAGTATCAAAAATTACGCATATTTTTTAAGTTAAAAATAAAAGTGGAAACTTTACTTTTATCGAAAAAAAATCAAAAGCTAAAGTTAAAATTTGACTTTTACTGAGTCAAAAATAAGTGTTTAATTTTCAGTTCTTTGATAAATTTTATAAATTATAGCTCAAATTTTACCCAATATCCAAAACGTATTCTACAGTCTCGGTCAAAAATAAAAGTTAGGACTTTGCTTCTACTATCAACGTTTAAAAGACTAGTTGAAATATCTTTGTTGTTTTTCAAGGTAAATGTAATGGTTTTAAACCAAGAATAAGATTTAAGATTCGACTTGTTTTTTTAGTCAAAAGTAAAAGCTAGAATTCAGTTTTATTTTAAAGCCAAAATTAAAAGCTAAAAAACGGCTTCTATTTTCTGAATCAAAAACTGTAACTCATATATGACTTTTATGATAAAACTAAAAAATTAAAGTTTAAATTTGACTTTTTTTAAGTCAAAAAATTATTTTCTTTTACGATAAGAAATTAAAAGATATACCTCAAATTTGACTATTCAAAAAAAACTTAAAAATTTCTGCTGTCAAAAATAAAAGTTAAAATTTTACTTTTACTTTTAAGTCAAAAATGGAATTTGAAAAATTTTAAGAAGGAAAAGTTAAAAAAACTAGTTGAAATTTTACTTTTATTTTTTAAGTAACTAATAACTGAAAGACAATAACAATTTTTTGAGCAAAATTTAAAACTTTTACTTTGACGCGATAGGTTGAAAATACTCGTAAAACTTCGAACTCCACCTTTGCAATAAAATCTATAATAAAAATACGCAAGTTGAGGGAAATGTTTCCACTTTATGGCCAAACCATACATCTAATGTGTCAACAATTGCATATGTATAGATAGGTATGGCCAAACTGCAGTGCCATCAATCGATATAAATTAAAAAAAAAATTAATTATAATATAGAAACATTAGTTTAAAAATGACAACAACACAAATGCCGGTAATTCTATACTACAGCACGTAACTGCTAATCTAGGTCCAAAAATATCGGGAAAGGTATCAAACGACGGGTTTTAACCTTCGTATCAATAATCCGAAAGCGGAAATTCGATATTTTATGTCTGTTCAGAGATATTTGCAATCAAAGTTGAAAATTTTCTGTCATTTTCATGTGGTTGTTGTAATCACTGATTAGGGTGACCCGAAAATTGCAAAAAGTGTGTTCTGCGCATAAATACTGTGGACCGCGTAGCCGGTGTTGGACCGGCTAAGGGTTATTTTTTTGAAGCGCGGCCGAAGGCCGCCTGCGCAGAAAGGTGTTGTGCACATAAATACCTTGGATCAAGCCCCCTATTTGGGATCGGACCTGGGTCATTTTTGGGTTTTTTGCTAATAACTTTTCACTGAAACAAATTATTTAATTTCCGCTTTCGGATTATTGATACAGAGATCAAAACGCGTCGTTTGAGACCTTTCCCGATATTTTTGGACGTATATTAGCAGTTACGTGCCGTCGTATAGAATTACCCAAATGCCAAACATGTATGCACACTATAGAGCCGTAGTTGTGTGACTAAACGTGTCAAGCATTTTTACTTTAGTTGTTGTTATTGCATTGACCACTGGCTACGATACCTAGTAGCGGTGGCTCGCCTGAGAGCACGTACAGCTGCTATGTTGGAGACATTATATGTACAGGGTGGCGCAAAAGTAATCCTCCTATCAGAAAATGCTATAAATTTTGCGATTGGCCCCTAAAGTCAGTTCTGTTTTGACATTTGTGTAGCAAACACATGCGAAATACACATTAATAAACAATGTTACGCTACACTGCTCCAGAACGCGGAATATTGCTGACTATTTATTTGACCAATAATCGGTCGGGGCCAAACGGTTACTGTGAATGGTGAGCGCTACAGAGCAATGATCAACGAGTTCTTTTTGCCGCAACTTGATGAATTGGGATTGGAAAACCTGTGGTTCCAACAAGACGGTGCAACAGCACACACTGCACGTGCCACAACCGATATGCTGAACATCGGAAGCTTACTTTTGCGCCACCTTGTACATTTCATTGATGATACAAACAGTGTTTACAAAAACAAAATAATTGATTATTTAAAAAGAGTGTTCAACATCGGCGTCTTGTTTTGTTTATTTGTGTTTGGGTTTGTGTGAAATGGAAGAAAATAAATTAAAATAAGCAAAGGAAAGGAAAGGAGAGGAAAGGAAAGGAATGAAAAGAATAGGAAAAGAGGGGAAAGGAAAGGAAAAGAAAAGAAAAGATAAGAAAAGAAAAGAAAAGAAAAGAAAAGAAAAGAAAAGAAAAGAAAAGAAAAGAAAAGAAAAGAAAAGAAAAGGAAAGGAAAGAACAGAAAAGGAAAGGAAATGAAAGGGGAGCAAAGGCAAGGAATGGATAACAATAAAATAGAGAACAATAAAATAAATTAAAAATAGTTTAAATAAAATAAACCTCTGGGCGATCTCTAGTTTAAAAAAATGGACATAAATACAGATATTATAAATAGTTCAAATTTTACGTTTCTTTATGATTAAAATTTTTAAACTTCACTTTTAACGACAATGGTCACAAATGATAGATTAAGTTGTCATTTATGATGAAAGTTAAAAATAATAATTCGAGTTTCACTAATATTTTTTTAAGCGAAACTAAAAGCCAAAATATGACTTTTATCTTTCGAATAAAAAATTAAAAGTTAAAATTTCAGAGCTAGCATAAAATTCAAAAATAAGAGTTAAGATTTAAATTTAATTCTTCACAGTTCAAAATAAAAGACATTTTGTCGTATCGAATGATTTTGGTGCATTCAAATTTCAAATAGACAGATTCATAGTATCTCACTGATGATTTTGAAATTTCGAAAGTAACCATTCACTTCGGCCCCTGTTTTGTACAGGACATGAGAAATGAAAAATGACAGCAAAATGCAATGAAAGAAATGAGTGCGCACATTTGAATTATAAATAGAGAGCAAGGGATGGTTAATGAAGATGGAATTAGAGAGTGATGCAGGTGATGATGATTAAGTGGAGAATTGTGAAGATGACAAGAAATAAAAAATAAAATAAAAGGAAAAAAAATAATAAATGTCACTGCAAGTAAATGCAATAAAGAGCAAAATAAAAAGGCGTAAAAGTGCTAACGGCTGTGGCATGCAACAAAGCATTAAAGTGCAAGTTAAGCATGAACAGGACTGAAGTCAACTTAAATACATGGCCGAGCGGGCATAACACGACACTTAAATAATAAAAAAGGCAAATAATAAATACAAATAAACTGTGCACTAAAGCAACTACTCAGATACTAAACAAAATATATAAAGAAATTTAAGTTAATGATGGCAACTCCATTAAACGAGCTGTTGCAACATGCTGCTGAAATGAAATATCTAAAATGGTTATCAAAAGGAACTCTCTAAAGGGGCAGGTGTCATATATGCCTCGAAGGCAGAGAAATATGAATTTCTTGGCAAACGAAATTTGCCTTAGTTGAGGGTGGACTAAGTATGTAGAAAAGTTATAAAAGAAGCGGCGAGTGCAACATCTTAAGGCAGATTTAGCAACAATGTGCCACACCACTGCCATGATGCTGTGAAAAAGTTACATACTCCAACGCAATGTGACGACTATAAAGGTGCGAACGTCATGTTGAGAGTCATTAAGATGGCCATTCAGATAGAAAAAGGATATACGGCAAGGTTGCGGAAAAGCAAAAGCAGACAATGTGAGCTAAGATGATAGCGGAGTAGACAGGACAATTTTTTATAAAGGATGCAGCGGAAGAATGTAATGAATACGTATGAAGATACGTACGAATGTCACCGTTGAAGGAAGAAATGGGACGAAGAACCTCAATGAGTACTTTATTGTTGTCAAAAGCGAAGTGGCTGGTAGGGTGCAAAGGACAAATTGCCTTTCTCAAACTTCTTTAGCCTGTTCTCTCTCTCTCTATTCGCTCGATATACAACAGGTATATCATCATAAACCTCCTAAGAGATTTTTGCGCCAAGCTTCTCTTCCAATTTGTGGTGTGCCGATTTGAATTTTCCCTACAAATTGGTGGGACCTACAGTTTTTTGCCGACTCCGAACGGCATCTACAAAGGAGACGAATTTTTGCTGAGAAGCCTGTCATGGCAGAAATACACTCGGAGAGTTTGCCAAACCACTGCCGAGGGGCGACCCCGTTTTGAAAAACTTTTTTCAAATCACTTTTGATGTTACCTGTACCAGGGCTCGAACCATGGACCTTCGGTGTGGTAGGCCGGCAACACTACCTTCACACTACCTTCACACCACCGCGTCCGCCTGTTAGAGTATATAATATCAATCCAGCCGGCATCAGGCAACACGTTCTTCCAACAGATGGTTTCTAAACGATTTAGCTCGCCTTCTCAAATCAGCTGCTACAGCAACAAGCTAAAGAAGTGCGAAAGAGGTAACTTTTCTCCCCGTTTCTCATCCATTTTTTTATCGAGTTATAACTATCTAACTCAACCACACTTAATTGGGCAACCGGGTGTATCATTTCCTTTGGTACATCAATGTTGGTGATATTAATTTTTTTTCTACAAGTCTTGACACAGGTCTTGAATTTTTCTCCCATCCAACGAGCTTTCTAGGATTAACATTTTAGGGATTGTCCCTCAACTTAGGAGATAAGCACATTTGAGACGGTTGATGTATTGCGATACCACACCCTTCCTCCTTTAGTGTGCAATAAGCTGAACCATTTCGACTACCCAACGCAGAGGAGAGTATTTTGTCAATGCTAAGCTCTGTTAGACCGTAGAGGCTATATTTTTGCAGATACCACAAATCTGTCTCATCCAGAGAAGGTTACTTGAAAACGAAGCTTTAAATAATATCTTGAACTCACCACTTACTCTAACTAGAACGTGCCTTGTTATTACACCAATACGTTACTCTAGTGTGAGACGATTAACCTCAATGAGATGGGTTCAAGTCTTACTGATACTTGACCAAGTTTTTTGCATGGCTCACAAGTACCAGTACAAGCACTTGCTTGTCTTCTTTCCTAGGTCGTCGACAGCGCAAGTCCCAGAAAGAAACCACGCTACTTTTTGCTATCTATAGATACCACTGATGGCGTATTTCTCCCACGTGCGGCTTTGGAGGCTTAGAAAATACCCCAGCTAGGTATTCCTGTTGGTAAAGGCCGTAAAAATTCATATCAACTCCAATTCCAATTAATACCCTGCAGAGAACCGCCATGATCAGTAACCCTGTTTGATACGGTAAGTCCCATTCCATTAATAGATGCAATGACAAAACAAGGCGAAGTACTGCTACTACAACAACAACATCACGTATCCCTCCCTTGAAGAGCTTTGATCGCTGTTGGATTGTCTGGATAGATCTATGTATACGATTCTAGAATTTTTAGATTAAAGCTATAAAATGCTCACAATGCTATGGCTGCTGGTTGAGCCGAGAAAGCGTTGTAATACCTCGTCGCTAGCCTCATAGCTACGCCGAGTAGTAGATCTTGCCGATATATACCATTGCTCATTGAGATTGGAGCCATTCGTGAAGATTCCTGCAGACTGCGAGTACAGATTATAATGTGGTCCACTTTGCGAAGATTTCGTGCATCGATCCAGTCTGCGATTGTACACAGTAATACTTTCCTAAAGTCCTCTTTCCAGACCCATCGGAAGAAGGTTGAGCTTGGTGTTGGGGTAGGCGGACTTGACCCTGTTTGTACGCTGTGACCGTTACATGGGCTTAACGCTTGAGCTTCATTCTGTTAAAGAGTGGTAACCTTACTCTGGTATTTTGAAGCGACTGAAGAATACAACCGTTTAGATCTTAGGATTCACTTTGAGCCCAGTTTCATATGGGCCGTCCTCAGTCGAAATAAGGCATTAAGAAGAGGTTTGTCGGTTAAGGTTAAATTAAGAGTTTTAGAAGTAAGCTATCTACCATTAAATGCCACGGCTGGTAAAATTTATGTATTATCATTCTGCCTCTCTTCCCCTTTCGATCCACGGTATAGCCCACAAAACCCTGATCAGTGTACGCAGTGTATTTACTTTCCGGGATAGCGTGACATATATGTCCCATATCAATAATTTTTCTGGCAGGCTTGTAGGTATCCTCCAATATCGTCAACGGTCCTACATCAGTGCTCTCCTACATCGAGTGTCGAAAACTCCATCTCAGAAAAGCAGTGGCAACCAAGTGGGCAGTGATTTAGAGGCCGCGATAGATATGCCACGTAAGAGACGGCTAAGAGGGTTAAAGAAATCTTTCTAGTGCCAGAAGATGCTGCGTTACGTATCATAAGTAAAACCTTTGGAGTATACTCTGCTCCTAAAAGTCCGTTGAAGAGCGGTTTTCTCAGCTTTATAGCGGAAACAATTCTGGCTCTTCTGGTCTTCACGTCGAATCATTTCAAGATCACCGTTTTAAAGTTTATTTGCGAAGTTTTAATATTTTCCATAGATTCATCCTTATTCTGAAATCTACATTAAAAGCTCAACCTGTAGTATCTCATAGCTTGTAGAAAATTCAAAAAAAAAAAAAAAGACAACAACAAATTGATATAACAACATGCAATATCCTGACCATTTGCTGCACAATGACAACAACCAAGGGACTATGCAACAGCCAGCCACCAAACAGACATGCAACCAGGTATCTATTTAGCAAGCTGCCGGAAGTGTTGCTAAGCTTAGACAACAAGCAATAAGAAGAAACCAAGGAAACGGAAAGCCACGAAGCAGGAGTAGGTTGCACTGAGATAGAAAGCCAGCCAACGAGTCAGTGAGTTGAGAAAATAATGGCATAATCAAAAGTGTCATAATAGGACGAGAAAACTTGTAAACTAAAAGATAGGACTAAAAACAGGAACAATTTATGGTGAAAAGCTGTTAGCGAGAACACCTTGAACCAGTTGAACGGCTCACACCACCTGAAGAGGGATACGCAAACACACACATTCATAGGCAGCTCAGCGCTACATGAGTATAATCAAGGCGAATGAGCCACTTGAGAGTTTATGTCTTGTATGAAATGGAGGAATAGCAAAGTAGAGTAAGAAATGAAATGTTGTAGGTATCAGAAGCAAGAACTCAGTCGGATATCATAAAAGTGGAAAGTATTGCTCTGTTGCATGACATGTTTTTTGGGTAGATGAAAAGTGATATTTGTGACTGGAGAAGTATGAGTGTCAAATGCAAGTCAAAGTCATAATTTTCACACTATTCGCATCAGGGACTTAGATTGCAGCGAAGAAAAGGCAAATACTGAAAAAAAAGGAATAGAGCAAATGACAATGGAAACAATGGGAAATGGCCTACCGTGCACTTGTGGAATTCATATTCATATATTTCTTTTTGTTAAAATGAGAAGGTGAAGCTGGAAGAATAGAAAATTTTATTGATGGTTTCTAGAGTGGGATTAGGAATGTTTAAGTTTGAAGTAGATGAATAGGAAGTGGAATACAAATAGGAGTGGAAATATCAATAGCAGTAGGAACAAAAATTGCAGTAGGGTATATGAAGAAGTAGTGTAAGTGGAAGCGGTTGATAAAAAGGAAGCCGTAGAAAATGGAAGAGCGAAAAGAAAAGAAAGGGAATATGAAGATGAATAGACAAAAAGGCTCAATAGAAAAAGAAATAAAGAGAAAGAAAAATAATGGGGAGACTGACGGCCAGTAGGAGAGAAAGATACTGATAAGAAGAGAAGATCAAAGTCAACTTTTGACTGGTCTACTAATTTTAAGCAAAAACTTATTTTGTTTCGAATAACTTTTATCGGTTATCGATGTTGTCCTCCTTACCAATTTTTCTTGGTTTGAACCAGTTGTTTAACTATAACTATTTTAATCAACTATAAATAAGGTTAACTATTCACCTTGCGATCTGCAAGATATTCCTGTACTGTATTTTTTATTGTTTACACTGTTGCAAAATTGGCAGTTTTTATCAATAATTCTAAATTTTTAATAATTTTTCAATTTGCTTCGAATTTAATCGCTTTTATTGATTTTAAAAATATCTGGACATTTTTTTCCAGAACTATACATTGAAACATACTTTCAAATGAATGAAAATATCAGAACATAAAAAATAAATAGAAATAGAACATAAAAAATCAAATGGATTTTATAATATTTTTTAAAATTTCTAATGTACAAATTGACATCGACTTGCATCTTTCAGTAAAACCGCTTTACCTTATTTTACCAAAAGTATCGAAATTTACACATTCACACTTTTATAAACGGGGTTAAGGCGTTTTTTGTCGATAATTTCTTTACTTTTATAATTTTATTAAAATATCATTTTCGTGGGTATTTCAACATATTTATTGATTTTTATAGAAACTTAGCAATAATTTTGCTTCAACCAATAAATATGGTTTGATTTTATAATATTTCCCACAACTTCCAATATTTACAGTTAGATAATTTCACAGCCGTTTTTAACAGATAATAACACTGCGTTACAAAAACGAGCTTTAGTTCTGTCCCATGAACCAAATACACTTTTTCGGAAAGGGGAGAAAAAATAAAAATACATATAAAGTATAAAGGTCGTAGTGTCCGTCTGACCGCCTGTGTGAAAGACTTTGGATCGAAAAAAAAAACGGGTTCATAATCGTTTTTTTCAGTTCAGTTTTAAATCTAAACCGCAATAAATTGAAAATTGGTGTAGATAATTTAACGACTTGGAATTTATTAAAAAACGTTTAAAAAATTGCTTAATCCGACAAATGGTTTAAAGCACAAGTTATTGGTGCGTTATCGGTAACCTTATAAAACAGCTGATTCGACCAATCTTATGAGAAACAATGCAATCGATTATTGGTTCTGTATCGTAATTCCTTATCCGTAAAGGAAAATTACCGACTAATGTTGGTTTTTCTCTTACGTTAAAGCTACGACTACAGCGATACGACAAAGCGCACGCCAAACCGGACGCTTCATTTAAAATGTATGTTTCGATATCTCGGCCAGTTTCGGAGATATCGACCAATATGTGGACCAAGGTGATTCAAAATGTGTTTAGTACAATATTGGTATCACACGAAAGGTGATAATAAGCTTGGGAGATATAATGATTAAAATTTGACTCAGTCTATTATAAGTGCTGGGACGCAGCGAAGCGGGGACGGGTTCACTGGTGCGAAATAAAAATAAAAAAATTATGAAGAACTTTTATAAACAGAATAAAGAAACGCAGCTATTTAACTCCAGTCCTAAAAAATCTGAACAAGCTATCATAGACCTCTAAGACTTAATACTTATTGAAACTTTTACAGTATTTTTTCGCCACTCGACTCTGTTGAACTGAGTCACTCGGGAATTTGGGGTACGTATGCTTTGTAAGATTGGACCTATACTACAACAAACATGGACTACATGTGCCTTCGATTTTCTGTTTTCTCCTGAAAGGAATTGAAAGGAATTTCTCATAGACTCAACATAATAGCTTACCAATCTAATCGACCTCAAGGGATAATTACTTAAAACAATTTTTCCCAATGTTGTATTGAAAATAGGAGAACAAACAAAACTAAGATTAAAGACTCACAAGATCTTTGTTTTTTATTTTTTCCGCCATTTTTGAAAACGCTACATTTATGCCGTAACAATTTGTCACGATGCCATTTTTAGGGCGTAGTAGTCTAGTATGACTGTCATGACGATCCAATATTTTTGATGTGGTCACTGCTACTGGTACAGCTTGACTTTAGTGGATGGGCGGAGATGCCGATGTTTTGAATGACTGAATTCCTGACTTGCGTGGTTGCCTGACTTGGCTGGCTTGATTGTGCATTGCGGCGGTGATGCATAGCATGCAAATTTTATTTTTTAATCCATGCGACAAAGGAAGCACGGCCTTTTTTAATTTTTTCTCTTTGTTTGTTTTTTTCTTTTCACTTTTCCGGGTTGTCAATGGCATTGGCAGGAAACGGATGTTGACTTACGCGATATTGCTTTGTGCATATAAAATTTTTGCACAAAATTCATGCATAACACGCATTGTGCGCGGCGGGGTGGAGGGATGTCAGTTGGGTTGCACTTGGACCGAATCAAGCTAAATTCATAACCGTAAAAATTTTGCGAAATTAGAGCTGTGTAAATTTTACAGGACCAACAGACCTCTCATATCCCTTACATTGGCAAGGGTTGCTTAAAAGACTTATACAAATTTTCGTTTAGTCTTTAACTTTATTAGAGCGCTTCCGATTTTTAAAAAACCAATTTCCGAAATTGATCTATACGAAACGATATCGCGGTTGTCAGTAAATTGTTACTTTTTTCTTGAAACAAATACTTGTAGTTTCTGCATATAATAATATTGTAAGAGGTCGATGTCTGCATACTGTAGATATTCAAAAAAAATGTATAGGGGGGAACATTATTAAGCTAAAAGAGTTCAAAGCTACAGTCTTTAGAATTATTGTCTGTATGTCTGTATTTTTACCTCGAATCACTCATAAACTGCAAACCCAACTTAAAGTTATCCGATAACTGTACCGTTTTCAGATTTATCAACAAAATGTGGACCAGGACGACCCAAAATATGTTAGTACAATATGGGTATCAAGCAAAATGTGGCAATCAGTGCTATTTCAAGCGATGTGAATAAGTTCCATATCTGAACTGGCTTGGTAGATATGATGATTCCCCTGCGGGTTAGGGGTTTAGAATATGCCCGAGGTAGGCATACCGGTCGTAAAAGGCGACTTATATGCACAAAGGTAATGACGTGCAACTCGATGGTTGATCTACGGATATGATGCCTTTCACCTCTCATTACCCATCTTATCCTTCCTTGCGGGGTGACATGACCTAGAAGGTTTCCCTGTCCAAAAATGGCTACCACGACAGTCGGGCAGTAGCGCAAGGGAGTACCGGAGCGTACCGGGTTCAAATCCGGCCAAGGACTGTTAATTCGACAACACTCCCTAAAACCTTCGGGGAGTGTTTTTGCCGTTACCACAACAACAACAACAACAACATATGATGATTCAAATCTTACTCAGTCTATTAGATCTGTGATGCAGAGAAGTTTAGACGGATTTTCTAGTATTAAAAAATTCAGAACATACATGAGCCAACAAGATTGCATTGTAATTTTTTTCTTTAACAAAGAGTTAGCCTTGATGAATTTTCGAATAAAAATTTTTGATTTTTAAATTAAATTAATCTGAAGCAATTTTTTAGGGGGTAGGGCACTTATTGAAAACTGTCGCATCAAACCAAAAACTTATTAGCTAGCCCATGTAAATGCATATTAACATGTTTGGAATTTTGTAAAACAAGCGTGGGAGTGAAAAATAATTAATTAAATAAACCGAAATTTGTATAGATTGTGTGCTCGTGGCGTTGTTACGCAAAAAAAAAAAATTAAAAATACATAACTGAATTAATCTACAAAAAAAAACAACAATAAAAATAATTAATTCCTATGTAAACAACATCTGTTGTTTTTTTTTTGTGCTTTGGAACACTCATATTCACGCGCATTAAAGAGCAACGACTTAGACGGCTCCAAACACAAAAATTCCTAGCACGTACGACAACACAAACTAAAGTATTTTAAACTAAAACAAAAAAGCGAAACAAGGAATTATTTACAAACATACAAATACACTTTCGCAGCGCAACACCATCTGCGGGCGAGGAAAAGTGACTTTGACATAAAATCCGGTAGAACGTGTTAGCCAACACTTCTTTTCGCAAAACCCACACACACGCACATTGACACTGCCTATAGCCAGCAGGTAGTGTCAGGTTGGTTTAACGATTGAAAGCCTGATTCTCGGTCATTGAACGTACAAGTAGAACATAAATATTTATAAAATTCAACAAGTACTTGTACTACTTTCGTATGTAGGTATATATTTTAGTATGATAGTGGTTAGAAATTAAAAAAAAAAAAAATTTTATTGTATACAAAACACTTATGTACATGTTGTATACGAATTCCTCAATGACGGCGCCTGTCTTGACTTCATAATTTATTTTACTATTTTGTGTACTATTAGCTTTTATAAACTAAGGCTATGTTAAGCAATATTTTTTAGTACCAAATAAAGTTAATTATTCTTGCAATGTTGAGGACAACTTTCGGCTTAGAGCGGTGGCAACAGACAGACTTTTTAATATTCAACATGTTGCCAGTTCTTGGACAAAAAATACGAGGAAAAGAGCGCATGTCGAGTATTCGAAACCTTACATCTTTCCCGCCACACCATCGTCAATAAATCGCTCAAAGAGCCAAGGTGTTGTTTGTCAAAGAGAAAAGATGTGGTTATACTTAAATAGCATGGAACTGACTTAATTTTTACTTGTCTTGACAACATAGCCTTACTTATACTCTACTTAGCGCATAAGTCCTTTAATGTTACTTAATTTTCCCCGAAATTAAAAAAAAATTGTTAGATAAATGTATTTCACAACATATGCTCACATGTCGGCACACAAAAATAAGCTTTAAAATGGATTACGAAACCAAAAACATAAAACTCAAATGTAAACGTCACTTGGAACTTACATAGCAAATCAAAATTCTACAGAATTTTAAGTTAAGCTTAGTTTGTGTTGAGTAAGCGGTAACATCCCAACAAGCATTTCTGTAAATATTTTTAAAAATAATTTAAAGTAAACTTGCTAAAATAAGCGATATTTAAGGTTTTTCAGTTTTAACTTATTTAAGAGTTTAAAGTAAGCTTTTTATAAACTTCAAGAAAAAACTGTTATAAATCATTTTACCTTAAAAGTAAAATACAAGTGTTTACAAAAATTAAAAAAAAAAATATTTGTTAATTTTTTTCTTTTCAACTTAAAAATTTTTCAAATTCTTTTCATAAAAGATTTTACAACTGAATGAGGACGAAAGAACAAAAATAATTGCAATCTGATAATAATTGGTTTAAGTTGCAGCATTCAGTGTATGATTATAACTTACTCATTTATTTTATTTCAATAGCTAAATAATATGAATAATATTATTTGAATTAAGTTTCAGAAAACACACTTATAAAAAGCTTTCTTTGAGTTTTTTTATAGGCTCACATTAATAAGCTTTTCATCAACGTGTCGTTTCAATTATAAAACGTTTATTTTCAAACGTTTTATAAACGAAAAATCAGAATTCGGTAAACTTCATATTTATTTCGGAAAGTTTTTAAAACATTTATTTTAAGTGTATTTTGTTGTTGGTTTTATGGTCTGTTCATTTTTACACATTTTTGTAAGTTTAACGATCTCAAGCCCAGTTGATAATAATTCTTAGTTAATTATTATTATTTTTTTTGATTAGAGGAAAAATTGATTTTCTTACTTTACTTCGCTTGTTGGGATGTGAAATTCATTAAGTGGAATGCTGTGTGACAGTTATCAAGTCAAGTGAAGTCCATGCTATGTAAGTATAACCGCAGCTTAACTCTGTTTGATCATCGCCTTTAACCAAGCTCAGTCGAAAGAAGTCATTTTTCTGAGGAATTGCTTCCACTTGAAAGGAATAAGTTTTTCAGGCAAGCAAAATTCAGAAGTAGCGGAGAGCCCCATTGTTTGGAAGGTAAAGTGAAGAAGAGAAAATGATGTCATAAGTGTGTTATAAGCGATTATATAGAGATACTCTCATCGGATCGTATTTTTGTTCTCTGGCGGAGCAGAATGAGATGAGCAATACCTTAAAGGTGCACGATTTGGCACCGATGGAATGAAAAGAAAATATAAGCGGCCCAGATACGCATCACAAATGCAAAACAACTCTGTTGCTCTAGAGTCGATATAGTATTTTTTAGAGGGGGGCTAGAATATAATGATTCCAGATGTTGACGGCTATTCGCCAGGTAGGTTTGCACAAAGCATTCGCGAACTAATAGTGAAGTTCAAAGTATTTTTAATTTCATTAGGTGTGGCAAAGAGTTGCTTTTTCGACGTACGTATCATAGCGCGGTATTCTTATTTGATCGTCTTCCGCCGCCTTACCCGTTTTTCGTCGGTGTTACTTTTGCTTGCAAGCGCATTTCTTACTAAATCATCGGATCGTTTAACAATCTCAGCAATAGTTTCTAAGTTACAACCTTTTTTTTCAAAGATTTTCTATAATTTTTTTTTTTTTCACTTTCGATTCAATAGACGCGGCGACCCATTTTGCAATATTCCTATTCAAAAACACCTTAGTGAATAATAAATTATCACAATACAATGCTGTACTAGTAAATAAATCCATTATTTAAACTGTTAAGCGTATATTTTATTTGCAACCTGCTTTGGTACTCTATGAGCATGGATCGTTTTGATTTTCTCTTATTTTTTTATGGTAAGGTAAATGTTTATGTTGTTGTTGTTAAGAGCAGGACATTGGAACAAAAAACGTATACAAAATTGTTGATCAATAGTGAAAAAATATTCAGCATATGAACGATGAAATGCAAATCAAGGCTAAGAGTATATTTATTTTGCCACCACTGTATCTTGTCATAGAGTACAAAACACTTGTCCGAATTAATTTTTTGAGTTGCATCCTGTCCAGCATTTTCGGAAAGATTTTAAACAATCCTTAGTATTAACTACTCTTTTGAATTGTATCAACTTGGATAATCTCAATAAAATCTAACAATTTTTACTCACCTTGAGCATATGTAAGTCTTAAAGTATTTTCTAAGAGAGCCTAACCTATATATATTAGGGATGCCTATCCCGGGAACAGTGCTTTAAAGTTTTTATTTCAATATACATTAAATGAAAATTTTAGAGACAAACGCCAAAGTTACTAGACTTCTTCATCAGAGAAATCTCGGCATGTTCTATTAGCCATTTCGCTATCAGAACGATGGACACTTTCGATGTGCTCTCGGTTTATTTCTTGTACATATCAATAATTGAATCGTTATTATCTCGACCAGTAAATTTACTAAAGCGTTGTTTCTTCATGCCAGTTTTTAAATTTATCGCCATATAAACACAGATTTTTTCAAAAAAATATACTTTTTTACAAGGTGATCCATTTTATAAGAAATTGCATAAAAAACGGCGCTCAGTAATTCGAAAAATTTTGCCTAAAAAATTTTGGAACAAAAATGTGTGCTTCTCTTTGAGTTTTTAATGAAGCAACTTTGTTCATATTTTAAGGTTAGATAGTTTTTCAAAAAATTTCCTCACTTATTTCAAGCTGAACTGTTGTAGAAAATCGAATTTCCGAAATCCCGCACTTTTCCCGGGATAATGGGTTTATAAAATTGAATCCCGAAAACGCCGGTACCTATTATTAAAATCCAAAAAATTAGCATCCCTAGTACCTATGCATATATTTACATAGAGTAAATCTCAGCTAAGTGCTTGTGATAGCAACATCCGGTGCATAAACAACAAAAACATCTTTTATAGCAACAAAGCATCGTCACTGATTACTGCTGCACTTTTACCAACGCGCATACATCGATGTGACTGTCGCTTTGTATTTACTCTGCTATTGCTACTTTGATTATCATAAAAGCAACTTTAGCTATTAAAGCTACTGAGCTGCTGAGCTACTGAAATTGTTCTATGGCATGCATCTGTTGGTGAAGTGCTTTCTACTTCGAGTTAAATTTTATCCACTATATGTTTGTATGTGTACTGTCCGGTTGGCGGTGATATTAAAGAGGAAATCTCAAGATGTTTTCAATGGCCATCAATGGGTTCACAACGAGCGAGCAAAAGCTGTGATAAGAGACGCCAAAGACAACAAGCAGCAGCCACTAAGTAAGTAAGTGCCTTTGGTGATTTTTGTTGTCAGCTCAATGCATATTTATGCATGCGCAGTGTTGTGCAATACAATAGCAGTGGTTAGTGTTGGGAAGTTTAGATTATAATTTTTTTAAAGAGAAACTACACGGCTAAAAATTTGAGCCTTTTTTGGGCTGAGTTGTGAAGAATGCTAGCTTCCATTGGAAGCGAAAGTAAAAGATTTTTGGTGAGATTGTTTTTTTTTTTGCTTATATTTTGCACAATACTGTTTACAAAGTAAGTGCATAAACAGCAATCCTCCATTGCTTTATCGTTCGCCTTTCAAGTGCAGCTGCAGATACTCTTTGCCATTCACTTTCTACAACCAAACTCCCACTCCTCTCTTTCCCTTAAACAACTCCCCTTCCTTTTCCTTTTGCGTTTTCCATCTCTCTTCTAGTGGTACGATTATCTCCTTTAGCTTCTTATCGCATTTGTCGCTGCCACGTTTTCGGTGTAAATTTATACCCTCTTGACATATGAAGCGGTCATTTTGCAACAACAAAAACTATATAACTTCAGCAATCACCATAATGCAATTATAGCAACCAAACTGCAAAAGTTTCAGATTCGGTAGCATTTTCAACGACAATTGATAGCATACCAGAAAGAGGCACACTTGTCTTTGATATTACTAGAGTAGTTTCCTTCTAGAGCCATTCACGCACACAGAGTGGTTGGTAACATCCCTGCAGTCAAAGCAACTAGTTCTAAACTACTACAAAACAGCTGTGAATACCAAACCAAGTGAGACAATGCTACTACAACAACAGTCAGCATTTTTGTAGTTTTTTTTTTCTGGATACAATTGACAATTTTGTCCTACGAGATGTCAATTTCCAGATTTCGATCATAAATATACCAATATCGAACTAGTTCAAAATAAATTGAATAAAAATCATAGTTCAATTCTAGTGTTGACTAATACGTGATGGACAAGTACTTGTCCTACATGGGAAAGGTCAAAAGTTCGAGCCCTGCTTATATCTTCGAAGCCAGTTGAGATATCGAACTTATTCACATCGCTTATTGCAGTACATAGTATATTTTGCACTAACCAGACCTGTTAAATAATGATTACTAATCGTAATGATTACCGGGTTCATTAATTATTTTCTTGAGAATCCATTTAATGATTGATTACCATTACTTTAAATTTTTAATGAATATTAATTACAAAAAATTATCAAAAAAATCATAATTTTTTACGATTATTAAAAAGAATCAAAAAAAAAGTTGTTTTGATTACTTTTGATTATTATTTTTTTTTTTTATTTCTGATTTTTTCGGTTTTGATTCTAGAAGCACGTAATTATCTACATCAACAATACGGAAATAAATCAAAAATAATCAAAAAAAAAAAAAACAAAAAAAATCAAAAAAAAACTGATATAATCAAAAGTAATCAAAACAACTTTTTTAATTATTTTTGATGATTTTCCTTTTTTTTATGATTTTTTTTTTGTTTTTTTCTAATTGTAATCTATTAATAATTGCCTTTTATTTAAAAACAATTAGAATAATCATTACCGATTAAAAGAGCCGTCTAATTAATTGATTACTATTTACTAATCAAATTTAACAGTTCTGGTACTAACACATTTTGAATCAGCCTGGCCGACATATTGCCCGATGAATTCAAGACCGGTCGAGTTAATGAAATAAGGGATATCATCAATTTTAAGTTATACGTCTGAAATTGCAAAGCCGAAAGTTGCATTCAATTCTTTTGCACTGTTTAATGATAAGCGCACAAAAAACTAAAAACTGTTGATGTAGATTCTACTGGCTTAGTAATGATCGCTTCATCAATTTTTCTTGAATATCTGCAATATACAGACATCGATCCGATACAATATATGTATAGAGATATTTGATCTTTTTCGGTCTAGTTTGAGATAAGTATTTTTTCTAACTAGTTCGGTTTGTTTTACGCAGGGTCGCAACTACATTGTTGACTTCAAACGGAATAGTTGATTATCTTGTTAATTGTGCTGTGTTGGGTCACCACAAAACTGGTTGTGTAGGGAGCAGAGATAAAGCCGGCAGCATTTGTTGGATTGATATGGGCAAAAGCCTGATTATTGAGTAGTTGCTGTAATTATTGTTGTTGTTCTCTTTGGGTTTTATTGATATTTTGCGTAAGTCGGCGACTTTAGTCATATCGGCAAATAAGAACTTTGGAAAAGTTATGATGCCATGGAAATATTAGCACATTCATGTTTATTCATGACAAGCTGTGCCGAAACCAAAAAAATGGCGGGGAAGAGCAGCTTACGATCTGAATAAAATACGTAAAATCGTACATAATAATACTAAAAGGTACCAGATAGACAGCATGCACTTGTTGTGAAAGCTTGTCCTACGAGGTTGATTTTACTGGGCAATGTTGTATATAAATCTAGTGCAATTCAGTTTCGGCAGCCTTAAATATAAAATGTATTTTCTAGGTGGTGCCTGAACTTCAGCATAGTGATTGAGGAGATTCGAGCCTAATTTTATGGTTACTGTATTTTTCGAAGAAAAAATAGTTTCTTCCCTCATTGCTCGGCAGTCGTTTGCTTTGGAGTGGTGGCCTCAATTTTCCTCTGCTTCCACCTGCAGTTACCGATAAGAATAACTTCAGGGCCGGAACATCTTTATTAATTCGCACAACACGGCGTAGCCAAAAAAGCCGCTGGCTTCTAATTCGTTGAACTATGTCGACGAATGGGTAAAGCTCATACAGCTCATCATTAAATCTCCAAGAGCCGGTTGTATAAAGGCACCATACCCAATAAAACAATAAAGTAACCTAGTTTATTAAACAATATTTTCCGAACGTGAAATCAATGTTTTTCAAGCGAATTTGTAACTAAAAAATTGCACAAACGTTTAAGTATCTTTTCACAATTGTTTGGTAGCTATGGTGAATTAAATTGTGGTGAACTTTCTGCGAGGTGAACAATTTCGCAGTTTTCAAAAATAATCCTAAATAATTTACCTACTTGATTCATTTGAACTTTATTATATGGCCGACGTGGTGTAGCGGTAGTGTTGCCTACCACTCCGAAGGGCCAAGGTTCGAGTCCTGGAATAGGTAAAATCAAAAGTGGTTTGAAAAGGGTTTTTTATAACGGGGTCCGAGTATGTCTTTGCCGTTCGGAGTCAACAAAAAACAATAGCTCCCTCCAATTTGTATAAAAAAATGGTAAAAAGCTCGCGCCGAATATTTTATAAAATTTTTTTTTATTATACTTGAATTGAAAAAAAAAGTAATAAATGGAACTGAAATAACTATAAAACATATTTTAAAATAATTCTAATAATTTATAATAATAATAAAAAAAGTTGAGGAAATTGTCGGGATTCGAACCAGCAATCTTCGGAGCAAAGGTCTAATACATATTTATTAACCTACTGGTCCGTTTGCAAAGTCGTTGCCTAACCTGGAGTTTTATCAATCAGTTTTCAACAAACCTTTACTACACGTTGAATAAAACGTTAATTAAAAATTGTGTTCCAAACCACATTTATAATTTTTTAAAAAGGGATCACTTTCGTTGATTCGAAAATTTTTTTCAAACGTTTAACAATGATTATAGTAAACGCTTTCCAAATGCAAAGCTTGCTAAATCAACTTTATCGTAAGCTTATACGTAGTAAACGTATTTTGCTTATTGGGAGAGTTTACGTTAGACATCTACCAATAAAGTAAATATTTTATGAAATTGTTTTCCAGAATAGCGAAAAGAATATTCTAAAAGCTCCAACCTTTAAAATTAATTTTTAGAGTCCCATAATTGATAGTTTAGATTTTTTAGGCTAATCAATTTTTGCTGTAAAACTGTGGCAAAAATTTAAGGAAAACAGGTGCAAATGGTTTTGTAGGAATCAAAATATTTTGCCTTTTCGACAGGCTTTAAATATTGGAATGGTTTTCTGATTTCACTTTTTACTCAGAAATGTGTTAAAAAAGAAAAGTTTACGTTATCAAAATGATAAGTACAGGTTCCTGAAGGGGGTTATCTTTTCTTTCTTCTTTAAATGGTCCTCTAACCGCCTGGGCGATTTTGACCGTCCAACATAGCTCGCCAGTCGTTTCTTCGTTGCGCCAACTGGCGCCAATTGGAAACACCGCGGGATCGCAAATCGGTCTCCACTTGGTCCTTCCATCGGAGTGGTGGTCTCCCTCTTCCTCTGCTTCCACCGGCGGGTGCCGATAAGAATACCTTCTGGGCTGGAGCATCTTCGCTCATTCGCACTACGTGGCCTAGCCGGCGAAGCCGCTGTGTTTTAATTCGCTGAACTATGTCGGCGTCTGCGTAAAGTTCATACATCTCATCATTAAATCTTCTTCGGTACTCGCCGTCGCCAACGCGTAGAGGTCCACAAATCTTTCGAAGAACCTTTCCCTCGAATACTCCCAGAGCCGCCTCATCAGATGTTGTTAGTGTCCACGCTTCTGCACCATATAGCAGGACGGGTGCGATGAGTGACTTGTAGAGTGTTATTTTCGTTCGTCGAGAGAGGACTTTACTTTTCAATTGCCTACTCAGTCCGAAGTAGCATTTGTTTGCAAGAGTAATTCTTCGTCGGATTTCTAGGCTAACATTATTGTTGGTGTTAATGCTGGTTCCCAGGTAAACGAAGTCCTTTACTATTTCGAAATTATTGCTGGCAACAGTGGCTTGGTTGCCAAGGCGCGAATGCGCTGACTCTTTGCATGCTGACAGAAGGTACTTCGTTTTGCCCTCGTTCACCACCAATCCCATTTTCTCCGCTTCTTTTTCTAATTTGGAGTAAGCAGAAGTTACAGCGCGGTTGTTAAGGCCAATGATATCAATATCGTCAGCATATGCCAACAGTTGCACGCTTTTATAAAATATTGTTCCAGCGCGGTTAAGTTCTGCAGCTTGTATTATTTTCTCCAGCATTAAATTAAAGAAATCGCACGATAGGGGGTCACCCTGTCTGAAACCTCGTTTAGTTTCGAACGGCTCGGAAAGGTACTTCCCAATTCTGACCGAGCTGGCGGTGTTGCTCAAGGTCATTTTGCATAGCCGTATAAGTTTTGCGGGGAAACCAAATTCAGACATAGCGGCATATAGGCAGCTCCTTTTAGTGCTATCGAAAGCGGCTTTAAAATCAACAAAGAGATGATGTGTGTCGATTCTCTTTTCACGGGTTTTTTCCAAGATTTGGCGTATTGTAAAAACCTGGTCGATGGTAGATTTACCAGGTCTGAAGCCACACTGGTAAGGTCCAATCAGTCGGTTTACATCAGACTTCAGTCTTTCGCACAATACGCTTGATAGGACCTTATATGCGATATTCAAAAGGCTGATTCCGCGATAGTTGGCGCAGTTTGCAAGATCGCCCTTATTGTGGATTGGGTAGAGAACATTTAGATTCCAATCTTCAGGCATGCATTCATACGACCATATTCTGCATAGAAGCTGATGCATGCGCCTTACCAGCTCCTCGCCTCCGTGTTTAAATAGCTCAGCAGGCAAACCATCAGCGCCAGCTTCTTTATTGTTTTTCAATCGGGATATTGCTATTCGCACCTCATTATAGTCGGGTTGTGGAACGTCAATTCCATCATCTTCGATTGTGGGCTCGGGTTCGGCATCTTCTCTGGTTTCTTTCTCAGTTTCTTCATTTAAAAGGGCAGAGAAGTGATCCCTCCATATTCTGAGTGCTTTCTGAACATCGGCCACCAGGTCGCCGTTCTCATTCTTACAGGAGTTTGCCCCGGGTTTAAAACCTTCTGTCATTCGCCGAATTTTTTGATAGAATTTTCGGGCATTATTCCCGTTGGCCAGCATCTCAAGCTCCTTTATTTCACGCTTTTCTGCCTCTCTTTTTTTCGCCCGGAAAAGCCGCCTCGCTTCCCTCTTCAACTCGCGGTAGTGTTCGCACACACTCCTCGTTGCATTCGATCTCAGCGTTGCCTTGTAGGCTTCGTCCTTTCTTTTCGTTGCAGCGCGGCACTCTTCATCATCATACCAGTTGTTTCTTCGCGTTCGCCGGAATCCAATTACTTCTTCGGCTGCGGTACGGAGTGCTCCTGAGATATGATCCCACTGCTCATGTATTCCACTAGGTTGAATTGTGCTCTCGGAGAGCAGGTGTGAGAGGCGATCTGCGAAATAATTGGCGGTCTGTTGCGATTGCAGCTTTTCGACGTCCAGCTTTCCCTGCGTTTTTTGTTGCACCTGTTTTGTCGTACAGAGGCGGGTACGAATCTTGGCTGCTACTAGGTAGTGATCAGAGTCGATGTTAGGTCCTCGTATTGTGCGAACATCTAAAACGCTGGAAGCATGCCGTCCATCTATCACAACGTGGTCGATCTGGTTGCGTGTTTTTCGATCGGGGGACAGCCATGTAGCTTGATGGATCTTCTTGTGCATGAACCTAGTGCTGGATATGACCATGTTTCGGGCACCGGCGAA
Source organism: Merzomyia westermanni (assembly GCA_949987695.1). NCBI lineage: Eukaryota > Metazoa > Arthropoda > Insecta > Diptera > Tephritidae > Merzomyia > Merzomyia westermanni. Next base: position 43,918,509 of record OX465291.1, on the reverse strand, counting down.
GTCGATCAGCCTGAATCCATTTGGCGAAGTCTGATCGTGGAGACTGAACTTCCCGACAGTGGGGCCAAATACACCCTCCTTACCCACCCTGGCGTTAAAGTCGCCAAGCACGACTTTGATATCCTTTCCACGTCGTCCTTCTCTTCCGTCGGTGCATGAGCGCAGATAAACGATATGGTGAAAAATCGTACTTTTATGCGGATTGCAGCGAGACGCTCGTTCACGGGTGTGAACGACAGTACTCGGTGACGGAGTCTCTCTCCCACCACAAATCCCACGCCGATTCTGCGCTTGTCTTCATGCCCACTCCAGTAGATGTTGCAAGGTGTTCTGATCGTGTTTCCTCGCCCCGTCCATCGCATCTCTTGTATGGCGGTGATGTCAGCTTTTGCTTTCCTCAAGACCTCAACCAGCCGGGCAGCGGCACCTTCCCCATTAAGGGACCGGACATTCCAGGTACATGCCCTTATCTCATAATCCTTATTTCGTTTGCGGGTGTTGTCATCTAAAAAAGGGGTTCTCATATCCGAGCCTTTGTTGTTGAATTTCATTGGAACGTTTTTTATGTGGTGGGTCCCAAACCCAACGCACAACCCGTTTCACGGGAGGTTGAAGTCTATTACACGTTTGTATAGCGAGCCGCTTGATCCAAGACAGACGCCCGCTTGCAGCCGCACCACATGGTGATCAGACGCTGCTGTTTGAATCCCCCAGCAAGCCCTTAAACCGATTATGTCGGAGTGGCCTTACCAGGTTGTCGCCTTCTCACGTTTAGCTCACCACCAAACGGGTGTTCGGTGGTTACCCAGAGGATACTTGGGCGCAAAGCCCGGAAGTAGTGAGCTGCTTGAACCGCATGCAAAAGAATCGCATCGAAGGGGTTTATCGGGTTTCCTTATTTCCAAAGTAAAAGCGTTAAGTCAGAAAACCATAAAAACAAACCGTGGAATGGCCCGCTAGTGGAAAATGTGCATTCAGTACCTTTATTAAGATTTTGGAGTCAATGGTTTGACATTTTTAATAAAAAAAATAAAACCAGCCTTACAAAAACTAAACTAGTAACGATATACCTCTAGAAATTAATATTAAAGTCTGAAATTTTAGCAAAAAAAGTTCATTTGTAGCCCTGTTTTCTCAATTATTCTAAAATCTATCGTAGAATTCTGATTAGCTACAGGAATTTTTTAAGTATTGCATTATGTGAGCCACCTTGCGGATTTTTTTCCTTCAATGTTGCATTGCGTCTGGCGTGTGAACTGCGCTTCGAGAAGTCGCTGAAAAATGTATCACAACATTATACTAATTTCTGGGAATATTCTAAATATCTACATAATTCCGCAGCATAGCAACCAATTTTTTCTCGGATCGAAACTGGTTTCCCAACTGTGCTGCAAGATCCAGAGCCCTAGCTTAAGGGGAAGTTGCGTGGAAATCTAGCACACGGTTCGAATACGGAGCGGAATTTTTTCACTGATGTTGGATTATCACAGAGGGTTGCACTACCTGCTTGAGTTAGATGTCTTACCGGTGATAACTTAGTCCAAATTCGATTGGAAAATTCAGATTTCGAACCAATACTGGGTTCCAAATTTAAATACTCTCGTTTAATGGGAAGTTACTTAATAAAAGAGTAAGAAATGCTACTAATATAAGAAAAGGCTTGAGTACCAAGTACTCGTGAATTTTGCTGTGTTAACATGTGTATTGTGTACATAAATTTAATCAAATTAGACCTCGCCCAGTGGTTTAATTTCAACCACAAAGCTTTATTTTATTTTAGTTATTAGCTACTCCTTTCTTGGCTTTCTTCTCCTTCTCTTTCACTCTGTTCTTTTACTTTAATATACTTTTATTTTATTTGCTTTTCTCTACTTTCAACTATCTCCTTTCCTTTCCTTTCCTTTCCTTTCCTTCCTTTCCCTACCTTTCCCTTCCTTTCTCTCTACCATAATTCCTTTTAATTAAATTAATTTTATTTGAATTGAAATTAATTTATTTTCTTGTATTTTATTCCATAAGTATATAAACAAAGATTACACAAACAAAACAAATTAACTCCGTGTTGATTGTTCTGAGCTAAAATAAACTAAACATGAATAATCAGTTATTCTGTTTTTGTAAACACTGTGTATATTTATTACAAGCGCAGTTTGGGTTCTTGGTCGCCTATTTTCTGATTGCAAGTATTCATCGTGTTAACGCACGATTTCCGAATAATAAAATGCAAAGAACAGTAAGCCAAGCAATGCATCATTAATCAGCGCCAGCAAAGCACTTGTACAACACACACTCACATTAAAAAGCAGTCAGGCAAGATTTCTAAACAAGTCCCCCGTCAATCTCAGATATGCATAGAACATCAACAAGGTCCGTGCCAGAGACGCAGTTTCAAGCAGCGGCAAAATCACGGTTAAAGGCAGCTCTACCGAGCCCAAAGCTGCTTACACATCAAAAATGTCCGGTGAACTCTTTGATTGACATGCTTCAAGCTTCCATAATTTTACTAAGATTATGCATCTTACTTCTTCCTCTATGTCACTGTTTATAAAACTTTAAGAAGTCAACCTCAATTGACTTTGCTGCAAAGTTTTAATTGCTGAGGAAATAGCCAATAAATAAACCAAAGATTAATTGCAGGAGTTTCCTTTGCATTGACATATGAGAATACTTCTTCTGGGATTCCATGTAAAACAACAAAATGGTTATTCCTTTAGCAAAGTTATCAGTAAAACAGAAATAGCTAGTTTTGTCTTCTCAAGCAAATATGTATTTCCACAGCTATCGAAACATAAATATTTATAGGTACATTTGTATAGTTCATATATGTGTATCTATGCCCATTTTACGGTTGAGTGAACTGAACTGTAAGCGACAGATAAGCTGGACAAATTTAAATTCATTTGAGAATCCACATTTGATGATTCAAAGCACCGCTTTTGAAAAAGACTAACTAAGATTGATTTAAAATGGGTTGGAAAACAAATTATCTCATAGTAGGAGGTAGTGAACTAAGTTATAATGACATTACACCTTTTCCATATTGAATTCAGAAAACATCAATTGAATTTCAGATTAGGCAATTGGATTTCAGAATTTTTCAATTGGATTTCAGAATAGGCAATTGGAATTCATAATGTGTGAATTTGATTTCAGAAATAGGCAATTGGATTTCAGAATATGTCAATTGTATTTCAGAATAGGCAATTGGAATTCAGAATGTTTAAATTTGATTTCAGGAATAGACAATTGGATTTCGGAAGGCGTCAATTGGATTTCAGATAAAAACAAATTTATTACGCAAAGTTGGAAAATAATAATACAAATTACACAGTTATCGCGAAACTCCATTTTTAAGAACACAACTACAACTGGCAAATTTAGGAATTAATTTATTCCATAGCAAATAATTTTTGCATATTTCATGGCCTTCTTTATACAAAATCAAGTATTAGCATCGCAAAAACAGTTCGAAAGGTATTTTCTGAAATCCACTAGAAGATTTATGAAATCCAATTGACACATTCTGAAATCCAATTGTCTATTTCTGAAATCAAATTCACACATTCTGAAATCCAATTGCCTATTCTAAAATTCAATTGACATGTTCCGAAATCCAATTGCCAAATCTGAAATTCAATTGTCGTTTTCTGAAATATATTTGGAGTTTTCTGAATTCAATCTGGAAAAGGTGTAGTATCGCAACCAGAACAATAACTGCGATAAGCTGGCATATTAGCTCTATCTTCAAGAGTTGCTTATAAATAAAGACGTTTGTATTTTTTTACATGAATCACTCTCTGCAAAGAAGTAAAAGAAAAATTAACCAATGCATTTAAAGATCTTAAAAAAAATATTTATTATTCTTTAAGTTCTGAAATCCTTATTTATCATAATGATTCGTGGTTTGTTCAACCGCTTGAAACTTGAAAACGAGTGGACCATGTTGAATACTTCCTCCTTCTGGTTTGTTCGTATTTAATAAGGCGAGATGTAGGAAACAAGAAAATGTGGAAAATATGCAAAATTACAAACTGAATGTACAGGGTGGCGCAAAAGTAATCCTCCTATCAGAAAATGCTATAAATTTTGCGATTGGCCCCTAAAGTCAGTTCTGTTTTGACATTTGTGTAGTAAACACATGCGAAATACACGTTAATAAACAATGTTACGCTACACTGCTCCAGAACGCGGAATATTGCTGACTATTTATTTGACCAATAATCGGTCGGGGCCAAACGGTTACTGTGAATGGTGAGCGCTACAGAGCAATGATCAACGAGTTCTTTTTGCCGCAACTTGATGAATTGGGATTGGAAAACATGTGGTTCCAACAAGACGGTGCAACAGCATACACTGCACGTGCCACAACCGATATGCTGAACATCGAAAGCTTACTTTTGCGCCACCTTGTATATTGATGAATATCTCTGGAATTGCTAGTGGTAGAGACATGGAAATCGGTATAGAGATAAACGTATATTTATAGAAAAGACACTGGCAGTTATTTTATAAGGGGCGGAGCATCTCCCCCTACAAACTGCCAATTCCAAGCTCATGACTATAAATGGGATTTAATGGAAAAGTGGAGAAGGCATCCACATTACAAACTGAATAATTCATTCCAAATCTTTAAAAGTATTTGGCGCAGAAATCAGACTCCGGTGGAAGGATAAACGAAATCAATACAAAATTTATAACAAAATTTGGAGTTATTGCAAATGAAGGCGTGGCACCCTCCATGCATACCGAATTTCTGGTACTAAAATCTCCTAGAAATATTAGTGAAAATCTTTCAATTCTAATTTTTATATTGGAAGCGTTATGGAAATTGGTGCCATAACCATAGCGAAAATGGGAATTCTTTTATGTCTTATGTGACTGGACTCCTTCTATTGGATTGATTTTAAAAATTGCCAAGGTCCCAGATAATGTAAAGTTTGAACTCGTCATGAATCCTCAACTATTTCGCTCACATTAATTTGGTATATTTTCGCGTTACATAAGATTTCAGATGGGAAAAACACGAAGAATAGAGAAATTCAGGGGGATAACAAAACAAACGAGTGTTGAGGAAGGATACAGTCAACTTTTTTGCATTGGGCAAGTCGACTTTGGGGAAGGACCAAGGTATGCTTGTGCTTTTATGAAAGACATTTTTAACTGATCTAAATAAACTTCTGAGTGGGAAAAAATGGAAAATTCGAGTTGATACGGAAGCGATCAAGCCGGGCTGAAGCTGCCCCGAATTAAGAATTTATTACGAAGTTTATTTATAAATTTCAAACCACTATTCAAGATTTTTGAATGGCGAGCATCTTTTTTTTTTAAGTAATTTCGAGGGAATTTTTATTTTGTAGCCAGCAATTTTTCATAAAAAAAGTTCACTTTGAAGACAACTCGTAATCATACAAGGTACACGGCTAAAAATTTGAGCTTAAATTTTAAACCATTCGACGGTTTAAGCAATTTTCTAAACATTTTTATACTAAATTCCAAACCGTTAAATTACCTACACCAATTTTCAATTTATTGCGGTTTCGATTTAAAACTTAACTGAAAAACACGTCCAAATTCTTTTTACTTTATTTTTATTTATTTCTGAAAGCTTTTTCAAGTCACTGAATTTTTATCTTAACAGTTTTGTGTGCGCCGTAGCTCAGTGGGTAGAGCAGACGGATCTGATGTGTCTGAATGTTTTATTTATGTTTTTTTAATTGTTAAGACATTTCTGTTTTAAAATTCAAACTCTTTTCTTCACACTCCTTTTTTCGGAAACTGGCATAATTTAAATTCTAAACCAAATTTGGTTTGGACATATATGTAGCCCTAAAAAGTGTAAAATTTAGGCTGAAATTTTTAGCCGTGTATCCAACACAAAATTTATCCCGAAATGGATTCGATATTATCCTATAATAACCGCGAAAGGATCGCTAATATATATCCGGCATGTATTCTCTTTGTACGAAAGGATAGTACCAGAGCCGTCCCAAAATTAACACAAAAACGATGGTGATTTCGTGTCGAGTTCAAGGCAGATACGCGAAAGTAGGTTTTCCCTAGGGCAATTTCCAGGACGTAACTTGTTTTAAACGACAACAAAGGTTTGATCAGTTATATAACGAAGATTGCCAACGATCCGAAAAAGGAAAACACTCGAATTGCCAAAGACCTAAATTACCGATTAGCTGATTAGACGGAAACTCGGATTGCCACCTATTAAAGGAAGTAAAAATGCTGGAAACGATAATGATAAGTGACTCTTTTAGGAATTGAGATTCGCCGAATTATTATCAGAGAAACCAAATTCGTCTCGTATTCGCATCGAATCTTTGTATTTATTAGGCCTTGGGGGTTTTTGTAGTATTACCTGTGTCTATTTCGCTATAACAGACCCGTATTTTATGGAGGGACATAGACTCACCCTTGGTGAATGTCAACACTGCCTGGGAATGGGCCCCAAGTACAAGGCCTTCTCTACTAAATGGGTCAATCTGACTATGGCAACGGTCACTTCTTGTACATCGAAGAATGCAAAAACGTTGATAATATATATTAACTCATGCAGCTACACTAATAAAATATCCAAGTTTATTGATTGAGTGTCCGGTATTAGATCCAAATTTTTTTTAAAAATAAAAAAATGGAATTGGCATCACCAGCAAACGACGTTGAAGCGGCTACTCTCAAAAAGGTTTGTCTTACTTTTCTCTAGCTTCTGTCTTCTTTTTCTTTCTTTATATCATTTTACTCTTCTCGTCTTACACAATGGCCAATTCTTGTTCTATTTCAGTGTCACCAATAGTAGTTAAAAATGACTAATTTGCTGGACAATTTTATTATTATTGTTAAAACGTTGTAGCTCCAAGTGACACCACCCACAAGCCGACACAACAACAAACTCAGACACAGCTATCAACACGCCGACATCATTTCCACCAAATATGTAGCGTGTAATAAGCAATATACTAATCAGATATTTATAAATAAGTTTCAACCATATAGAGAAATAACAAAAAGCACAGAAAATAAAGTAATTAAGTGAACTGAGCATTGTGGCCTCGAATTGGTAATGTTCCACCTAACCGTTGTACGATTAAATTCCAAATTTGGTAAAGTGCGCCGCAACAGAACACAACAGAACAGCTAAGCTCGTATGGTTTGGAACAATTGAGCTATTGACATTGACTGTATGCAGTCATAGCAAAATTTCAGTGGAGAATTTGGCAAAAACAAACTTCATACAAAAGCAATGGTAGCAACAAAAACGGTGCCTTGCAAAAGGGGAGTGACACTCAACAGAGGATGACGACTAACTCGTGTCGATGACAAATATCAGATTTTTACTACGCTGCAATGACTGGGTGACAATAACAAAGGAGGCTGACTACTGAACTGAATGCATGACGGAAATTGAGAGGCACAAAATACCAATTACACAGTGCAATGCAGATAGCAAATGCCTTTTGTGTGCATAGAGTTGTTAAAGCAACAAAAACAAATAAAAAAATTAACAAATACAAAAATCCAAATCTCACAAAACAGGTAGGCAGACTGTGTAGATCAGTGCATTTACAGTAGCTGGGCAAAAACCTAAGACCCATTTGATCACTATTTTCATTTTTGAAGAGTTATTTTTCTTAAATTCGTTTTCTTAAATATTAATAAAATAATTCAGAATTTGAAAATCGGTGCTATTTTAAAATATTTTTGAAAATTCCCTAGTTTCAGATATTTTTTTTTTCAAAATTTGCTTGCAGAACGCCTCAACTAACAACCACTATCTTAGTATTTGATTTTAAGACTCGCTATCACAACTGAATATGTATTGAATTTTCGTTCGAATTAGGCGGTCTTTAAAGTCGTTCTGATCTAACACGTTCTTCTCCCAAATTCTGTGGTAGGGAGTTGTTTTAAAACATCTGTTGATGTTCCTATTCTCATTCGCATTTCTATATTTCTGTTCCTGTTCTCGTTCCTTGGAATTGCTCTTGTTATTGTTCCTTTTTCTGTTCCTGTTCCCGTCCCTCTCAGTCTTCCTGTGTATATTCATGTTCTAGTTCCTGTTCCTATTCTTGCTACTGTTTCTGTTAATGTTTCTATTCCTGTTCCTGTACTTGTTCATAGTCCAATTCCTATTCTTGTTCCTATTGTTCCTTTTCTCTCCTTGTTCCTCTTCCTGACCCTCAGGTTGTGTCTGTTCATGTGCTGGTTCCGATTCCTGTTCCTATTCTGTTCCTGTGCACATTTTTATTACTCTTCCTTTTGCTATTTATATTCCAAATCGTTATACTATTAAAATTGTTTTTCCCATTCCTGATTCTATTCCTATTCCTTTTCTTTTTCATAGCCGACTGGGATAGTTGTGCAGAATACTCCAACTTTACTGCGGCCTTACGTGATATTGTCACTACCGTTTCATGACAACCTCTTTTGGCCTTGGAATCAGAAGGTTGTACAAGCTTAATTCAATCAGTGTCTTCCTTGGCTTTTGCTCGAAGGAAGATTAAACCCGTCAGCGGAAAATCCAAAGCGATATAGGTATAGACATGACGGAATTACTTTATGTCACAAACAGACAGCTGGCGCCCTCAATCGAGGCCACCTACACACAACGTGTCATATTAGGAGTACCTGACTTTCAAGAGTTCTGGATGCATAAAATATGTTTAGAGCTCAACCATACCGCCTGAGGATCGAGCTACAAATGTTATTTTGGCAGTGACATATATCGGCGTCCAGTGACTGTACCCAATACAATGGCAATGCTTTTGTTAATTTTTTTTCCTGTTCGATCTCTTTATGGTGTAAATGAATGACGTAAAACGTGCAATGATCTGCACAACAACCAACAACTAAAGCACTCAGTCAAACTATCAAACATTTGAAATTTTTTTAATTTTATTAGCAGGAATACCAACGAAACTGACAAAACTAGGTATGTGAGTGTGTAGGTTGCAGCATGTGGCATTTTACTTTTGGCATTCGGGATTGAGCACTTTGAGTGTGCGGCATGTGGCTTGTATGTGCGGGTATGCCAAATGTCACAATAGTACAATTGAAAGCTGTCATAGAATGTTTAGAAGGTATGAATTCATGCTGGCGAACCGGTTGTCGTCTCCCGGCCCGTGGGCCTACCTAGCTGGTTATGTTCCACTAAGCTATTGGCGAAAATACATGGTTAAAGGCTGGCATGTTGTTGGTTGCAACGATTGTCTGATGCTTTCTGGGCGCAGCAACTCAAACGTTTGATGCCACATTCATAGTGCCCACAGCTTTGTGTTACTTTCAATTGGGCTTATGTTTGCATGATAAAGTATGCGCAAATAAATGAATGAGATCGCTTGGTTTAAGGAGAGCCATAAGTGGGAGAAGGGGATAGGAAGCATGCAACTAATCTTTATTAAAAACTTATCGAAGACAACTGAAAAAAAATGTTTATGTTGAACTGATTAAAGCCAAAAAAAATGTTCTACAAAAACCGGCTCAAAAATGTCACTTGGATTGAAATTTTAAAAATAATAACAGATACTAGATTTTGATGAGAACTTTGCTTAAGGTGTATCAATGCTTTTTATAAATTTCTCAACACATATTTTTTTTTTTGATAAAATTATGTTTATAAACTAAAAAATTAAAAACAAAGAATTTTAATATTTTTTCAAAAATTTTTACTTCTGAAAATAAAGCCAAATTTTTTTTAATACATTTTTTTGGACTTTTTTTTAAAAATTGTATCAAAAAAAAAAATTTAAGTGTAAAAAACTAAATCGATAAATAAAATTTTAGTTTTAGTTAAAAAATATAAATAAAAAAATTTTATTTTGAAAAGTACAAATTTTACAAAAATAAGAAAATTCTTTGTTTCTAATTTATTCTTTAGAAAATCATATTTTTTATAATATACTTTAATTACCAAAGCCTTTCTGTAACCGTTTTTTAAACTTGTTTCTTTTTTTTTTAATTTTGAACTGGTTTGAATAAACACATTTCGAGGGAAAAAACAGTTTTTTTATAAAAGAAAAATTTTCGAAATTTTTTATCAAAATTTTTCTTTTGAAAAAAAAATACAGTTTGTGTTTCTATAACGTACAAGTTTTTAAAAAATTTATTAAAACAATATTTTAATTTTGTACAAAGAAAATAGATTTAAATTTTAGAAATATAAATTTTTCAAATTCTTTTTATAACCATTTTTTGAAAATTTTTCTTTTAAACTTATTTTGTAATATAAAATGGAAAAAAAAATTATTTAATTTTTGCTTTAAGTTATGACTTTGGTTTGTCTTAAGAAATTTTTTTTTTTAATAATTTAAGAAAGTTATAAAAAAAGCAAACATTTTGGATTGCCAATATAAAATCTGACTCATTCCCTCTAATACCCCAAATTTTGTTCAAATCAGTTTAAGGGACAAAAAAAAATATCGAAACATTTCGAAATATTATTGAGATGAAATAAAATTGTATTTACTGCGTTATGAAAAAATATTAATACCTGGATTCTTTTTTTGTTGATTTTATTTCGTTTTTGTTATTCTTATACTTAATTAACAGCAAAAAATCTATCAAATCTCGGTTTTTTAAACAATTTAGATTTCAAATTACTTATAAATTTACAAAAGTTCGGCGGCTACTGACACAAAGTTTGGAATGCTTAGGATTTTTAAAAATTGAATTTGACTCCTTTTTTATATAAATCGTGGAAAAAATTAAACTGGTAGGTTTTAATTTTTTACTGGTAGGTTTTAATTTTTTACCTAAGTTTAAAAAATGTTAAAAAAAATAACTTCCCAGATTCTGAAACACTTTTTCGTTAATTTAAAAAACCCTTAATTTTAGATTAATATTATATACTAAGCCATGATTCAATAACTAGAAGGTTAGCTCTCTAGTGACATATTTTGACAATTGCCGCCATCTGCTGCCTGAAAAATTGTCATTTACATTCTGGGTTGACTTTTATCGAAATTATGTAAAAATAGTAGTTAAAAATGTAATATTATACAAAATTGTTGATTTACGGCCTGTATATTTTCAAGTATTCATGAAACGAGCTCAAGGCCAAGACATCAAAACCAGCGTATTGTTAGCTTAATGGTTAGCAATGCGTGCCAAAATTTCTCTGATGAGTGAAGTCTAGCAGCTTCCGAAATGGATCTATAAGAAAAGCTATGGCAGTTGTCTCTAAACATTTTTCCTACTCTATTCAATCAAAAACTTTTAATAATTAATTAAAAATGATTATTAAAAAATAAAAACAATAATAATTTTCATAAAAACTCAAAAAGTAAAAAATTATTATTCTTGGCCTTGAGCTCGTTTCATGAATACTTGAAAATATACAGGCCGTAAATCAACAAATATTGTTGGTATAAAAAAAGCAATATAAAAAACCGAGAGCACACGGTAAGGCAGTTCTACTGATAAAACAGATCTGTCAAAAAATCCATCATGATCACACTACTAACTGCCAGATGGCGGGGTTTGTTCATGCATATGGTAAAGAAGAATAGAACTAGGAGTTTAGGTGACATCAAAACCAGCGTATTGTTAGCTTAATGGTTAGCAATGCGTGCCAAAATTTCTCTGATGAGTGAAGTCTAGCAGCTTCCGAAATGGATCTATAAGAAAAGCTATGGCAGTTGTCTCTAAACATTTTTCCTACTCTATTCAATCAAAAACTTTTAATAATTAATTAAAAATGATTATTAAAAAATAAAAACAATAATAATTTTCATAAAAACTCAAAAAGTGAAAAATTATTATTCTTGGCCTTGAGCTCGTTTCATGAATACTTGAAAATATACAGGCCGTAAATCAACAAATATTGTTGGTATAAAAAAAGCAATATAAAAAACCGAGAGCACACGGTAAGGCAGTTCTACTGATAAAACAGATCTGTCAAAAAATCCATCATGATCACACTACTAACTGCCAGATGGCGGGGTTTGTTCATGCATATGGTAAAGAAGAATAGAACTAGGAGTTTAGGTGACATCAAAACCAGCGTATTGTTAGCTTAATGGTTAGCAATGCGTGCCAAAATTTCTCTGATGAGTGAAGTCTAGCAGCTTCCGAAATGGATCTATAAGAAAAGCTATGGCAGTTGTCTCTAAACATTTTTCCTACTCTATTCAATCAAAAACTTTTAATAATTAATTAAAAATGATTATTAAAAAATAAAAACAATAATAATTTTCATAAAAACTCAAAAAGTGAAAAATTATTATTCTTGGCCTTGAGCTCGTTTCATGAATACTTGAAAATATACAGGCCGTAAATCAACAAATATTGTTGGTATAAAAAAAGCAATATAAAAAACCGAGAGCACACGGTAAGGCAGTTCTACTGATAAAACAGATCTGTCAAAAAATCCATCATGATCACACTACTAACTGCCAGATGGCGGGGTTTGTTCATGCATATGGTAAAGAAGAATAGAACTAGGAGTTTAGGTGACATCAAAACCAGCGTATTGTTAGCTTAATGGTTAGCAATGCGTGCCAAAATTTCTCTGATGAGTGAAGTCTAGCAGCTTCCGAAATGGATCTATAAGAAAAGCTATGGCAGTTGTCTCTAAACATTTTTCCTACTCTATTCAATCAAAAACTTTTAATAATTAATTAAAAATGATTATTAAAAAATAAAAACAATAATAATTTTCATAAAAACTCAAAAAGTGAAAAATTATTATTCTTGGCCTTGAGCTCGTTTCATGAATACTTGAAAATATACAGGCCGTAAATCAACAAATATTGTTGGTATAAAAAAAGCAATATAAAAAACCGAGAGCACACGGTAAGGCAGTTCTACTGATAAAACAGATCTGTCAAAAAATCCATCATGATCACACTACTAACTGCCAGATGGCGGGGTTTGTTCATGCATATGGTAAAGAAGAATAGAACTAGGAGTTTAGGTGACATCAAAACCAGCGTATTGTTAGCTTAATGGTTAGCAATGCGTGCCAAAATTTCTCTGATGAGTGAAGTCTAGCAGCTTCCGAAATGGATCTATAAGAAAAGCTATGGCAGTTGTCTCTAAACATTTTTCCTACTCTATTCAATCAAAAACTTTTAATAATTAATTAAAAATGATTATTAAAAAATAAAAACAATAATAATTTTCATAAAAACTCAAAAAGTAAAAAATTATTATTCTTGGCCTTGAGCTCGTTTCATGAATACTTGAAAATATACAGGCCGTAAATCAACAAATATTGTTGGTATAAAAAAAGCAATATAAAAAACCGAGAGCACACGGTAAGGCAGTTCTACTGATAAAACAGATCTGTCAAAAAATCCATCATGATCACACTACTAACTGCCAGATGGCGGGGTTTGTTCATGCATATGGTAAAGAAGAATAGAACTAGGAGTTTAGGTGACATCAAAACCAGCGTATTGTTAGCTTAATGGTTAGCAATGCGTGCCAAAATTTCTCTGATGAGTGAAGTCTAGCAGCTTCCGAAATGGATCTATAAGAAAAGCTATGGCAGTTGTCTCTAAACATTTTTCCTACTCTATTCAATCAAAAACTTTTAATAATTAATTAAAAATGATTATTAAAAAATAAAAACAATAATAATTTTCATAAAAACTCAAAAAGTGAAAAATTATTATTCTTGGCCTTGAGCTCGTTTCATGAATACTTGAAAATATACAGGCCGTAAATCAACAAATATTGTTGGTATAAAAAAAGCAATATAAAAAACCGAGAGCACACGGTAAGGCAGTTCTACTGATAAAACAGATCTGTCAAAAAATCCATCATGATCACACTACTAACTGCCAGATGGCGGGGTTTGTTCATGCATATGGTAAAGAAGAATAGAACTAGGAGTTTAGGTGACATCAAAACCAGCGTATTGTTAGCTTAATGGTTAGCAATGCGTGCCAAAATTTCTCTGATGAGTGAAGTCTAGCAGCTTCCGAAATGGATCTATAAGAAAAGCTATGGCAGTTGTCTCTAAACATTTTTCCTACTCTATTCAATCAAAAACTTTTAATAATTAATTAAAAATGATTATTAAAAAATAAAAACAATAATAATTTTCATAAAAACTCAAAAAGTAAAAAATTATTATTCTTGGCCTTGAGCTCGTTTCATGAATACTTGAAAATATACAGGCCGTAAATCAACAAATATTGTTGGTATAAAAAAAGCAATATAAAAAACCGAGAGCACACGGTAAGGCAGTTCTACTGATAAAACAGATCTGTCAAAAAATCCATCATGATCACACTACTAACTGCCAGATGGCGGGGTTTGTTCATGCATATGGTAAAGAAGAATAGAAGTAGGAGTTTAGGTGACATCAAAACCAGCGTATTGTTAGCTTAATGGTTAGCAATGCGTGCCAAAATTTCTCTGATGAGTGAAGTCTAGCAGCTTCCGAAATGGATCTATAAGAAAAGCTATGGCAGTTGTCTCTAAACATTTTTCCTACTCTATTCAATCAAAAACTTTTAATAATTAATTAAAAATGATTATTAAAAAATAAAAACAATAATAATTTTCATAAAAACTCAAAAAGTGAAAAATTATTATTCTTGGCCTTGAGCTCGTTTCATGAATACTTGAAAATATACAGGCCGTAAATCAACAAATATTGTTGGTATAAAAAAAGCAATATAAAAAACCGAGAGCACACGGTAAGGCAGTTCTACTGATAAAACAGATCTGTCAAAAAATCCATCATGATCACACTACTAACTGCCAGATGGCGGGGTTTGTTCATGCATATGGTAAAGAAGAATAGAACTAGGAGTTTAGGTGACATCAAAACCAGCGTATTGTTAGCTTAATGGTTAGCAATGCGTGCCAAAATTTCTCTGATGAGTGAAGTCTAGCAGCTTCCGAAATGGATCTATAAGAAAAGCTATGGCAGTTGTCTCTAAACATTTTTCCTACTCTATTCAATCAAAAACTTTTAATAATTAATTAAAAATGATTATTAAAAAATAAAAACAATAATAATTTTCATAAAAACTCAAAAAGTGAAAAATTATTATTCTTGGCCTTGAGCTCGTTTCATGAATACTTGAAAATATACAGGCCGTAAATCAACAAATATTGTTGGTATAAAAAAAGCAATATAAAAAACCGAGAGCACACGGTAAGGCAGTTCTACTGATAAAACAGATCTGTCAAAAAATCCATCATGATCACACTACTAACTGCCAGATGGCGGGGTTTGTTCATGCATATGGTAAAGAAGAATAGAACTAGGAGTTTAGGTGACATCAAAACCAGCGTATTGTTAGCTTAATGGTTAGCAATGCGTGCCAAAATTTCTCTGATGAGTGAAGTCTAGCAGCTTCCGAAATGGATCTATAAGAAAAGCTATGGCAGTTGTCTCTAAACATTTTTCCTACTCTATTCAATCAAAAACTTTTAATAATTAATTAAAAATGATTATTAAAAAATAAAAACAATAATAATTTTCATAAAAACTCAAAAAGTGAAAAATTATTATTCTTGGCCTTGAGCTCGTTTCATGAATACTTGAAAATATACAGGCCGTAAATCAACAAATATTGTTGGTATAAAAAAAGCAATATAAAAAACCGAGAGCACACGGTAAGGCAGTTCTACTGATAAAACAGATCTGTCAAAAAATCCATCATGATCACACTACTAACTGCCAGATGGCGGGGTTTGTTCATGCATATGGTAAAGAAGAATAGAACTAGGAGTTTAGGTGACATCAAAACCAGCGTATTGTTAGCTTAATGGTTAGCAATGCGTGCCAAAATTTCTCTGATGAGTGAAGTCTAACAGCTTCCGAAATGGATCTATAAGAAAAGCTATGGCAGTTGTCTCTAAACATTTTTCCTACTCTATTCAATCAAAAACTTTTAATAATTAATTAAAAATGATTATTAAAAAATAAAAACAATAATAATTTTCATAAAAACTCAAAAAGTGAAAAATTATTATTCTTGGCCTTGAGCTCGTTTCATGAATACTTGAAAATATACAGGCCGTAAATCAACAAATATTGTTGGTATAAAAAAAGCAATATAAAAAACCGAGAGCACACGGTAAGGCAGTTCTACTGATAAAACAGATCTGTCAAAAAATCCATCATGATCACACTACTAACTGCCAGATGGCGGGGTTTGTTCATGCATATGGTAAAGAAGAATAGAACTAGGAGTTTAGGTGACATCAAAACCAGCGTATTGTTAGCTTAATGGTTAGCAATGCGTGCCAAAATTTCTCTGATGAGTGAAGTCTAACAGCTTCCGAAATGGATCTATAAGAAAAGCTATGGCAGTTGTCTCTAAACATTTTTCCTACTCTATTCAATCAAAAACTTTTAATAATTAATTACAAATGATTATTAAAAAATAAAAACAATAATAATTTTCATAAAAACTCAAAAAGTGAAAAATTATTATTCTTGGCCTTGAGCTCGTTTCATGAATACTTGAAAATATACAGGCCGTAAATCAACAAATATTGTTGGTATAAAAAAAGCAATATAAAAAACCGAGAGCACACGGTAAGGCAGTTCTACTGATAAAACAGATCTGTCAAAAAATCCATCATGATCACACTACTAACTGCCAGATGGCGGGGTTTGTTCATGCATATGGTAAAGAAGAATAGAACTAGGAGTTTGGTGACATCAAAACCAGCGTATTGTTAGCTTAATGGTTAGCAATGCGTGCCAAAATTTCTCTGATGAGTGAAGTCTAGCAGCTTCCGAAATGGATCTATAAGAAAAGCTATGGCAGTTGTCTCTAAACATTTTTCCTACTCTATTCAATCAAAAACTTTTAATAATTAATTAAAAATGATTATTAAAAAATAAAAACAATAATAATTTTCATAAAAACTCAAAAAGTGAAAAATTATTATTCTTGGCCTTGAGCTCGTTTCATGAATACTTGAAAATATACAGGCCGTAAATCAACAAATATTGTTGGTATAAAAAAAGCAATATAAAAAAAAAAAAAAAAAAAAAAAAAAAAAAAACCGAGAGCACACGGCAAGGCAGTTCTACTGATAAAACAGATCTGTCAAAAAATCCATCATGATCACACTACTAACTGCCAGATGGCGGGGTTTGTTCATGCATATGGTAAAGAAGAATAGAACTAGGAGTTTAGGTGACATCAAAACCAGCGTATTGTTAGCTTAATGGTTAGCAATGCGTGCCAAAATTTCTCTGATGAGTGAAGTCTAGCAGCTTCCGAAATGGATCTATAAGAAAAGCTATGGCAGTTGTCTCTAAACATTTTTCCTACTCTATTCAATCAAAAACTTTTAATAATTAATTAAAAATGATTATTAAAAAATAAAAACAATAATAATTTTCATAAAAACTCAAAAAGTGAAAAATTATTATTCTTGGCCTTGAGCTCGTTTCATGAATACTTGAAAATATACAGGCCGTAAATCAACAAATATTGTTGGTATAAAAAAAGCAATATAAAAAACCGAGAGCACACGGTAAGGCAGTTCTACTGATAAAACAGATCTGTCAAAAAATCCATCATGATCACACTACTAACTGCCAGATGGCGGGGTTTGTTCATGCATATGGTAAAGAAGAATAGAACTAGGAGTTTAGGTGACATCAAAACCAGCGTATTGTTAGCTTAATGGTTAGCAATGCGTGCCAAAATTTCTCTGATGAGTGAAGTCTAGCAGCTTCCGAAATGGATCTATAAGAAAAGCTATGGCAGTTGTCTCTAAACATTTTTCCTACTCTATTCAATCAAAAACTTTTAATAATTAATTAAAAATGATTATTAAAAAATAAAAACAATAATAATTTTCATAAAAACTCAAAAAGTGAAAAATTATTATTCTTGGCCTTGAGCTCGTTTCATGAATACTTGAAAATATACAGGCCGTAAATCAACAAATATTGTTGGTATAAAAAAAGCAATATAAAAAACCGAGAGCACACGGTAAGGCAGTTCTACTGATAAAACAGATCTGTCAAAAAATCCATCATGATCACACTACTAACTGCCAGATGGCGGGGTTTGTTCATGCATATGGTAAAGAAGAATAGAACTAGGAGTTTAGGTGACATCAAAACCAGCGTATTGTTAGCTTAATGGTTAGCAATGCGTGCCAAAATTTCTCTGATGAGTGAAGTCTAGCAGCTTCCGAAATGGATCTATAAGAAAAGCTATGGCAGTTGTCTCTAAACATTTTTCCTACTCTATTCAATCAAAAACTTTTAATAATTAATTAAAAATGATTATTAAAAAATAAAAACAATAATAATTTTCATAAAAACTCAAAAAGTGAAAAATTATTATTCTTGGCCTTGAGCTCGTTTCATGAATACTTGAAAATATACAGGCCGTAAATCAACAAATATTGTTGGTATAAAAAAAGCAATATAAAAAACCGAGAGCACACGGTAAGGCAGTTCTACTGATAAAACAGATCTGTCAAAAAATCCATCATGATCACACTACTAACTGCCAGATGGCGGGGTTTGTTCATGCATATGGTAAAGAAGAATAGAACTAGGAGTTTAGGTGACATCAAAACCAGCGTATTGTTAGCTTAATGGTTAGCAATGCGTGCCAAAATTTCTCTGATGAGTGAAGTCTAGCAGCTTCCGAAATGGATCTATAAGAAAAGCTATGGCAGTTGTCTCTAAACATTTTTCCTACTCTATTCAATCAAAAACTTTTAATAATTAATTAAAAATGATTATTAAAAAATAAAAACAATAATAATTTTCATAAAAACTCAAAAAGTGAAAAATTATTATTCTTGGCCTTGAACTCGTTTCATGAATACTTGAAAATATACAGGCCGTAAATCAACAAATATTGTTGGTATAAAAAAAGCAATATAAAAAACCGAGAGCACACGGTAAGGCAGTTCTACTGATAAAACAGATCTGTCAAAAAATCCATCATGATCACACTACTAACTGCCAGATGGCGGGGTTTGTTCATGCATATGGTAAAGAAGAATAGAACTAGGAGTTTAGGTGACATCAAAACCAGCGTATTGTTAGCTTAATGGTTAGCAATGCGTGCCAAAATTTCTCTGATGAGTGAAGTCTAGCAGCTTCCGAAATGGATCTATAAGAAAAGCTATGGCAGTTGTCTCTAAACATTTTTCCTACTCTATTCAATCAAAAACTTTTAATAATTAATTAAAAATGATTATTAAAAAATAAAAACAATAATAATTTTCATAAAAACTCAAAAAGTGAAAAATTATTATTCTTGGCCTTGAGCTCGTTTCATGAATACTTGAAAATATACAGGCCGTAAATCAACAAATATTGTTGGTATAAAAAAAGCAATATAAAAAACCGAGAGCACACGGTAAGGCAGTTCTACTGATAAAACAGATCTGTCAAAAAATCCATCATGATCACACTACTAACTGCCAGATGGCGGGGTTTGTTCATGCATATGGTAAAGAAGAATAGAACTAGGAGTTTAGGTGACATCAAAACCAGCGTATTGTTAGCTTAATGGTTAGCAATGCGTGCCAAAATTTCTCTGATGAGTGAAGTCTAGCAGCTTCCGAAATGGATCTATAAGAAAAGCTATGGCAGTTGTCTCTAAACATTTTTCCTACTCTATTCAATCAAAAACTTTTAATAATTAATTAAAAATGATTATTAAAAAATAAAAACAATAATAATTTTCATAAAAACTCAAAAAGTGAAAAATTATTATTCTTGGCCTTGAGCTCGTTTCATGAATACTTGAAAATATACAGGCCGTAAATCAACAAATATTGTTGGTATAAAAAAAGCAATATAAAAAACCGAGAGCACACGGTAAGGCAGTTCTACTGATAAAACAGATCTGTCAAAAAATCCATCATGATCACACTACTAACTGCCAGATGGCGGGGTTTGTTCATGCATATGGTAAAGAAGAATAGAACTAGGAGTTTAGGTGACATCAAAACCAGCGTATTGTTAGCTTAATGGTTAGCAATGCGTGCCAAAATTTCTCTGATGAGTGAAGTCTAGCAGCTTCCGAAATGGATCTATAAGAAAAGCTATGGCAGTTGTCTCTAAACATTTTTCCTACTCTATTCAATCAAAAACTTTTAATAATTAATTAAAAATGATTATTAAAAAATAAAAACAATAATAATTTTCATAAAAACTCAAAAAGTGAAAAATTATTATTCTTGGCCTTGAGCTCGTTTCATGAATACTTTATTATACAAAATTTTAAAGAAGTTGGTTTCAGAAAATGGATTAATTTGAACTATTATTTAGATCGACTTTTGGGGGTGTAGTGTAGTCATGGACGTTTAAAACTCGAGATATTCCGGTATATAGCAATGGCTGTCTTAATATTTTGCCCCCGCATACTTATATACTTACTTAGGTCAACCGTGACTTCAAAGCTGTTCAATATGTGACTCGAAGTCTGTTATTTTTAACAAAATTTGGCTATTATTCTCTGGGTTTGATAATCAATTCTGGCTTAACTTATGTATAAAGCAACAGTTTTAAGTCAACTTCTGTTTTAAGTGTGCATGAATAATAGGAGCCAATCCCATCTTATTGAAACTTATCACTTTACTATACACTTGGTAGACTATGGGCCGGTTTCACGAACGCGACTAAGACTAAAACTAAGTTGTGACTTAAGTTAGCACAGATTCGAGACTAACTTAATTTTGGGTTTCACGAACTGAGCGACTTAAATTATTTTGAACACAACAACCCGATCAGCTGTTTTATGCATAGTAGTATTTTTTTATACCAGACAACTCTGCGCATCCCAATACCCCAGTGCGATATGGGCATGTATGGCCATACACGAAGGAATGTCTTTATCTTACACCCATTTCTCTTTAGTTGGAAGGTACTAAAGGTAATGGTTGCATGCTAGAAACCAGCGTTCACATGCATCTACGCATACGCCGTTAAAGTAATGCTTGATGAATTTTCCGACTGGGACATTGTACAAAACAAATTAGGAGCATTACTGATATTTAGGTTTTGAACGACAGCAACACTGACTTAGTCGAGAATAAGTCAGCTGGCAGGCTGACTAAGTTGTGACTTAGTTAAGTTAGATGGTGAAACTGAAAAAGTGAAAAACTCGACTCAACTTAGTTTAGTCGAGCTGGTGAAACCGGCCCTATGTGTCTTTGTCTTTATACGCTGAAAAGTTTTCAAAAAAATGCATCTTGTCAATTTGTCATTATTAAAAACTTAAAAACATAGTTCTATATAGTATGTAGAAACACTAATGTGCAATTATTCAGAGTTTGAGTTGACAAGTTTACTGTATTAACCATTGGAGGTTCTAGGTTTGATGAAAATCCCTGGTATCATGCTTACACCGAAACCACAATATTTTGCGGTCCATACAAACCGAATGAGCCAAATCAAACTTTTAATCTTGTTTCAACAACATTTTCATTTTAGCACATTCATCCTTCTGGCAAGAGGGCGAAGTGCGTACGTATTTTGATTGCAGATACGTATGCACATATATATTTATTTTAATTTGTGTTTGTTCAGTGACCGTTTTTTATTGTTTTTTAATTGGTTATAGAGAAAATTTACAACGAGTTATACAGTGATAGTATGGGATGACATGTTTTGATGTTGTATTTAGTTGACCTTACAAAATGTATTACTACTAATTTCCCACTTTTTTGATTTTTCTTTTACCATTTTCTCGACAAATGCAAAAAAATACTCCTACTTTTTTTCGTTCGCAAAAGAAACCCAGAAAATGGAAGTGTCAAAAGTAAACGTCAGCTAGACAGCTAACCTTCTTGTAATTGAACCATGTACTAAGCTATATATAAATTTATAAATGTCGGGACGGCGCGAACGCCATTCCCGGCTACCAAAAATTTCACGCACGAGTTATTCGCATTAGGAATAATCGCGGAGGTCAACTCAATCGAATGTGCAATGACCAAGCCTCACTCCGGAGGAACCGCCTTCATGATCACGGTAACCTCTACGCCAGGTAAGTATGCTTTCATCAGCACAAAATCGATCTACTGTATACAAATTTTCATCAACTGTTTGAGAATTATAAGACGCGATTGTGGTATTTCTTAAAAGCAAGGAAAAACTGAAATAAATTTTAGTGCGCTGCAGCAATGGGAATTTAGTGGTTGATTTGAGTGTCATTATCAGTTTGCTTTGTGGTTGCCTGAGTTGCGCGAGTTTGCTATTTTGTTGTTATATTTTGTTATTCTGCTTTTGTTATATACAACCGGTTATCGGCGCATAGCAAATTAAATGTTTATGTTATCTAACTTTTGTTGTTGAGGTAGGAATGTTAGTTAGTCAATTTTGAGAAGAGTGGCGAAGCATTGTTGTTTATTATGATCAATGTGAAAAGGGATGAAGTTGTGCACAAAGGTAAATGTTTGTGGCATTTAATTATTTTTTTTTTATCACCAAAAACGAGTGAACAAAATTCGATGACCTAAAAAACTGTTAGCTTTAGCAGCCCCTTGTGAGTTAAGACAGCAATAAAGGTTAAAGGAAAAGCATCGGGGCACCCACATCCTACTTGGAATCAATTTAGCTGTGGAGGTCTCTCAACTCTACTAGATAATAATATTTTCTTAAACAGGGTAAGCAATATACTCAGATAACCTTATAACCAGCGCTACGTGAATACCCAAAATGTTCTACTTTTCGTTTTTATTTCTCGCATAAATTCGTGACGGACAATTTTCAGCTGTCGTGGATCGGACAAAGAGGTATTGTATCAATCAATTAAAATTAATCAAGAGTATCCCTAAATGCTGAAGATTGACACTTCTTTGTTTGTAAGATAAGTGTTATATACGTAATAGAGTACTTACTTAATCGGCCAAAACTGTGCGATAGCCTCTTTTTGAGCTTCTGCAATGCGCCACCTTTTTTCTCGCGCATTGTAACGCCTGAAAGAAGATAGAAAAACTTTTGTTTTAACGATTTGGTTGATACAGAATTAATATCATAAAGTGTTTTTAAAGTAATTGCTGCACAGGCGAACTCCATGCCTAGCCTCTAGAGCGTTTCAAACGTTCTAGGCTTTACCTTGTTTTTCAGAGCAAAACATACTAGGTGAAGTCTAGAACGTCTAACCGCCAATTTCCTTATCATAAATCATATGGTGATCAATCAAAAAAGTTACTTTAAACTTAAAAAAAAAAATGTATGCTGAAAACATTTATAATTTTCGTACTAAACACGGTTGCCGTTTTGGCCGAAACGTACCATTTTTGGTACGCATTTTTTCGCCAGGTACGTTGGTACGCAACTTCCAAATCTGGTACGTTTTTGCCATTTTTACTTCAACGCAACTCTACAAATATCAAACCTGCATTTGAATGACTACAAAAAATTATTTAGTCATAATGTTGTGTCTCTTTCACTATCCTGTTTTACTGGCAGTAGAAGTAAAGTGGCACCACTTGTATCAACTTGTATGTAGGAGTATTTCTCGGTCATACGTCGTTTTGATATTTTTAGAACAAGTTGTAAAGAGGTACCACTATTTGTTTCTGTTAGAAAATAGCACCAGCAAGTAGTGCTAATGAAATTAAAATTATTATCATATTTGCCTTAGTTCTGAAGCGGAAAAAATAAAGATGGATAGGTAAGTTTTATAATCGGGGGAATATGCGAAAGCAAATGAATGGAATTGTGGACATTTTAATCTATTTATTAACTTTTACTCATTATGGCGTATATTTAGAAGAATAAAATGTATGTTTTCAGTTTTTTTATGTTTATACATACACATATGTATAATAACCCCCGTTTCTGTGTAAATTTATTTCAGCAGATGAACTGCTTGAAATTGTTTTGATAAATGTGGTATTGTTTGCCTAGCAAATTAATTTGGTACGTTTTTTTTCGGTTTGGTAAGAATTTTGGTACGCAAAATTTTAGGCAAGCGGCAACCGTGGTACTAAAGCAAGTTTAATCTAAATAAGTCTTAAAAACATTTAAAAACAAGTAAGGAAAGGGCTGTCTTCGACTGTGACGAAGAGTTTATACCTTTCATGAATACGCATCCCCGTTTTAAGTGTACGATCCTTACTCATAATAAGGAAAAACTCTGCAGAACTGATCACTTAAAGATACATAGCCCTAACCCCATTTATCGCAACAATCGATTGTATGGGAGCTATATGTTATGTAGGTCCGATCTTGCTTATTTTCACTACAAACATTATATATATAATAAGTACCAAACCTGCAAAAACTTCACGTTCGTAGCTTTTTAACTGCAAAATTTATAGCCCAAAACCCATTTATCGAAACTATCGATTCTATGGGAGTTATGCGTAGTAGTGCTTTGATCTTGCTGATTCCGACAAATGATTATTCTAATGAAAAATGGCGGCCCCATACCAAATATCTCAAAAACTGAGGGATTTATTTGCGTACAAACAGAAAAACGGACAGACGGCCATGGCTAGATCGACTCAGTTGGTATACTTCTTGGTGGGGCTATCTCTTCTTCTTCTCATACTTACAAACATCGAACCAAAGTTATAATACCATTTCATGTTCATGAAAGGTATAAAAGCTGCTTGTTGGGTATTTTTTGTTGAAAATTCGTGCTCGTTAGTAAACTTGATGATTGGGTGGGTAGAGAAAAGTTGTTCTAGGGTTTGTTGGTTGTAACGACAGTTAATCTGTCTACTTGAGTTAAGTGTCAGTTTACATCACATCCTCTCCGCTTAATTGGTTACAAATCAAAATGACGTCTACATATGTTTAGCGTAATTTATATTTATTAACTGAAAATTAAATAAGCAATTAATTAGGATAAAGTTAAATAGTTTTCCTCAATCCACAATAGACCCATACCATACAAGCAAATGCTCTTTCAGCCGTTTTGACACATTTATACTTAACTGCAGCGGTGAGTAAGCAGGGTTCATTAAGGTTTGCGTATTTTTAATTTATCTTCTCTTCGCATATTTCATCTCCTCTTACTTCTTTCTCTACAATTGCCTAACTATTTTGTTCTTTGCTAGTTTATTAGATCGCGATATCCAATTTCAACAACAGCCATCTACCAGCACACTTGCCCACCTCTGAACTATTGTGTTTTTATTATTATTAATTTATAATTTATTGCTGCTCGATTGCATATCTTTTGTTCTTCTCAAACAGTTTCTTTAGTGATCAATCAATTTGTTCGAAATACGCGGAAAACCATTTAAACTGCTAAACAATAAGGGTCTGCGTGGTAATAAAATTTGCTTTTCACTAGAAAAAAGTTGATTGCTTTCTTGTGCTGAACAGTTAATGTTATGCAACTTTAAACTCTGCCTGGCTTGCCACCTGTTGCCTAAATCTCTGGAGTATTTGCTGTAACTTTTAAAAAGTATCATTTGTCACTTATTTTGAGTACGTCTTAACAAGGAAACAAATAGACTCGACACTTTCGGATACCCCTGCGGGTTAGGGGCTTAGAATATGCCCGAGGTAGGCATACCGGTCGCAAGAGGCGACTAATATGCACAAAGGTAATGACGTGCAACTCGATGGTTGATCTACCGATATGATGCCTCTCACCTCTTATTACCCATCTTAGGCTTCCTTTCCGAAGGAGGGGTGACATGACCTAGAAGATTTCACTGGTCATAAATCGCTACCACGACAATCGGGCAGTACCGCAAGGGAGTACCGGAATGTACCGGGTTCAAATCCGGCCAAGGACTGTTAATTCGACAACACTCCCCAAAACCTTCGGCGAGTGTTTTTGTCGTTACCACAACAGCAAAAAAACAACACTTTCGGATAGCGGATAGGTATCTGATTTACTAGGATTCAGCACAGAAATACCCTCTGTATCCAAAACAATAACAAAGACCTGTATTTAAGTCTAAAGTCCTGTGCAATGCAATGAGGATTCCATATTTGAGGCGAAGATCTGCAGATACTACGATAGTCGGGCGAACATCGGTTGAGTATTATATAAAAGAAGTAAGGAAGTCTAAGTTCGGGTGGAACGGAACATTTTATACCTAGTAGAGATCTATTATGGCATACCAATTTACGCAGGTCTATTCGGTTCGTATTATAAAGCCAGCTTATTGTTTTCAATAAAAACACTTTTGTAATGAGTTTTGAGGGGTAAATTAATTAAAAAAAAAAATATAAATGTATGGCGCGATATACAACAGGTGTGCCGTTTTGAATTTTTTGTATGTTTGAAAAATTTGCGTTCAAACAGACGGACAGATAGACACGGACGGAGAGACGGACATTGCTAAATCGACTCAGCATGTTCATCAAAGGTATATAACTTCCCTATTCTATCTCTATGGCGCGATATACTCGTACAACAGGTATATCATCATAAACCTCCTAAGAGATTTTTGCGCCAAGCTTCTCTTCCAATTTGTGGTGTGCCGATTTGAATTTTCCCTACAAATTGGTGGGACCTACAGTTTTTTGCCGACTCCGAACGGCATCTACAAAGGAGACGAATTTTTGCTGAGAAGCCTGTCATGGCAGAAATACACTCGGAGAGTTTGCCAAACCACTGCCGAGGGGCGACCCCGTTTTTGAAAAACTTTTTTCAAATCACTTTTGATGTTACCTGTACCAGGGCTCGAACCATGGACCTTCGGTGTGGTAGGCCGGCAACACTACCTTCACACCACGGCGGACCACTCTATTAATAAATAAAATACATTCCAATTCCAAACGAAAAGTGTTTTTTTCTTCTTCCAAAATTGTGAAAAAAACATACGAAATCGGTCGAATGTGATTTTTTTAATTCTTCTTCATTCTAGTAATAGAGAAGTGCATTTATTTGTAGATTTTTTTTACGTAAAATACGACTATAATACGATATTTCTTTTTTAATCCCTGCGCGATTTTTTGAAGAAATTTAAATTTAATTCATAACAAAAAATTAACAGACATATCATAAAATAGTCTGGAAAAATTTGGAATGAAAAATATTGCTAATGCAAACATAATAATATTGAACCGCCTACTTTATTTAATTTCCGAAAAGTGAAATAACAAAAATAAAACAGAATTTTTTGGAACACCAAATAGAGAAAAACTCAAGAATGGGAGTCATTGTCCTATAGAAGTTTATGCATGCTTTCTAGTAGAGTTGCAAAACTATCAACTGCGCTATCTATGGCATCGATAGTTTGTTGTTTTGGAGGTTGTCGGAGACCATCGATGGTTTTTCAAAACTATCGACGGTGATACGGCTACTAGCTGCAAGAGTGCTTGTAGCTTTCCATTGCAAAACTACCGGAGGATAAAAATTGGCAGAAAATCCGGTACAGAAATTCGAGTCCTTTATTCAAAGCCAAATACTTATATCGATAGTGATAGTTTACTAGCTTGATTAAGATGTATACTCGTATTCAAATGAGTTCCCATCGACTATGGTTTGGAGGCAAAATGGTTTTATTGCTGTGCCATCTTCAGTGCAATTCTTATGTTAATCTGTGTAAATATATCACCTTGTATTTAATTTGCAGGTATCACAGCAGGTATTGCCAAAATGGCCGTATGTTTGAATGTATTCAGCGGCATGGGTAGTCAACAGGATTTTTATTGATACACCCTCAGTGAATATGTTATATTCGTAGTTTTAGACGTTTATTGTTATATTTATATTGTTATCATTTTATTTGATTGATTTGATCGATTGTGTTGCATATACAACAATTTTCAAGTCTAGAATGTGTTCAGTGGGCTGAGCGGATACACTCAACAATTTTTGCGCTTTGTTTTTTCTAACCAACGCAATTTATGTTTTTGTTCAAAACCACAGCTACATGCAGACATGCAACCAAAGCACATAAAAAAGAAAACTGCACAACCGCTAAAAGCAGTCAACCAATCAACTAACCAACGAACCGACAACAATGCGTACCACACCGCCATTCATTCATTCATCAGCTCAGCTGACGCAAAGTAAATATTTTATTATATTTTCATAGTCGATTTGAACGCTGTCATGTTTTTAGCAACTCAGAATGTTAGAAACAGAAACGGTGACGTTGAAATGCAATAAAACTGCAATGATTTGTTAATAGATTTAGTTGTTCTGTGTATTATGGCTAAATTGATTTATAGATATTGTGGCGATTATTCTCAAGCATGTACCATCCCTAACTCAATAACACTCCCACCACTAGTTAACACACAACTGAGATAACGATGGCTACGCTTATGCATGCAAGCGTGTAACTAGGAAGAGGAAGAGAGATGGCGCGAGTGTTTGCGAATACGATGCAAAGAGGAGATTCCAATAAATAACACCGACCCTTCCAGAACACGAAAAGCGAACAACCAAGAAAGTTCTCGGTGCGTAGGCAAGCACCCTGTTGGACTATATAAGGCGGTGACCAAGCAAGGCAGGTTGATCAGTTTGTATTCAAGTATTGTACAGTGAACTAGTTACTGTGGAGTAACCAAACTCGGGAATTTGTATTGCGTTTATTACTAGTAAATAAAACTAGCTATTACTTACAATATCTGTGCGTGTGTTTATTCGACTTTATAGTGATCGAACCCAGGATTGATAATTAAGGAATCATCGAATTCGTCACAATTGGTGTCAGAAGCGGTATTGTTGAATAAATACCAGCGATTTCAAGGATAACAAGGACATGGCGAAGCTGAATGAATTAAAGATTCAGCAACTCAAAAATGAGTTGGAACAACGCGGACTAAACACTACAGGCAATAAATCAGAGTTACAGTGCCGATTGCGAGAGGCTATGGAAGCAGAAGGAATCAACGTTGATGATCATGTTTTTCATCTTGTGGAGGAGGCACCGACAAAAATGGAAGAAAAAAAGGAGTCTCCGAATCCAGGAGCAACTGTGGACACAAACATGATATTGGCTGTATTAACTCAGATGTCCACTAAAATGGAAGAACAAGAGACGCGTATTACATCTCGAATGGCATCTCAGCTCGAAGAACAGAAAACTTGCATGGCATCTCAGCTGGAAGAACAGAAAACACACATTGCATGTCGAATGGAGGCCCAAGAGACTCGTATTATAGAAATGTCGTCTCAAATTTCGGCCAATATTTCATCACAGCTCTCCGCTCAACTGGAAGAACAAAATGCGTATATGTCATCGCAGTTGGAAGCACAAGATGCAAAAATTGCACAATTTCAAGATAAAATAGAGACCGAGGTAGATGCGTTAAGGGGCCGTATCCAGGAGTTGCAACTGAACCGTCCATCTGCTTCAGCGAATACTCCCAAGGTAAAATCCCCGTCATTTGATGGTTCTGTTCCTTTCCAGGTATTTAAGCTACAGTTTGAGAAGACGGCAGCGGTGAATAATTGGGGCACTGAAGACAAAGTTGCTGCACTGTTCGTGGCATTGAAGGGTCCTGCAGCCGAAATCTGACAGACGATTCCAGACGGTGAACGCAATAATTATGAAGCATTGATGGGTGCAGTTGAGAGACGCTATGGTAGCGAACATCGAAAACAGATATACCAAATAGAGCTACAGAATCGCTGTCAGAAGGCTAATGAGACATTGCAGGAATTTGCATCGGATATCGAGAGGTTGGTCCATCTAGCAAATGCGGACGCACCTGTAGAATATACGGAGAGGGTGAAAATCCAGTGTTTCATAAATGGAATACGCGATGTGGAGACGAAGCGGGTCACATATGCAAACCCCAAAAGGACATTCGCTGAAACGGTATCGCATGCTCTGACGCAGGAAACAGCCTCGCTTTTGAGTAAACCTACATACAAGGCTCATCGCGTAGAAGTGGACAGTCCGGCTTGGGTAGACAAAATTTTGGAAGCGTTGAACGGAGTACAGAAAAAAAGTGATGGTGCCATTAAATGCTTTAGGTGTGGAAAATCTGGTCATATAGCACGTTATTGCGGCACTGGGTCCAGTAATCCTGGCAATTTAAGTGGACGTAAACGCAAAACTGGAGAAGATGAGCAAGATGAATGTCCCATAATCTCTGTGTCACAACTCGAACGGAAAGCGAGTAATGTTACTGTTGAAGGCTACGTGGACGGGAAAGAGCGCTTGCTGACTGTCGATACTGGTGCATCACATTCCATCATTCGGACTGACTTGGTCAGGGGAAAGGTGAGACCATTGCGGCAAGCTAAGTTGTGGACAGTAACTGGTGACAGCAAGCAAGTCCTGGGAGAAGTGAAATGCAAGGTTGTGATTGGGAATGTGGCCACGTATCACAACTTTTTGGTAGCGAATATTGTCGACGAAGTCATCATTGGCGTCGATTTCTTGGCTGAGAGAGACATTCACATCAACGTAAGGAACAGGGTTATGACTTACAACGGCCAAGAAGTTCCTCTGGTTTTTGGACACAATAAAGGCTATACTACCAAAGGAGTGATCTTGAAGATGAAGCAACAGGAGCCTCGTAAAGCAGAGGTAGATCCTCGACCAAAGGCTTTCGCGGACAAGTACCTCCTGAAGAAGATTCGGCAAGACCAGGAGGAAGATCCAGATTTGGCACGTGTGTTGAAAGGAATAAAGAAAAACAAACAGCCAGGAAGAAAAGAGATGGTAGCAGAGAGTCGTATTGCAAAAGCATACTGGGCACAATGGAGTAGTTTGAAGCTAATATCTGGTTGTTTGCATCGGATATGGGAAAGAGAAGATGGCCAGAATCATCGATCACTTATTGTTGTTCCCAAGGAAAGAATTCCAGATGTTATCAAAGCGTCGCATAGGTGCCCAGATGGAAGGCACGTGGGAATAAAGAAAACGCTGCAAGAGGTAAAGCGGCGGTTCTATTGGATCGGTTGCAAGCAAACTGTGAGGAAATGGATTACTAAAAGACGAACATCTGGTGGTCATGTTACGAGGAGGCAACGCAACTTAGTGGATAATGTGAAACAGTGCAATGGGCATGAGAGAACAGAACGGAATCCTGAAGAAACGAGTTGCAGGAATGTTTGCCGGGTACCATTGGGAACGAAAGTGAAGGCACAAATCTATTCGAGATTAAGAACGGACAAAGTGGTTGGAATATGTGACACTGCAATGCATTGTGGGAATCTCTGCAGGAGAGGATTGATGTCGGAGTTTCAATCCCTGGAGGAAATGAGGTTTAGTAAAGCAGTGCCAACCATTGAGCGTCTAGCAACGTTTGGTTTGGGAAATGTGTCTGATCGGGACGATCAGACTTAGGTGGAGGGCAGTGTGGCGATTATTCTCAAGCATGTACCATCCCTAACTCAATAACACTCCCACCACTAGTTAACACACAACTGAGATAACGATGGCTACGCTTATGCATGCAAGCGTGTAACTAGGAAGAGGAAGAGAGATGGCGCGAGTGTTTGCGAATACGATGCAAAGAGGAGATGATAATAAATAAGACCGACCCTTCCAGAACACGAAAAGCGAACAACCAAGAAAGTTCTCGGTGCGTAGGCAAGCACCCTGTTGGACTATATAAGGCGGTGACCAAGCAAGGCAGGTTGATCAGTTTGTATTCAAGTATTGTACAGTGAACTAGTTACTGTGGAGTAACCAAACTCGGGAATTTGTATTGCGTTTATTACTAGTAAATAAAACTAGCTATTACTTACAATATCTGTGCGTGTGTTTATTCGACTTTATAGTGATCGAACCCAGGATTGATAATTAAGGAATCATCGAATTCGTCACAATATGTTAAATAAAAATGCAGTTTTCAACATTTATTTATATAAATCGTGCATTTAAGCTCTATGGACGATATTTATACTATTATATCCATAGAAATGATACACAATATAGATTCAGTTCTTATTTCAAGTATGGCTCCAAATTTCGGGCAATATTGATTGCAAATTAAAAATACTCGTTAAAAAAATAAGACTTTAATCTTGATTAAATCTTACCAATTCCAATGGCGACGATGATGATGAAATAACACATCAAAAATTTTAAAATTTTGTCAAGTTGTTGTTGTTGTGGCAGTACTTCGTTCAATCATTTATTCGCATTATGCACTATTATACTGAAACTACAAAACCCGACCAAGCTTTGCTGCATCTCATAACTTATAAAAGACTGAGTCCGATATTTATCATTGTTTATGCGAAACTCGTTGAGTAATGGAACTTAATCACATCGCTTATTGCAAGACTCATTAGCACCTTCCGTTTTATACCCATATTGTACTAACTTATTTTGGGTCACCCTAGTCCACATTTTGGTCCCTAACTCCGAAACCAGTCGTGCTATCAAAATAAAGCATATCTCAAACTTTGAGTTAGATGTCTAGTAATACAACAATACTATTCAGCAATTTTTGAATGACACACAGACAAACAGACAAAAATTGTAAAAACTTTTAATTTTGCTTATATTGGCTTAATACTGATACCTTCCAGTGGCGTAGCCAGGGGAGGTTTGGGGAGATAGATCCTCCCCCTTCGTCAATGAACTACTATTTTTTTACTTTCGGCGGCCGCCGTGGTGTGAAGGTAGTGTTGCCGGCCTACCACACCGAAGGTCCATGGTTCGAGCCCTGGTACAGGTAACATCAAAAGTGATTTGAAAAAAGTTTTTCAAAACGGGGTCACCCCTCGGCAGTGGTTTGGCAAACTCTCCGAGTGTATTTCTGCCATGACAGGCTTCTCAGCAAAAATTCGTCTCCTTTGTAGATGCCGTTCGGAGTCGGCAAAAAACTGTAGGTCCCACCAATTTGTAGGGAAAAATTCAAATCGGCACACCACAAATTGGAAGAGAAGCTTGGCGCAAAAATCTCTTAGGAGGTTTATGATGATATACCTGTTGTATATCGCGCCATAGAGAGAGAGAATAACACAATACCATTTGACGCTTCTGATTTATAATTTTTTTATTTTAGACTAATGACAAAGTGCAGTTAATGAAAGCCGCTACCAAAAAAAAATTAAATAACTTTTTTTCTATTTAATGAATCTGGTTAATTTTTTTTTTATTTTGCAGATTGACTTTTACATTTAACAAAAATGGATAACTGGGACACTGAGACAAGAATTTGGATTGTCCGCCGCTATCACGCACTGGAGTCCGTAGTTTCGGTTCAAAGAGAGTATAGGCGCACGTTTGGCGGCAATCCTCCGAGCAGATGGACCATAATAAGACTTGTAAACAATTTTGCCGAGCATGGGACAGTCAACAGAAGACCTTACCATCGAAACCCTTCAGTTCGAACGGAGGAAACAATCGCTGCTGTAGCTGCTGCCATACAAAACAATCCACGTGTTTCGACAAGAAGCTTATCTGCTCAAATGGGTGTAAGCAGACAGTCATTACAGTCAATTATGCACAAAGATTTGGACTTATTCCCATATAAAAATTCAAATGGCCAACAAACTGAACGCTGCAGACTTGCCGATTCGCTTGGAATTTTGCCAGAAGATGCTTCAAATGGTGGAAGAGGATGGAAACATGTTGAACTGTCTTTTCATGTCTGACGAGGCCGATTTCGATTTAAACGGCAACATAAACAAACAAAATTGTCGAATATGGAGTGCTTCCAACCCACAGATACTCCATGAGACGGAATTGCATCCACTTCGTGTCACAGTGTGGTGTGCAGTTTCATCACGCTGCATTGCCGGGCCCTACTTCTTCGAAGAAAACGGTCACACCGTTACGGTTACTGGAGACCGTTACTTGAGCATGTTGAGAGAGTTTTTCTATCCAGAATTACGCCGAATGAGAATTTCTTTCAACTCTGTGTGGTTTCAGCAAGATGGTGCAGCTCCTCATATAGCCCAACCTGTTATGACAGAATTGCGACGAAAATTTCCCAATAAGCTGATATCCAGAAACTCCACATTCCGTTGGCCACCCAGGTCGCCTGACCTCACTGCACCTGACTTTTTCTTGTGGGGTTATTGCAAACAGGAAGTCTTCAAAGCAAAACCAACAAATTTGAATGAACTAAGGCAATCCATTCGAGAAACAATTGCGGCTATTCCTGTCTCAACTCTCCAAGCAGTAATGAACAACTTTTTGGTAAGATGCCGCACATGCATCGACGAGCAGGGGGGGCATTTAAATTCCATTATTTTTAAAACTAATTAAGCTATATTTAATAAAATTTAATGAGCTTTAACATGAATAAAAGAAAAATGAATTCCATACACTGAAAAAAAAATTATTTGAGTTTCTTAATGTAGCAAAATTCATCAGCCACCCTGTATAATAAAGCGCCAGGGTGAAGTTGGTAGAAAATAGTGCCA
The DNA here is from genome assembly GCA_949987695.1 of Merzomyia westermanni. Classification (NCBI taxonomy): domain Eukaryota; kingdom Metazoa; phylum Arthropoda; class Insecta; order Diptera; family Tephritidae; genus Merzomyia; species Merzomyia westermanni. Next base: position 43,884,334 of record OX465291.1, on the reverse strand, counting down.
ATTATGGGCATTTTTTGATAAATGTATGGTGTCCATTTTGTTATACGAAAGGCTCAAAATTTAAAAATTTTTTAAAATTTAAAAATTTTCTCTATTATAAAATTCTTAGGTCAACATTAAAAATTATTTTTTTTTAAAATAATAAACGCAGTCTTTTAGCATCTTTGTTAACACAATGCGTTCTGTCATTGTGTAATAAACTTCCATCAATAAAGATAGACTTAAGGCTTGTAGTGGATTTCGCAAATACTTAGTACTGGAGTTACGACGCAATCGTTTCGACGTACATGACTTTGAAAATTTGTTCAGAACTTGTCACATGGATATTGAAATCAAATAGAACCCATTCAGATCTAATCAAAGTGTGCTAGCATGTAACCTAGATGTTTATTTCAAGATTCTGTTTTTTATCCATTTATTGGTCATATAATAATGGAAATAGATAGTCGATTCACTCAACATAACACTATATTCAGAGATTTCGTTTCGGTTTTTCAATAAACCACAGAGAAGAAAATGACATTAAATCTTCTTTCGTACTCGCTGGCGCCAATGCGTAAGGGTCCATAAATCTTTTGAAGAATCTTTCTCTCGAATACTCAGGTGGTGTCAGTGTCCCAGCTTCTGCCCCATTAACCTTATTTATTTTCGTTCTTGGAGAGGACTTTACTTCTCGATTGCCAACTCAGTCAGAAGTAGCACTTGTTTGCGTGAGTGATTCTTAGTTGGATTTCTAGGCTGGCATTATTGTTGGTGTTAATGCTGGTTCCCAGATAAAAAACTCCAAAGAAGTTACAAAGTTATCTACGTAACTCTACCGGAGGAGTAATTAAAATATTCATTTAACGCTTCTCTTTATACGAGAAGATTAAAACTCGCTTTAAAAGTAATAATATTTTCTTCGGGACTTCTTTATTTTCCTCAATACAAGGTTATGAAAGCAATTTCTTTTATATAAAACAAAACGCTTTAGCTCTTCGGGAGAAACAATTGCCAGAAATCAGCAAAATGTGTCAAGACCTTAAGATTGACTGAATTCAATGAACTACAAAACTGCATACTCGAATAAATTCCCAAAATTCTCAAAAAAATGCAAGACTTTGATAAAATTGCTTTGTATCTTCGCAAATTTTGCGTATATTTTTAAATAAAAATTTAATGTGTCTCAAATTTCACGTTTCGATTTAAAAAAAAAAGTACATCTCTCCGCTTCCCGAAATCCTGGCTTCGCCACTGATTCCTTCTATCAATTTTTCTTGAATATCTTGAATGTGCAGACTTGGACCTGTTACAATTTTATTTTATGTAGAGATAATGTAGCTTGGTTGGCAAAACCTGAAATTTCGTTGGGAAGGATTGTAGTTATTTCTGATATTTCACTTTCTATTTTTCTACCCCTTTTAATAATCCTATATTTCTAGCGAAGTACTACATATTTTTAAAAAAACCGTTTACTTTAAAAATACCCTTATATCCCTGAGTGCAACGAATTTGTGATTTTTAAATTTAATCACCCCAGTAAAAAAGCTATTTTGCTCTCACAAAAGTTTGGGCTATAATTTTATACTAGAGTTCGCCCAGTGGTTGAAATTCAACCAGTAAACTTTATTTTATTTTTTTGCTGTATCTTTTATCCTCCTTTTTTTCTTCCTTTCTATGTCGTTCCTTTCCTCTAACATATTTTTATTTTCCTTGATTTCTTCTTTTACTCTCTTATTTTATTTTTTCCTTTCCTCAAACTTATTTTCCTTTCCCTTCCTTTCCTTTTATTTTCTTTCTTTCCCCTTCGTTTTCTTACCTTTCCTTTAATTCCCTTTCCCTTCCCTTCCTTTCATTTCCTTACCATTCCTTTCTTTCCTTTAATTTTCCTTCCTTTCCTATCCTTTCCATTCCCTTCCCTTTCCTTCCTTTCCCTTTCCTTTCCTTCCTTTCCCTTCCTTTCCTTTTCCTTTTCTTTCCTTTAATTTTCCTTCCTTTCAATTCTTTCCCTTTCCTCTATTTTCCTTTAATTTTCTTCGGTGTTTAATACTCTTTATGAGTAATCATTTATTTTATTTTTGTAAACCCTGTTTGTAGGTATCAGCAATGAATTTTACATATTTGCTCATATTTTACATTGCTTGTTTAATGTATCCAAGAAAGCAACTTTTCGTGCTCTCAGGAGAGCAGCTGACACTGGGCATCGTAGCCAGTAATTAATACAATAACAACAACTAAAGCAAAAATGCATGACACAACAGAGTATCTATAGTGCGAATACTTATTTTTCATTGGTCCACTACCAACTCTTCGCACTCACATGAGAGCCGACCACACGAATAACACAAAAACATGCATGGCAAGTCTACTCACACTACTACGGCTCTTAATTTTTTCCTACAAAGCAACTCCTCGGCCATGCTCACGATTCAGCATAGTACACAAAAAGCAAGTACACACACACACAGCGTGTCTATAGTGTGAATAAGTGAATGTGTAGTGGTGTGACTTTTATGTCAAATTTTTTATATTAAAATGATTTTTTTTTTTATTTACGGATAAAAGTACACCTCAAAATTTCCTATCTATACATATATAATTTGTATACCTTAGAATTATAGTTTAGCAGAAAACGGTTCTACATTGCATTCATCTTGTCTATTTATATATAAGATATCTAGTATCGATAAAGCCTCTACAACTAATGCTTAAGGTACTATGATTTATGCTTTCCTACCTGCTTACTAATCACATTATCAATCATTTTTCAAATAGTCATTTTATTTCTTTATTTTTTGTTTGTTTTGCAAATGTCCAACATTGTGGAGATATTAACACAAATTAAAAAAATTTATATATATTTGGATGGAGTATATAAATATATGAACTTAGTACATACTTATTTGCATCTCGCTGCGAAAATTAACGCTTTTTTATGTTTGCACATTTCAATTCAATTGAGTAGATACTTACAAAAGGAGCACCAATAAGATCGCGACACTGCAATGTGGCCTAGAAAATCGAGTTTGAGGCAAAAAGTCAATCAGCCTACAAAAAACATTAAAAGTTAGTGCTGTATGTATTGCAATGTAGTGCAAAGGAATGACGATTTTTCAAAGCAATTTTTCCCCTTTTCATACTCTCTGCAAAGATTTTTATCTACGAGCAACGTTTTTGAAATTTGAAATAATAATTTTTCTGGAACATACTAGCATTCTAGTGGTTTTTAAAATGGCAATATAACTTCATTATTAAAGGGGCACAAATAATCCTCCTGAGAGAAATAAGTGATCCTAGTCAAATTTTAGTTTATTCATTTTTTGAAATGACAATATAACTGGGTAAAAAAGGGGCACAAATAACCCCTTCGAGAGAACTAAGTGGTCAAGAGATTTTTCTAAATTATTTCTGGTGAAATCTCATAAGCTAAGATTGAAATGTAATGGATTATTCTAATGGAAGAAGTTCAACTTTTTCCCCGATACAAAATCTAGTATAAAGCAATCGATATGGACCATTGGGTAACTGTCCACGTTTTCTATTCGACTGGCTGTTTGATCAATTAGTCGATTATCAAGTGCTCTCTTGATAATCGATTTTTAATTTAATTTTTAATTGGCGGCCGCCGTCGTGTGAAGGTAGTGTTGCCGGCCTACCACACCGAAGGTCCATGGTTCGAGCCCTGGTACAGGTAACATCAAAAGTGATTTGAAAAAAGTTTTTCAAAACGGGGTCGCCCCTCGGCAGTGGTTTTGGCAAACTCTCCGAGTGTATTTCTGCCATGACAGGCTTCTCAGCAAAAATTCGTCTCCTTTGTAGATGCCGTTCGGAGTCGGCAAAAAACTGTAGGTCCCACCAATTTGTAGGGAAAATTCAAATCGGCACACCACAAATTGGAAGAGAAGCTTGGCGCAAAAATCTCTTAGGAGGTTTATGATGATATACCTGTTGTATATCGCGCCATAGAGAGAGAGTGTTGTGAGTAAATAATCGATTTTTACTCTGACCCTTTATTTTTTATTTCGATTATCAGTTTATTAGATCGCTTTTATCAATGCCTAACATAGATGTTTAACAAATCGATTGCAAGGATAACTCATTTTAAGCCATATTTTAGATAAAGCCATGGGTTGTGAATAAATGATCGATTTTTATTTAAATAGATCATTTTTTATTTTGATTATCGGTTTTTTGGTATACATTTTATCAATAGTAAACATCGATAGTAAAACTTATACATTTTAAATCGATTTTTGTGCATAGTGCCATCAGTGCGACGGTTAAAAAAAAGGTTAAACTATATACACACTACAGCTGAAAACAATTAATTTCCTATTAATCACTTCTAGTCAATCGTGATTCTAGTCACTGAACATTTTTGGTAATTATTTATTTGGGGTTTATTTTTCAAAGAAATTTATTGTATTTTTGAGTTGTAAGACCAAGCTATTTCCGTTTTATTTATTTCAACATTCATCAGTCAATTTATTTGTTTAGTTTAGTTATATGTTAGAGAGTATAATCATCATTTATAAGAATAACAATTCATATTATTGTTTTCATTGTATATACCTAAATTGTTTGCAAGTGATGTGCTTTAGTTTTGAGCCCAAAAATATTTTATATTTTTTACTCATACCCCTATAACTATTCAAAAAAAAAAAAAAAACAAGTAAGGAAAGGGCTGTCTTCAACTGTGACGAAGACTTATACCTTTCATAAATACGCATCTCCGTTTTAAGTGTCCGATCCTTACTCACAATAAGCACAAACTCTGCAAAACTGTTAATTTAAAGATACATAGCCAAAACCCCATTCATTGGAAAAATCGATTGTATGGAAGCTATATGTTATGTTGGTCCCAACTGGGTTATTTTCACTTCACCTATTACATATATAATACTAGCAACCCGCCCCGGCTTCGAACGGAAATAAAATATAATTGAATTGGAAACATACATACATACATACGTCCGAAATTTAATTATGCGAGAGATTCGTACATATGTAAAGGGTGTTTTTTTTAGGGGTATAGAACTTTGAATTGAAATAAAACACAAGAAAATCGTTTTAAGGTCCATCAATTTGGCTTTATTGGAAGGATAATTTTATGCGATTAATGTTTAAATATGATTTCGGGCATGTGGCCGCCGCGGCTGGCTCGAATAAAGCCAATTCTACAGGTCCAATTTTCAACCACTTTTTCGAGCATATGGGGCCGTATGTCGGCAATAACGCCACGAATGTTAGCTTCCAATTCCCCTAACGTTTCTGGTTTGTTGGTGTAGACGAGCGACTTCACATATCCCCAAAGAAAATAATCCAATGGTGTCAAATCACACGACCTTGGTGGCCAATTGACAGGTCCATTCCGCGAAATTATGCGCTCATCGAATGTTTCCTTCAATAAATCGATTGTGACGTGCGCTGTGTGGCATGTAGCGCCGTCTTGTTGGAACCACAACTCATCCACATTCATGCCATCCAATTCGGGAACAAAATAGTCGGTTATCATGGCTCTATACCGGTCTCCATTAACGGTAGCTGCCTCTCCAGCATTATTGCGGAAGAAGTATGGCCCAATGACTCCACCAGCCCATAGAGCACACCAAACAGTCAGTTTTTGTGGATGTAATGGCGTTTCAAGGGTCTCATGTGGATTCTCTTCACTCCAAATGCGGCAATTTTGCTTGTTGACGTAGCCATTCAACCAAAAATGAGCCTCATCACTGAACAAAATTTTGCGATGAAAATCAGCATCGAAATCAATCTCATTTTCGGCCCATACACCAAAATCACGACGCATTGCATGGTCTCGCGGCTTTAATTCTTGCACAAGCTGGATCTTGTAAGGTCGCAAGCCAAGATCTTTGCGCAAAATCTTCCATAAAGTTGATGGACAAAGCTCCAATTGCTGTGCACGGTGGCGAATCGATTCATTCGGGTCCTCTTCAACACTTTGCTCTACAGCGGCAATTGTTTCTTCGGTGCGCACTGTTCGACGTCTCTGCGGATGCGCATTATCACATAGAGTAAACGTGGTGCGAAAACGATCCATGGTTAACCGAATTAATTGCTCTGATGGACGATTATGTCGACCATAAAATGGACGGAGCTCACGGTAAACTTCGCGAACTGAACCATTATTTTCGAAATAAATTTGCACGATTTGCAAGCGTTGTTCTTTTGTCAACCTGTTCATGATGAAATGGCAAACCAAACTGAACATAAATGACATTAGAGTTGCCAGATTTGACCACAAAATGCCAGTTTTATCTCTATTCGAAAAACAAACCTGTAAAAAAAACACCCTGTACTTACATACATACGTACCAAGTTCTTTCACCATGCGATCTAATTCAACATGACTGAGGTGGGATGAGATTCCCGCATAATCGGTTGACAGCGAACGAACACACAAACAGCGTTCTTTCACCATACGATGTCGCCCCACCTCATTCATGTTGAATTAGATCGTATGGTGAAAGAACGCTGTTTGTGTGTTTATTCGCTGTCAAGTTCTAATGGCTCATTCGTTTAACAGCGAACAAACACACAAACAGTTTTTTTGGAAAAAGTGCTGCTTTTGTTTAAACAATTTTGGTTAAATAAGATATGAAACAACTATTTTTTTTGATGCAGAACGAAAGTAAATATTTCAAAGTTTAACTTCAAGTAAGTTTCATTTTAATCGGTGGATTCGTTTAGGATTTATGGCTGTATAAAAGAAAAATTTATGGTTTTTTACCACATTTTGTCCGATTGCCACGCCCCCTTTATATATTTCTTCACGTTATAATGACATAAACCTTCCTCTTCAACCAATCTATGTATTAAAAAAAACCGCATCAAAATCCGTTGCTTAGTTTTCAAGATTTAAGCATTCAAGCGGAAATACAGACAGAAAAAGTGACTTTGTTTTATAATATGTTAAGATGTACTAAATCTGCAAAAGTTTGCGTTCCTAGCTTTTTAATTGCAACAGTTATAGGCCAAAACCATTTATCGAAACTATCGATTGTGTGGGAGCTATTCGTTGTATTGCTCTGATCTTGCTGATTCAGACAAATGATTAATCTCATGCAAAATGGCGGCTCCATACCAAATGCCATCAAGATATCTCAAAAACTGAGAGACTAGTTTGCGTACAAACAGACAGACGGACATGGCTTAATCGACTCAGCTCATCGACCTGATCATTTCGGTATACTTATTGGTGGGCCTTTCTCTTCTTCTTCTCACACTTACAAATATCGGACCAAAGTTATAATACCATTTCATGTGCATGAAAGGTATAAGAAAAGGTTTATAAAGCTCTTATAATTGAAATTTTGTACGAAATGTCATTTTAAAAAGCTTTATAAACCAATTTTATTTCTTATGAGTATGGGGGTTAATGTTTTGTCTTACTTTTACTGTAATCTGAACAATTCGAATTAATCTAAGCATCGTCCATTTGATCAATTTAATATTGCGTAATCGATTTTTCGGACTGGAAGTCACATCCGTGTTCTAAACTAAATATTGTAGGCCACGTATGTTTCTAGAAATATTTATTTGATATTAAAGGGACAGATCGACGTTTGAGTGCAATGCCGCTCTATTTTAGACTTTTTTTAAGAACGTCTCATCTCAGCTGAAAATCCATTGAATTTACGGAGAGATACGCCGTTATGAAAAAAACATTTTTTTATCTTTCACTTGGCAGTCAAAATATGTTAACTTCAAAATGTTAGGAAATCAACTAATTCAGATAAATAAAATTTAAAATCTATAGAATATAATATGATTCATCCAGTGAAGCTATTAATATAAATCGAAAAAATTGTAGTGGACTTGAAAAAGTTCCCTTGATCTCCCTTTTACTTTTTATCGCTATTAAATTACTAGCAGGCCCGGCAGTAGTGCTGCCGTTTTACCGTCACTTTTCTCATCTCTAACTTTTTATTCTTTTTCCTCTACTTCTTAAGCTTTCCCTACTTCTGTATCTATTGGAATCTCGACCTTATCATTCTCGGTTCAAATCCTCTCCCCTTTCAGCACAGGTTTTTTTATAATTTTCATATTTTTTTTTTTTAAATTCATCTACATCCCGACACCTACATTCCCTTCCTTATAGACAAAATCTCAATGAAAAATTCGATCATCAGGCATGTTCAGAAAATCAGGCGATTTGAAATCGTTACCGAAATTGCGTTTCAGCGTTTTGTAAATTGCTAGAATTTATTTGAATTCGAAGTTGCCTTGAGATTTTCAAATTTGTTTTATTGCTATATAAATATAATTTGCAACTTATATTCGAATTTTCAAAGCTGTTTTCGAGTCGACAGAAGAGGACAGATCAAATCCGAACTGGACCAACTTTTTAGGGATTTTTTATTTTCTTTAAATTTTTTTATTTTTTTTTTATATTTTTATTTTTTTCTTAATATCTTCTGAATATTTTTAGTGTTTGAGCGCGGTTGGGCCCTTACCTTAAAAAAAATATATATATTGTATTTTTTGAAGTTTTATTTTATTTATTTTTTATTTCAGATTTATTTCAAGTAAAACACATTTTGTAATGCCATTTACTTTATTTGAGCTCTTTTAATTCGATATCATAGAACTACATTTTTGTTTATCTTTTTTGTTTCTCTGGCCTTTTGATAAATTTTTAATAATTATTCTAAAATACTTTCTTCTGCTCTGATGAAGCTCAGTCAAAACACTCAAAATCTCATTGAAAAAACTTTGAAAGTATATAAATATGTTTCACAGCCATCCATTATGTCTAGTCTGTGGAGCTAGCATAAAATAAATATGCTTATGTTCATTGGAATAGAAAACATATGCAAATTTATACAGATTCATAATATGCTAAGTACATTAAAAACAAAGTTTTTTTTAAAAAGTTGTTAAGCACTTTCGTGCTCTTAGTTAATCACAAGCGCCAAAATTTAATAAATTTAAATAAATATTAAATTCTTTATAGAAATCGTATAAAAACTCAAATGAAATAAGTACCATAGACTATAGTTAGTTTGCCTTTCAACGTTGCTATGCAGTGTTTAGCGAACTTTTTGTTTTATCACCCAACAAGTATTGGCGTGCTATGACGGCTTTTAATATTGGAGCTAAGCCAACAACTGCTAAATAATAATAAAAATAATGAAATATTGCGAAAATTAAAAAAGAAAAACTAAACAAACTAAATGAGAAATTTGCTATAAGCATAATGTGTGTATGCATCCATTAGGGTGTAGTATTCATACGAAAGATTTTTCTGCCTGAAAGTTTTGTAACAAAATTAATTTTTGGTAAAGTCAGCAAGATAAATCCTTAGTTACTGATAAAGGGTGTTTTTTTAGGGGTATAGAACTTTGAATTAAAATAAAACACAAGAAAATCGTTTTAAGGTCCATCAATTTGGCTTTATTGGAAGGATAATTTTATGCCATTAATGTTTAAATATGATTTCAGGCATGTGGCCGCCGCAGCTGGCTCGAATAAAGCCAATTCTACAGGTCCAATTTTCAACCACTTTTTCGAGCATATGGGGCCGTATGTCGGCAATAACGCCACGAATGTTGGCTTCCAATTCCCCTAACGTTTCTGGTTTGTTGGTGTAGACGAGCGACTTCACATATCCCCAAAGAAAATAATCCAATGGTGTCAAATCACACGACCTTGGTGGCCAATTGACAGGTCCATTCCGCGAAATTATGCGCTCATCGAATGTTTCCTTCAATAAATCGATTGTGACGTGCGCTGTGTGGCATGTAGCGCCGTCTTGTTGGAACCACAACTCATCCACATTCATGCCATCCAATTCGGGAACAAAATAGTCGGTTATCATGGCTCTATACCGGTCTCCATTAACGGTAGCTGCCTCTCCAGCATTATTGCGGAAGAAGTATGGCCCAATGACTCCACCAGCCCATAGAGCACACCAAACAGCCAGTTTTTGTGGATGTAATGGCGTTTCAAGGGTCTCATGTGGATTCTCTTCACTCCAAATGCGGCAATTTTGCTTGTTGACGTAGCCATTCAACCAAAAATGAGCCTCATCACTGAACAAAATTTTGCGATGAAAATCAGCATCGAAATCAATCTCATTTTCGGCCCATACACCAAAATCACGACGCATTGCATGGTCTCGCGGCTTTAATTCTTGCACAAGCTGGATCTTGTAAGGTCGCAAGCCAAGATCTTTGCGCAAAATCTTCCATAAAGTTGATGGACAAAGCTCCAATTGCTGTGCACGGTGGCGAATCGATTCATTCGGGTCCTCTTCAACACTTTGCTCTACAGCGGCAATTGTTTCTTCGGTGCGCACTGTTCGACGTCTCTGGGGATGCGTATTATCACATAGAGTAAACGTAGTGCGAAAACGATCCATGGTTAACCGAATTAATTGCTCTGATGGACGATTATGTCGACCATAAAATGGACGGAGCTCACGGTAAACTTCGCGAACTGAACCATTATTTTCGAAATAAATTTGCACGATTTGCAAGCGTTGTTCTTTTGTCAACCTGTTCATGATGAAATGGCAAACCAAACTGAACATAAATGACATTAGAGTTGCCAGATTTGACCACAAAATGCCAGTTTTATCTCTATTCGAAAAACAAACCCGTAAAAAAAACACCCTATACTATAGCACTTGCGTGCTTAGCACTTTGAATAAAATAAAAACAAGCGATTGACATGTGGCACCAAAAGTTCGTTGATGAGTAAAGTGTAACAGCTTTAGAAATAAATCTATTTGAAAAGTTATGGAGTTTGCTTTTAATTTTTTACAGATTTTCTATTTATAATATAACATTCATACACCAACTTTTAAAAAAGATTAGTATGGAAAACAAAAAGTGCTTAAAAGTAGCTGAGAGTTTGTAAGCGAGCTTTGGTTCTGTTCAGTCGTAACTACCGAAAATTTATAAATCTAAATAAAAGCTGCCACTCAATTTGCTTGGAAAATTTTATTAAAATAACACACCCTAAGGTATGTATTATGTGTTTAAGTATGTTTGACTCTTTTTAAAAATATTGCGGAATATTTTGGGCTATAGCACTTTTTGTTTAGCTAATTTTTTTTTTCTACGCTTATTAAAATTTTGCTTAATTAAAATAGTTGCTAAATTTCCCACTTTTCATATCGCACATACAACTTTAGCAAACCGAAAAGCATTTTATTAGAGACGAAGATCTGTAAAAAAAAAATTTGGTATTTAATACTTAGTTGAAATTTTTTAAATTTTTATTTACACGGTTTGACAACACAATAACAGTATGAACTTTATTTAATCCTTATACTGATGTAGCGTTAATATTTACAGAAGAACTGTGGTTAATTAATTAGAAAAATTAATAAGTGAAAAAAGAGAATTTGAAAAACTTGTCGAGGCTTAAAATTAGAATTCCTTTGCATCCATAGAAGTCGTTGTTGAAATGAGAATCACATAACCAACATACCAACAACCATAGAACTAAGTTGTTAAATAATGGCTAACTTAATTCTGGGGCTTGTCGCAGCTTTTTTCTAAGCTAATAACAGTTTGAAAAAAATAAAATAAAATAAATAAAACAAAATAATAAAAAAATAAAATAAAGTAAAAAAAAAAAAAAAAAAAAAATAAATAAATAAATAAAAATAAAATGAAAAAAAAGAAAGTCAAATAAAATAAGATGAAATTAAATAAAATCAAATTAAATTAAAAAAAAAAGAAATAAAACAAAATAATAAAAAAATAAAATAAAGTAAAATAAAATAAAATAAAAAGAAATAAAATAAAATTAACAAAAATAAAATAAATTAAAATAAGATAAAATAAAATAAAATAAAACAAATCAAAACTAAGCAAAATAAATAAAAAGAAAATAAATAAAAATAAAAGTAAAATAAAAAAATAAAGTAAAATAAAATAAGATGAAATTAAATAAAATCAAATAAAATTTAAAAAATGAAATAAAATAAAATAAAATAAGACAATATAAAACAAAATAAAACAAAATAAATAAAAAGAAAATAAATAAAAATAAAAATAAACTAAAAAAATAAAGTAAAATAAAATAAGATGAAATCAGATAAAATCAAATAAAATGAAAACAAAAATGAAAAAAAAATAAAATTAAAAAAAAAATTAAATAAATTAAAATAAGATAAAATAAGATAAAATCAAATAAAATGCAATAATATTGCTGAAAAACTCTTAGACAAACTCTTTCAAAGAAAATTGAGTCAAAATTTTTGGAAAATCTTAAGTTTTGTGTACTCAACGTGTTTTTAAACAATTCCGTTGTACGGTCCGAGTGTGTGTCGCTTGCCTTGTATTGGTGCTGGGGGCGTTTGACATTTTTTGGGTGCCATTGGCAAGGGTTCAAAAGGTGTAAAAGGGTATTGGGCTGTTTAAACATACACTGGGTATAAGCGCTTTATTTAGGACTAGGATATGGACTTTCGAATTATACTCTGCCTCGGCTACCAGATCAGATGTAATAGGGCTACTAGATAAATGTACTGTGCTAAGGCCAAGAGTTAATAGATCAATTGATAGTCTTCCGAAAGAACGTTGTTGGCGACAAAGCTAATTTTACTTGACTTACAAATTCAATTGGAAACTTTTTTGTTCTTAGACAGGCGGTCAACAGTTACAGTATCGAAATGACAAAAAAAAGTAAATTTCGAAAAGTGGATTTAGCAGGTTTACACTCTAAGCCGCTGATAAGGTGAAGTTACATTGTAGTGCGAAGTGAAAGTATTTCAAAAATACTTTTTGAAATCATTTCCCTTCTTGACCCACTGAAATCAATGCAGTTCGTCTTCAATAAGTTTATTGTAAGTCGAGACAAATATACCAATCGCTCATACCCAAAAGGTAAATCTGCATAATACAATTTTCCCATAATATGCATGCATGCGTCGAAATACCAATAAAAATTTAATTAAAATGTAAAAACTGAAATGCAATGCAGAAAAAAAATTTGAATGGCATACCAACGAACTGAATCGAAGTGTAATGAAATGAAGTGAAGCAACAACAAAATGTAATCAAAGCAATTTCATAAGCACAATGACCCCAAAAATAAAAACAAACAAATATGCAGTACAGTATGTAGTAGTATAGGCGGCATATTAGGGTGAGCCGATTTATTTTCTGGGTTAACGATTTTTCACATATTCGAATAGGAAAGATAAAGATCTCACCCAATGAGTTCCTTTTCAGTAAAAACAATATATGCTCGAACAACCAAGCAGCGATTCAAGCCTTATTGCGGTAACAACAAAAAAAAAATTTTTTTTTTTTAATTCAGTCGTATATAATTTTTGAAAACGGTTTGGCAGCTCTTCATTAGACCGCTAATTTTCTTTAAGATGATCTATTTATCATTTTGTCTAGGCTGATTTTTGTATCTTTTCAAAATTTCCGATGTAAAAAACGTGAAATCATAAAACCACACCCATGTTTGAAGCTTGGTTACTGTGCAGCGGCTCCATTCACACATTTTTGGTGGGGGATTAAATTTTCTACAAAACTTTGGCAGTTAGGGTTTTTTACATCAATAGTTAGGCAGTTTTAAATCAAAATAAGATCAGTGCTAAAAAATCTAAACTAGCGATGATAGATCTCTTAAAAATAAATTTTAAAAATCTGAAAGTTTTACAGTATTTTTGTGTCACCCTTCTGGAAAACAATATCAATATAATTTCCGAAAAATATAATTTTTTTGTCCAGTCTAATGTGCATACAATATTCCTGCACGTATTTACATCCATAATTATGAATATATAAGAGAGCAGAATGTTTTCGCCAAGAATAAATTTAATGTGGAATATGACTAACATACAACGCAACTACTTTGTATGTTTCACTGAGTAAATAACTGTCGTCTGACGTATGAGCGTTGATTATCGCATGAATGATGACGTAGTGGTGACGGTTCGCTGGTAACGACAGTGCCAGTTGTATACAAGTGGTTGTTTATGTGCCTGGCAAGCTGAAGAGGGTAGCAGAGGGCAGAAAAAAAGACTGAAATGTAAAAGGTACAGTTTTTTGGGGATAGGGGTCATTATAGCAAGAAGAATAAGAAAATAATTGTATGTTATAATATTTTATGTATATAAATATAGAATTAAAATTTTCAATTAATTAAAACTGCCAATGACTTTTTATAAACCATACTGTAGTTTTGCATAACTCAGCGTCATCCTCTTAGATGAATCGGGATAAGGGGAATTTCCAATGACAAAAGTGATGAAAATATTAGTTTGAAATGTGTTATTAGTCTTTCAGTCATGATTTGTATGAATTTTCAAATTTAATGCAAGATTTGAAAATCATTTCTGAATATGCAACTTTGTGTATGAACTGATAGTCTACAAAGTGCCAATCTCAAGAATCTTAACACTTTTGTTGACTTTTGGGAATTTTTTTTTTATACATAGCATTTGGTATTTTCTTCCATACACGGCTAAAAATTTTAGCCTAAATTTTAAACCATTCGTCGGTTTGAACAATTTCTTAAGCTTGAAACACAATACGAAAACGCCGCGAATAACCGCCCGGCGCTGTCATTTCTCAAATTACGTCCAACTATTAAGCACAATAACGACGGGAGCGAAATTTTTTTATTTTGTTACATTATTAGAGTGGCCATATGAAAGAAAAAAAAACCAAGATAATGAAAACTCTGCCAAGAACACCTTTATAACTTTTAAACGATTATAAATATTACTTTTCCCCTCTGGATTATAATTACTGTGCCCATGACGCGTCTTTTGATCGACAGTTTTGAAGCGTTTTAATAGTTGACGTAGGATGTAAAGTATTACCCAAAATTTTAACAAAAAAATTTAAAATTTTTTGAACTTAGAAAAACACCTTTGGCCACCACCGCCCGGCGGCAACGATAGAAATAAATTTATCGTCGCAAAATGCTTCGGGCGAATATTTGGCTTGATTTTGATTGTGTTCAATTTCATGTAATTAAACAGTTTCTATTTTGACAAGGCGATGTTCGCAGCGTTTTCTTTTTGTGTTTCAAGCTTTAATTGTTATGACATTTCTGGTTTAAAATTTAAACTCTTTTCATTATGCTCATTTTCTCTAAAACTGGCATAATTTAAATTCAAAACCAAATTTTGTTTGGATATATATGTAGCCTAAAAAAATTTTTAAGTTATGTTAAAATTCTTAGCCGTGACATTTATGACATTTCTTTGGAATAAATTCCCAAAGATAAACTGCATATCCAGAAAATATTTTCAAATTCTTGTCGCTTCGCTGCGTGAAAGAACTTAACAGACTGTATCCCATTTTAATCTTTGTAGCGTTTATTGCAGCTCTCATTATCACCTTTAATTTGATACCCATTTTGTACCAACATATTTTGGTTCACCCTGGTCCATATATTGGTCGATAACTCCGGAACCGGTCAAGTTATCGAAACAGAGAGTATCTAAGATTTTACTGTGGACGTCTAATAATAAAACTCTGGAAGTTGCATTCAATTACATTTAGCAGTTTTTGAGTGATGCGCGCCCAAACATACAGACAGACAGACAAAATTTCTAAAATCTGTTTCTTTGCTTTCTATTGGCTCAGTAATTTTTCCCCCATTAATTTTTCTTGAATATCTGCAATGTACAGACACAGAAATGCTAAAATTTGAAAATCGATCTGAATGTTAAAATTTGGTTTCACCACAGCTTCCATTTTTACATACAAATAAATTTAAAAAATATGCTACACTAAAATCTCAACGTTCTTTTTAAATCCTAGAATTTTTACTTTGTTTCAATAAAATTTGACAGGCTAGAAAACTATACGTATAGTAGGTTTTCTGCTTTAAATAATTAAAGAATTTTTTTTTTTAGTTTTTTAAAACTTTTTTTAATTTGTCAAATTTTTTTTTTAATTTAAAAATTTTTTTTTTTTGATTTTTAAAACTTGAAAAAAAATTAAGCAGCTCTTATAATTCAACATTTTTTATGGAAATATCATTTTATTTTTTATGAATATGCAGGTTATTGTTTTGTATTATTTTTACTGGAATTAAATAATTAAGAGCGTTGAAAATTTATTTGTGAACAATTCGAATCTGAAATAGTAAAATCGAAACTTCGCCCATTATTTAGTTATTTTCTCTTGTACTTATTATCTGAAATGTTTTTCTATGACTAAATGTTATTCTTGTTTTTTTAGGCTAGTCCGATCTAATTATTGTTTAATGCAAATGTATATATTTTATTATTTTACGCGAAGTTTCGCTAAAAAAATTTTAGCTTCTTCAGGGGTATTTTGACGGATTTTCACTTAATTTAAATCATAAATACATCATAAATTGCCAATACATCATATAGGCATTTTGCATACGAAAAAATGTATTAAACAAAAACCGGTTATTTTAGTTAAAAACCGATTTTTTACAGAATTAAAAAAAAAAAAACAAACTAAACAAAAGTTTTGAATTTTTTTTCCTTTTTAAATAATTTTTTTCTTTTTTAATTTTAAAAATTTTGTTTTTTTTATTTCTCCAAAAACTTTTTTTAAATTATTCAAACTTTTTTTAACCACGTCGCGCCGAAAGTTTATACTACATATTTATACGATTTTTAAATTAGAGTTGTATAAGGAAAATACTGAAATTCAGATGATAGTATCCAATAGTTAAACAAATTTAATTCCGATTGTGCTATAGTTATGAAACGAGTTATAGCCCAACTTCTTTCAAGTTAGAGCCAGGATGATACCCTTCGTTGCGTTTTTTAATACCTAACTTACAAGCTTTTTCTAGAGCTTTTAATTTTAGAAGACGATTTCAGGTCAAACTTAATTTTTTATGCCAATGAAATTTTGTTTCTCAATTAAGAAAGAACTGAGACTGATACTAACTTTCTTATCTCTCTTTGTCTCTCATAAGCAGTATTCTATAACTTTTTTTTTGTCATGTTTTTTCAAAGCTCTAAGTCATTCCCATTGAAAACAGTAGCTCTTATGTGTCTGGCACGACATATGTTACGAATCAATTAAGCTAATTGCGCTAAGCAATAAATGCATCTTATGATTGAGTGTACAAATATTCCCTTTGCGACGTTGACGCTGACTCACCCTGGATACTGCTACAAATATACCCATTTACTATCTAACATTTTTCGCAACAAAATCTTTTATTCCATTAAATTTTAATTTTGCGTTAGCTTCATACTATGAGTAAGTACTACGTAAGCTCTCACAGTACTAGCTTGGAAACAGCAAATGTCCTTACACCACTGAATTATTTTATTTCGTCAGTAAGAGAATTTAATGGATTAAACTAGTAGCAGAGTTCAACTGCGTTCGGACTATGAGGCATAGAAATCGTAGCAAATAACGGAGATAAACCTAATAAAATTTTATTTCCGTAGGAGGTTTATATATACCAATTAGAGTGCGCCCAATGGTCAATAGTTCGCTATAAATCAACTCCAAATTAATTTAGGGATGCTGTCAACACTTCTTTTCTTATAACCCAAATTTATTTTTTGAACTCTAACAAACGTAGTAAATTTCTTGAAAAAAGTAGTACATCTACTCCAAATGTAGTAAATTAGTAACCCTGGCACACGGTTTTTTGTGATAGCATGAACTTATATAAATTGCATGGAGTTACGAGGATTGACACAACAAACGGACAGATATCAGATTGAGGGAAAATGTGTTGGGTGAGACAGATTACGATCTAAGTAGATTAGTTGATGATTTATTAACACATTTTTGTACAAGAAGAAGCATATCTAATGAAAGTAAAGAGAACGTGTGTTTTAAACTCTGCATATGTTTATATGGGAATATATAACTCTTAAAGATTTTATAACATTTAGAATTATATATTAATTAATTATTTATCTACATGTGAATGATTTTATTTTGCGGCAGAATTTTTGAAGGCAAAAGCATTTTAACTTATTACAACCAGAATTAGCCATTGAAAGTGGCCAACTGCGAGCCACATTTATGTGGTGTGAGCTAAAAAACAATATCACCCCACATATAGTACTTATGTATGTATATTAAAACGGTACTATGTTTACTGTATGCATTTACTTAGGTTGTATGAATTCTAATAAACAAGTCAGTACACTAATTTAACTCAAACGAAACGGGTCGTGTGTTCTTTTTTATTTACGTACAGTATCGCGCATCAATAAGACAGTATAGCTACTATTTGAGAACGGTTGGCCTAGGGTGCAGCATCACAAACGACATGGGTCTGAACTCATTTTATTTTATTTAATTAAATGAAACCAAAAAAAAATTATACAAAATCCATCTGCAAATATTTAAATAGAGGCTAGTTCTGGATGAGATAAGACAAGACTTAATTATAGCTGCCTGAACGTCGCTTAAAGCAATCACTGAAGATACAAGTAAAAACCTTTAAATGAAGCCTTCCGCCCAGTAGTTCGGCAGTTAGAACAATGGCTACAAAATAGTCTCTATTCCTGGTTCTTGGTCTTGGCAGCAAATAGGTTGAGCTGTCCTGACTCCCTGTGGACCACTTCCTTGTAACTGGTCGATGTTTGTACATTGCAGATATTCAAGAAAAATTTATAAGAGGCATCATTATTGAGCCAATATAATTAAAAGCAAACATTTTTAAAAGTCTTGTCTGTTTTTACTTCTGATTGAACGCACATCACTCAAAAACTACTGAATGAAATTTTGTGCAACTTTCGCCGTAACATTACTAGTCGTCTAACTTAAGGTTTAAGATATCCCTTATTTCGATAACTCTACCAGTTTCGGAGTTATCGACCAACATGTAGGCCAGCCTGACTAAAAATGTGTTAGTACAATATTGATAATAAAAGAAAGGTGCTAATAAGTGCTGCAATAAGCGATGTGATTAAGTTCCATATCTCAATTGGTTTCGGAGATATTATGATTAAAACTGATCTCAGTATATTATAAACAGTATATTTTAAGACGAAGCGTGGCCTAGGGTTTTGGTAAAAAATCCTGCAAAATTTTCACATCCAGCACTACATCTATTTGTGCTGATAGTTTTTTCTGTTAAAGCTGCAAATCCGGCAGCTCGTCTTGGGTCTTAACAGTAAACTGTGACACGCAATAGGTTTCTTATAGCATTCTCAGCAATTTTTGTATGAAAAACAATACTGGTGAGAGGGTGTTGGAATCAAAGCTGAAACCACCGTTGTATAGCTTTCACCTTAGTATTATCAGCGTCCTATATGATAGCGTAGACGACTTTGGGACTCAGACCATATTTTTTATGATTTATAGGAAGGGCGACCAGTCTCATCAGGGTGTAGGAAACAAGGGACTTATAACATAAAAAACTTTAATTACCCAACCAAGTCTATGCGATTCTTGCCTAAGTCTTTAATTCCCTAATTCTCTCGAGAGCATAGTTTGTTGTTGTTGTTGTTGTAACGACAAAAACACTTCCCGAAGGTTTTGCGGAGCGCTGTCGAACTGACAGTCCTTGACCGGATACGAATCCGGTACGCTCTGGTACTCTCTTGCGGTACTGCCCGACTGTCGTGGTAGTGATTTGATATGACAGTAAGGAAGGGGAGATGGGTAATGGGAGGTGAGAGGCATCATATCCGTAGATCAACCATCGAGTTGCACGTCATTACCTTTGTGCATATTAGTCGCCTCTTACGCCCGGTATGTCTACCTCGGGCATATTTTAAACCCCTAACACGCAGGGGTAAGAGCATAGTTTCTTTTTTCTTTCTTTGAGGAAACCTTATTTCCTTCCACTCTAGCACTTCCGCACGTGTATAAATTTGTTCACCTTGGCAACCTTGGTAATAAAATTAAAACCAACATAAAACGTCGAGTGGAAAAAATACAATTAGGAAACACAAATAAGAATGAAAACTTAGAAAATTGTTGACAAGTGGGCTTGCTCTCATGGTCAATGAGCTGCTTGACGATATAAAATATAAATTTGCTATACTTTCCATTAGGGTGGCGCAAAATTTTAATCGATTTAATTTACTATTTTCGTGGGGCTGGCTCTTATAAAATTCTAATAATTCGCTAAATAAATTGATTGAAATACAAATTCAAAACAAAAAAAAACAAATAGGGAAGAAAAATAAAAGTTAAACTTGAAGAATTACGTGTATGGAAGCGAGGTGTTTTTATGCATTATTATAAATTAAATTTATTAATTGATAGAACTAAGTACGTATTAAAAATAAGTTTATGAACGAATGGCAACTCTTTTTTTTTACAAAAACGATATCTCTTTACTCATATACGGGGTGAACCCTTTGATTCGATACCTCAAGTTTCACAATCAAGGTATCGATTAGGTCAAAAAGAATTAATTGACAGGTGACAGCGCCTTTTCTGAAAGTGATATGTTATAGGCCAAAACAGTTTACAATCCAAACAAACTTTAGCGTTAAATTGAGCTTTTTTAATCCCTTCAAAGAGAAATCCAAAAAACAAATATAAAACAGATCTGTCAAAAAATCCATCATGATCACACTGTCAAATGGCGGAAGTGGTTCATGCATATGGTAAACAAGAATAGAACTAGGAGTTTAGATGACATCAAAACCAGCGTATTGTTAACTTAATGGTTAGCAATGCGTGCCAACATTTCTCTGATGAAGAAGCCTTAATTGACAGGTGACAGCGCCTTTTCTGAAAGTGATATGTTATAGGCCAAAACAGTTTACAATCCAAACAAACTTTAGCGTTAAATTGAGCTTTTTTAATCCCTTCAAAGAGAAATCCAAAAAACAAATATAAAACAGATCTGTCAAAAAATCCATCATGAACACACTGTCAAATGGCGGAAGTGGTTCATGCATATGGTAAACAAGAATAGAACTAGGAGTTTAGATGACATCAAAACCAGCGTATTGTTAACTTAATGGTTAGCAATGCGTGCCAAAATTTCTCTGATGAAGAAGCCTAGCAGCTTCCGAAATGGATCTATAAGAAAAGCTATGGCAGTTGTCTCTAAACATTTTTCCTACTCTATTCAATCAAAGAACTTTTAATAATTAATTACAAATGATTATTAAAAAATAAAAACAATACTAATTTTCATAAAAATTCAAAAAGGGGAAAATTATTATTCTTGGATACTCAAAAACAAAAAAGATATTTGAAGTGGTCAAGCCGTTCTTATGTTATGGTGTAACTAACAGATAAAAAATTTATTTTTGAACAGTTGGCAACCCTTTATTATTATATTCCTGACAAAGGTAAATCGAACAATTAAGAAAGTCTAAGTTCGGGTGGAAACGAACATTATAAACTTATTAGTGATCTATTATGGCATACCAATTTACGCAGGTCTATTTTAATACTTTTCATATTATAAAACCAGCTGATTGTTTTCCATAAAACACTTCTGTTATGGGTCTTGCGGCGTAAATTAATTTAAAAAAATATAAATGTATGGCGCGATATACAACAGGTATATCATTATAAACCTCCTAAGAGATTTTTGCACCGAGCTTCCCCCAATTTGTGGTGTGAAGGTTTGAATTTTTTTCTACAAATTGACGGGACTTACAGATTTTTGCCGACTTCGAACGGCATCTACAAAGCAGATGAATTTTTTGCTGAGAAGCCTTCCATAGCAGGAAGACACTCGGAGAGTTTGCCGAACTACTGCCGAGGGGCGACCCCGTTTTGAAAAACTTTTTCAAACCACTTTTGATGTTACCAGTCCCAGGACGCGAACATTGGACCTTCGGTGTGGTAGGCCGGCAACACTAACGTCACACCCTACCAACAACTGCTAACCACATTTTTTTTTCAAAATACCAATATATGCAAATTTTATGTTTGAAAAATTTGCGTTCAAATAGACAGACGGACGAAGAGACGGACATTGCTAAATCGACTCAGCTCATCGTCCTTATTATTTCCATTTACTTATTGATAGGTCCATCTTTTCTTATTCGCATACTTACAAATATTCATGTTCATGGAAGGTATGAAAATCAAAAAAGGTATATAAGTTCCCTATGGCAGTGGGGTATTAACAACTTGCCCGCATATTTTGCTTGTGTGTCATCCGATTTACTTAATTTTTGGCAGCAGTATACTACTTGGTATTGAGAAGCAGCTGACCAATTTTAATTGAAATATCTAGTTCAAACTACAAGCAATCACCTTTAAAAATAGCAGAATTTTTATGCTGAAAAGTGGCCGGTGCCACACCTACTCCCAAAAATCCACAAAATTTTTTATCGGTTGAGTTTTGCATAAAAAGCTTATTATGTGTGCCAGATCTTATTGATATAGCTTGCATGGTTATTAAAATATCGCGTTTTACATTTTACAAACAAATTTTTCAGAACTGGGCGTGGCCGTTGACCGAATTTATCTATTTTTACAACAAACAACATTTTCGCCAAATATCGTTTCGATAAATGAATTTTTGGCGGAGTTATGGCATAAAAAGTTTTGTTAAATAATCCACTATAAAAGGGGCGGGGCCACGCCCATTTTCAAAAATTTATATTTTTCGACTTTCTTCGTCCAGGACACTTTGAAAGTGAAATATAAATTATATAAAGCTTTTGTACGCAAAAGTTATTGCCTATTAAATATATATGTGGTCGTTTTCAAAGTGTTGCGTATAAAAGTGGGCGTGGTTCTTAACTGCTTTCGCCTATTTTTTTCAGGAACATACCTTGTATTAATTATTATATATATTATTAATATGTGTGCTAAATTTCGTTTCGATAACTTGAACGGTTTTTGATTTATGATTAATATTATTTCTAAATTCGTCTTATTCAAAAGTGGGCGGTGCCATGCCCGTTTTTAAAAATTTCTTGAACGTTAATGTACACAGCAAATTTTATTCTTATAAGTGTTTCATATTCTGAATAATCACTTTTTTTGTATTTTTGAAAATATTCTATATATAAAAAGTAGGCGTGGCTATCATCCGATTTTGCCAATTTTAAATAGCGCTCGGATATGAGTGCCAAGGACCCTGCATACCAAATTTCATTCAGATATCTCAAAATTTACTTAAGTTATCGTGTTAAAAGACTGACGGACGGACATGGCTTAATCAATTTCTTTTTTCCTCCTGAACATTTTGATATGCATAAGCCAATAACTATCTAGATCCGTTTATGCCGTTACATACCACCGTTACGCGACTAAAGTTAATATACCTTGTGTATGTAGCGCTACTAGGTATAAAATAAAAAAATGATTGCAAACGGTAAAATCTTGCTGTAACTAACATATTAAAAATTAATTTTTGAACACGTGGAAACCTTTTTCATAAAACTTATATTTAATACGTATTTTCTAGTTAAACAGGTTTACTTAAACAAACTCAATTGCGCGCTAAGCATATGGCACCACAAATTCTTAAGTTCAGCAGTAAAAATAAAATTGTGTACAGGTGGCAACCCTTTTTTATAAAAGTTAGTACATAAACAGGACAAGCCTTTCCCACGACATCCCACATTTTAGATTAAAGGAGTCTATATTTAGAGAGGTGGCAATTAAAGTGGTAGTGTAGCGAATGCAATTGGTTTTTCCAATCTCTAAGAACGTATCCGAACATTTTGTGCCACCCTAATAAAAAGTCCGTCTATGTATTTATGTTTTTATTAAGTTATATGTGCCAAATCGGCATGCATATATAAAGGATATTCCTAACGCATGGTTACACAGAACACAAATACAGTACAAGTCAAACACGCACCACTCACCCAGCCTATTCATTGCTAACAAACTAAGCACTTGCTACACACCTCGTAATGTTAGTTGACAGTAAAAATAATATTTAAAAATAACACAAAACGACAGTTGCAAAACAGAAATAGTTTAAACTAAAAAAAAAAGTTGCCTTTGACATAAAAGCAATTGCGTCTCGTAAATAAAAGATGAGACTCGCATATGAATGGTTGACAGGTAAGAAGCGAAAAGCAGAAGAACCAGCAGTGAGTCAGTTAGACACACACAGAGACAGACAACGTGGCTTGTAAGTTAAATCGAGTGAGTTTAGGTCAGGTGTACGGGGTCACATGCGCACTTAAAAAACATTTTTTTTCTTCGAGTATTTGAATGTCAAATGTTTTGGCTTTGAGAACATGATTGTTGGTTGCATTTAAACAGAAATGAATTGAAGAAGTTGAAGAGCGCGTTCTCTCATCGAGCGCATGTTATGTGCTGTGCCTGCTTTTCAACTTTAATTTAGCGTGAACTTCGCAAATTAGGAAAGTAAATAACGCCTTGGAAAATAATAAGCAGATATATAGAAAAGAAAACACAAGTGGAACAGAATTTTTGTGTTGAAACTGGATTTGAAAAGCGATTGCCAAGGTTAGAAAATATTTAAATACTTTTTAAACAAAAGCTGAGTAATTATAAACCATTTTGTGAATGAAAGAAATTACAATAAGTGGATCTGATGTATATATTTCCATAAGTATTAAAGTATTTGAATTGCAGTGTAAACTTGTAAATGAAATTAAGATTAAAGTGCTTGGGTGACCGACAGTGTTCGGACTTCTACCCACAAAGTAGTAGATCTACCACACTTTTAACCTACTAAAAGATAAGAAATTATTGAACTAAAGGAATCCATATCGAGTGATATCTCTCATCTTATCAGTAGCTAAGGCACATGAAACCATTCTGCCTCCTCATTCGGACTGACCTCGAGTTAGTAAAATCCATTACACAATAATCAATTTCTTTTTGTTTAGAGATATACCGATACAAAATATCTGTGATTCCTTTTCTGCGTCTTCCAATCCGTTAATTTCCTCGCTGTTAATTTATTTTACTTTCCTTTTCTATATACTAATTCCCTTTCGTTATTTTCTCTCTTTCGTTTCCTTTCTACACCAAATAGTAATACTGTTCGTGTTTTTATTTTTATTTCTCAAGTATTTTCTTGCTGTTCATTTCCATACCGTTTGTTTCCTTTTCTTTTAGTTTATTTTCCACATATTTCTTTTATTTCCTTTGCTTTCCCGTTTATTTAATAAAGCAGGTTCCGTTCGTATTTATCTTATTGTATTTTCTTTTTTATTTTATTTTATTTTACTTTATTTTATTTAACTTTTATTTTTTATTTTTTCAATTTATATCATGATATTTTTTCTTTTATTCCATTTTATTTTATTTTGTTTTATTATATTATATTTTATTTTATTTATTTTATTTAATTTAATTTAATTTAATTTTATTTTATTTTATTTCATTTTATTTTATTTCATTTCATTTTATTTTATTTTATTTTGCTTTATTTTATTTTATTTCAAATTATTTTATTTTATTTTTATTTATTTTATTTTATGTTATTTTATTTTATTTTATTTTACATATTTTTGTAAGTATAACGAGCTCAAGACCAGTTGATAATAATTCTTAGTTAATTATTATTATTTTTGATTAGAGGAAAAATTGAAAGCAACAAACATATACAGGCTATAGTTATAGTACTATTTCGAAAACAGCCACGATTTCTCGTCAGACTAATTCGTATAGTTTTGCTATTTCAGAGGATCTTGTGGAGAATCGAACCCACTCACTCTGATTGCCAGCAGCATAGCCTATGGGTTAGGCAGCTGCGCTGGCAATCAGAGTGAGTGGGTTCGATTCTCCACAAGATCCTCTGAAATAGCAAAACTATACGAATTAGTCTGACGAGAAATCGTGGCTGTTTTCGAAATAGTACTATAACTATAGCCTGTATATGTTTGTTGCTTTCAATTTTTCCTCTAATCAAAAATAATAATAATTAACTAAGAATTATTATCAACTGGTCTTGAGCTCGTTATACTTACAAAAATATGTAAAATGAACAGACCGTAAAACCAACAACAAAATTATTTTATTTTATTTTATTTTATTTAATTAAATTAAATTTTATTTTATTTTATTTTATTTTATTTTATTTTATTTTATTTTATTTTAATTTATTTTATTTTATTTCATTTTATTTTATTTTATTTTATTTTATTTTAATTTATTTTATTTTACTCTATTTCATTTTATTTTATTTTATTTTATTTTATTTTATGGTGATTGTTGTTGGAGCAAAGCTCCAACATAACGTTGTAATTTTTCCTCTAATATCAATTAACAAACAAACATAAAAATTCGAGCTTTGCTCCAACAACAATCACCATAAAACTGTTCTATGAACGCGCCTAAAAATATTCCGCTTTCCTTGAGTTGACACATAAAATATATGTAACAAAGAATGTATAAAAGGAATAAGCAAATGGCACATTAAAGTAAAAATGCATCGTGACGCTACAGGGCATCATAGCTTAGTTGTTAGAGTACTCTAACAGCGGCTTTATTTTATTTTCTTTTATTTTTATTTTATTTTATTCTATTTTATTTTATTTTGCTTTATTTCATTTATTTCATTTCATTTTATTTTATTTTATTTTGCTTTATGTTATTTTATTTCATTTTATTTTATTTTATTTTTATTTATTTTATTTTATGTTATTTTATTTTATTTTATTTTATTTTATTTTATTTATTTTATTTTATTTTATTTTATTTTATTTTATTTTATTTTATTTTATTTTATTTTATATTATTTCATTTTATTTTATTTATTTAATTTTTTTTTTTATTTTTTTTTTTATTTTATTTTTTTTTTATTTTATTTTATTTTGTTTATTCAATTTTATTTTATTTTATTTTTAATATTTTTTATTTTATTTTATTTCGCTTTATTTAATTTAATGATTTTTAATTTAATTTAAGTTTTTTTAATTAATTTTATTTTTTTTTTAATCACCTTACTTTTTATTTCGCTTTATTTTATTTTATGATTTTTAATTTAATTGAATTTTTTTTTTTAATTAATTTTATTTTATTTTTTAATCACTTTAGTTTTCAAAATTGTTACCTTTTTTAACTCAATTTCAAAATTTGTGTTTGTTACATTTGCTGTTATATTTTAAAAATAGCATGAGAAAAAATGGTGTAGTCATTAATTAAAAAGGGACGCCTGCTAGAAAAATTGGCATCCTTAATACAAACATACAACTGTCACCCCTGGCAAAAAAAAGGGTCATTAGCCGGTTAATTAAGAGATTTTCTCTCCAAATTTTAACTTGCATAAAAAGCGAAATTGCATTGTACATATGTGCATTTCTTCATAATCCATATAAAGAGATTTATTGGCGAGGAATTGCTGTTAAGGACCGAAAAACATAGTGGAATGCAGCTTTTAACGCTTTTCGAAAAGTCATTCATTACTTTTTAGCGTGATTAATTTGTGCTTTTTTCACCAGATGTATTTTATCACACACAACCGATTCAATTACAAATTATTAGGATATTTACAATAGGGTGTGCCTTCTTCCCATCAAAATCTTAAAATTTTTTCTAGAAAGTTTTTGAAAACGCAGTTTTGTAGAACAATCAATTTAAGTACCACAGAATGCAAGTTAGAACTCGCTCTAAAATTACCCCGAATTCAGAGATTTTTCAAAAATTTTCTAGAAATTCTGCCAAAAGATTTAAAGATTTGATGGCCATTTTTTAAAAGCTTTCCTGAACTCTGGGTAAATTTTTAAATTTCTTTTTATGTGGTTTTTGCCATAGAACGATATCCATTTTAATTTCGATACTATTATATTGAGCACAGCTGATAAAAAAAAAACATTTCAAAATATATATATTTATATTTGTGCCCACTCTTCACACGAAATTTAGAATTCAAGCCTAAACATATAAGATTTTTCCTCAGATGATATATGACTTTGTCAGTGTTTGTAGATATATGTACATACATGTGGTTTTGGTATTGTATTCACAGAAACTTACCGCATATTTTCTAAATTTAAGTTGCCATGAAAACAGATCTAGTTACCGGTGCAATATTATATATGTAGACACTTACCTGAAAGTAGAAAAAGAATAATTGTATTTGAAAATTAATGGAACTTTTTAGGATGTAATTTTGAGAGAAATTATGTTAAGAATTCTTCGAAGAATTTCAATTTTTATTTGCTAGACTTGGAAAATAATAATGTTATTATTTTTTAAAGTAGCCGATAAAGTTTCTTTTAACGAAAGAGAAAAAATAAAATTTTGAAAGTTTTCGGAATTCGAAATACCTTCTTAGGTACGAAAAAACATGCGTAAAACGAATTCCATTTGAATTTCGAAGTTTTTATTTGATGTTCGAATGTTTTCAAAGTGATAGTAATAATTTATTTTGCTAGTTTATATAACAAACATTTTTTTAATATACCTCTTCAACTTATTAAGAATAAGAAATGTGTTGGAATTTTTTCGAAGTTCGAATGTTGTTTATATATTTCATAGCTGTTCTTAGTTTCTATAACTCACATTTTTCCCTTAAATTAATTTTCGAAACTTTTGAAAATAACTCATTTTCAAAATAGCTTCTCTTTCGAAAACATTTTGTGCTACAAATTTTCTTTTTCTATTTTGATAGAATTTTTTATTTTTTTGCTAATTTTAATAGAATATGTATTTTTCTAGCTATAACTTTAAACTTTTTAATTTTTAAAAATTTAAATATTTTTGAAGATTTACCAATTTATGCTTTTGACAAAGTTTTACTTTGTATATTTTGTTTGCAAATAAAACTCGAAAGCTAAACAAATCGCTCTAATAAAATCTTCCCAAAGTTAGTTTTTATCACAATTATTTACGTTGAAGTTTGAGCGTTTCCGTAGTTAAAGTTTCTCACTTATGTTTCTTTCTATAATAATAATATAATGGTTTCAAATACTTTCAAATATTTTACAAGTTACAGCACTTAATACATCTGCTAAAATTTACCACTGCATATTTTCTTTTGTCGTTCACACCCGTGAACGAGCGTCTCGCTGCAATCCGCATAAAAGTACGATTTTTCACCATATCGTTTATCTGCGCTCATGCACCGACGGAAGAGAAGGACGACGTGGAAAAGGATGCATTCTACGAGCGCCTGTAAGAAGCATACGAGCGCTGCCCCCGTCATGATATCAAAGTCGTGCTTGGCGACTGTAACGCCAGGGTGGGTAAGGAAGGTGTATTCGGCCCCACTGTCGGGAAGTTCAGTCTCCACGATCAGACCTCGCCAAATGGATTCAGGCTGATCGACTTCGCCGGTGCCCGAAACATGGTCATATCCAGCACTAGGTTTATGCACAAGAAGATCCATCAAGCTACATGGCTGTCCCCCGATCGAAAAACACGCAACCAGATCGACCACGTTGTGATAGACGGACGGAATGCTTCCAGCGTTTTAGATGTTCGCACAATACGAGGACCTAACATCAACTCTGATCACTACCTAGTAGCAGCCAAGATTCGTACCCGCCTCTGTACAACAAAACAGGTGCAACAAAAAACGCAGGGAAAGCTGGACGTCGAAAAGCTGCAATCGCAACAGACCGCCAATTATTTCGCAGATCGCCTCTCACACCTGCTCTCCGAGAGCACAATTCAACCTAGTGGAATGCATGAGCAGTGGGATCATATCTCAGGAGCACTCCGTACCGCAGCCGAAGAAGTAATTGGATTCCGGCAAACGCGAAGAAACAACTGGTATGATGATGAAGAGTGCCGCGCTGCAACGAAAAGAAAGGACGAAGCCTACAAGGCAACGCTGAGATCGAATGCAACGAGGAGTGTGTGTGAACACTACCGCGAGTTGAAGAGGGAAGCGAGGCGGCTTTTCCGGGCGAAAAAAAGAGAGGCAGAAAAGCGTGAGATGCTGGCCAACGGGAATAATGCCCGAAAATTCTATCAAAAAATTCGGCGAATGACAGAAGGTTTTAAACCCGGGGCAAACTCCTGTAAGAATGAGAACGGCGACCTGGTGGCCGATGTTCAGAGAGCACTCAGAATATGGAGGGATCACTTCTCTGCCCTTTTAAATGGAGAAACTGAGCAAGAAACCAGAGAAGATGCCGAACCCGAGCCCACAATCGAAGATGATGGAATTGACGTTCCACAACCCGACTATAATGAGGTGCGAATAGCAATATCCCGATTGCAAAACAATAAAGCAGCTGGCGCTGATGGTTTGCCTGCTGAGCTATTCAAACACGGAGGCGAGGAGCTGGTAAGGCGCATGCATCAGCTTCTATGCAGATGAATGCATGCCTGAAGATTGGAATCCAAGTGTTCTCTGCCCGATCCACAAGAAGGGCGATTCTGCAAGCTGCGCCAACTATCGCGGAATAAGCCTTTTGAATATCGCATATAAGGTCCTATCAAGCGTATTGTGCGAAAGACTGAAGCCTGATGTGAACAGACTGATTGGCCCTTATCAGTGTGGCTTCAGACCTGGTAAATCTACCATTGACCAAATTTTTACAATACGCCAAATCTTGGAAAAAACCCGTGAAAAGAGAATCGACACACATCATCTCTTTGTTGATTTTAAAGCCGCTTTCGATAGCACGAAAAGGAGCTGCCTATATGCCGCTATGTCTGATTTTGGTTTCCCCGCAAAACTTATACGGCTATGCAAAATGACCTTGAGCAACACCGCCAGCTCGGTCAGAATTGGGAAGTACCTCTCCGAGCCGTTCGAAACTAAACGAGGTTTCAGACAGGGTGACCCCCTATCGTGCGATTTCTTTAACTTAATGCTGGAGAAAATAATACAAGCTGCAGAACTTAACCGCGCTGGAACAATATTTTGTAAAAGCGTCCAACTGTTGGCATATGCTGACGATATTGAT
This sequence comes from Merzomyia westermanni, assembly GCA_949987695.1. Taxonomy (NCBI): domain Eukaryota; kingdom Metazoa; phylum Arthropoda; class Insecta; order Diptera; family Tephritidae; genus Merzomyia; species Merzomyia westermanni. Next base: position 43,853,670 of record OX465291.1, on the reverse strand, counting down.
ATCATTGGCCTTAACAACCGCGCCGTAACTTCTGCTTACTCCAAATTAGAAAAAGAAGCGGAGAAAATGAGATTGGTGGTGAACGAGGGTAAAACGAAGTACCTTCTGTCATCATGCAAAGAGTCAGCGCATTCGCGCCTTGGCAACCAAGCCACTGTTGGCAGCAATAATTTTGAAATAGTAAAGGACTTCGTTTACCTGGGAACCAGCATTAACACCAACAATAATGTTAGCCTAGAAATCCGACGAAGAATTACTCTTGCAAACAAATGCTACTTCGGACTGAGTAGGCAATTGAAAAGTAAAGTCCTCTCTCGACGAACGAAAATAACACTCTACAAGTCACTCATTGCACCCGTCCTGCTATATGGTGCAGAAGCGTGGACACTAACAACATCTGATAAGGCGGCTCTGGGAGTATTCGAGGGAAAGGTTCTTCGAAAGATTTGTGGACCTCTACGCGTTGGCGACGGCGAGTACCGAAGAAGATTTAATGATGAGCTGTATGAACTTTACGCAGACGCCGACATAGTTCAGCGAATTAAAACACAGCGGCTTCGCTGGCTAGGCCACGTAGTGCGAATGAGCGAAGATGCTCCAGCCCAGAAGGTATTCTTATCGGCACCCGCCGGTGGAAGCAGAGGAAGAGGGAGACCACCACTCCGATGGAAGGACCAAGTGGAGACCGATTTGCGATCCCGCGGTGTTTCCAATTGGCGCCAGTTGGCGCAACGAAGAAACGGCTGGCGAGCTATGTTGGACGGTCAAAATCGCCCAGGCGGTTAGATGACCATTTAAAGAAGAAGATATTTTCTTCTACAAAGAAAACTCTATAAAAGCTTGATCGTTTTTTAACTTTTCAAAGTTCGAATTTCTTCGAATTTAAAAAAACTTTATCTTATGTCTCTGTTTCGAATATATTTTTGTTGAGTTTCTTGAAAAAAATTATTACTAAAACCGGTTTTTTCGGAATTAAAAAACTTCGTTTTTGGGGCCTGTTTCGACTTTGTTTATTTTTAGTTTTTTCAAAATTAAAAAATTTATTTTTTTTTTTCGAAATTAAAAAATTGTTTTTTTTTTTAATTAAAAATGTCGATTGATATTAGAGAAAAATTACAACGATATGCACAGCATATGTTTGTCTAGGTTTCGAATTCTTTCCGTTTAGCTTTTTTCTAAATACAAACTTCTTCGAAATTTACAAATTAATTTTTTCGTAGCTACAAAATGTTGTGGTATTTATTTCGAATATATTTAAATAATTTTTTTTTTTTCAAATTAGAAAATGTGTGTTTTTATATTTTTTCTTCATTTTTTTCTCAAATTTCTTTCGCTTAGTTTTTCCAGTAGAAATATTAAATATACTATATACTGTTAGCTATATTTACAAACCTATGACGTTGTTGTTTAATTGGTTGGCCAATTCGATGCAGTTTGTACGCGACAACTTGATGGTTATTTAAAATACCCGGGGGAATAGAAAACCACTTTCAACTTCTTTAACTCAACTAGTAATAAATTCCCTACAATTTCACAGATTTGTTATGAAATTGCTTAGTTTTTGATTATTTGTTGCTCAGTGGTTTTTATTGCATTATAGATTTTCAGGGATTTTCGCACTTTTCATGGCTTATGTAGAATGCTTTTAGTTATCTGAGCACACACACACAAATTTTAGTTGAATTTATTAGTATTAAAATTGTACACCTTTTGCTTTCCAATTCGACTTTTATATTTAAAAATTTAATATATTTTCTCTTCACTCCATTCAGTTTACATGTAGTACTGCTATTTAACTTTTTCTGCTTTAATGTTTTGCTGTATTATTTTATTGAATTGCTGAAGCCAGTACACTTATGTATAAAAAGAAAATATATGTTTAGTAAAATCAAAAAAGAGCAAAATATAATTCACTACGAATACTTAAAGTGGGAGCTTCTTGCAACCAAAACCGAAAAATTTTACTTTATAAGGCATTAAGTAAACTTCGCTTGAAAAGTCAGGCACTCATTCAGTTCGTCAACGCTTACTCCTTCAGGTAGCCTTAAAGCACTTACATATTTACATACATATAGAGGTATGTAAACAACCATTCGCTTATTATTTGTTTTTGGGTTGAAAGACCAGACGAGTATTGAGTGCCGGCTGTGCTCAGTTGACCCAGCAGCGGTAAATGCATATGCATGTAAGTAAGGCAGTGAACCGAACTAAACCTAAACTCAAATATGATATAAAAACAATAATATGTGATGCAATGTTATTGTTTTGGATTTTGCTTTTATTCCTCAAATAGTTTAAGCTATAGAAGTTCGTCTAACCCTCCGTGTTTATTTTCGCTGGAAGCTTTTGGTATATTTCTTGTTACGCTACTATCGACTTTTTGCGATTTCTTGCAGGAACCTCAGCTATATAGCACCCAGACGACAACATACAAGGACTACAACTACAACAGTGTACATACTCTTACAACAACAAACAGTAACTGTTGACGATGTCTATGACGCGCTGCAAACGCATAACGCAAATAACGAGGTCAAACACTATCTATGTATATATACAGCTTTATTGTTACGTTCGATGTAACTTGCAAACTAAGCAGAAAGCAACAATAAAACAGCTCTTTTGGGATTTGCTCTTCTAGAAAAGGAGTGCAGCGTTTGCTATTGAGGTAAAAAAAAAAAAAGAAAATGGACATGACAAATTAAATACTTTTTAGTGTTTATGTAACACTTTTTATAATAAATTTTTTTTGTTATTGTTTTTTGTTTAATTTTTGTGTGTTTATGAAATTTTTATATGCAAAGTTGGCTTATTTAAATTTGCTAACGTATTGTGTGTACTGTCCTCTCTAAGCAGGAAGCTCACATTTTGTTACGTATACGCCGTGTATACACATAGTATGCATAGCCATCAAGCGCAAAACTTGCTTAACACTTTCACTAGCAATGTGACTGACAGGTTGTGATATTTTTATACCAAAGAATATATTGTCGCGTCTAATTCCTTCTGTGATTTAATTATGTTTTTAACAGCTGAGTCACAATTAAAAGTTCATAAAAGCCGATTTTTTTTCATAAGCACTTAGCGACTTAGGTATGAATAAAATAACGAAATGCATTTTTCTTTTATTCAAATGTTGGAATTTCCTTTGAAAATAAAAGGTGACCTTGTATATTACAGGATAGCAACTAAAAAATTATAAGCGCTTATAAGTTTTTTTCCGTTATCGTATATAAAAATAAAAGATATTCTTGATAAAAACTGGATATAAATCAAAACCTCAAAAAAGGCTTCATATAGATGGCGGAGCGAAAATTTTTTCATTTTGCCTCCTAAATTTTTTTTTGGCCTACACTAAGTGGGAGAGTCTTTATCTTGTAGAAGCAAACATATTCGCAAACAATATGAAATATCATTATGTGTATATGAGAGATTTACCTTAATAGTCATTGTCAACGGCACAGTTAACAATGAAGAGCCAATAAGGGCACTGAGGAACAACTTGTTCTCTAAGCCTAAAAGCTGGATCACTTATTATCTGAGAGATGGTACAGTTTAAAAACCAATGATCTAAATCCACGTGTTGCAAAGTTCCTCATTTTAGCTAAACTTGTGCCCTCTTGCCCTTAATGGGTTAAAATCTAATCAAGAAAAATCTTTAAGCTTTCAAGTCTTCGCAAATAACGATAAATATTGTACCAACTGGCTGAGTATAAGATATAAAAATCAAGCCTTAAACCAAAACACCTGGCGAAACCGAAACGGAAAGTTATTTTGAATTGCTTGTATTTCTTAATTGTATGTGATACTAGCGGACCCTGCCGACGTTGTTCTGCCTAAAATTTTACTTACGTACATTTAATAAATTGTACTCTTTCCCCTCCTCACTTGGCTGTTCTTCTACATTTATCCGTGTATCTTCCTTTTTCTTTCTGGTTTTGCTTTACCCCCAACCCCATATACCGTTACTCTTCTTTATCCTCTCCATTTTTCTCTAACACCATCTATATTTCAAATTTCTATTCCTGCTTCCCTTCTTCTCAGATTTCCTCTGCGGGTACTGATATGTCTATAGCTTCGAAGATATATCGTTAACTTGAACCAAATAAATTCCTAACTTTGCCAAATTAATGAAGCACAAACAAAACACAAAAAATGTGGGCGTGCCACCGCTTACTTTTATAAAATTATGTAAATCTTGACTAAAGGACACATATATCCAAATATCATTAATGTAGCCCAAATACGGTCAGAGTTCTGTCGAATTGAAATTTTATATAGCCTGGGGGCGTGGCACCGCCCACTTTTCCAAAACTATATACAGCCTATGCCGTACCCATGATCCCAAGTATATACTGTGAAAATTTCATAAAAATCGGTTGACTACTTTGGACGCCTATAAAGGACACAGAGACACACATACACACATTCATTTTTATTTATAAGATTAACATATTTCTGGCGGTTATGCTATATCGTTGAACTTTTTAATTATTTTTATTTTTTGAGTTATTTTTTATTTTGTTTTTTATTTATTTTGTTTCACTTATTTTTATAAAATTTTTTTTTTTTCATTTCGTATCATTTTTTTATTATTTTTTCTATTCATTGCACTTTTTATTAATTTTGTTTTGCTAGTTTCTTAGTTCTTTCCAATAAAATATTATAAATTAATTTAATAACATTTTTTTAAATATTTTCTTCATTTTATCTGATTGGAATTTCGTACGCTCTTTTATTACCTCTTTTTTGCATTTTATTATATGTATTTTATTATATTTTATTTATTTTTATTCTTTTTTTCATTTAATTTTACTTCTTGTAAATTGTTTGTTATTTCAAAATTTTTTTAAGTTTCATTTCGTTTTCTTCGCGATTTGTTGTTTGTTTTTTTTTTTATTATGTAATTTTTATATTTATTTTATTTATATTTTCGAAAACTTTGATTTGTTTTATTCAATTTTATAAAAAAAAAATTTCTTTTTAGCTTGATTTTATATCACTTTTGTTAATAGACATTTTTTTTATAATTTTACAAGTTTTATTACTTCTTTTTTACATTCTATTTTATGTCATTTATTTTTTTTCTTTTTTTCATTTAATTTTACTCCTTGTAAATTGTTTGTTATTTCAAATTTTTTTTTAAGTTTCACTTCGTTTTCTTTGGTATTTGTTGTTTTTTTTTTATGTATATTTATATTTTTTTTTTTGTTATATTTTCGAAAAGTTTGATTTGTTTTATTCAATTTTATAAAAAAAAATTTCTTTTTAGCTTGATTTTATATCACTTTTATTAATAGACATTTTTTTTATAATTTTACTAGTTTTATTACTTCTTTTTTACATTTTGTTTTATTTAATTTATTTTTATTATTTGTTTCCTTTAATTTAACTTTTCGTAAATTTTCTGTTAGTTTTGATTTTTTTTAAGTTTTATTTCGTTTTATATTTGGTTTTTTGAATTTTGATTTTATTATGTAATTTTTATATATACTTTGACTAACATTTTCGTAAACTTTGTTTTGCTTTATTCAATTTTATTAAACTGTTTAATTTTTTACCTAGATTCTATATCACTTTTTTTAATATATTTTTTTTATAATTTTTCAAAATTTATTTAAAAAAAAATATTTTTTTATCCAGTTTGATTAACATTTTATTTTCTCTTTACTTTTATTTCTTATTTTATTTTATTTGGTTTTACTTGATCTTACTTTTTTAATTTTTTTTTTAAATTTTTATCTATGTTTTTAATGTATTATTTTGTTTTCCTTTATTTTCTTTAAGTCTTATTTAAAACCTATTTATACTATGTTGTGCTTATATTAATTTTCTATTTACGTTTTTGAAGATTTTATATTGCTTCATTAAATTTGATTTAATTTTTTTCATTTAATTTAACTTTTTTATTTAATTAATTTATTTTTTTGTTTTTTATATAAATTTGATTTCTATCAGAAATTTGATTAACAATTTATTTCGGTTTACTTTACTATTTTTTACTTTTTATCTAATTTTCAGTGTTAATAATATTTTTAAGTTTTTCAACTTTTTGTTTTTATGTTGTTTCTAATTGTTCTTAATTTTTTTTTAATTTTATTTATTATTTTTGTATGGTATTTTACGGTTTTTTATTTACTATTTTATCATAGATAATGTTTAGTTTTTCTAAATTTTTAATTTTGTGTTGTTTTTCATTGCATACATTTAAATTTTTTTTTATTTAAACTCACTTTAATTTATTTTGTTTTTATTTTTTTCTTTTATTTTTTTGTTTGTTTATATTTTGTTTTATAATACAGTTTTAAATTAAAATTTTAATTTTTATAGATCTATTTTCTTTTTCTAGGTTTTCAATAAATTTTACTTTACTATCAGTTTCACTCAGTTGCGGACAAATTGAGCACAAACCGTTTAAAAAAAACAAAATCTAAGTCACAGTTACGTGGGTGCACTAATTTTCCACTTTGTGCAATTCAACTAACTTCACAACAGCAACAGAAGATTCACAAAATTACGGACTATTTTGAATTTTGATAGCTCAGGGAAATTCGTTGTAAAATCACAGTAAATTACTAAGAAGCCCAATCACATTAAACAAGCACTTGCGCTTTAAGATTTAAGATGCTTTCGAAATAACAAGCAAAAAACAACAACAAAACAAAGCAAACGTCACACCTTTAGCACACAAACGTATAAACGACACACACAATATATACGTAAACTTGATACGTAACAACTGGGTACGGATGGAATTTAAGATTGACGTTGATTTCGATGATAATTGGCGCCGAAGTTGTATTTGGACACGTGTGCACACTTTGAGCAACAAAACCGCAATGCAAGCCCGGCATGGATTCACTACTTGGTATAGTTTGTATAGAGAATTTGGTACGGGATGATTCTATAACAGATGTGTAAAAGGTATTTGTAAAAGAACGGCGGCAAAACGACTGGACGCGTTGAAACTACGACACGAAATGAGGTCAACGAGATGTGCAAATGTCGTTGCAACCGTTGGCAAACGATGAAAGCGAAGCAAAGGCATAAAGTAGAAGCAGCACTGCCAGCAGTAGCAGCAGTAAACGTACCACCAGCTGAGGCATACGCATATAAAGACCATACGCAAGCGACACGAACACAAACGCAATGTCTATAGTAAATTGAATAAGTGTAATGTAGTAAGCTATCAGAAACCCCCATCACGATGGAGTGAATTCGTCGTACAGGAAGTTACGCAGAGCGGAAGTAGTGTTGGTATTTTGGGGGTTGTTGCTCGCACTCAAACAACCAGCAGTCAGTTAAAAGTTCGTGCACTGAGCGGGTGAAGCTTAGAGAGCCAGTTCGCCAACACAGGGTGTAATTGGGTTTTAAAATTCAGAAGAGCATAACAACAAAGCAAGTGAAAGATATAAGCCACACTGACGTATGAGTAACAAATTATGAGTCGCAGCGCAGAGAGAGCTTCAGTTAGGTTGAGAGTGGTGGAATTTGTACTTACAACAAACAGCACAGCAGCAGATAAAACTAGGCTACCGCAATTTATATAAAAAATAAACTGAGAGCAAAAGGAAAGCACACGCTATTGCATGGTTGGGAGACAGAGAGCACAGAGACACTTTCAACACGTGCGACACATATTCCTAACCCAGGACAAATAATTTAATATTTTGGTTGAAAGCGTAAAACTGCTAAGCAAAATCTTAGTAAAATGTTGAATGGTTGTTGTAACGAAATGCCAAAGAAAACAGGAAACAGAAAGGTAATAAAAAAAGAGATTTAAGCGATAAAGGCAGGTTGAAAAGATAAGAAAGCGCTAACGCATATAGGCATAGAGGGTGTCACAAATCGGCCATACCGAAGGTGTGTGGCAAATGGGGTGTAGCCATTATTCGCCTTATTTTGCGAGCATCGTCATGCGTCATTGACATAGTCCCAAGATTGTGGCTTAAGAACAGCTGTTATACAATTTTAACTGCATGTTATAAAAGTGATTATAAATATGTAATGAGAAGTACAAACTATAGAACTCTCAGCGAAATAAAATAAAATAAAATAAAATAAAATAAAATAAAATAAAATAAAATCAAATAAAGTAAAATAAAATAAAATAAAATAAAATAAAATAAAATAAAATAAAAAAAAGAAACCAAATAAAATAAAGCAAAACAAAATAAAATAAAACAAATAAAATTAAATAAAGTAAAATAAAATAAAATAAAACAAAATAAAAAAAAAATAAAATAAAAAAAATTACATAAAATAAGAACATGAAACAAAATTATATAAAATAAAGTTAAATAAATAAAATAAAATAAAATAAAATAAATACAATGAAATAAAATTAAAAAATGAAACCAAATAAAACAAAATAAAATGATGTAAAGTGAAATAAAATAAATCAAGTAAAATAAAATATAATTAAATAAAATAAAATAAAAATAAAATAAAATAAAAAAAAATTACATAAAATAAGAACATGAAACAAAATTAAATTAAATAAAGTTAAATAAATAAAATAAAATAAAATAAAATAAAATAAAATAAATACAATAAAATAAAATAAAAAAATGAAACCAAATAAAATAAAATAAAATGATGTAAAGTGAAATAAAATAAATCAAGTAAAATAAAATATAATTAAATAAAGTAAAATAAAATAAAAAAAAACCAAATAAAATAAAACATAATATAGCAAAATAAACAAAAAATAAAATTAAGCGAAATAAAATAAAGCAAAATAAAATAAAATAATATAAAACAAAATAAAATAAAATAACACAAAATAAGATAAAATAAAATAAAACAAATAAAATTAAATAAAGTAAAATAAAATAAAACAAAACAAAATAAAAATAAAATAAAATAAAAAAAATTACATAAAATAAGAACATGAAACAAAATTAAATAAAATAAAGTTAAATAAATAAAATAAAATAAAATAAAATAAATACAATGAAATAAAATTAAAAAATGAAACCAAATAAAACAAAATAAAATGATGTAAAGTGAAATAAAATAAATCAAGTAAAATAAAATATAATTAAATAAAATAAAATAAAAATAAAAATAAAATAAAATAAAAAAAAATTACATAAAATAAGAACATGAAACAAAATTAAATTAAATAAAGTTAAATAAATAAAATAAAATAAAATAAAATAAATACAATAAAATAAAATAAAAAAATGAAACCAAATAAAATAAAATAAAATGATGTAAACTGAAATAAAATAAATCAAGTAAAATAAAATATAATTAAATAAAGTAAAATAAAATAAAAAAAAACCAAATAAAATAAAACATAATATAGCAAAATAAACAAAAAATAAAATTAAGCGAAATAAAATAAAGCAAAATAAAATAAAATAATATAAAACAAAATCAAATAAAATAACACAAAATAAGATAAAATAAAATAAAATAAAAAAAATAAATAAAATAAAATAGAATAACATAAAACAAAACAAAGAAATTAAATAAAAGCAAATAAAACAAAATAGAATAAAATAAAATAAAATAAAATAAAATAAAATAAAATGGAAAAGTAAATAAAATAAATTCAAATAAAATAAAAAAACTAAACCAAATAAAATAAAACAAAATAAAATAAAATAAAACAAAATAAAATAAATTCAAATAAAATAAAATGAAAAAATTAAACCAAATAAAATAAATCAAGCAAACTTAAATAAAATAAAATCAAATAAAATCAAATAAAGTAAAATAAAATAAAATAAAATAAAATAAAAAAAAGAAACCAAATAAAATAAAACAAAACAAAATAAAATAAAAAAAATAAATAAAATAAAATAGAATAACATAAAACAAAACAAAGAAAATAAAATAAAAGTAAATAAAACAAAATAGAATAAAATAAAATAAAATAAACTAAAATAAAATAAAATAAAATAAAATAAAATAAAATAAAATAAAATGGAATAAAATAAATAAAATAAAGTCAAATAAAATAAAAAAATTAAACCAAATAAAATAAAATAATATAAAACAAAATAAAATAAATTCAAATAAAATAAAATAAAAAATTAAACCAAATAAAATAAATCAAGCAAAATAAAATAAAATAAAATAAAAAAAACAAATAAAATAAAACATAATAAAGCAAAATAAACAAAAAATAAAATTAAACGAAATAAAATAAAATAAAACAATTCAAAAAGTGAAAAATTATTATTCTTGGCCTTGAGCTCGTTTCATGAATACTTTAAAATAAAACAAAATAAAATATGATAAAATAAAATAAAATAATATAAAACAAAATAAAATAAAATTAAATTAAATTAAATAAAATAAAATCAAATAAAATAAAATAAAATAAAATAAAATAAAATAAAATAAAATAAAATAAAATAAAATAAAATAAAAAAAAGAAACCAAATAAAATAAAACAAAACAAAATAAAATAAAAAAAAAACAAAAAAATTAAATAAAGTAAAATAAAATAAAATAAAATAAAATAAAATAAAATAACATAAAATAAAAAAAATTACATAAAATAAGAACATGAAACAAAATTAAATAAAATAAAGTTAAATAAATAAAATAAAATAAAGTAAAATAAAATAAATACAATAAAATAAAATAAAAAAATTAAACCAAATAAAATAAAATAAAATGATGTAAAGTGAAATAAAATAAATCAAGTAAAACAAAATATAATTAAATAAAATAAAATAAAATAAAAAAACCAAATAAAATAAAACATAATATAGCAAAATAAACAAAAAATAAAATTAAGCGAAATAAAATAAAGCAAAATAAAATAAAATAATATAAAACAAAATAAAATAAAATAACACAAAATAAGATAAAATAAAATAAAATAAAATAAAATAAAAAAATAAATAAAATAAAATAAAATAACATAAAATAAAACAAAGAAAATAAAATAAAAGCAAATAAAACAAAATAGAATAAAATAAAATAAAATAAAATAAAATAAAATAAAATAAACAAAGAAAATTGAATAAAATAAAAGCAAATGTAATAAGTTAAAATAAAATACAAAAAAAAACTTTATTAAATTAAAAAATTAAGTATAGTAAAAAAATTAAATAGAATCAAATAAAAGAGTTGTTACCGACATACGAGTATATTCAAATGAGAATCCAGGTGAGTATGTGACCTTATTTCAAGAATTTTCGCAAAATCTTGGAAACAGTGATTCAAAAGATTTCCATCTAAGAACAGTCTATATTTTTATATGAAATTAAGGAGCGAATTCTAAGTAAAGAAGTTTTACTTATGTATATATTAGAAGAACTAACCGTATAATTTTCTTTGGGAGCCACAGTACCTGAAATAATTTATATTTGAGGCCTTCTAGAAAGAAACGGGTAACATTCTCCTTAAAAAATTAAAAAAACAATATCTAAACTCTAACTTCATTTTGTTTTTCAGTCAAATTTGTTTAGAACACAAAAAAAAAAGATATTGTTTCAATCTACAACTGTTTTTATTGCCATTATAGCTTTGAGAATTAAGCTTGGTAGCTTATAAAATGTTTGCCGCTAAAAACTTGTTTCATAAGGTTCAGGGTCGTCTAGAATTCTGTGCAAAGCTCTTTAAATACTTATGTGCATATCGACATTTACATAAATATTCTTCCATATATACTCACATTGTCTAGTCAAGTCTGTTTACAGCAGACAATAAGTAACTATATGCAACACTTGAAAGTAGCCAATACTCGTGTAAGGCAGGGATGGAATATAAAGGCTAATTTTGAAAATAAATAATTTTTTTATTTAACAAAAATATAATAATTTTTTTATTTAATAAAAATATAATTCTAACCTTTTACTGTTATGTTTTTAAGCTACAGTAATTTAAAAAAACCAAATTTTATTTTTAAACTCGGGAATAGAAGCAAAAGTTTTGGGTTTTATCACAAAAATTGAATTTCCAATTTGACATATTTTATTAGAAACAATTTAAAAATAAAAGGTACATTTTCCTTGTATTTTTTTAAGACCAAAAATAATATCAAAATGATAAAATTCATTTATTAAAAATTCTAAAGCCCCAAGCGTTACGCTCCCTGGCTAAAACTGATTTTATTCGCATCCGCAGCACACAATTCACCCGCAGCATTACTTTTATGCGCTGAATAATAGCGATGTAGGAGAGGTTACACTTTTTATTGCCGAGTACTTCTATCCACTCACTTAATGTGACGTAAATAGTTTATTTCCTGCTGCAGTAATAGTAGCAATCAAATGCGATACTTATTTACACAATAAACATTTGAATATAATTTTTTTTTACAAATCAACTAACGTAATGGAGATGGTATGCTAGAAGTATTATAAATCTTAGTGTCTCGGTCTAAAGCTACTTGCGTCTAGAATGGCAAGCTTTACAGTTTTATGCATCCCAGTTTAAGGGTATGAATCACAGTTTAAAAAACGAATGGTCAGTCTCACCTTATTGGGGACTTGTAGTGGAGTGCATGGGCTTGTTACCACATCTAAATAAACATTAACGTCTCGACCAATCTAGAGTCGAAAGAGGAAGTTAAAATCGTGCGTCTCATGGTGAGAATGACAACAGCTTGGGACGCTGATGTATGTATATTGGAACGATTTTCCGTGATCCCTTGTCTAATTTGGTTTTGTAATAAGCCGGTTTCGGCGTTCTGCCATACTCAGTGTTTAGTTTCGTTATATACGAATATAGTTTAATGGTTGTTCTAAGGAGCCTCTTCTCCAATATTCGGTATAAGTTCAGTATAAGTTCATAAATCGAGAACTTTTTATTGATAAATAGCTAAAGAAATATCATTCATTCGAGAACTCCTTTGAGGTATCTTAGGACAAGTTAGACATTTAGTTCGGATTCAGCTCGTATAGTTTCGGAGCAATTATTTTTCGAATAAGAAGTCCAGACGCTGAATCAAAATCCAAACCCGAAGCAAATCTTAATTAAATGGCTGAAGCGAATGCGAAAACGCAACTATAAAAACCACCTTTTTAATTTGAATTACATTTTTTTCAATTGCTATTCGTTTTTTGTTACTTCTTTTTTTCAATGTCAACCTTTTTATACCTAGTAGTGCTACGCACACATGGTATATTTACTTTAGTCGCCTAACGGCAGTACGTAACGGCATAAACGGATCGAGATGGATATTAACTTATGTATATCAAAATGTTCAGGACGAAAAGAGAAATTGATTAAGCCATGTCCGTCCGTCCGTCTGTGAACACGATAAGTTGAGTAAATTTTGAGATACCGTAAATTTGGTGTATGCGGGTTCCTTGGCACTCATCTCCGAACACTCTTTACAATGTGCAAAATCGGATGATAGCCACGCCCACTTTTTATATATAGAATATTTTCGAAAACACAAAAAAAGTGATTACTAAGTACATAGTACACCTATAAGAATAAACTTTGGTGAGTACATTGAGATTGAGGCATGAAATAGATTTATCAGGAAATTTTTGAAAATGGGTGTGGCACCGCCCACTTTTGTGAAAGTCAAATTTAGAAATGATATTAATCATAAATCAAAACCCGTTCAAGATATCGAAACGAAATTCAGCCTGCAGGTTTCCAGGTATGCATGGAATGTTCCGGGAAAAAATGAGCAGGATCGGTTAAGGCCACGCCCACTTTTATATGAAAGATTTTGAAGAGGATCGTAGATATATTAAATAGGCAATAACTTTGCGTAAAATAGCTTTACACCATTTATATTTCACTTTTAAAGTTTCCGTAAAAAGAGAAATCCAAAAACTTAAAATTTTCGAAAATGGGCGTGGCCCCGCCCCTTTTATAGTGGACTGTTCCACAAAACTTTTTATGCCATAACTCCGGCAAAAATTGATTTGTCGAAACGAAATTTGGTGATAATGTTCTATATATAAAGGTAACTGTTTGCTGTAAAAATGGGCGAAATCGGTTAATGTCCACGCCCAGTTTTTTAACATAGTTCTGAAAAATTGTTTAGTAAAATTTAAAAAGCGATACTTCTACAATCAACCAAGTTATATCAATCAGATTTTGCACACATAATAAGCTTTTTAAGAAAAACTCGGCCGCAAAGAAATTTTGTCAATTTTGAAGAAGTAGACGTGGCGCCGCCCACTTTTCAGCATAAAATTTCTGCTATTTTCAAAGGCAATCGCTTATAATTCGATTTTGATATTTCAATGAAAATTGGTCAGCTGCTTCTCAGTAGTATGTATTATACTCCTGCCAAAAATTAGCCAAATCGGGAAACACACAAGCAAAATATTCGGGCATGTAGTTAATATCCCACTGCAATAGCGAAGTTATATATCTTTTTTGATTTTCATACCTTTCGTAAACATTATGTGAATGTAAATATGAGAAGAAGAAGAGAAAATCTCACTAAAATGATCAGCACGATGAGCGGAGTCGATTTAGCCATGCCCGTCTCTCCGTCCGTCTGTCTGTCTGTCCGTCTGTCTATTTGAACGCAAACTAGTCTCTCAGTTTTACAAAAGAATGCTGCAATTCGTTGTTTGCTTTCGCCATTTTATAATATACTAGCAAACCCGATAGACGTTGGTTTGACATTTTGATATATAGAACACATCTATATATAAAATGTCATAAACTTGAACCAAATAAACTCCTAGCTATACCGAACTGCAGCTTTATATAACCTGGGGGCTTTTCCAAAAGCTACATACAGACTGTGTCGTGCCCAGCGAACTCCTGAACCTATCGTGAAAGTTCAAGAGCAAAAACAAAACACAAAATATGTGGGCGTGGCACCGCCCACTTTTCCAAAATTATGTAGATATTGACTTACTTGACACATATATCCAAATTTCATTAATTTAGACCAAAAAAGTTCGGAGTTATGACGAATTGAAACTTTATATAGCCTAGGGGCGTGGCTCCGCCTACTTTTCCAAAACTATATATTGTCTATGCTGTACCCAGTGAATCCAAGTATATATTGTGAAAATTCATAAAGATCGGTTGAGTTCTTTGGCGCCTATGAAAGACACCCTTTTTTATACGTAGTTATATCTATTTTTGTTGCGCACATTTATATTACTTCATTCGGCATAAACGAATCGAGATATATATTTATTAATGTATATCAAAACGTTCAGGATGAAAAGTAAAATATTCGGGTAAGTAGTTAATACCCCACTGCAAAAGCGAAGTTGTATATATTTTTCGATATTCATACCTTTCATAAACATGAAATATTTGTACGTATGAGAAGAAATAGAGATAGTCCCATCAAAAAGTATACTGAAATGATCAGGAGGATGATCTGAGTCGATGTAGCCATATCCGTCTCTCGATACGTCTATCTGTCTTTCCGTCTGTCTATTTGAAAGCAAATACGAACTGAAAGTATTAAAATAGACCTGCGTAAATTGGGATGACATAATAGATCACTACTAGGTATAGGTATATAATGTTCGGTTCCACCCGAACTTAGACTTCCTTACTTGTTTAACTACAATTTTTTTTCAATTTCAATATTTTTTAACAAAAATTTTTTTCTCCATTTAAAATTTGTTTCCAAATAAATTTTTTTTTTTTAATTTCCATATTTTATATAAATTTTTTTTTCAATTTAAATGTTTTTTTTACCTTTAATGACTCACTTTTCATCTTATATTTTTTTTTTTTTTTTTTTAAGAGATTTTTTTTTTCAATTTCACGTTAGTTAAATTTTTTTTAGCTTCATTTTTTTTAACTTTATTTCTTCACCTAAGTTTTTTATCGGTATTTTTAAAAAGCCAATTTTATTTAGTTTTTTTTTTTTGTTATTTCATTTTTCTTGAAATTAAATTTCTATTATGAATTATGTATTAATTTTTTTACATTAAACATTACATATTAATACTGAAAAAAAGTATCTTATTTTGCTCGCAATTTCATAAACAAATGTTTTTCTACTTTTTGTAGCTTACGTTTCTTTTTGCAACAATAATAATTTTTTAGCTCTTGTTCTTTTCTACTGTGAATAAATTTTTTTTTATCAATTTTGTTTATTTTTTAACAATTTTTTTTATCAATTTAAACTTTTTTAAAAAAGTTTTTTTTTTATCTATTCAAAGGTGTTTTTGGAATTATAACATTGTTTTTCAATTACAATCTGTGCCCAATTTCTATCTCTTTTTTAAAATTTCAACTTTTTTTACAAGAATTTTGTTTGCAGAAAATTTTTTTTCTCAGCTTGAAATTAAAAAAAATTTCAATATTTTTGAACTGAATTTTTTTTTTACGTTAACAATTTTTTTTTTTGATTTCAGTATATTTTTTGTTTTCATGTTTTTTAAAATAAATTCCTTGTTTTTTTATCAATAATTTTTCTCAATTTAAATTTTTCTGTTTTTAAATTTTTTTTTTTCAATTAAACTTTAATAAAATTTTTTTACTTCGTTTTGTTTAACTTCATTATTTCTTAACTTGATTTTTTTATCGGTTTAAAGTTTTTTTATAAAAACAATTTTATGAAATTTTTTTTAATTCAACTTAAATTTAATTTCTATTATTACTATTATAAGCATTTTTACATTAAATACTAATTATTAATACTGAAAAAAACTTTGTTCCCAATTTTAATTTAAAAAAAACTTTTCATACTTTTTAGTTTAATTTTCTTTTTTCAATATTAAAACATTTTTTGCTCTTATTCTTTTCTCAATAAAAATTTGTTTAATAAACTTTTCTTTTAAATAGAGTTTTTTTTATCAATTTCAATTAATTATTCCATTTATTTTTTTCATTTAAAATTTTTTTAATCAAATATATTTAAAGGTGTTTTTCCAATTGCAATTTTGTTATTAAATTTAAATTTTTTTTTTAAATTTTCAATCGTTTTTTTGTTTCAATTTTTTCAATACAATAATATTACGTTAATCCCATTTTTTTCTGTTAAAAAAAATTTTTTTTTTCAATCAATTTTTCTTTTTTTAATTAAAATTATTTTTTTGGGCAATTGAATTTTTTTTTTCCAATTTCAATATTTTTTTTTTACAAGTTTAGGTTTTGTTTAACAAATTTTTATTTTTTTTTTAACAATTCATATATTTACCTTTCACTTTTTTCCTCACACTGCCTTCATTTTCTTATTAATCTCAACTGAGTGCAAGAGTTAATAAGTAGGAAGCCCACTCTTGCCATATCTAGATTTGTAAACAAAATAAATAAATAAATATTACAAGACCCAGCTGCTATGGGTTATGGATGTGGTATTGAGGTATTTGGCGTGGTGTATCAACCGGCGACACCAAAATTGAATTACTCACACGCAATTTCCAACTGACAGCAAATTGAAAACAACAAACAGACAGCCGAATGAATGCAAATAAACGCAGATAGAACGAGCAATGAAAACAGGGACAGAGATGCTAGGTATACTTGTACTAAATCAAGTAAAGAAGAATTGAGAGCGGCGTTGCCCGTTTATCGTAACAAAAATATTTTTGAATGATTTATTACGAGTAGTCAGGTACAAGCACACGCTCAGTTGTATAAGATGATAGAATGGCAAAATAGGTGAAACAAAAGAGAGTGAATAAAAAACTAAAATCGTTGTGGTCCATAAACAGAATTTTTTTTTCTTTTTTTGTTTTTATTTTATTAACACAAATTTACATATCACTTTGTTGGGTTCCAATTTGGACTGCCTTACTCAGATGCTCGATTTAATAAAAATGTATGTTTCAGCACGTTTGCCGCTCTGAATATCTATGGAAAGCGTATAGCAACACTGACGGAAAGTAACGAACGTGCGATAAACGCGCTACCGATAGGCTGCCCACAACACAATGCGCCCACGTTCAAACACCAAAAACTCACTACAAAAAATGCGCTAATTTTATCCTATTCACTTCTTTGTTGATAAACTTCGTAGGCATGAGTAATTCACTCACTCGCTCAAGCGCTGTGGGACTCCATATCGCCTCTGCCGGTCAAGCGTTTGCATTCGCGTACGTTTATGAACTGAAGCATGACGCTGTCACAAAATGCAATGCAACCCACCGAGCGCTATAGGAACACATTTCAGACCCACATGTCTACTATGGACATTACTTCACTGGCGATTAACAAAACAAAGTGAAAACAGCAAGTAAAGAAGTCTGAGTTTACACAGCAAAGCGTACGTAATATACCCCACTGTTGGTCTAAAATAATCATAATATTTTTGGCGGGATATACATAAGTCAGATATGTCTACTCCGCAGACACTTTATTTTTATCGACACTAGCCTTTGGAAGCAGATGAAAAGAAGACCAACACGCCCATGGAAAGACCAAGTGGAGAAAGATTTACTAGCTTTCCCACACTCTCCTCCTTGCATTCGCTCTCAAAGTAGCCATGTAGGCGGCGTTCTTATTTCCGTTTCAACGCGACACTTATCATCGTACCATCTTTCCTTCCTTCCTGTTCTTGTGGTTCAGAGGCGGGTACGGATCTTGGATGCTACCAGGTGGTGATCCGAGTCGATGCTAGGTTTTCGTAACATGTTAACATCTAAAACGCTGGAACCCTGAAGCCTGTATAATACAACGTACTCACGTTGGTTGCGTTCAATCAGCCTAAAACATTAGACAAAGTCTCATTCTGGCCTTGAATTAGCCAAGCAAGTCTTTTATATCATTACGAGGGCAGCGCTCGTAGATGCGTTCTTTTTCACGACGCTCTTCTTTTACGTAGATTCTGACCTTCACGAGGCCATCACCCAGTTGGGCAGAGGCACCTACCCCATTAAGGGACTGGACATTCCAGGTGAAGGACCTGTATTCACAGTTCTTTAAAGGTTCCTTAAATCTAAGGCTTTTGTAGTTTTCATTGGACCCAAAGCACAATCCGATTTGTGTGGGGTAAAGTTACGTTGTACGTTTGTCGAGCGAGCCACTTGATACAAGGCAGAAGCGAGTAGACGTTGTTGTTTTAAATCCCCCCGCAAACCTTTTAACTTATTATGTCAGAGTGGCGTTACCAGGTTGTAGCCTTCTTATAGCATGAAAATAATCGCTCGTCATGTTCCCCACTTGCTCACTTGCTATCCACAACCTCCTAATTAGAGTCTGCGTACCTCAGAGGTGATCTAAGTTGGGTTCGCTGAGGCTCAATCGGGATTAACATTAAGGCTCAGTGTGACGGTATTAACCTTAGCGTCTGGCACCGGAAGGAGATGGGATCATATAAATTTATATATCCATTCAATATTTCTTTTTATCTTAGGAACAGTGGGCGTGGTTACTGTGTACAACATCGAAGGTATTGAAATGATAAATTTTAATGATAACTAGAAATAATCATTTCATTATAACTAGAAATCATCATTACATCTTCTTAACTAATTGGGATATAGAACTTAGTCCCATCGCTTATTCCAGCACTAATTAGAACCTTTCGTTTGATACCCATATTGTTCTAAGTCGTTTTGGGACACCCTGTTCCACACATTGGTCGATAACTACAAAACCGGTTGAGTTATCGAAATAAGGTATATCTTAAATTTTAAGTTAGACGTCTAGTAATACTTCGGTCTATGTTGCACTCAATTCTATTAAAGAGTTTTTGAGTGATACGCGCACAAACATACCAACAGACAGACAAAAGTTCTAAAAACTGTGGCTTTAGATTCCATTAGCTCAGTAATGATCACTCCTATACATTTTTCTGTAATCACTGTAATATACAAATATCCACCTAGTACAATTTTATTATATGTAGAGATTTCTAAGTAATAATCGCAACTGGGTATATTTAAATATACATACATATGTCTCTGCATTAGCTTCCAATGTTTGACTTAAGCAAATTCGCGCACAAGATGCAAAACAAGCAATAACACACATACACATACATGCAGACGAACATCAGATTAAACAAAAATTCTCATCAATTCCATCGCCATCCCCCCCAGCGCCCGTTTATAGAGCAACATGCGAACTTCGTTTGTACAACTGTGTGATGTGTGGTTGTAGTGGTAATGGTGGCATAACTCCACATCTTTGAGGCAATCAGTTAATTGCCGCTTTCGATCGTTGATACCCACTACTTGAAGTTTGTATGGAATAATTTTATGGGCATGTGTGTGTGTGTGTGTGAGTACTCAATGCAAACAGTCATTCGATTATGAGTTTGAGAGCCCGTTCTAATTGCTACTCATACGCGGTGTTATGTCGTAAGAGGCACTTCTATAGAGCTAATGGGTTGTTTATGGGACAAAATCTATGCTTAACATCACCTTCACAACGGACAAGACAGACAAATGACTAGGATAAATCTGGATAATAGCGAAAAGCTGCTGACTATAACAGTTTTAGGAAAAACGCGTTTTTTGGGTCTTGGGAGAAATTATTTTGGGGTCTTTTGTTGCCTTCAATGAGCACACAAGAATCTTTAGTATTGTGAACGTCTCAGGTAATGCATACTCTACGGTTAGTTACTTCAGCTAGACTGCCTAGATTTCAAGGGTTGGAGATATTATCAACCTCTTTCTGGGCTGAATGTCTTGCTTACTAGACCTTTCTAATAGGCACAGCTACCAGCAGTTTATATATTAGCCACTCTTTCAACTTTAACGTTCCCACTTGGGTTGAGTTTATGTTCAATGCTGCTAATTGCAATAAATGTATACATACACCTTCCCTATCTATTCTGGAAGTAAAATCTTAACGGTTATCGACGCCAACTCATAGTCAGAGGTCAATAATGTGGTGTATCCTGCTTCGTTAATCCTGAAAACGTATGGTACCTTGAATCACCACAGAAGAGAGTTATAGTGGGGCTACTCCGAAGTAGCCCGAAAGTTAGTGGCGTCCATTCGCAAAGAGTTTCGGCTGCAACCGCTTGTCTGTCCTGGAAGAAGCGGCTTGATATATAAATGTGAAAACATCTTTGGAATACAGCAACATGAGTCCTCTGCTGGGTTTGAGACCTGGCACTAAAAATCACTTTCAATAAAAACTAAAGTGAAAGCTCGAATGAAACCACTGTTTTGTGACTACGACCTCTGCAAACGGTGTGAAATGATATCTGAAATATCAATTGGGAGAATACCGCTAGCCAGAGAGTACAGAAAGTTTCTTCAACATATTGCTCATCTGCATAGTAACGAATAAACAAGATCGTGGGACCCAAGATAAAACACAAAACTACATACAAACTCGGTTCCTCGAACGACATATATGTAGGTCGTATTTGGTAACTTCAACGGTAAGATAGGAGAGGAGAGTATATCACTTCAGTCAAAAGTCTAGCTTAAATTATTAACTATTTCCTAGCCAAGTTTCCCCATAACCAGAAATAGATGGATCGACAGCATACACAGCTCCAGTTCTGTATAAACACAGAATCAGAAGTCTCAGTATGGAGTTCTGCTACTCCAGATACGAACACTCAAACAGCACAGCGAAGGATGTTCGTAGAGGAATGCAAGGAGTTTTTCCTTCGATAAAAGGTTTTCGCAACAGACATCTGTGGAGCTTTCTAATCGGCTTGGCATCTGTACCATGCCATCCTTAGTCGATGCATACATTAATGGAACAGTCAGTACTTGGAAAGATATCCGGTACGCTTCAGTACAAGCACCTTCTGGTATTATCTCGACTAACTTGAGAATAATTTCGTTGACGTCAGAGCTGCGCTCGACTTCTTTTACAGTAGCCTTTTATAACAGGCATAGTGTGAATGACTTATCTGGTTTTACGTGAAAATACAAGGCTAAAAATTTTTACCTAAATTTTAAACTTTTCTGGGCTACATATATGTCCATACCAAATTTGGTTTAGAATTTAAATTGTGCCAGTTTTCGAGAAAATTACCGTGAAGGAAAAAATTTAAATTTCAAACCAGAAATGTCTTAACAATTAAAAAACATGAAACACATGTGTATCAGTTGGTAGGATACGAACCGCTCCCGCATCAGACTTGTTTTTTATACAAAACTTTAATGATAAAAATTCAATGACTTGAAAAAGCTTTCAGAAATAAATAAAAACAAATTAAACAAATTTTAGACGTTTTTTTCCATCCAATTTTTGTAGGTAATTTAACGGTTTAGAATTTATTACAAAAACGTTTCAAAAATTGCTTAAACCGACAAATGGTTTAAAATTTAGGCTCAAATTTTTATCCGTGTACAAAGGAGCAGTTATTCAAGATGCGCCAAGCGCTAAAAAGAGAATCGCTTTCAGATTTAGCCAAAATTTTAAGTTCTATTAAATATCTCTGCAGCCGAGGTGTCAATCCTGGGATACTGGAATCTTCTGCTTTTTTTTAGGTGCCGAAAATACTGAGATTTCGGGATGAAAATATGCTACTCAACACACACATTATTGTCTATCAAGCTGACTTTCGAAATTGCAATTAAATCCATTAAAAATTAGAAAATTGTTTAAAGAACTTGAAAATTTTTCTAAAAAACATTAATGTATATTAGGTTTTTTTTAATTATTTCCTTTTTTTATTGTTTGTTATATATTAATCTCTTCACCGTGCCGGGAGTATTCCCGTGATTTTAAATCATACCCCTAAAAAAGAGGAATTGTTAAAATTCAAAAAAAAATGGCATCCCTACTAGACACCCTTTTTTGGAATATCAAATTTTTTATATCAATATATTCCTTTTCTAATTTTGAGCAAATTCCAAATACTTTAGTTCACCCAAAATCTCAATTTTCGCACATTTTCGCGCATTTGCTACTATTTTGGTGCACTTTCCGAAGCTTGTTGGGTCTGTTCAGTAAATCACTAGACTATTACGTCATTGGAATTTTGCGCAGAGGCGGTAGAACAAAAGAGACAAAAAAATGTGCAAAAGTTTAAAAACTGGCAAAAATAGAAACAACAAAAAATGTAAACAGACAACAGAGAAAAGAACTAATCAAAGCGGTGAGAAACACCGAAAGCAACCACTTAAAGAAAAAACCATAAATTTCTTTGGATGCCAGTTGCCGTGCTTAGATATTTTTTTAAAAATTTTAATAAATTTTTAAGTTTTTTATAATTTTTTTTTTTTTTTTGTACTTTATAAATTTTTCTTGTTCAACAATTTTGGCGCTCGGCAATCAAAACCAAAACGAAACTCTCAAACATTACGCTTCACGAGCACCAAAATACACAGATTAAAAGGCGAACAAGCAGCAGAAGTAAAAATTGGTCAGCCGATATCTGCAATTCAATGGAAGCGTCGCATAATTTATTTATGTAGCTACATACTCTTGGATGAATCACCGCGACAACACAAGCAGGCTACCAGCAGCCACCAGCCACCTAGACGTCGGCAATTGTATATAGAGCCATAGCACCACATTCCATATTAAGAAAGGGTGTTGAGGTGAAAGAGGCCATGTGACTCGCTGGCTGACTGACGGACTAGCTGAGTAATTGTTGCATGAAAGGCACATTATGCTATGTTGCTCCGCTGTTGGGAATCGCAATGTTAGGGGAGCACGCCTGGCTGTAGAAAAGGTAGAGCGAGGAGAAAAATTGAGAGCGTGCGCATGCTGAACTCTCACAAACCGTTGGGAACTTAGCAAACTCAACATAAATTCCACACTTTGGAGCTTGTTACAATAGCTACCGTTATTCACCACGATTTATAGAAACAACAAAGTGCGGGGTAGGTAATTGAATTAATGGCTGGTCAAAGCATGCCTCTATTGATTTTACGACTAGTTTTGAAGTAGTGTAGTTTCAACTAGTGATATCTAGCTAAGAATAAGAGGAAGTTATAGTGAAAGGACAGTCTACTCTGATACTGAAATAGTAAAGGAACTGGAATTAATCTGCGAAACACTCGTACCAGACGAAGACTTCAATTCAAGCACATGATGTTCAGTCTTGCAAGATGCAGCCCTAAAATATCTTCATGCTTTCTAAATTTTCTTTGCTTCGAGGATGATTTGAGCAATATTTATATTATTTTAATTTAGAGTTCAAAAAACTTTTCGCGGAATATTCTCGTCTATTTGGAATCTACATTATACAGGGAAACATCCTGATCTTTTAAGAATTTTTCATCAGATATGGGTTTTGTGCGAGGCGCATCAAAAGCCCAGCGCATAACTCGAGCTACGGGACTAGTTATGAACACTACTTTCTTAGAAGTGCAACCCACCACCAACGGTAATAGGGTGACACAAAGGGGAGAGCCATCTAGTGAGAGTCACGGTGGAGACAGGAGTTGTTTCTACCGAAGTGTACCGTAAACATATCCGCCAAGTTGCGGTTCTGGAGCTGCGAAAAAGGCACCACGTGGTTGGGTCATAGCAATCATGGCTCTCTCTGCTTTGAAACGGAGAAGTACGTTGCCTTTTTAGAAAGTTGAAATTCGATTGTTTATCCCAACCGCCAAGAAAAGCTATATTGGACAGAGTAGGCAATTGGGAAGTAAACGGGTTTAAGTTAAAAAGTTTTTCGCCGTTCTTATTCGACATACAGATTAAACAGGTTTTTACTGAATTAACAGTCCCTGGTAATGTAAAACCGAGAGTCGTTCTGGTACTTACACCCGACTGACCTGAGATAAAAATAATAATATTAATAATAATAATAATAATAACAATAATAATAACAATAACAATAATAATAGTAATAATAATAATAACAATAATAATAGTAACAATAATAACAATAATAACAATAATAATAATAATATAAATAATAATAATAATAACAATAATAATAACAATAATAATAATAATAATAATAATAATAATAACAATAATAATAACAATAATGAAGTTTGAATTAGAATGCTTCGGCCCAGAAAGTGAGAGTTTAAGCCTCGCTAATGTTATATTAGGCACACACTTCAAAAAAATTCCATTGAGAACATTTGAACTTCTTTAAAAAGCTTTTTATATGAATTTAGTACAAATCTGAATCAAACCACTTAAGCTCTATTCAGCATATCTGAAGATATCATTTTTACTACTGGGTAAATATTCATAGCCAGGTAGACTAACAGTGGAATGTGTAACCTCAAACATACTGTATATTTAATTATTAATGAGCAAGGTATTTAGATATTTAAAGCCCGAGACTAACCATAGCCACACTCTGCTCCCAAACACTCATGTGCGGAGGCCAAATGGAGTTTCGCATTTGAATTGCATTTCTATGTCCATTGCATTTGTTAACTCACATAGATGTAAAGTGATATGAGGAAGTTGGGGATAAATATTTCTAGTTTTGCATGTGAATTTTGATACCCCATAAACACTGAAGTAAGCTAGTTTATTAGACAATGCTTTCCAAATGTTGAAATCAATACTTTCCAAACGAGTTTGTAACTACAAAATTTCACAAACGTTTAAATATGTTTTCAAAAGTGTTTATTTGCTTTGGGAAAGTAACTTGGGATGAAGTTTCTGTAAGGTGAAGAGTTTGGCAGTTTTCATAAATCAATTTTGTAAGACTTATGTGATTTCTTTAACGTTTCGGAAAAAACTAAAATAAAATCGAATTTAGTGAGTGGGTTTATTAAAAGTATGCCTTATAAATACAAAAAGAGTGTGCGGAACGCAGTAGAAGCTTGTTAAAATGTTTGGGGATTGAGAAATTACGTGGCGTTAACGATACAGTTTCTTCTTGCAGTGGATGCCAACTGCAGTTCGGATTGTGAATCTCAGAACCCCCATGTTTATTTAAAATCGTATATTTATATACAGCTGTATTCACAATAATAGTAGTGAAAGTTTACAAAAAGTTCTGGATAGTTAAGTAAGTTTTAAAATATGATCATCAAAATCTGCAACTTTGGAAGAGTTTCTAGAAAACTTTTGAGTAAGCGGTTTTGTAGACCAAGCAATTCTAATATAACAATATGCAAGTAAGACCTTGTTCAAAAAGTTTGCTGAGTTTTCAGAATTTTTCTTGTCGAGGCTGTTGAATGATTTCGTCCATACAACGCATGAAAAAAAATTAATTTTGTATGGTAGAAAATTTTTAACAGCCTGTACAACAAAAATTCAGGAAAATTTCTGAACGAGTTCTGACGTTGACGTTCCTAAACTAAAAATAATTTGGCTACAAAATTGCGTACTCAAAAGTTTTCTAAAAACCATGACAAAAAAGTTGCAGATTTTGATGCCCATTTTTTAAAGTGAAAGTTCCTGAACTTTGTGTAAGCTTTGGAATTTCATAATATGTGGTTTCTGTTATAGAATTCGTTATATTTTAATTGAAAATTATTAAAACCACAGCTTCTTAATTCTTCGAAAAATATCTAATTTAATTTCACTACGATTATTGTGAACACAACTGTATGTCTTTGTATTATACTGGCTAGTTAATTAAATTAAAAATACGTTGTTTGATTTTTATGTGAAATAGATTACTTACTTATTTTTTCATAACTTTATTATACTTAAATTGTAAAAAAAGTAAAAAAATTGAATTGAAATAAATATAAAATATATTCGAAAATAATTATAATATTTTATTTAATAAAAAAAAAAAAAGTGCGGAAATTTTCAGGACAGGAAAAGGTCTAGTATATATTCATTAGGCTGCTAGCCTGTTTTCACCACCGTTGCCTAAATATTAGTTTTATTAATCAGTTTTCAAAAACCCTCCCAGTACTTTGATAAAACGTTAATTAAAAATAGTTTTCCAAACCTCAATTCAAGTTTATCGTAAGCTTATAGTAAACGTATTTTGCCTAATGGGTAGTTATGTTGTATATACACATGTTTATTTGTGCTTACTCAAAGTTTAGCCCAAATATTTTAAGGTGGCGGAGAAGCTTGCTTATCTTATGTAATGTCATGCTTACTTTTTAGATAAAGTAAACTGCAAGTTTAAAATATGTACATACATATGTACTAGGAATGAGATTTTTTAGTTTTTTACACTGCCGGAGTTTTGGGCTCTGATTTTACAATACAGGGATCCCGAGATTATTCATGGGGTTGGGATATTCGATATTATCCAACTGTTTAGGTTAAAAGTTTAAATTAAGAAGTTGTTTGCCAAACTTTACAATGTAAAAATTATATAACAAATAATTGGAATACCTGATGTATTTTTTTATTTACAACTTCTTTAAATGGTCATCTAACCGACTAGGCGATTTGACTAAATATTATTGATAAAAGTCAATCGAATGGGTACTCAGTGTTTTTTCGCAATTTTTGAAGTTTGGAAGCATATTTTTCGAATTTTTTTCAATGATATTTCTAAACTGCATCATCTTGATCGGGGCTGCGTAATCCCTATACACTTGAAGCACTTTTTTTTTGTTTTGCCCTCAAATATAGGCACAGATACAAATTTACACTTTGAATACAAGAAAAAATGTTTAAAGCACTCCCGTATGTCCTCACATATAAATACAATTCATATGAAAGTGCCTGAGTTTGTTATGAAGGTGCAAAACAAAAACAATTCGGTATGAAGCTCAGGCACTTCCATATGAAATAGAAATGTACGCTAACCAATTGATGAATGAAAAATTTCTAACAATATTGAGGCATTGAAAAACAATTTATATTCAGAATTGAATATACTCGAATTTAATTGAACAAAAAAAAAGAACAAAACATATGGGAGCGGAATTTTGAAGAATTTCGATGCATGAAACCATTTTCCAAGTCTTATAAGAAACACAAAACGGTCTAAGTGAACATAAACTAGGTTCAGAAAACACTTGAAATGAAAGTAATGTTGGTTCAAAACGGTCCGAAACAGATATGACCGTAGCTGGGTTTAAAAATTGACTTCTGGTCTCAGAAAAGTCGAAAGGCATTCGCAAGGACTATCCTTCGATACACCAAAATTTACCAGCTTATTTCAATAGATAGGTTTGGATGGAGACAGAATGAAATTTGGTATACTAATTTTGGTTGGCATCGGAATAGGATCTTGTTACTCCTAACTTTTATATGTATATAAAATATTTTATCAAAATCTCTGATAGTTCTGAATTAAACTTGCGTATAGTCCCTTTACCAGCTTTAACTGAAACCTTTAGCGGTATAAATTTGTTTGAAATTTAGTGTGTTACGATACTATCTTCAAGAGAATCCCAGCACACACACTTTTGCTATAATTGTCGAAATTTCGCTGCTTGAGTTACATAGCTAAAATTAGCAGGAAGAATTTCCGTCATTAAAAAAAACTATATTCTTAATTAGTGGGATTCATGTAACCTATCACGGCCTGCACTTATCCTGCTTGGAACCGGTCTCGTCCCAATAAGCAAAATACGTTTGCTACAAGCTTACGATAAACTTACTTTAGCAAGCTTTTCGGTTGGAAAACGTTAACTATAATAATTGTAAAACGTTGAAAAAAAGTATCGAATCAAAAACAATGATCCTTTTTAAAACAATTGGAAATGAAGTTTGGAAAACAATTTTTAATTAACGTTTTCTTCAACGTACAGTAAGGGTTTGTTGAAAACTGATTGATAAAACTCCAATTTAGGCAACAACGGTGAAAACGGGTCAGTAGCCTAATGAATATGTACCAGACCTTTGCTGCGAAGGTTGCTGGTTCGAATCCCGACAATTTTCTGAACTTTTTTTACTAAATAAATAATTTTTTTTTTTTTATTTATTTATTTTTTTTACAATTTAAGTATAATAAAAAAAAATTTTAATATTCGGCGCGGGCTTTTCTACCACCTTGTGTCGTGCTGCAAAGCGAAGCAGATGAATTCTTGGTAAGAAGCCTTCCATGACAGAAATACCCAAACTGTTCACGCCGCAGAGGGTTCATTGCAAGTTATTTCCCCAAAGTTACCATACAATTGAGAAAACTTATTTAAGCGATTGTGACATTTCTTAATTACAAACTCGTTTGGAAAACATTGATTTCAACGTTTGGAAAATATTGTTTGTATAAACTACCTTACTTCATTGTTTATTGGGGTTATTTAAAAAAAGTTTTGTACATGTATTGTGATTTACCGTTCCATATAAAATAATTTGAGCACCACTGATCTTGATAAACAAAAATTTTCACAAAAATGATGTGGTTTTTTTTTTTTTTTTTTTTTGTGAAAAAAATATGAGTTTATCGGGCAAATAAATTAAAAATTGACATGAGAAAACGACACTTTTGTAAAATTACAAATTCGTGTTAACTAAGGTTTTGTAACAGAAGATGTTACATTTAAATAAAAAAAATTAATATTGAATAAATAAATAGAAAAATTTCGAAAGTAATTAGTATCATGGGCCCCACAGTTTCTTGTTAGTGGATATAAGCAGGAAAACTAAAATATTTAAAGATATTTCTTATCTTCGAAAGGAACTGTAGAAAAAAACAAATGAGGCAGTGAGAATGTATAAAGATATAATTCGTCCTGAAGGTTGTTAACGTAGAGTAGAGAAATATATTGGCAAATGATAACGAAAAAGGTTTTAAGATTTAGGGCGGGTATAAATACGAAAATTCATTTATAAATCACACATATTTTGTATTAGTTACAATCCCGAAAATCCCGGGATTCGAGAAAAGAACCCCTAACATCCCTAACATTCACATAGTATCTCCATTTTCAACGCTGCAAATATTATTCAAATCATGAAAAAGTGCAGCATCAGTAGGTAATCCAAAAAAAAATACCTTACTTGAGTGAAGGATTATCATTATCTCTTACTCGGTGATATATTAGTTTAAAATTTAATGATACTAAATTAGAGCCTGGAACCGTTAACCGACTCTATTATATATTTGTGGGAGTTTTTGTATGTATGTTTAAACTGCGAACTAAAAAATGATATCTAAATATTTTGCGCTATTAACTCCGACAAGATTAAGCCCGAGCTTCTCTATTCAATTCTCTACTACAAATTGGCGGGACTTACATGTTTTATACCGACTCCGAACGGCATCTGCAAATGCAGTTGAATTTTCGCTGGAAAGTTTTTTCATGGCACAAGCACACTCGGAGGGTTGACCACACTCTGCTTTCAAAAACTTTTTAAAAACATTTTCAAGTTACCGTCACTTGAACCTGGGACCTTTGGTGTGGTACTCCAACAATACTCCCACGACACCACGGCGGCCGCGTACTAAACCGTTATATAAAGTAGGAAGAATTTTTTCCAAAACATACCTTGACTGCCTCATTCTACAATAGGCTATATAGAAAAAGTTATGGAGAAGGAAGCGTGGCACCTCATAAAAAATTTAAAGATTTATGTCTTTGAAGTGGCAGCCTAAACCGCTTCATAGTACGGCGGGAAATTTTAGCCAAAACATTCCCCGATTACTCCATTCCAGCGTGACCTAGAAAGAACAAGGTTTGGTCAACTGGGTGTGGCATCTCCCATAAACGTAAAAATGTTATAGATTTATGTCTTTAAACTTCAAGGCTGAACCTCTTTTTATAATCTAAAGACATTTTAACAGTCATATCTTGACTACTTCACTTTATGCAAAATGTTTTGGACAAGATGGCGTGGCACCGTCCTGGCTTATCTTTGAACTTCCAGCTTAAATTGCTAAATGTAAAACGCCATTTTAACCAATTGATTTTCTTCGAATATGGTTGAACGGCATTAACGTATCATTCATTTTGAATAACTAGATCGCTAGCCTAAAGTTTAGGACATATCTTATTCGATAAATCGACTGTTTTTGGAATTAGAAGTCAATATGTGGACCAGGGTGACCAAAAGTGTTTTAGTACAATGTGGGTATCAAACGAAAGATGCTGATGAGTGCTATGATAGGCAATGTGATTAGGTTAAATATCTCAACTGGTTGCGGAAATATAATGATTAAAATGGGGCTCAGTCTATTATCAGTGCTGAGACGCAGCGAAGCATGGCCGTGTTTCTAGTGACAAATATAATTCTTTATTTTCCTCGCTGCTATCTTCTTTAAACTTTCATTTTCTTCTTTATTAACCCTTTTGTATTTTTTTACCTTAAACCTTTTCTCTTTAGCTTCTCTTTTTCTTTTCCCATTTCCTATTTCTTTGAATTGCTGTTCCCTTTTCAATTTTCTTTCTTTGACTGCTTTGGTTTATCTTCACTCACTGAGTCTGTCTCTTGGTTTGTAATTGCGAGCGTATTAACTCAAGCATTTGTTTAAGCAGAACACGCTTGGTTCTTCCATACCAAAGATGTTCTCATCTAAAACGATTATATCTTGGAAAGGCCTAATGTTCATTTAAAAATTAATTCGAGTATAATTTGACCAGTACAACATAGCATGCACCAACATCATAGCTTATGATATGTCCGATTTATTTCGACTTACTATAAATTCTCCAACCAATATGTTGTTTGCTCTCAATTCGCTTCCTTTGAATAGACAATTTTTCCCATTATAATACCAAACTACAAACGCCGCTGTCATATGTGAGTATGTGGGATTAAATATGTACATGTAGTATATTTATTAGGCTGGTCAAAAAAAAGTTATTAAATCGTACTGATATTTTGTATACATTTTTATCACTGCTGCCTTAAATTTTGTAAGCCAGGTAAAAAAGTTCTGAAGAAAAATTTTCATCAACCCAACCGTTTCCGAGCAATCAAGCCATTCAATTTCTTTTTCTATTCCATGTCCTTACTTTGGAATACTATGAGCTCCTAATTTCTTTTTACTTCAATCCGATCAGTCATAACTAAACTAGCTATCAAAGTCTGACAATTTTACATACTTTTTTTTGCCTTTCAGGAAAATAATATCAATATAATTTTTTCAGGCACAGTGTAATCTTTCTACATGTTATCTTCTAATAGATACCTTGGCATGCGTAAATGTAAATTTGTTATCTACATAAATATTAGATTAACTCAAAAAAGTTATTTGAAGTAGTTTCTTGTTAAATTCTAGCTATTTACCTTTTGAGAATACTTGCTTACATATGTACAAAAGTGCGTGATAGTACATAGTTAAAGTTAGGTAGCGTCGTGTACAAGTACCCCATATAAATGTGTATACCTTGAATTCCCAGTAGTTCACTTTACCCAACCACATTTGCGTGTGAACTGCTTATCTATAATTTTGTTAGAAAATTCGAAAAATACAAATTACTTAAGAGACCCCGCAATTTCGACCTGTCAGACTCAAATTAAGAATTATTTGGGTTACCTGAGGTTGCGTGTGTGCATCTTGAGAGCGCGGTTGGGGAAACACTTGGTGCGTTGCTGTGGTGTGGGAGCGTTTAACATGCGTGTTCGCTTATGACTTAATTTACAAGTACTTCAATCCAGCGAAACGAATCAGGTATTTGTTGACTGTAAAAATATTTTGGATGTATGAGTTCGGGACACAACGTTCAGTTATGATAGCAGCCAGGCACAACTATTATACCCCGTGTGCTAAGCACAACTAGGAATACAAATCTAAATTGTTAATTAATATTGATGTGTTGTATCCATAGAATCAAACTTTCAAATTTTAAAACCCGATATTTCATCTGGAAAAACGCCTTTCAAGACAATTTTAAATACACCAATTGAAATAAAGTTGCGTGCTTGCTCTTCGAATATTTAATTAAAGCCTCCAAACAATTTATATCAAAAACGATCGCATTTTGTTTGTAAACTGTAAAGTGAATGGTAAACATTTAAAAGCGACAAATATGCAAATTGTCTGAGGCTTCTGTTGCAAAAAGCTATAAAAGGCAAGACTTAAATAAACAGTAGTAAAATGAGCAAATTGTTGCATAAACGTCTAGTTTGTAGAGCATATGTATGAATATGCCAAGATACCCTGCAGAAAAAACTGTCAAAAGAGACAAGACTACAAATGCCAAAACACGTATTCATACAATGGGGACGAAGTCTGTGAAGTCATGCTTGCTTGAGATGCTGTTATTGTCTTATTCGCTGATGGAATAGAGCGTTAAGAGCACGAATACTTTCATAGTTGCTTTGTTGGAAATATTTAATAGGCAATAATAAATTATAAATATAAGTCAAGTAAATGCTTTCTGTGCTGTTACAATAAAACAAAACGCAATAAAACAAAATAAAATAAAATAACGCAAACTAAAATAAAATAAATTAAATTTAAATAAAATAAAATAACATAAAATAAAGTAAGATGAAATAACATAAAATAACATAAAATAAAATAAAATAAAATGAAATAAAATAAAACAAAACAACAGAAAATAAAATAACATAAAATAAAGTAAGATGAAATAAAATATCATAAAGTAAAGCAAAATGAAATAAAATAAAATAAAATAAAATAAAATAAAATAAAATAAAATAAAATAAAATAAAATAAAACAAAATAAAATAAAATAAATTAAAATAAAATAAACTAAAATACAACAAAATAAAATAAAATAAAATTAAACAAAATAAAATAAAATAAAACAAAAGAAAATAAAATACAATAACATAAAATAAAGTAAAATGATAAAAATAAAATAAAATAAAATAAAAAACAACAAAATAAAATTAAATTAAATTAAACAAAATAAAATAAAATAAAATTAAGCAAAATAGAATAACATAAACTAACATAATATAAAATAAAACAAAACAAAATAAAACAAAATAAAATGAAATAAAATAAAATAACATAAAATAAAATAAAATAAAATAAAAATAAAATAAATTAAAATAAAATAAAATAACATAAAACAAAATAAAACAAAATAAAAAAATAAAATAAATTAAAATAAAATAAAATAACATAAAATAAAATAAGATAAAATAAAATAAATTAAAATAAAATAAATAAACTAGAATACACCAAAATAAAACAAATTAAAATAAAATAAAGTAAAATAAATTAAAATAAAATAAAATAAAATTAAGTTAAATTAAATTAAATTAAATTAAATTAAATTAAATTAAATTAAATTAAATTAAATTAAATTAAATAAAATAAAATAAAATAAAATAAAATAAAATAAAATAAAATAAAATAAAATAAAATAAAATAAAATAAAATAAAATAAAATAAAATAAAATTAAATTAAATTAAATGTTTAAGTGACTTTCGTCCCTTAAATGGAACGCACTCCTGCGATCCTCAAGCCCGTAATGCAACCCTGCATACCTTAGCAGCGAACACAACACTGTGTTCGCAAGGCCCGTCATGCATCCCTGCATGACCCTGTCAAAGGAAGCATCCCTGCTTTCCTTCGAACTTCCAGTGTTGGAAACACTATAAAAGCGCTGTGCGCATATGAACTCTCTCTCTTTTACTTTTTCATCGGAACGCGCCTGTCGCATCTGCAATCAACAGAGGTAACTATCATCAACGCGGGACTTACAACCTTCGCAATCAACCATACAAGCAGTGCGCGGTTCATTAATTTCTAGTTTCAATTTTTCTATTAATTTGTTTAATTAATTGATGTAAACATAAATATCTTGAATTTCCATTCATTTAAAGAAAGGATATTGCATTGTTCCATTTCATTAAATTATTCTTAATCTCATAAGAAAATCGTATTGTACATTGAAGTACCGAATAATTGAATTAAATCGTTGTTGTTAGTATTAAGTTGCCAATAGAAATTCGCGTTTCATTTGTTAGTGCAATCTCCCACTTGTATTTATCCCCAAATACAAGCCGAGTGAAAACTCCCTTCACTCCTACCTATTCCTTATCATCAATTTGAACATGGTCCTTACGAGCCGAATTTGACGGCACAGGAATACACCTAACCATCAAAAACTCTATTGGCAACGCGAACAACTTCGAAGGAAAACAACCGCAATACAACACTGCTTGTTGAGCCTTTTGCGCTGCCCACGCATTGCATTTTCAACCACCAACGCGAACGGCAGCAGATCGGCAAGCGATACAAGTGTGCAAAAAGAAAAGTTGAAAAGTGTGCGCGAAACTAAAAGTTTATTTTAAATCGTTGTGTAAAAGTAAAAGTAAAAGTGAAAACGCGTTTAAAACACTGCCGCTGCCCAACGTGGGAATATATACCAGCAAACACACCGGTGGAGTCACCTGTAGCCGGTACAACCAAAGGAAACCCAAATCCTGCCCAGAGTTTAGGGCCAACGTGGGACTGTACCCCAACCCCAAAAAAGATGAGTACCCCAAAAAATTACAAGTAAGTGCCGTTATATTTTCATATACCATTCCTCTAACGGGACTCATATATATACATATATACATATATATGCACATATATGCATTCAAAAAGCTATTTGCGCCAAGAAATTCGGTTCTGTTTAAGTTACCAGTCGGTTGTTTCCAACCCACAGCTTAGGCATATATATACATAAATTAATACACAACCCTTTGTATATTCATTTCTCGTGATTTTTCAACCAAATATTGTTTCATTCGCACTGACCATATTTTCCCGGTTGCGCCGGTAAGCATTTATTTTGTTTCCTTTTCTACTTGGTCAAGTGTGCTAAAATTCTAGTTCGTTGCCTGCCCATGGTTAACTATACCCATCCCTTTTCTGCACTCATATACCTACATATAAAAGTGACACTAGTGATAAAAGCAAGTAAACAGAACTAAAAAGGCAAATAGTTTGTGGTTTTCATTGTCTTCTACAGTGCAATTATGCTAAATTTTCAAAGGTGTTCTCATACGCCTTTAATATTTACTTAACAAATTTTGTGCAAAGTGGTGATTTTATTGATACATACGGGCAAAGTCCATTTGTATACAACTGCAAATCGCTTTGCTATTTGAAATTCGCTGCGCAACCTGCTTGGTGCAGACATAGAGTTTTGCTTCTCTATCTACCCTTACTTTGCTTACAATCCCTTCAATATATCTATACGTTTGTCTGAAAATTTCGTACATATCGACATATGTACATATAAAAAGGAATTCTGCCTGCTCCGTTTCGCTGCTCGCGTCAGCGTAGATTTGTTTTTTGTTTTGGTTCTGTCTACGACAAACCTAACAAAAATCCCATTAAGAATTTTGCAATTGAAAACCCATTCCCAGTGGTGAACAAACATAAATATTAAAGAAAAAAAAAGTCTTTACATTTGAGGGCAGATATCGGTATTGGTATATATGTATGTACTTACGTTAAGTAGTTCCTCCCGCTACTATCCCCAGTAGCGTAACCCAGTAGCAACATAAAACCAGTCAAAATAATTTGATGAATCATTTAATATATACGGTGATTTTTGTCTCGTTTGCATTTAATGCTATTATCCCCAATAGCATAAAATAATCGTTTAGCAAAATCTACTTAAACTTAAAGTGCAAGTGCTAGTGCTACTTACGCGATTTATTTAATAAGTTTGTGTCCAAAATTCCTGAAGGCGCATCTATACAGGGTGCATAAATCATTCTATCTATTAGCACAGTCACTAATTTCTAGTTTGTTTTACTGCTCGATACCCAGTAGCATAATTAAGTCGCTTAACCAAGTCCGTTTAAAGAGCAAGTTTGAGTCTTCCCAACCCTACCAAAACCCAGTGATAATTAAAATTAATCCTCCAAACACATTTGAGCGAGAAATTATATTACGGTTATATAAAAGGGAAGCTTATTTCCAATTGTATCGATTTGGTTCACGCTGCTATACCCAGCAGCATAATCAGTACAGAACTCTCTCAATCGTTTTCCAATCTTAATCTTAGTTACACCCGATAATACTGTCAAAACCTTCAATCATGGCCACTGGTTCAACCTCAATGGCAGAATTCATATTCTGTTCAAATGATTTAATGAATTTTTGTTCTCGTTTTGAAAAAGAAGACCCTGAAGAAAATACTGACACCTTATTGGATGTTAAACTTCATGATCTAAACAAACGTTGGGAGAATTTACAAATCTCTTATAAGAGCGTCTGCCTCGAAGACGAAAAACAAGTTTCCGTCGATTTTAAAGACGAAGCAACAAACAAGTTCCAAGTGTGTACTGACAGCTTCTATATATGTAAATCCCAAATTATCGATCAGCTTAAGTCCTTTCATGGCACCACTCCCGATAAAAATGTAACTGCTAGACATTCCTTGTCTTTTGTCGATAACTCGATTCCATGCATAAAAGTGCCCCCATGCGATACACAGATTTTTTATGGTAGTTACGAGGAGTGGCCGAGCTTCCGTGACATGTTCACGGCAGTGTACCTCAATCACCCAAAACTAACCCCAGCTCAAAAACTATTTCATCTGCGCAATAAAACTCGGGGAAAGGCAGGCCTTATAGTGAAACATTACAAACTCTGTGATGAAAACTTTTCACTGGCCTGGGAAGCACTTAGAGCCCGTTTTGAAAATAAGCGGATTTTGATCGATAACCAATTGAAGACCCTCTTCAACATTCCCCCTGTTACATCCGAAAATAGTGAGGGAATTCAGAGAATACAGAGTACAATAAATGATTGTCTTTCTTGCCTTACTTCTCAAGGGGTTTCCGTGGTCGAATGGGATCCGATATTAATTTATCTATGCTCCACAAAACTCCCCGAAGACACGCTCTCTCTTTGGGAGCAATCCTTAAAATCAAGGAAAGAGTTGCCCGACTGGTCCCAAATGGACTCCTTCCTAACTAGTCGGTATGAAGTAGTTGAACGATTGCACAACTACAAAACTTCCAAACCTCGCCACTCTTCCAACCCAAAGACTCCAACTAAAGTGCAATCTTACCTCTCTCAAGAACAAGTGACGTTCACTTGTAAACTTTGCAAAAATCATCATGCTCTCAAATCCTGTCCGAAATTCCGTAACTTGGCAGTTCCCGATCGAACTAAATTCGCCGAGAAAAATGGTTATTGTACCAACTGCCTGGCATATAACCACACACTTACCAACTGTCAAAGCGTTTTTAGATGTCTTCATTGCAGACAATCGCATCACACGATGCTTCATCCTAAACCACCTATAAAATCCGCACCTAAGTCAGCAAATGCGACTTCATCCGCAAAGCCAACCACAAAAGCAACCCCCCTGTTGCACACCCACTCTACCGAACTGCTGAATACCCCAAGGCATCCAATATTCAACATAACCCAAGGCAATTGCGATGAATCTCCATCCACCTCTGCTGACAGTGCGTCCAGAATCCAAGCTAACTTCTCAGCAAACCATGAGAAGACGCTGCTTCCCACCGCCCGAGTGCACATTGAGCACATGGGCACACTTTTCACCCTAAGAGCCTTAATCGACCAAGGCTCGCAAAAAACCTTCATTTCCGAGAAGGTACAGAAACGCTTAAAGCTTCCTACTTACCGGGAAGATTATGCAGTAACCGGGATGGGCGGAATCGTTGTAGAAAAGGCGAACAAAGTCTGTCAACTAACTCTAATCTCCAAACGTTATGACACAAAAGTCGTTACCCAAGCGATTGTGCTTCAAAAGCTCACAAGCTTTTTACCAACATTCTCTATCCCTAAACCCAATCCAACAGACATTAAGGATCTAGATCTCGCTGATCCTTATTTCTTCACTCCTGGTCCCATAGATATGGTGATCGGAAGCGATCTCATAGCGAAGATCCTTCTTCAAGGAATTCAACACCACATCCTAGGCAGTCTCCTCGCTCAAAACACAATTTTCGGGTGGTATTTGAGCGGACCCATGCAACCCACTTCTTGTTCTACCTTTCATACGTACGCTGTAGAAGATACTAATGAAAACCTCAATATTCAATTGAAGAGGTTCTGGGAACTCGAGGAACTGCCCGAATCTCGCCTATCTTCTGACGAAGATTCATACTGCGAACAGTTCTATCAAGACACCACTGTTAGGCGAAGTGATGGCCGATATATAGTTCGGCTACCGTTCAAATCGAAGTTTCCATCCAACCTGGCCCTGGGACCATCCCGTTCCCAAGCTATGCGACAAGCTATCCGAATATAGCATATGCTCAATAAAAATCCCACCCTCAAAGAAGAATACAACCGCGTTCTAGAAGAGTACCTCACCCTCGATCATATGAGGCAAATCGCTCCCGATGAGGTGCACGAAAATGGACATTATCGTTCATACTATCTTCCACATCATTCAGTTGTTAAACCAGACAGTAAGTCTACGAAAGTTCGTGTGGTATTCAATGCCTCCAAACCCACGGCATCTGGTATTTCACTAAACGATATACTTCATATCGGTCCAACCTTGCAAACAGATCTTCTATTTGTCATTTTAAATTGGCGATTGTATAAGTATGTCTTTAACGGTGACATACAAAAAATGTACCGACAGATTCTTCTCCACGAAGATGATCAACCGTATCAACGAATTCTCTTTCGAAGAAACAACGAGGATAAACTATCTGATTTTGCCCTGAAGACAGTGACATTCGGAGTCAACTGCGCGCCTTATCTTGCAATTCGCACTTTGCATCAACTAGCAACTGATACAAAAGATTCCCATCCACTAGCGAAACAAATTTTAACCAAAGAAACCTATGTGGATGATGTCTTATCTGGAGGTCACGATATTCCATCGTGTTTAAACGCTCAAACTGAACTCATCCATTGTTTACTTTCAGCTGGGTTTCCTCTCCGGAAAATTACAGCAAACCATCCTCAACTTTTAAATCAAATTCCTGCAGATCACCTTCTCGACTCTGACTTCCTGAAATTTGATTATTCCAGTTCTACCAAAACGCTTGGTATACGATGGAACGCGTTAAACGATTCTTTTTCATATTCAGTTGAATACTTGACACCACCCTCCAGCGCCACAAAACGCCAAATTTTATCCTCAGTCTCGAAACTTTTTGACCCCGCAGGATGGCTATCGCCCATTCTTATTCAAGCGAAAATACTCTTGCAACAAATTTGGTTAGAAGGTACGGAATGGGACGAGTGTGTCAAACCCCTTTCACTTCAAAAGTGGCACCAATTCGTAACCGATTTGCCCACAATCGAACAAATCCAAATTCCTAGATGGACAGAATTCTCGCCTAGTAGATCAATTCAAATCCATGGATTCTGTGATGCTTCAGAGAAAGCATACTGTGCATCCGTTTACATTCGGTCGCAATCAGCCAATACGGTATCCTCTCACCTTCTGTTTTCAAAAACCAAGGTAGCACCACTACAGACAGTGAGTCTCCCACGCCTAGAATTGTGTGGAGCAGTCTTATTATCTAAATGCATAAAAAGGGTTATTACTCAATTATCTCTTGATGGTGCAAACGTCTTTCTTTGGTCCGATTCGTCTATTGTACTTACATGGCTCGAAAAACCACCATGTACGTGGAAGGTATACGTAGCCAATCGTACGTCAGAAATCATTAAAAATGTTGGAAATGTAAAGTGGCGGCATGTTACCACTAATCACAACCCGGCCGACCTTGGAACAAGAGGTTGTAGACCACAGGACCTAGTACTTAGATCACTCTGGTGGCACGGACCAGATTGGTTACTTAAACCCCCCGATCATTGGCCAATATCATTTCGACAAAACGTCGTACCTCAAGAACAACGTAAAGTAGAAGCTCTTCACGTTTTGGACGACGACCCCGATATATTAGACCGCTTCTCTTCATGGTCTAAAGCCTTACGCGTAATAGCGTACATGTTTCGATTTATTCACCGATTCAAACCAATACAGTCCACTTCTCCCACTTGCTATAACTCTGTGGTTATTACGCAAAAGGAAATTCACTGGGTCAAAACTCGTCTCATCAAACTTTCGCAAGAAAGACACTACCCAAAGGAATATTATCAATTGTCCAATCGAGAATCAATTTCCAAAAAGAGCTCGCTTTTAATGTTAAACCCATTTCTTAACCAACATGGACTTCTCCGTGTGAATGGTCGCTTGGCCAACGCTGGCCTTACGTACAATGAAAGACATCCAACCATTATTCCAGAATCTTCAAGATTATGTTATCTTTTTCTAAATTTTCTGCATGATGTTCTAATGCATGCTGAACAGCAACTCATGGTTCGAATGGCAAGGCAGGAATACTACATTCCCAGGCTAAAATCAAAAGTAAAACGCTGTATACGCAATTGCAAAATCTGTACAATTTTCAAACAAATCAGTCGTTCGCAAATTATGGCAGCTTTACCCCCAGAGCGTGCAACTTTCTCGTTGCCATTCACCTACACCGGTTTAGACTTTGCCGGTCCTCTCGACATAAAGTCATCAACCCTCCGGAGATCCCCACTACTGAAGGGATACGTTTGCGTCTTCATTTGCTTTTCCACAAAGGCAATCCACCTTGAACCATGTTCGGATTTGTCAACCAAAGCATTTCAGGCAGCATTTGCCCGCTTTGTAGGTAGACGCGGACTCCCGCAACGAGTCTTTTCGGACAACGGCAAGAACTTTGTTGGTGCTAACCGCGCCTTCCAACAGGATTTCAAAAAATTCCTCAAAGAAACTTCTGATGACCTACGCTCCAAGTATACCGTACATGGATTTGAATGGCATTTCCTGCCACCGAATGCTCCTCATATGGGCGGCCTTTGGGAAGCAGCTGTAAAGAGTTTCAAGCATCACTTCAAACGCACTGTTGGAAACCACATCTTCACTTTTGAAGAAATCACAACTTTACTTGCTCGTATCGAAGCAGTACTGAACTCTCGACCCCTTTCCCCGATGTCTGATAATGCCAATGACTTGCTTGCATTAACTCCAGGACATTTTCTCCGAGGCGGGCCACTACTGGGCTTTCCAGAACCTCAAATTGACAATCTCTCCCTACAAAATCGATGGGAAAAGCTCAAAGCTTTGTATCAACAGTTCAGCCAACGCTGGAAGGATGAGTATCTCAAAGAACTCCATCATAGATACAAATGGAAGCTCCCACAAAAGGACCTTTCCATTGGTGATTTCGTGGTCATCAAAAATGACCAAACTCCCCCCAACGAGTGGAGACTAGGACGCATCGAAAAAGTGTATCATGGTTCGGACAATTGTGTGCGAGTGGCGGATGTCAAGACTCAGACTGGAACTTTTACTCGACCAATTGTCAAGCTCTGTCCGCTTCCTTCTCAACCTGAGGTTCCGAATCTAAACTCTACCCTTGACACTTAAGAATCAACTTGTTTGCCATAGTTTTAAGATTTCCACGACCTTCTCATACCGTTAATATTTTACAGATCAAAACCATCCAACAACACCAACCTGGACCCACGGATCTATCAATGTAAGGTCTGCCTGAAGTATCATCCACTCCGGTTTTGTAAGGAATTCATGGCAATGAACATCGAAAAACGCAGCGAAGTAGTGCGACAATTTAGATACTGCCCGAATTGTCTTGCTCGTACGCACGACAGCATCAGGGATTGCTCGTGTCCCGACACGTGCAAACTATGTCAAGAACTACACCACACCCTGTTGCACACTACGGCGTCAGATGACATCGTGGAAGACCGTCGCAGCATTCGTAGCCAAGCATCCAACAGCCGAAACGTTCGTAAGCCGCTGAAACGGCTCCAAGTGTCCGCACGTAGAGGTGCCCGTAAGCCGGCAAAGCGACCTCAGGTACCCAAACGCCAAGAATCACGTCAACCAAGAAGCCAAATCTCCATTCAAAAGGAGAAAATAGACGTAGCCATACGGGCATTGGCTCAATTGAAGGCATCCCTTGCACCAGTGCAACGAGGGCGCCATGTTTAAGTGACTTTCGTCCCTTAAATGGAACGCACTCCTGCGATCCTCAAGCCCGTAATGCAACCCTGCATACCTTAGCAGCGAACACAACACTGTGTTCGCAAGGCCCGTCATGCATCCCTGCATGACCCTGTCAAAGGAAGCATCCCTGCTTTCCTTCGAACTTCCAGTGTTGGAAACACTATAAAAGCGCTGTGCGCATATGAACTCTCTCTCTTTTACTTTTTCATCGGAACGCGCCTGTCGCATCTGCAATCAACAGAGGTAACTATCATCAACGCGGGACTTACAACCTTCGCAATCAACCATACAAGCAGTGCGCGGTTCATTAATTTCTAGTTTCAATTTTTCTATTAATTTGTTTAATTAATTGATGTAAACATAAATATCTTGAATTTCCATTCATTTAAAGAAAGGATATTGCATTGTTCCATTTCATTAAATTATTCTTAATCTCATAAGAAAATCGTATTGTACATTGAAGTACCGAATAATTGAATTAAATCGTTGTTGTTAGTATTAAGTTGCCAATAGAAATTCGCGTTTCATTTGTTAGTGCAATCTCCCACTTGTATTTATCCCCAAATACAAGCCGAGTGAAAACTCCCTTCACTCCTACCTATTC
The DNA here is from genome assembly GCA_949987695.1 of Merzomyia westermanni. Classification (NCBI taxonomy): domain Eukaryota; kingdom Metazoa; phylum Arthropoda; class Insecta; order Diptera; family Tephritidae; genus Merzomyia; species Merzomyia westermanni. Next base: position 43,810,610 of record OX465291.1, on the reverse strand, counting down.
CTTATCATCAATTTGAACATTAAATTAAATTAAATTAAATAAAATAAAATAAAATAAAATAAAATAAAATAAAATAAAATAAAATAAAATTAAATAAAATAAAATAAAATAAAATAAAATAAAATAAAATAAAATAAATTAAAATAAAATAAAATAAACTAAAATACAACAAATCAAAATAAAGTAAAATTAAACAAAATAAAATAAAATAAAAAAAAAAAATAAAATAATATCAAATAAATTAAAATAAAAAATAATAATATAACATTAAATGAAAAAAAATAAAATAACATAAAATAAAATAGAATAAAATAAAGCAAAATAAAGTAAAATAAAAATGTTGTTTTTGCGACCTTTTCTTTTCAACTTACGAATTTAGCTGGCTCGAGGTCGATTTTTCTTTTTTCTAAAAATCAATAAAAACACAAAGGTTTCTTTGTTTTGTCGATATATTTCGATTACCGTCGGTAATCGTCTTCAGGACACTAATAACAAACATAAAGACATTAATACAATAAATAATTAATCTAATAACAAATATGCATAACCTACATTTATTTACACTTTCGCACTGTTTAAAGTGAAGTGTTCTACTAATTATTACAATGCTTATTCTTTTGTAAGAGGTGTCGGTACGACGACGCTACACTCTCTACATCAGATCTATAGTTAATTCTCTTATCAGTCGGCGTATTGATAATGTGCAGCATTTCTAACGTGAATCTCTTTTTGTACTGCTTTTCTTGCTGGAGCACTGAAGCTTCATCGAAGTTTGGCGAGTGTTTATTGCTTGCACAATGGGCCATAAGGGCCGTTTTATGGTTTTGTGAAAGATGACAATATTTATAGTCAGATTTATATTGTTATGGAAAAGCTGCTACAAAGTACAATGGAAAAAGTTGAACGGAAGCCGAGACTACTTACAAAGTACGTCGATGACATATTTGCAATTTTAAACGAAAACGAGGTACAAAACACACTGGACGCATTAAATTCATTTAATAAATATATTAAATTTACTACGGAAGTCGAAAACGATGGAAAATGACCTTACCTGGACTCAATTATAATAAGGCATGGCAATGAAATAAAGCTTAAGTGGTATAAGAAACCTATAGCATCAGGACGAATCATAAATTATAATTCAAAACATCCAAAAACGATGATAATTAATATAGCGAGAGGCTGTATTCGACGAATGTAGCAAATATCTGACGACACTTACCACAGAGAAATTAAGACTGAAATTAGAACGATATCGAAAAATAATGATTTTCCAGATAGTATTATAAATTCTTTAATAAGAAGATCGGTATCAGAAAACCAAACTCGTATAGTAGACGAACCGAAGATATTTAAATCCGTAATATATGTACCACAATTGTCAGAGCGGCTTACAAAATCAAATTGCTACAACAACCAAGAAATAAAAATAGCCCACAAACCAAATAATACATTAAAACATATTTTCAATAGAACAAAGTCAAAAATACCCACCGCGGAGAAAAGTAACGTAATTTATAAAATACCTTGCAGAGGTAATGACAACGAATCATGTAATAAATTCTATGTAGGAACCACGAAATCCAAATTAAAAAGCAGATTAGCGCAACATAAATCTGACTATAAATATTGTCATCTTTCACAAAACCATAAAACGGCCCTTATGGCCCATTGTGCAAGCAATAAACACTCGCCAAACTTCAATGAAGCTTCAGTGCTCCAGCAAGAAAAGCAGTACAAAAAGAAATTCACGTTAGAAATGCTGCACATTATCAATAAGCCGAGAGAATTAACTATAGATCTGATGTAGAGAGTTTAGCGTCGTCGTACCCATGATCCAATAATTTATATGGTCGTTTCAAATGACATAGCGTCTTCTTCTTCCTCATCCACACCTTATGTCAAACTATCATATCTTTGTTTTTTGTTTACATTCTTTGTTTACAGTTCTTGGAAAAGCTATTGAGTTCGCTTCGTGTTTTATTTAATTTTAATAAAAATTCGCTGTGAATTGATATTTTACGAGTGCTTTGTGATAACATTTTAGGAAAATGTGTGATTTATGTGTGTGTTATACGTGAAAAGCTTAGAAAATAGGAGAATCGTTTTTGCGCGTTCCCTCTCACATGTGCATTTTGACACAAGAATTAAACGACGTCAAACGGTAATTTCGTGTTGTTGGCCGATTGCGCCGACCATATAAATTATTGGATCATGGTCGTACCGACACCTGTTACAAAACAATAAGCATTGTAATAATTAGTAGAACACTCCACGTTAAACAGTGCGAACGTGTAAATAAATGTAGGTTATGCATAATTGTTATTAGATTAATTTGTTATTGTATTAATGTCTTTATGTTTGTTATTAGTGTCCTGAAGACGATTACCGACGGTAATCGAAATATATCGACAAAACAAAGAAACCGTTTTGTTTTTATTGATTTTTAGAAAAAAGAAAAATCGACCGCGAGCCAGCTAAATTCGTAAGTTAAAGTAAAATAAAATAAAATTACATAAAATAGAATAGAATACGAGAACATAAATTAAAATAGAATAAAACAAGTAAGGAAAGGGCTTCCTTCGACTGTGCCGAAGACTTTATACCTTTCATGAATACGCAAGTGTCCGATCCTTACGTACAATTAGTACAAACTTTGCGAAACTGTTAATTTAAAGAAGCATAGCCCAAACCCCATTTACCGGAAGAATCGATTGTGTAGGAGATATATGTTATGTTTTGTCCGATCTGGGTGATTTTCACTACACAAAATACATATTAAATATGTACCAAACCTGCAAAAATTTTGTTTTCAGAGCTTTTTAATTGTAAAATTTATAGACCAACCCGCATTTATCGAAGCTATCGATTATATGGGTTATGTTGGTCCTATCTGGCTGATTTTCACCAGTCACATTGCGTATGTAATATGAACTAAACCTGCCAAATTAAAAGTTCTAGCTCGTAAATTCCAATATTTATAAGTCAAACCCCGTTAATCGGAACTATCGATTATATGGGAGCTATGCGTTGTATTGCTCCGATCTTGCTGATTTCGACGAATGATTAATCTTATGCAAAATGGCGGCTCCGTACCAAATTTCGTCAAGATATTTCAAAAACTGAGGGACTAGTTTGCGTACAAACAGACAGACGGACAGACGGGCATGGCTAAATCGACTCAGCTCATCGCCCTGATCATTTCGGTATACTTATTGGGGGGTCTATCTTTACTTCTTCTCATACTTGCAAACTTTGGACCAAAGTTATAATACCATTCCATGTTCATGAAAGGTATAAAAATAAAATTAAAAATCAATTAAACTAAATTATTAAATATTACTATGATTATAATAATATAAATTAAACTGTATTATTAAATTTTATTTTTATTTTTATTTAAATTAAGTTAAATTTTCTGGTGAATTTTAAACACTTGGCGAACTCAAGTTTAGTCAAATTCAAAAACCAGGCTGAGAAATGTCATATGAACGTGCTGTGTGCTATATACCCTATAGAGAAACCTAATCTAAATCAGAGCTGGGCAATAACGATTAACCCACAGTTAAAACTTTTTGAAATAGTTATATTGAAAAGAATTAGTTGCTTTTCTCGTCAGGGTATTAAAGCTTCGATATAAACATAGATATATGTATATACATAGATTTAAGTACATACATATATTTGTTACTCTCAAATCCACTTTAAAGAGCGAGAATACACATATGTATATTTTATAAGCCAATATGCAAATTATTTAGCGGCGAAACCATTAGATAAATGTTTACTTAAACATACATTCAATGCCATAAAAAAAAGGGAAAATACTACTAAACGCAGTGAATGGAGTTGCTATGCCGCGACGGAGTTAAATTAAAGTTTTCAATTTGTTTACACACACCCGCTATTAAGTGGAACCAACAAGCTGCACTGGATTTAAACGAAGTGTTCCAATAACTTCTTTCCTAGACATACACATGAAACAGAATTAATTTTTTTGTTGCAGTCTAGCGTACATTGTCATTGCTCACTTATTGTACTTTGGTTTTAATTTCAAGTCATTGCTGGCAGTGTGGTTTACTTTAATTGGCCAACAAAAGTCCGCCGCTCCCTTAAATACTGTCCTGTTTGGGACCTTCGCTGTGTGAAGTGATGAGCTATTTAAAAAAAAAGTGCATACCGACTGGTGTAACCCATGTTGAGTAGACAATTAAGAGACCCTGACCTTCTTGAGATAGCCTGAATTTCTTAAAGCTTTTTTGAACTTTTTAATGTTTATTTACAAAAATATATTTATTCTTTTTTTTAAATTACGTGGCGTTATAAGTTAATGAGATTCACATTATCAATCCTAGAAATTATAATGTCCTTGCAGTCCACCGCTGAAATCGTTTTGATTCCGATCAATATTACGTTGACCCTGTGCATAAGCATCCAAGCTGTACCTGCCATCGTTACTTTTCGCTAAGTTGTGATTGTATTGGATACTTGCTTCACGTCCTCGTTCCTGTGTCTGTTCATATTTCAACTGGAGTCTGCCTCTTCCCTCATTCTGATCGGGTGCGAAACGTGCATGACGTATTAATAGTACAGAAGGATTTCCATTCAACAATTCATCTTCATCAATTAAATAGGCAGTTTCGTCTTTCACGTACTCTTCGTCCTCTAGTAGAAATGGATATGCGCTTACGAGCGCGTTGAAGCTACAGAAGACGGCGATGTAGAGCAGGATGTACTTGCTGGTGAACATTTTGATTTCTTAGTAAATTCAACTTTATTTGATACTTGATGAGCTTGAGGCACGATCTTGCAGTTGACTGTGCTAATGTTTTGATGATTTGGGTATTTATAGCAACGAGTTGATGCTTTACTTGGTGCTCAAATTCACAAAATGGGAATCACAGCGCTCCGCTGCCGATGATAAGAAAAGTGATTACTTGGCTGATCTTTAGCTTATTGTGGTTGGTTATTGTTTCGTTTGGGAATCACATTATTTTTGGCGCAATAAGAAGCTAAAAGGGAATTTATTTAATTGATATTTATTTTATTGGGGGGATTTTCGAGATTTCTTGGCGAGTGCGTCATCACGGTGATATGCCAAAGTACCAAAAATTGTACCACACTTCCTTCTTGGGATCACTTTTATATACATGTTTGTATGAGAGCATATTTGGTGACCTCAACGCTCTCATGCCCTGCGACCCCCTATATTGGAGAACCCGTCCATTTATATATGTTTTACCTGAAAGGTTTTTTTACATGAACTATCTCATACTACGTGGTCGCAAAATTTCGGTTAGCTTAATCTCAACGTTTTATACAGAAATAACTTGCGTCGCATCCCCTTCTTAGAAATATCGCGTTTCCTTCGCTGCAAAAGCACTTCACTTTCGCGGAGGTATCAGACGCCCCACCGTTTAAAAAGAACAATGTTAGGCGGACAGATCTGAAACTTTTACTAGAACGTGGTACGATGGAGCTAAGTACATATCTGAAGATGGAAAATGTAGCCCTAGTTTTGGAAATGGTTGACATGTAGGTCTTAAAATACTTCGCTGAAAGTACAAGTTTCTCCTACTCCATTGGGAATGAGCGGCGTTCGTGCAAGGTCAATAACGGCCAGAACTAAACCAGAAGGCTCTTGTGTATCTGGCACTCCAGGGACATTTATTTTTTAGTATGTAACGGAAATTAAAAAATGTAGCAGAATTTGGGCAATATAGAATTAGGGAATAGCTAACTTCAGCAGCATTAGGCAGGCTTCGGATAATTTTGCATGGTTTTCGGGAATTTTTCAGGACCATTTCGTGATCATTTCCGAATTCTTTTGGAATCATTTCGGGACTTTTTCGATATCATTTTGAAATGATTACAGTATCGTTTCGAAACAGTCTTCGTCTCCATTTTTTAATCTTTTTCGGAATCAATTCAATTCAAGACCATTTCGGAAAATTTTCGGAACCATTTTCGGAACCTTTAGAGGAGCATTTTAGGATAATTTCAGGACTTTTTTGGCACAATTTCAGGATAATTTTCGGGAATATGTCGGGAGTTTATCTTGATCATGTCGGAACAAGAGAGCGGTTAAGTAGGAAATTAGAAGTCGAGAAGGAGAGGAAAGGTTAGAGAGTAAATATAGTCCAATTGTAATGGCAGCCTTTATACGGAAATTCTATAATTTCGGTAACCTCAAAGTGCGCTAATTATAAATATATATTAGAGTGAATTAAAAAAATAAATTTTTAATTTTACTCAACATTTTTGAGTTGGCCAACTTGTTTTTTAAACACATAATTAATTGATCAAATGGAGGTTCCAAAGCATACAGAATTTGTTTAAAAGTTTTCTAGAATCTTTATGGTGTCCTCAAGAAATAGAATGGAAAGTCAGAAGTTGGAAAAAAAAATGTCATATTTTGTAATTTATTTTTAGGACTAAAAATCACAATGGACATTTTAAAATTTTGGAACAAAAAAAAAACACATTGATGTTGGAACATTATTTGTTAATTTAAAACTCCTGTAGGCCACCTCAAAATTTTGATTAAACTTTTTTAAGTTTTCTTTCCTTTTTTTTCTGTAAAGTCAAAAAAATATCAAGCCAATGAAACGTCAGAGTAAGAAGAGTTTTTGTGATTTATTTTTAGGATTAAAAGATCTGAAATTTCGAAACAAAACAACTTTAAAGGCAATGAAAAGTCAAAGTTAGAAAAATTGTTTTTGTATCTTTATACCTTTCATGAACATGAAATGGTACATTAACTTTGGTCCGATGTTTGTAACGTTTAGAAATATAAGAGATAGACCCACCATTAAGTATACCAAATTGATCAGGATGATGAACTGAGTTGATACAGCTATGTCCGTCTGTCCGTCCGTCTTTCCGTCTGTTTGAACGCAAACTAGTCCCTCAATTTTTGAGATATCTTGATGAAATTTGACACACGGCTGTATTTTTTTATTATACTAGACATTTGTCGGATCCGGTATAATCGGGTCACTATAGCATATATCTTCCATACAACCGATCGTTCAGATAAGAGGATTATGGTCATTTATCCCTCATTTTGAAATATTAAAACTTGAAACTTGGTGAGATATTTTCTTATGGATAGTAAAAGATTTCGTAAAAAAATCACCAAGATAGGAGCTATATATAGTATTTATCCCATGCAACCGATCGTTCAGATAAGAGGATTATGGTCATTTATCCCTCATTTTGGAAGATCAAAACTTGAAACTTACTGAGATATTTGCTTACAGATAATAAAAAATTTCGTGAAAAAATCGCTATGAACGGAGCTATATGTAGTATATATCCCATACAACCGATCGTTCAGATAAGAGGATTATGGCCATTAAGCCCTCATTTTGGAAGATTAAAACTAAAAAAAAGTTAAATGTATTGCTGACAAAGTTTTAGAGAGCTTTAAACAATGCGTATTTAAGTTTGCACGTATTCATGAAAGGTATAAAACCTTCGGCACAGCCAAAGACAGCGCCGTCCTTACTTGGTTTTTTTTTAAATTTATTTTTAAGTTTTTACAGTTTTGGATAACCAAATTTTTATGTTGAAACTTAAGTTAAAAATCAAAATGTTAAATAAATTAATTTTTTTTTTTATATTGAACATAAACAAAATCCAGCCAATGGAAAGTCAGAGTTCAAACAATTTGATTCGTATTATTTTTGTGATTTATTTTATGGATTAAAAAAAACCACATTGGATGTTTTTTTTTACAGTTTTGGGAAAAACAAAATATTTCGATGGAACATCATTTATTTTTTTTAATCCCGTAGGCCACCTCAAAAGGTTTAGTTAGCATGATTTTATTTTCTTTCTTTATTTTATAAAGTAAAAAACAATGTCAAGCCAATGGAATGTAAGAGTTGAAAAGATTTTTTTGTATTATTTGTGTGATTTATTTTAAAAATTAAAAAATATATTTTCTTTACTAAAATTTCGGACCAAAAGCAATTTCCGTGGAACATTATTAACTTCGTTTGGACCACCTCAAATTGTTTTTAATATTGTAAATTTGTTTTTTTTTTTTCTATAAAGTAAAAAAATTGTCAACGCACCCTAATATACAGCCGTGTTCAATATAATAGTAGTGAAATTAAATTGGATATCGTTCAACGAAATAAAAAGACGCTGTGTTTTTAATTATTGTCATTAAAAATGTAGCGAATTCCATTACAGAAACCACAAAAAAATTTATTTTAAAGTTTACACAAGGTTCAGGAATTTATTATTTAATTAAATTTTTAAAAATTTTAAGGTTTTGATGACCATTTTTTTGAGTTTAATTAACTTTCCTGATCTTCTTACTTCGTAGAACGATATAAATTTTAATTTCACTACTATTATATTGAACACAGCTATATACACCGAAAGCTACCATGAAATGCCAGATAATCCGTTAATCATGCATACAATTTCCTAACATGATCCGATAAAATAAAACGATGAGCTTTAGTGCTCCCAAATCCCTAGATTCGATGCAATTATTTGACTGCGCTGTTCGCGTGTGAGGTTGCAATGAATTTTTAATTGCATGCAACATTATCAAAACTCAAGCGACCATCTGAACAGCAATGCAAAGCGTAATTAAATAGCACACATTGACAAATGAGCAACAACTGACAGTCACAAAGTGACGTAGAGAGAAGTTGCGCCATAAAACTTTAGAGTGTCAGAAGAAGCAGCAAGAACAGTAGATACCAGCAACAAAAGACAATGTGCTCAAAATGTAGGCAAAATATTTCGTCAGTGCGCTTGATAATTAATTGAGTAAACCATAAGTTCCTGAGCATGGATGTATGCGTTTATGTATATTTTGCATGTAGCGCAGTTGGGCACTGCCCGCATGAACTCACGAAATCAGCGATCGCCAAATACTTTCCAGGCAATCGAACTTTGTTCGACATTCACAGACGCATTATCGGCTTTTTAATGATGTACAACTCAAGTGTCGAGAGAGCTCAAGATGTATAGAAATAAGTTGATGGCACATTGTTGAATTCAATCCGTATAATGAGTATATGTGGAATTCATTGACAAATCTTCTTGCCGACCATTGCTTTGATATAAGACTTATCTCTCTGAAAGGAAATTTGATTTTCTAGAAAAAAAAGGGTTCTTTCTATGACTAATTATGCATATTTATTTTTTCTTCTACTTTACTTGATTTGAGGAAAAAATGGGCTGTATTATCACAGAATAAAATTTATTGGTAGTAAAACTCTACACTTATTTTTAGAAATCATTCCAATTTTACTGGCAATGAAAATCAATAACCAAAATTTCAATGACTAGCTTAACTCGTGATGCACTCCTTAGTGCAATATGCCCACATATGCATGGCATGCACACACTTTTCGCACTTTAAAAACTGTCAACCCGAGCAAACTGTTGGTAATAATTTCTTGTAATTGCCCAAAACAACAACACAAAAGTTGTTTGGCCATAAAACGGATTTAAAACATGAAAAAGATACTAAACAAATTTTTTAAAACAGAAATTTCCCATTACGCGGAAAACCATTTTTGATTAACAAATTGTGATATTAAATTTGAACATTTGTAACTTGCACACCAACATTTGAGTTTAATAGCTAATAAAGTTGTCACTAAGCCAATTCGCAGCTGCCATGTTGCTTTTGAAACAGTCCAAATAAATGTGGTACTAAATGAAGGGAGCATCATGCAAATGTAAAGCAATTTGTGAAATACGAGTGCGTTTGAATATTTTGAAGCGTGCGTAGTACGTATAACTCAACAATTATCACATCCGTAGCCGTAACCATTAACATAACCGTAATCGTAACTATAAACATAACCGTTACCATAAGATCAGAAGCATATTACAGAAACATATATGTGGATAAAGCCATAAGTATAACCGCAGCCGTAACCATAAAGATCACCGCAATCGTAATCATAAACATAACCGTAACCATAAGGTCACAGTAAACGTAATCATAAACATAATAGTAGATAAGACTATAAGTGTAATCGCAGCCATAACAATAAATATCACCGTAACTGTAACCATAAACATAACCGTAACCATAAGGCCATAGAAACCGTAATCATAAACATAATAGTAGACACAACCATAAGTACAATCGCAACCATAACCATAAATATCACCGTAACCGTAACCATTCATATAACAGTAACCGTCTACGCTTGTGGGCAGGATTATGGCTACTGCTACGTTTTTATTTACGGTTAGAGTTATGTTAATAGTTGTGGTTACTGTGGTCATCGTATTTTTATTTCGTCGACTTCGTTTACATATTCGCCTCCTTTTCAAAACCCTCTCGGAACTCAAGGACATAACTCCGGGGAGCTTTCCAGATTTGTATACCCAAATGGTTGCTGGAGTGTAACCAGATTCCTTCTCTGGCTTTTAATGTTCGTTCTTTTCTTCCAATAATTTATCTCGGTTAATTCAAAAGCTGTGGTAGCAAAACGGCTAATCAGCACTAATTGGAGTCAATGGGGAAATCCTTCAGGAACGAAACATATCAACAGGCCACGACTAGAACTCCAAATGAGTTTAAATCTCGGTGTCTGAAAACTTTTATATCGATAATACAAAACAGCTTACATCCTTTAACATACAAATGGAAGTGTTATTAGTCAATACAAATACAATTTAATGAGTACATGAAGGCGACTTTACAAGCGTGATTGGCATGAAACCACAAAGGAAGAAGAACAACAGCGTCAGTACTTGGTCAAACCAATACTAGATATTGATGATGAGAAGCATGTGTGTATATGTTTGTGATATGGCATGCTGCCGGACGTTGTCCCGTCCTGTATCAACCCATCCAACGTGTCAAACGTAGTTAGGAATCCTGTCATTAACCTTCATAATCCTTGTGTTGTCGCTGATGTTGTTGATGCCAAACAGCATCAATTTAATGTTTAGAATTTTGTTGTTTTTGTTATTGTCGTCAAAAACAAACGCTTGCCAAAGCACATTTCCGTCTCATCATTAAACCACCAATGCCAACGTCACTACCTTCATCATCATCAGAGGCACCACAGACACACGGGCTACAACACCGCACAGTGGAATGTTTTGAAGAAAATTGCAGAAAAACAAACCATCGTTCTGATAGCCTAACAGTTAACAGAACGTGATTAAGAAGTCTAGTAATAAAACCTTGGGCGTTTGTCTCTAACTCTTCCTTTTCTGTTCAAATAAAAGTTTTTAATAATTTATAAAATTATTACAAAAAAAAATAACAACAATTTCCATAAAAGTTACCATTCTCTGCCTTAAGCTTCATTACTTCCAGAAACAGTTTTAAACAAAGAACAAGTAAAAAGAACCTTAGGATAATATTTTGTAACAATTGCGGAAAAAGTTAAAAACTATATCAAAAATTCTTACAATAAAGGAACCTGGATGAAAAATCTGTCAGAATTATTTTAGATTTGACCTTGGACCCTGGCTGCTACTTTTTGGTGAACCTATCTACAAAAACGATGTTTGTGGACACAACAAATGCCTCCAATGCACCAACAAAAAAATAACAAGTCACCGGAATCGTAAGCCTGCCAATAAGTAAAAGCACTAAAAACACCACTTTCTCAAATTCCTTTAAAATACACCACTGTACGCTGTCAAAGTTGTTGCTTTGCTAACGATAATGTTTATGTTTTCGATCGTATCAACCATTTGATTCGTTCTTTGTTTTTACTTTCTTTGCGGTGATAATATTTATTAATTTCATGACTTCACAATTGCTATTAGAAACACTTTTTGTTGATAATGTTTTTGTTAGTTTAGCAACTGGATATTGTATATTGATAAGTACTGTTTACGTAATTGTTACTGATGTTTTATTAATTTTTTTCTTTTTGTTTTGCATTTCAGAATAGTTATTTGCGCACGGACAATATGTCATTTCAGAAATTTCTGTTTTTGCAATTAGTTTAATAGTTAGCTCGTAATCAGTGTGCTTTTGCTAACAACTTTTTTTTTAATTTACTTTCTGGCATAATCTGATTCTTTCCTTGGTGGCTTTCCGTATCGCGTTTGACTTAGTTAAAGCCATTATAGATATAAACTAGATATTGTATGTGTGTCTATAGTATGGACACTCTATAACGTAAACTTTTCTAAGCTGAAATCAATGCTTCAAACATTTTCAAATATATTTTAAAGAAGTAAACAAGTAATATCAGCTGGTTTGTTTCACAAAATTTACAAAACTTGAGTTCCCGTCGAAGCGTATAGCTTAATACAACGGTTCATTTCTATTCCATTAGGAACACCAACAGGAAAAAATTATTTTATTGCAAGCTCCTCCAGTTATCTGAACTTTGGATTCAATATTTTCATAAATATAAGACTGAGCCGACAAACAGATTTTTTTTAATCATATTGTTATTATTTGCAGAACAACGAAAGAAACAGTTTCGGACCTTAATATTCATTTTTAGTAGGCTATCATTCCTGGGCCCGAATCGTGACAGACGTGAACGAGCAACTCGCTACGTAAAAATATTAATATCGGATTATGACAGCCGTGAGCGTACAAATTTTTCGAAAAACGAGATAATAACAAACGTGAACGAGTAGGAGAACGTACTAGTTCGTTCGAATTGTCATTCGTTCAAAATTATCAATGGACGGCGCAACAAATTGAAGCAAAAAGCAAATATTTAAAAATGTAAGCATATTAAAATTATATTTGTACCTGTTTATTATTTTAACTATCTTTTTTGATAAAGGACAAACTATAATAAATTTAGTTTAACGCAAAAGGACATAATGGGGAAATTTATGAGCAACCATTCCGATTTGGCCAAAAATTTGATACCAAACTGTGCGCAGGGAAAAACTACTGCAAAGCGACTGTGTGCTTATCTTTCGTCGGCTTCTGTAATCCAATGTGCGTACCATCTACACATCCGTTAACTAAAAATGACAAAATATTAAATTACACACATACATTTATTTTAATTTTAATTTACCTCCAGAAATTCTATGTTTTTCCACAAACCAATCTTTATATCTTTCCGAATCATCCGGGTCGTAACGTATAAACTCCGGACACCAGCTTCCATTTCAAGGAGTACTGCGGTACTTGGGGTTTGTTTCGGTCGAAAAATCGACTTTCCCAAACCCCGAAAATAAAATTTTTTTTCAAAAAACTGTTATCGCCAACGTTTTTAGCAGACATTTTTGGGTCGGACAGGGTATACGAAAATTTGTATATGAAAATTTTAAAATCAAATGAAAATTTTTTTAGTAGGTCATGAAAAAAACCTTAAAAATCAAAGTAGAAAAAAGTCAAAAAAATTAAATTTCGCAGGCTCGAAAATTATTTTTTTGGGTATGCTTAGTGGAACTTTTTTTTTCCTGAGCCCAAAACCTATCGAAAAATCGATGGCGCGATATCCCTATGCATATGAATATACCGGAGTTACGCATTATTTGAAAGCTCCAGTGGGTTACTGTTATCTCTAAGTTGTTTGCGCACAACTTTCTCGTTGTTTTCACTATGACAAATAACTAGGATCCATTGTCTTTTTACTCATTAATTTTATTTGTGACAACCTTATTTTGACATTTAAACGCCTATTGTAACTTCCAAAACTGAAGAAGGAGAAGAAAACGCTCGATAGCAAAATCCGGTATTTTTCGCTCGCTAGTCGATTGACATAATTGTACTCGTTACGTACGATTGTGAACTCGTTAGCGACTGTGACGATTCGGTCCCTGGTCTAAATTTCTTAGGACCAATCTCATTTATTTTAAAACAAAACCAAAATAAAGTTATATAGCTTTAATTAATATTTTCCAAAACCAGGACACAACTAATTGGTTATATGTAAAAAAGAAAATCTAGAAAACCCTATTATAAAGTCCGATTGAACTGAAACACAACTAAAATAAATGATAAAAATGTTGAATAACAATAATTACAAATTCTACTACACGGTTAAAAATTTGAATTTAACATTAATAATAACATTTTAATAGTAACTTTCAAAAACATTTCATTTGTAAAAATGCCATTAAAAAATTAAGAGAACCTGGGTATATTTCGAAAAAACACCCAGCCTGTATATACCTCATTATTTGATAACCATTATCTTCTAGATGAAATGCGTTATTCTGCAACTTACCTGTAAAGAGAAAAACAGAAAAATAAATTAGTTTAAGTGATAAGTATAGGTACAGTTGTAAATAGTTAAGTGCGAATGAGAAATTAAAATATGCTTTATTTTTTTAAAGTTTACTTGAAGAGGCCAAAGCCCCCTTTTCATTGGTACAGATTTATTACTATTTAGACTATAAACTACTGTGAATAAAATTGTCATTTAAAATGAAGAAATGTAAGAGATAATATTTTTCTTATATCGATGGCTAAGTTAGGATCACCGTATCTCGGCTGCCGGTCCGAAAACAGCCTACCTCAGCAGAAAATATATTCAATTTATTCCGAGGTAGGTGTTTTCGAAACAAAGTTACGTTTAGAGCACAAGTAGATAGAAGGTTATTCAAAACTTTTGCTGAGATGACGAGTTCCTGAAATATACAATCAAATAAAACGCCGGGAAATGAAATACCATAGTGAAGATTTGGGAAAAACATTCAAGACACATAAGCTCGCATGAGCGCATGACTCTACATTGAAACTTAAGTGTGTGCTGTCCAATCACTGATATCTTATAAATTTAACTTATAATTTTAAGACCCGGTTTTTCAGTACAAGCTCAACTGATTTTTTAGCTCAACTAAGCTTAACCTGATGACTCATTTTTCTGTCAACTTTCAGCGAAGTTTATTCGATCGATCGGGCATGGCTAAACTCTACTTTACTAGTCAGCAGTTTGCATATTTCCTTCGTTTTGGTTGCAAAATATAAAAAAAAAATTACAACCAAAATGGAATATTAAAAAACATGTAAAAAACTTGGGGCTCGAACTCGCAACCCTACAATTCATAGTGACGTTGCGGGTTCGGGCACCAAATTTTTGTTAAATCTTACTTGATTTTTATTCTCTTATTATTAGTTGCAAATATTTTCTTTTTAATTTATATTATCATTATTGTACTTTTTTACACACTGACCCCCATTTTAATAAAAAAAATTAAACTGGTTTATAAAGCTTTTTAAAATGACATTTCCATACAAATTTTGAATTATAAAAGCTTCATAAACCTTTTCTATTTGTTACGAATATGGGGGTGAAACTTTATACCCAAGGTTACCACCTACTTTTGAAATTTGTATTTGAATTTTTTCTTGAAATTAAGTTAGACGTGGCAATATGTTTTTCAAACGAAAACTATTTCATTTTTATTAAAAAAAAAAAAATACTTGTAGGTAGGGTTACCACCTATGGTTGCCACCTATTGCCAATATATAAATTTTTTGCATATCCACTCTTATGTTGGAAACGACTTAACACATTTAGATAAACTTTTTAACTAAGATAAATGAATCTTCCATACTCAAGTGTTGTCACAGGGCTGCAAAATATCTGGTTGGTTGCTGTGTCGCTCGGAGACGAAATATACCCGAGCTCAAGTAGCGCTCTGAGCTCCATTTTGGTGATCACCTATCTGAACTTGTTTGAGTTCAAATTAAACGAACATCAAACGGAGACAGATAAGTCGTATTTCATCGAAGATAATTCTAGGTAATTTTACTACTTAGTGTGGCCACTTCATTCTACTATACAGTTGTGTTCAATATAATAGTAGTGAAATTAAATTGGATATCGTTTGACCAAATAAAAAGAAGCTGTGTTTGAAATAATTTTCATTTAAAATAAAGCGAATTCCATAACAGAAGCCACATAAAAAGCAATTTCAAAGTTTACACAAAGTTCAGAAAAGTTAATTAAACTTTTAAAAATTAACATCAAAATTTGGATATTTTTGACAGTTTTTTAAACAAAAATTTCAAGCACGCAGTTTTATCGCCCATCACTCAATACCCTCGACGAAAAAAATTCTAAAAATTCAGAGAAACTTTTGACCGAGTTCTTACTTGAACAATGTTATACTTAAATTGATGGGTCTACATGGAAAGATTTTGGTAGCCATTTTTTTAAGTTTAATCCAGGGTTAAAAACTGCTTTAAAATTTTTAAAGCACATGATTATTCGTTTGCTTATGCTTGAAAAAAAACGAGCAGCCCAGCAGTAGCATGCAAAATGCTGATAAGCAAATGTTCAATGATTGGTAGCCTATTAGTTTGCTATTGCTTGTTTATTGATAATTTCAAAAGCATAAGCAAAAGCAATAAAGATTGCTTCAGTCTGAAAAGACTGAAAAGCTAACTGTTTAGCAGCTATAAAGCAATAATAAGGGGTGACTCAAACATCTCCATATAAAAAGGCTGATGCAAGCAGCAGAGCGATATGCAGACAGCTTAATATATAAAAATCTGCTGTGAACAAATCTGTTGCCACCAAACTCCTCCTAAAGCCTTGACCGATGTTGGTGAATTGTTTTTGTATACTCAAGTGGGCTCGAGGTTGCTTTAGATTCACAATCCGGACGACTGTCTGATGTGGGCGTGGCACCCCCCATACAAACCAGATTTTCCGTACTCCATAGCTCAATGAGTATTTATGGTATGATAGCGGAAATTGATAAGGAGCTAAATGAGACCAATCTTTAACACCTCAATGATAAAAGGTGGGAGGGAGAAGTGGGATTCATTCAGGTAAATTTCTGGGCAGGACAAAGTCTGCCGGGCCCTCTAGTCTACATATATATTTAAAAGAAAGTCGTGCTAGGTACACTATTTATAACTCAAATACGACTTAACCGATTTGGCTGAAAATTGGTGGGTAGGAAGCTTAGAACCAGGAAAAGGACATACCGAAATGGACCATGGGACGACTTATTCCAGCTTTTGTTTGCTTATGGTGCAATTTGCTTGAAACTACATACTTTGCAAATAGCAATTGCCCCGTCTTAATTATTATCAAAATGTTTCCAAACAACAGTCTTTTCGGACATTTTAATTAATTCACTCGCACTTACTAAATCAATATCTATATTCAATTGTTTTTTTAACTTACTACTGAGTTGTTGTTGTTTAAATATGACAGGAGCAGCAAAGCTTACTGTTGTTTCCAGAGTATACAGTAGTTGTATGCCCCTGCGGGTTAGGAGCTTAGAATATGCCCGAGGTAAGCATACCGGTCGTAAGAGGCGACTAATATGCTTAATGGTAATGATGTACAACTCGATGGTTGATCTACGGATATGATGCCTCTCAACTCTCACTACCCATCTTTACCTTCCTTACGGAAGGAAAGATAACATGACCTAGGAGTTTACACTGGTCATACCATATCGGCACCACGAGAGTCGGGCAGTACCGCAAGGGAGTTACGGAGCATACTGGATTCATATCCGGCCAAGGACTGTCAATTCGACAAAACTGCCCAAAACGTAGATGCCAAAATACCACTTGGTTGCAAAAGAAAAGCCGTTTCTTCCCCTCGGTTGGAGCTTTTTTTGGTTGGTAATGCTGGTTCCCAAATGGGATCTTTCCTAATATTAATCATTTTGCGGCTTTAGCAGTTTCCATGTTGTTGTATTATCGATGGAAATCGCTTTGCCTAGTCGCCACTTATCTTACCTAGCATTGTCATCAAATTCTTCTAACGGAAGTCCAAGAACCCGCATATAAACCGGGCAAGGATGGCAAGTATGCGTTAATTCTAGAGAAAATCTCATCAACAGGCGGGCCAGTAGCCATAATCGTACAGTCATCGGCATAAGAGACAATCGAGACACCCTTTGGTGGTAGGGGGAGCCTCGAAATGTAAAAGTTAAACAGAAGCGTGGGTAGGACATAACCCTGTGGCATCCCCTGCTTAATAATACAAGGTGGTTGAGGAGCAGTTTCCATCCTAATCTTTAATAAAAAAATTTTGTGTGACCAAAATATTGTGCGCGGGTCACATAATAAAGGGTGTTTTTTTTAGGGGTATAGAACTTCAAATTGAAATAAAACACAAGAAAATCGTTTTAAGGTCCATCAATTTGGCTTTATTGGAAGGATAATTTTATGCCATTAATGTTTAAATATGATTTCGGGCATGTGGCCGCCGCGGCTGGCTCGAATAAAGCCAATTCTACAGGTCCAATTTTTAACCACTTTTTCGAGCATATGGGGCCGTATGTCGGCAATAACGCCACGAATGTTGGCTTCCAATTCCCCTAACATTTCTGGTTTGTTGGTGTAGACGAGCGACTTCACATATCCCCAAAGAAAATAATCCAATGGTGTCAAATCACACGACCTTGGTGGCCAATTGACAGGTCCATTCCGCGAAATTATGCGCTCATCGAATGTTTCCTTCAATAAATCGATTGTGACGTGCGCTGTGTGGCATGTAGCGCCGTCTTGTTGGAACCACAACTCATCCACATTCATGCCATCCAATTCGGGAACAAAATAGTCGGTTATCATGGCTCTATACCGGTCTCCATTAACGGTAGCTGCCTCTCCAGCATTATTGCGGAAGAAGTATGGCCCAATGACTCCACCAGCCCATAGAGCACACCAAACAGTCAGTTTTTGTGGATGTAATGGCGTTTCAAGGGTCTCATGTGGATTCTCTTCACTCCAAATGCGGCAATTTTGCTTGTTGACGTAGCCATTCAACCAAAAATGAGCCTCATCACTGAACAAAATTTTGCGATGAAAATCAGCATCGAAATCAATCTCATTTTCGGCCCATACACCAAAATCACGACGCATTGCATGGTCTCGCGGCTTTAATTCTTGCACAAGCTGGATCTTGTAAGGTCGCAAGCCAAGATCTTTGCGCAAAATCTTCCATAAAGTTGATGGACAAAGCTCCAATTGCTGTGCACGGTGGCGAATCGATTCATTCGGGTCCTCTTCAACACTTTGCTCTACAGCGGCAATTGTTTCTTCGGTGCGCACTGTTCGACGTCTCTGCGGATGCGTATTATCACATAGAGTAAACGTAGTGCGAAAACGATCCATGGTTAACCGAATTAATTGCTCTGATGGACGATTATGTCGACCATAAAATGGACGGAGCTCACGGTAAACTTCGCGAACTGAACCATTATTTTCGAAATAAATTTGCACGATTTGCAAGCGTTGTTCTTTTGTCAACCTGTTCACGATGAAATGGCAAACCAAACTGAACATAAATGGCATTAGAGTTGCCAGATTTGACCACAAAATGCCAGTTTTATCTCTATTCGAAAAACAAACCGGTAAAAAAAACACCCTGTATTAGTATGCTTGTTTATATTTTTTTTGAAGTAAGAATTTCTAAAAAATTTAATATTTCAGTTTAATTTTTCAATATTTGTATCATGGCTATTTCTGCTTTTTTAATTTTCAATAAGCAAGTATCAGAAATCGATCGTTTGCTTCTCAGCATTTTTCGTGCTGCTGCTCGTTGTTTTCAAGCAGAAGCAAAATATTCTGCTTATGCTACCAATTTTTGCAAGCAGAAGCAAAAGCCAAAATGCTGCTTTTCAAGCAAGACAAATTTCAAAGCACAGCATCAGCACAATTTCGTTGCTTTTGCTAATATTACTTAAGCATTTTAAACCCTGGTTTAATCAACTTTCCTGAACTTCGTGTAAAGTTAGAAATTTATGTGATTACTGTTATGGAATTTGTTATATTTTAAATGAAAATTATTGAAATAGCAGCTTTTTAATAATTCGTCAAACGATATTTACACCAGTGAGAATACGAATGCTTCTAGCTAAAACTTATTTGTTACCAACGTTGTTATACGGTTGTGAGTTGTTTTCGAGTTGTGATAGTGTGTGTCGTAGTAAACTAAATGTTTTGTATAACAATGTCGCTAGATACGTATACAATAAAAAACGTTATGACCACATTTCCGTGTTTTCAAAGCAAATCGCATCTGTGTCTTTTGACTTTGCTGAAGTTTAATTGTTTAGTCTTACTCCATAAAATTGTTACAACAAATGAGCCCCTCTATCTAAAAATCTAAAAAGTAAACTTGAGTTCTCCAAATCTTCGAGATCGCTTAACCTAGTCTCTTTGAGATATAGCTGTCTTGTGTCCGAACGTCAATATTTCGTATTCTGTGTCCGCTCTTGGAATACTTTACCCCCAAAACTCAAAGGCATAAAAGGAGCTTTGCGTTTCAGGCATGAATTGATCAGGTACTTTGCTGAATGTTGCTGAACACACCCATTTTCGTGAACCCCATGCACCTTTCACCTTGTCCCCTCTACTACTTTTCATATTTGTGGTTCTCAGAGCTGGGCGATAAGGATTACGATTACAAGACGATTACGATTACAGTAATCTTAATTTCAAAAAATTAAATGACGATTACTGTAATCATTAATCCATCGAACCGCGATTACGATAATCGGAATCGCACTTTCAACAATTAAGGATAACGTCATCGTAATTTTATATGTTTTAAATTACAATTACTGTATTCGTTGCTAAGGATTTTTTAATAAAATACTTGTAAAAGTAACGATTATTCCTTTTCAGATCAGATTTCAGTGAACCTTTATTTAAGTAAACATTAAGCAAATAACTAAAACTAAGAAACTAATATTGTCACATTTTTGCGCAAATAACATCGACAAATTTTAGAAATTCAAAGTTATATTGTATAGCCTTATTCTAAATTGGCCTTAAGCAAGATTCATTTTTCAAGAGAAAATTCAGAAAGGGCATGGTATAAGCGTATATGAACCTATATTACAAAAACGCCGGATTGACTCGATAATCACCGTTATACTAACAGACTAGGCCCGTAAAGACTTGACCGCTAGGCAAGTTTTTCATTAGAAATAAAATTCATAGCTTCCTATGTTCATATTATAAAATCACTTATAGCTTTCACTTTGTCGGTAGTCTTAGAAATCTCCAAAACTAACAGATTTTCACTCAATTTTTTGGCTTTGGGAATTTTTTGTTTTTGTAAAATTTAACAAATTACTCCTATATTATATATTTACTATCAAATGCAAAATACTGCCACTCTTTCCCGCAATTTATTAGCAATCGTAATCCTAAGTACCTAAATTAACGATTGTTATAATCGTAATTTAAAAAATTTGAAAGTACGATTACGTAATCGTAATCCTAGTTATCTAAATTAACGATTACTGTAATCGTAATTTAAAAAAAGAGAAATTAAAAAAAAGTATAAATTACGATTACTGTGATCGTAATCCTAGCTGTAATCGATTACGCATGTAATCCTTATCGCCCACCTCTGGTATTCCTTCATAACTTTCCAGTTTCTCCTTATTTTTTACTCTAGGATCTTTTTTGTTTGTTTAAGAATTGTTTATGTAATCTAGTTTTAAGGGCCAAGCACTGTAAAAATAACTTATGGTTGTGTGTTTGACCGGAAATAAATAAATAAATAAATAAATAAATAAGCTAAGGCTAACACATTATCTGGAGCGTGCGGTACATCAAGCTAACAGGCATGAGTAGTGCCTAGATAGCTTGCGGTCAGTTTGAACTTCTACTACCGTTGAATGAAATAAGGAATGCTCTTCAATGCTTTGATGAGCTCAACAATGCATTAAAAGTATGCACTCAACTAAACCTAAATACAAATACAAAATTCAATCAACCACTTAGTCGACCATTTTAACCATTCACTCATTTGAGCTTATTCATGCAAAAAACGGCATCGGATTCCACATTCAGTTTATGTAAGCTATTTATAAAATCTTAATGCAAGAATTTGTTTTGAATTACTTTATTGAGCAGGTTTTGATGGTGAATGCCATCCTTGCAAGACACACCTAGGCGGTATGATACTCACTTTAGGTGGGGATTTGGTTTTTTTGGTTTAGCAGTCGCGACTTAAGTTCTTTTTTCTACAGACGTGGTAGAAAAGGCGAAAAAAATTTTCTCAGAGCGAACGAGGTCTAATGGAAGTACTTGCTGTCACCACAGATTATTACAAGAATTATAAGTAAGTAACTAAAATATTGGAATCTGCTGTAAGAATCACTAATTGCCATATTTAGAAAACCGCACCAGGACCTTCTTCATTTTGCCGACAGATGCCAATAGGTAAAACAAAAGGGATGTCAGGCCATTAGACACCTTGGCCCTTCCAACCAATTGAAGGCATATCCTTTATTCTGCTTTCTCCGGTAGTATTATCAGCATTTATAAAAACAAAAATATTCAATATTCATGTTGAATTTATTGGAGCTAAATATACAAAACATAATAAAATAAAAGAAAATAAAATAAAATAAATATCCATGACGATCAATGAGCTCGAGACCAATAATAATAATTTTTCAATGAAAACAATAATTGTTCAGTGGAAATTATTATGGTTTTATTGTTTTAAATTTAATTAATTAATTAAAAGATTTTAATTGAACAGGAAAGAGACAACCCTCATAGATTTTTTTATAGGCCAATTTCGAAAGCTGCAACCAACAATTCAACTAAATTTTTGGTATACAAAAATAATAAAATAAAATTAAATTAAATTAAATAAATAAAAATAATATAATATAATATAATATAAAATTAAATTCAACTAAATTAAACTAATCATATATATTATTTCTGTAAGATATTTTTCTGTTAGTTCCTAATTTTCTGCTCTCATTTGGAACCAATATTAATAAAGAAGGTATCGTTTTAAAGGTGGGGGTTAGCTCTACATGCAAAACCATGTTTTAATTAGCGGAGTGCTTTTGTTTAAGCGTATTTTATAAAAATGAATTCTTTAAAATAAACGATTGTAAATGCACAAAAAAATCAATTTGTACTGCAACGCTATTGTGACTGTGACATTCACATGCCTCGCGACATCTACATTTGAATACTAAGACTGAACAGTGCTAGAATAATTAAAGGCATTGCGAATATCACAGCGCTCAACCCACTGCGAGCGCGCCATCTACACTTGAACATTGCTAAAATAAGTGAATACGACTGCGTTCACATTGGGTCATAAACTCGAGTTAAAGGGACATTTTTTGAGTTAATTCATATTGAAGTTGTCAATCAACTCAAGTTTATGGCTCAATGTGAATGTAATATAAGTGGTGGAATTTCAAATAGCTGTTTGCGCATATTTGTATAATTTTTTGTGGTTTCACAACAAGTGTAGCTGAAAATCTTTTTTTTATAATTTTTGAAAGGTTTGAAAAATCCTGGACCTGGACTAATAAAAGGTTTCAAACCATTTTTGTTTATTTTTTTTTGCGTAAGGCGCGCACGGGTCCAGCTAGTTTAAATTAAATTAAACTAAATTAAATTAATTTAAATTAAAGAAAATAAAAGAGTAACATAAAGTAAAATAACAATAAATTATATAAAGTAAATTAAATAAACGAAAATAATATAAAATATACAGTAATATATAATTAAATAAAAAAAAAAAAAACATTATGAAAAAATAAGTAAAATAAAAAACAGAAAAAGTTAAGTTAAATAAAAAAAAAATAAAAGAAAATAAAATAAAATATAAAATCAAATCAAATAATCTAAAATAGAAAAGTAGTATAAAATTCAATAAAATAACAAAAAAATATCATGGAAAAAGTAAGTAAAAGAAAACAAAAATTAAGTTAAGACATAAAAAAATATAGTTTAATAAAAATATATTTAAAAAAAAACAGGAGATAAACAAAATAAAATTATATCAATTAGATAAATAAAATCAAAACACAAATATAAACTTAAATTTAAAAATACAAATTAAAATTAAAATTTAAAAACAAAATAGAATGTGAATTGTAATAAAATAAAATAGAAAGTAATATAAAATTAGTTAAAAAAATTAAATTAAAAGCAAATAAAATTAAAAAAAAAATTAATAAAGACAAAGAATTGAATGGAGAGGAAAGGAAATTGCATATAAAGAAAGGAAAAGAGAGAAAAGTAAAGAAAATTGATAGCAAAGAATACAACGGAAATGAAGGTGAATGGAAGGAACATTAGACAGAGAAAATAATATAAACTATAGCAAAAAAAAATTGTAAGGCGTACAGAAGACATTCTGAAAAAATCTGCAATCTTATTCAAACTTCAATCTATGCGAGAATCTAGCGATCTCACCATTTTAAGCTGTCCACACGCGTTGTATATCCATCACACAATTACTCATAAGACTATTAGCAATTATTAGGAAAGCGCTATCTTTTTATGAAATTTGTCTATTTTTAGTTTCTTTAATAGTTCAGTTAAGTCATTTATTGCTCCACCGTGCTGCATTCCACAGCTTCTTTAATATTCTACTTGTTATTACACATTTTGCTTACACCGCAGTACATACTTATCATCTACATGTGTTAAACATATGTGCGCTTCATACATAGATACTTACATATGTATATCATATTTACATACTTATAAAAGAAACTGCATTTTCTTCAATGTTCACAGCTTAGAGTAGTCAGAAGCAAGAAAACAAAATATTTTGCAAAGTGGCAAGTACAACAACAATAGCATATGCTCCACTACATTCTATAACCAGTTGTGCACTTTTTCACCTTCAACGGCTTCCAAACAATTTGCTTAATCAAATCATGGGCGTAGTCAAGCTTCGTCAGAAGGGTATTCAGCTTTATTGAGCCACACGCGATGGATTTCTCTCGAATGGAGCGCATCTCGTAGTAAAAAAATTTACTTCGTAGAACTTTTGAACTACAGCGACTAACAGGAGGCTTCGCTGTTTTACCAAAAATGCAATGTATCTGATGTTCGATTTTTCTGTTTTGACCAAAAATTCTCAAAATTTTCTAGTATTCGGCCCATGTGATTAATATTAAACTCGAACACGAATCTACTTTCGAAAGATTTGTCAATGGGCCGTAGTTTTCAAAGTTCATTGTTTCACAGAGCATCATCACTGACTAATGAGGCACTGTGGATCAACGAAAATCCAGCTTATTATGGCCAGCCACTTCTTCTTGAAAACATATCCAATGGTGGGGTGTCATATCTCTCTTCGGCTGTAGCCGACTTACTCCACTGTCAGTCTTGATTAGATGTATACGGCGATTTGCATTAACGCTACTGACTGATTTAAATCATAATCTAACAAATAATGTACAGTCGTTGTTGTTGCTATGACCTGACAATCAAAAATTTAGTGGTTTCGTAGACCTCATTTCAGCGCCCCCCTTTGCACGCCCATTCATTGAGCGCACAAGACCAACAGCGAAACAACTAAGCAACTCATAATGCAGCATGCAACTCTTCGACTGCCACAATGCAACATAGCAACAACAAGATTTAACAAATCAACAGTATATTCAGCAGAAAATCTTAAAGATGCAGAAAAGTGAAATGAGAAGTGGCAAAGTGCCATAGAAACTGGTTAGATCCATAAATGCCACATAGGAAAATTAGAAAGTATGTACGAATGCTAGACCCGAGACCGGTTACAACTTGCCCTTCTTTTTTGCCTAAACATATCTATTTACATATTTATTTTGCGAAAATAAAATAAGAAAATTGAAAATCTATTTGCACTCAGGTCGCGCAATAGTCTTACCACCTTATTCACGATATAAACCGCACAACACGACCGCTTGAAACGGTGATTTTAACTGCAATGTATAAGTGATTTTGGCGTTGACATTGCCAAAAGAGCGGTGGCGCTGTCAGATCGGTGGCAGTTAAGTGCTTTTGGCTGAAGTGAAAATGTGAACAGAAGAAGAAGAAATTTGATTTGAAGCAACTGGTAGAGATTAAGCTAGCTCTTAACCCTTTAAGCGAGCAAAGTTACGCTGCTCAGATAAGTATCCTCTACTTACTCCTTACAGGAAGGAAATATTCTATGTTCCTCCAGTAAAATTGCATATGACTTCCTAAAAGTAAGCTAGGACACTATGTTTCTTCGGAAATTTGAAGCGCGCGTCTTTAATAGTGACTGATATGATTATAGGCTATTACCTAACCGGAACTTCCACTAACTCGCCTGAAGAAATTGCGAATATAACATATCATCATCAGTCATTTACCTTAACCACCTAGGCGGTTGGGTCATTGCGTATCAAAGCACGCCAATCATTCCTTCTTAGCGATAACTCAAGCCAGAAAATTTGAAGCACAAGGCACAAGACATCCTCTATCTACTTTTTCCATCTCAATGGCGGCCTCTTCCTTCGTCTGCTGTCGAATTCATGTACGGATAGGAAAACCTTTTGGACCTGAGCTTCTTTGTTCATATCTCAAAAAAGTGCATAAGTAATTAATTTTTAAATATGGTAGCCAGTAGATGCTATATTCCACCCCCTAAATTAGATGATCCACTAAATTCTGATAAGCATCAGGTTTTGGATCTATCACTATAAAGATAGTGATGTTTGTAAAGTTTTTGCAAGAGCTTTTATCTTTATATCTACTTAGCGCCTCGATATACACTGGATTGTATTATTTCAAGTCTCAGGGCCAAATCTCTCTTCCCTAGGGTATTCTGAAATTTGCGACTGCTTCTCTGACCGGAACTGTTTATACTCTTAAATCATAGAATAGTTTTCAATCCCCTTTCCTTATGTAGTGGTCGCATCTGATGTTCTGGTCTTTCATATCAAAAGTGCTGGACTCTTTTTTTACGGATCGGCCTGTAAAACTGGTCAACATATCCTCCATGTGTCTCTATTAGTTACTTCAGAGGATATCTGCAGAGAATGGAAAAGGCTGTGAAGCAAATTTCTCTGTTTCGAAGATATAGAGGACTAATGACACTCGTTCTCCGAATGTCATTTATTCGACCAGCCATAAAGTAGATCAGGCATTGTCGTTTATAGGATGGAACGTCGGTGGATACTTCAAGAACATACAACTGGTGAAACAGCCAAGAGAAGAAAGGAGTAACATGGTTGAGATGTTGCTGTTGGTAACAATGACCTATACGTCCGTTCTCCATAACACACAAGCACTATTAAATGTGTGATAATTAGTTTCGTTGTCCTCCTAGCACCTGCAGCAAAAATTTAATACGATCATAAACTATTCTGCACTAATTCCATTGCTTTTAAGTTTTTCCTCTAATCCGATTTTCGAGAACAAAGCTCGATGGAATAAGGCAAGCAGTACTAATCCCCATTATGAATGAGCTTCGCTGTGCTTTAAGCTGAGAAAATTCGGAAAACAAAAAACGCCACAAAAAATCTAGAAAAAATTATTCTAAGCTGAGCCAGTCACCATTCCACTTTTTTTCCATTGAACGTAGCATTCACGAAGAAAGTGCATTCGTCGTATTTTTGTGCTTGACAAAACGTGAAAAGAACTACAACGCGAAAGCACTGCAGCGCACTACAACAAAAACCACTCGCATATAACAAAATGAACGTGTACGAGTATGTCAAGCGAGCCAACTGAAGTTGAGTTCAGTGAATACCAGCTGGAACAGGTCCACTTCATATGCATCTAAATCGTTTAGAAGTTAACGACCGAGGAAGCACCAAGCAACTAGCGCTTACGCCTGCAAAATGCTGGCAATTTCAGCTACATTCAAAGTGGTGTGCAGTGCAATGGCAGCATTAAATTTTGATTGATAAGAAGGTGATGCTGCCCAGGTGAACATCAGTGTGCTGCAAGAAATGCCATGAATTGGGTCACGATGTCAAGCGGTATCTTATGACTCGTGCGACTTGAGGAAAACCTTTAACTTACAGTTGTTGAACCTTCCTTCTAGACATTCTAGCAAGTTTAAACAATAGTGTCTCGGAAACTATTCAATATACTATAAATACAAAAAAAAAAAATTGTTTCATTTTATATTCCAAAAGTACGAGTAGCATCTTTTGTAAAGCGGTTGAAAATCATAAGTTTTATAAAAAAATTATAGCTTAACGCGCAATTAGTTTCTTATATCAAGCAGTCCCCCCACTGTACTAATGAATTAAGATTTTTGATATATATGACATTTGACACTATGTTGAACCCAGACCTGTTAAATAATGATACAAATCGTAATTATTACCGGTTTAATTAATTATGTGCTTAAGAATCCATTTAAATATTGATTACCATTACTTTAAATGTTTAATTATTATTTTCCAATTAATTAAGAAAATAATCATAATAATAAAATAAATCATGATTTGTTACGATTATTAAGAAATATTAAAAATAATCAAAAAAAAGTTATTTTGATTACTTTTGATTATTTTTGATAACTTTTAATTTCTTTATATTATTTTTGATTTTTTCAGTATTGTTGTAGAAGCACATAAATATACACATCAACAATACTGAAAAAAAATAATAAAAAATAAAAAAAAAAATAATAAAAAAAAATGTAAATAAAAAAAATTTTTAAATAATCAAAAATACCTTTTTTTGATTTTTTTTATATATCCGTTAACAATCACGATTACTTTTTGATTTTGCTAAACGTAATCAATTAATAATTGCCTTTTCTTGAAAACAATTAAAATAATCATTACCAATTAAAAAAGCCGGCTAATTAGTTGATTGCTAATTACTAATCAAATTTAACAGGCCTGGTTGAACCTAACATAAAAAAGTCCTACCTTTTTTTTATATCTGCACGATCTATATATGTACGAGTATGTATGTAGATAGTTAGATATAAGAAAAATGCTCAATAAAATTGAAAATTTCAATAAGGTGATAAAGTTATGTAGTAAGAGAAAGGGAGGACGCGGCAAAGCACTGTATCTCTAAGATCTTTATGAAAAAAGCCCTTCTCCATCCGTAGCCTATAATGCAGTGTTGCGCTTGCCGAGTTTCCTCACTTCCATAAATATGAAGACGCTAAGCAGTTGAAAAAATGATATACACGAGGGATCATTATTGAGCCACTAGGATCCAAAGAACAGGTTTTTAAAATTTGTGTCTGTCTGTATGTATGTTTGGGCGCGTATCACCCAAAAACTTCTGAATAGAAATGAATGCAACTTTCACTGATGCATTAATAGGCGCCTAACTTACAGCTTAAGATATCACTTATTTCCATAACTCGACCGGTTTCGGAGTTATCGACAGGCCGAAAAACCAACAAAAAGCCCCTTTTGGCATAACGTTTAAACTTTTTGGCTCAGTTTAAAAACCATGTTAAGATTATAGACTTTGTATTCAGTTAGGTTTTATAATTAAACCGCAAGAAATTAGAAATCCAAGTTGGCAATAGATAGCTCTGCAGTTTACTATAAAAGAAATTTAAAAAATCCCTAAAACCAATTGATAGTTTCAAAGTTAAGCACAAATTATTAAAAATTTATAAAATAAACAACTTCGTTCCCAAAATTTTCCACAACACTGTACTTGTAGTGATTGCGCACACGCAACATATGCACATTCCTTAATTTCGTCTTCCTGTCCACCCACGCTTCTGCTACCGCAATAGAGAAACCACATTTTTGTTTGTTGCTTGCCATTATTTTCTTTCTTCATTTACTTGCCTAATTCTTATTGCTTGTTTTCTTACTTTTTGTATTTACATTACTCCTACTTCCTTGTTTTCATTATTTGTGGGGAGCGCTCGGTCGCTCGCTCTTATTTTTAACGATTTCATTGTTTGTCGCTGTTGCTGCTCCGGTTGGTGTGTTTTGTTACCAGCCATACTGCATCGTTGTTGTTGTTGTTTTTATTGGGTTTTCCTGCACATTCGCAATTTATACACCACATACACTTTATTACTTTTACGGTATTTTCGTTGCAATGACTTTGCGTAGGTGTCTTAAGATTGAATAAGTAATCGCATGCGAGTAGTGCAATGCAGTGATGTGTTGTTCTGAGTAATTAAATAAACGGGTTTGTGGAGTCCGCCGCGGAGTAGCTGGAAATAGAGCTGGTTCTAAATTTTATAAAATTTATATTTTTGATATTCTGCTGGAAAACAAATCACTTTTCTAAACCTATACTTAGTTCTCTTGGTGTACCTATAAAATGGTATCTAGCTTTGAACTCTGGCCTTGGTTTCGTTATACCAGATTTCTCCTATCTTATGGAATAGAACTTCGTTTACTTTAACTGGCTGCAGTTATTTGGATCTACCGCTATTTTTTGTTTTTCGAAGCAGCGAAACAACCGGGCCAGAGAAGGTAGAACCTTTCTTTTGAAGAGTTATTCTCAATCTTGGGGTAGCTACAAGTGTTATTCAACGCCTCACTTAATCAGGAAAAGAAAAAGTCGCACAATTGAGCTTGGAGTCCATCCAAAAAATAATCTATATCGCCAAAAGTTCTAATTACTTTTCTACGAACTAAAGCAAGTTTCTTATCGTTCTCATACTGAAAAATACTCGTATATAGCGCCGAGTAATGGAAACTGCCAATATTCGATGTGTCAAGCCTTGAAGTATTCAAAGAAAAAGATTTCAGGCGATCTATCGACATTTCCGTGACTGAAATTACTACCCACAACTGCAAGTGACAGCAGACGAAATGTGAGGTGGCCGGTTTATAAGAAAAACGGGAGGAAAATGACTTTAACTTCCTTCACGACGTTAAAACTCTTAAGCATAACTTAATGAATGAATGAGTATCTTCATACGAACTCGTTGAGTCTTTAGCAAACTCGGTTCTCGAGGCCAGTCAGTGCAACACTAGTGAAGAGTGAGTAGTAGATTATGTATGTAATTTGTATATATCAAGTAATATAAAAGTTCGCATCTAGGTGTCACCAAAGCCCTTAATGATAAATATTAAGTAGTGGTGTTTTATTTCACTGAGCTTAAATTAGCATCTTAAGAGATTTTATAAAATAACATTTTATGGTCTCATAAAATCCAGCACAAAATGTATATTTATTTGATATTTATACTGTCTGCAAATTTTTTGTTGGGATTTGAGAGTATTAGTTTCGAATTTGGTGATTCAAGTTTGTTAATATTTTAAACCACAGGGACCGGCAGACTTTGTCCTGCCCAGATATTTACTTGAATGGATCTAGAAATATTGGCTTTTCCTATCCCTATCATTATCTCTACCACTATCCCTATCCCTACTGCTAGTCTTAATCATATTAGTGGACTATTTCTTAAAACCTGCTCAGGTTAAATCAATGTCTCCTTTCCACCTAACTCTTTTTGAACAGATATCTTAAGGTAAACTAAAATACTTTATTTGGTCATAGATGCCTTCGGAGGAGAAACCACTGTATATCCTTTTTCTTAGTTCAACTTAAGCTGTTATTGATTATAACTGCTGATAAATGGTTTGCCTACGTCACAAAATTGCTCCAAGCAACCCAGTAGCTTTTGTTTTACATCTACCTACTAGTTCAATGCGAAATTTGCTTCATCATTCTGGATACCTTCGAATTACTCTTCTGCCACCTTAAAGCAGGTACCTATATTGACTCCAGCCCATCGCAACTTTAGGCGGTTTAATTCCAATCAACGTTCTTCCAGTGAATGATTATTAAAGATGCAGTGACTATGTATAGGCCGCGTGCTGTCTGGCCCAACTTTCAATCTTCCCAGTACCTCCCGTTTGCGAATGCTTTTGCATTCATCTCTGTTGCAGCTTTTGGTGTTATGATATGGTGGGGAATTTCCGTCCGGTAGATATAGTGCAGAAGCGTGGACACTAACAACATCTGATGAGGCGGCTCTGGGAGTATTCGAGAGAAAGGTTCTTCGAAAGATTTGTGGACCTCTACGCGTTGGCGACGGCGAGTACCGAAGAAGATTTAATGATGAGCTGTGTGAACTTTACGCAGACGCCGACATAGTTCAGCGAATTAAAGCACAGCGGCTTCGCTGGCTAGGCCACGTAGTGCGAATGAGCGAAGATGCTCCAGCCCAGAAGGTATTCTTATCGGCACCCGCCGGTGGAAGCAGAGGAAGAGGGAGACCACCACTCCGGAGACCGATTTGCGATCCTGCGGTGTTTCCAATAGCTATGTTGGACGGTCAAAATCGCCCAGGCGGTTAGATGACCATTTAAAGAAGAAGAAGATATAGGCCCCTTACTGCAGTACAGCCAATTTAATATTTATTGGGTAGGATCCCGTCGAGGAATATAGCAGTGTGTGTTATTGTTGTCGTTCTTTTAAAGGATTTCAATCTGCTTTATCAAAATGTCTCTTTCTGCTAGCGTAGTATAGGGCGTGGCTGAGTGAAGATAGTAATATTGAAAAATGTTGCGTTTGTTCGGAGAAAACCCGAGTCATTGCTCTTCTGGTAAGTCGTTTGATCTAGTAAGTTCCCCCCATATCAATAAGTACATTTCCGGGTATAACAGCATGATCTAGAGGACTACTGATTTTCCAATTCGAAAAGAGATGTAAAGTTTAGGGATTTTGGCCATAGATTTTTGGGAAACCTTCTAACCTTAATCTAGTCTAAAATGTAGTTTATTACTCATAGAGGGATCCTTTGGCTGTATCGTCTACCTCCCGCGCGGGTGTTAAATGTTGTCGAAGAAGTGGCAATAAAACAAACATCAAACAGGAGCACTGCAGTAGACATAATAAGGTCGAGGACATTTAAGTCAGTACATTCGCTTATCCGACAGCATGGTGATAATGTCAGAAAAGTTCAGTGGTGAGAGTACATAATAATTTATGATGAACCCATTAGTTGGGGGATTTCCCACATATTCCAACTCTCAGTATCGGTATTCTACTTTCTACATGTTAGGTGCCAGCTTTAACTCTTGGCATCTTTGGAAAACAGAATAGCTAGGTGATATAAACCGAAGATTTCACGGTGCGATACACATCGTTCCTATGAGAGTGGGGCTAGCACCGGAGCACACCGGCACACACTGGGGCTGGAAGGCTCACTTAGCAGACACATATCTTAACCTTTTCCAAAAACTGCAAGGAGTGTTTCCTTAGCATAATTAAATGTAAGAGTTTGTAAATTTTTTTGTTTTAAATATTTTTGTAAAAATTTTACATTGTGTAACAAATTAAAAAAAAAAAACAACAAGTAAGGAAAGGGCTGTCTTCGACTGTGCCGAAGACTTTATACCTTTCGTGAATAAACATCACGGTTTTAACTGTCCGATCCTTACTAGCATTTAGTAAAAACTCTGCAAAACTGATAATTTAAAGATACATAGCCCAAACCCCATTTATCAGAACAATCGATTGTATGGGAGCTATGCGTTGTATTGCTCCGATCTTGCTGATTCCGACAAATTATTAATCTCATGCAAATTTCATCAGGATATCTCAAAAACTGAAGGACTAGTTTGCGTACAAACAGACAGACGGACAGACGCACGGTGGGACAGACAGACATGGATTGATCAACTCAGCTCATCGCCCTGATCATTGCGGTATACCTATTGGTGGGTCTATCTCTTCTTCTTCTTCATACTTGCAAACATCGGACTAAAGTTATAATACCATTTCATGTTCATGAAAGGTATAAAAAAACTCCTTTCGGGTCTCACATATCTTTTAGGACTTGTCAAGCATAAAAATTTATACAATATTTCCAGAGTGAGCGTCCCAAACCCACTCTTTCGTAGATTATTTGAAAATGATGTGGAGACCACAGAGACTTTTCTAAAAATTTTAGGGGGGGTCACCTAAATTAATTGCAGAGGTTTGCCAGATTTTTTTTTAATTACTTCTTTCTGTAAAAAAAGGCACTGTTAAATAAATTTAAAAAATTGGAAATACTTTTTCGGGGCTTATATATCGTGTATCAAGCATACTTAGACTTTCGAGAGTAGAGGTTGATTGAACGTCACCTAGAGGATACAAAACTGATCCGTTGACATTCTTACCTTTTTTCCCGTTCTCCGAACTTTCCCCTTTCAACCTTACTTCATTGCAAAACTGCACAAGCTGGCAACATTTATGATTTGTGGTCTCATAGCTGCTCAAAAATACAGTCGGATTAAGTTATGTCATGTCATCTGAATATGTACATTTATTATAGTTGTCGCACTTGTAGTCGTTATTGTTACAACAACAACTATCATTTTTCATTTTAACTCCCAGCTCAACACATCCCATTTTCTACCATCGCTTTCCGCTGGAGCTCTAGACTTGCTTGATGACGAATGTTGTTTTTTTTTGAATGACAGACCGACTGACTGACTTGTTGTAATCTTTCAATGTTAATGTCAAGGTTAAAGTTCTGCACAAACTGCACTCGATGGAGTGCGATTCCATACCATAACCCCCCCGACACCTCCCCGCTCCACAGCCTATTGAATTAAACGCCATTTTATGTTCGCGTCAGATTAGTATGCATCTTGCATATTTTACAGACAGATACATTTG
Organism: Merzomyia westermanni; assembly: GCA_949987695.1. Classification (NCBI taxonomy): domain Eukaryota; kingdom Metazoa; phylum Arthropoda; class Insecta; order Diptera; family Tephritidae; genus Merzomyia; species Merzomyia westermanni. Next base: position 43,776,397 of record OX465291.1, on the reverse strand, counting down.
TTCATAAATTCATATACATATATGCAAGGGAATGTGTGCGGGGCTTTGTAGTTTACGGCCTATGAGAATGCATGGCTGGTTCATATGTTCTGTTTACAGAACTCGTATTTTAACTTGTTTTCATGCATATTTACTTCTACACTTCTCTTGCGTCTGTTGTGCATATTAGTTGAAATTAATTTTTGTTTTCCGCTTTTAAATTTGTCTTCAAGGTTTGTCTGTTAATAGGAAGAACAATATGACTAAAGTTTTGAAAGGAAATTTCTATAATTTGTCCGAATAAGAAGTATGGTAATGAAGAACAGGGAACACCGTGCCCTTTGTTGACAAGTTGGATAAGCATGGACCTACCGATAGTAATTTTGAAAGCTTCCAAGTTAATTTGATGAGCAGCTAGCTTATACATTTGGGTTCCAAACCACGGTTCTATAAAATGCTAGAATACCCGGTAGCATTGTGATGCCCAAAAATTTACTTTCAAAGATTTTACTATTTTACCTCCCCATGCCTTGCTTCCTCTTCACCTTTTCCAGCTCTTCTTTTCTTCAAACCCTACTTTTCCTGTCCCCCTCTACCTTTTCGCTTTCCTTTCTTCCTCCTCCTTCTCTTCCCTTTCGATTTCTATTGCACTATTTCTTATATTTCCCCCCTACTCTAAGCTTTTATCTTCTCTTATACATTTGGGTTCCAAACCACGGTTCTATAAAATGCTAGAATACCCGGCAGCATTGTGATGCCCAAAAATTTACTTTCAAAGATTTTACTATTTTACCTCCCCATGCCTTGCTTCCTCTTCACCTTTTCCAGCTCTTCTTTTCTTCAAACCCTACTTTTCCTGTTCCCCTCTACCTTTTCGCTTTCCTTTCTTCCTCCTCCTTCTCTTCCCTTTCGATTTCTATTGCACTATTTCTTATATTTCCCCCCTACTCTAAGCTTTTATCTTCTCCTTCAGTTCCTCTTCTCCTCATTCTTCATATTACTCTTCTTCTGCTTTTCACTCGTCCACTCAATCTCTCCAAATCCTACGTCTACCCCTTCTGTAGCTAAATAGCTATTGATATATAGGGAATACCGTTTTTTTTGTAGGGGGCGTGGCACCTCCCACTTTTTTAAGATATCTTTTTCTAGATATGTTATAAATTAACCTCATATAGCTACTTAATAATTTTTGGTATTCTACCAGATATATTTTCTAGCTTTTCGGGAGGTACGAGACCCCCTTTAAAATTTTCCTTAATTTTTCAGTATGAGAACTCCTATTGGTACGCCTCCTTGCTTAGCAGGTTTGCCCTATCCCCAGTTTTGCCTGGAATGTTAAGGGCGAGCCTCATATTACTCTCAACGAATTTCAGTGGTATATCATGAGTACTTTCAGACATATGCAGTATCAAACATTTCAATTTGTGCTCTATGTGCCACGCCCCTTTTTCCATATTTTATCTGAAGGTGTTAGGGATTCGCCTAATACAACTCCTTACCAAGCTTCAGCGTGGTAGCATGAATACTTTTAAGATATATGTAGTATAAAAGATTTGATTAGTATTTCCCCCTTCCATGGGCCCCCCCCGGCAAATAAATATAGGAGCAAAATTTAAGTCCATGACGATCCATGGAAGATTTATAATGGATAATTTAAATTTATTTATAATCGCTCAACCCCTTTAAGACCCGGTTGGGCACTTATTGACATTGCAGCATCTTGGACTTGCAAGTAATATTGCTCCACTCGGGCAATAAAGACATTTCCCCCAGGGTTAAGCTTTATACTGCTGTTACACGAAGAGCGAAGAGAGAAAAACTCAACATTATTTTCTATGCACAGTTTTTCCTTTGTCTCTGGGCCGCCTGGTGTGATATCAAATTTTCCCTCTGGACTTTTTACGGTTGGAGTTCGTTTTGGTAGAATTTCATTCGAAGGATGGTGGTGTTGATAAGAAGGGCGGAACCTATCCGAATATGAGTGAAGTCGGCATGCGACGCATTTCCGAGCGAACTAGGTAACTCCGAAACGTATCTGGATAATGATGTCACTAATCCCCATGAACAAATAGTACTATCCAAGAATAGATGTCAAACGATCAGCGTACATTCTGGGAGGAGCGTCTATATGTACAAATCACAGGTTTCACGCTGCGCTATACTCTCCAGTCAAAGTTTCTTTTATAATTGTTAAATTATGATCTATTGATCAAAAGACATATAGGCAGACCCTCAACAATAATTACGCCAAAGTCGCTAAGCTCCTTTGTCAGCTCCGGCCCTATACCATAGCATAGTAAAACTTCCACTTTCCTAGGACTTCCATCAGAAGAAATGTGATGAGAATTTCCCCTAATGGAGGTGCCGATTAGGCAGAACATAGTACTGTTACAACGCCACCCACAACATGCTTTTTCACACGTCTAAAATTTGTTTCACGTCCTAACAACACGTCTGACAGACACCAAAATATGACAATAAACCTGCAGTGCTTTAAGTGCTTCCTGCTGACAAAACTGACTAGCCATTCAGGTGTAGAATTTTATGATTTTTACAAGTGTCTCAAATGACTAAAATTGAATTGAAAAATTACAATTTACTATGGCGAAAATTTGCCTACAACCAATTTTCATGGCAGCCACTTAAGCTAAAAGAGGGGAATTTCTTTTTCCTTACAACATTTCACATACAAACATACAACAAATTTTCTTTTGGAGCAGAATTTAAGTGTTTCAGGCAGGTGAGGTTTAAGCATGATGCACATCTAGAAGTTAGCATACTTAAAGGTATATATATACTACATTAATAGCCAACAAAAAATTGTGTGAGCTCTATGGTAATGAATATAATGTCCAAACCTAGATATGTATTAGTAAATACCGTCCTAAAGCTTTCAAAATGCTAAACTTAAATCTGGTGGCAGTTTCTTTGAACCTGTTCTGGTTGCCTGATGTTATAAGCCTTTAAGAGAATAAATTCAGCTTTGCTTATACATTTGGTAGAAATTTTTTGATGGCTATTTTGGCAGCTAACTCATTCACACATGTCTCTAGCTGCAGCACATTTTACCCCAAAGTTCTATGATGTGAAAACAGGATAACTTAATTTGTTGACTTACAACATACAATTTTTGAGCATTTGTTGACGGATCTGTGGAGTTTTCTAATAGTTTTATTAGTTGAAAATTGTTGATACTTGCAACTAAAATAGTGTTAGCATTTGTACTTCGGTTTAGTCATGTCACACTCATGTACTCTTACCAAACAAATTTGTGTACGCTTGTGCGCTGTCAGTAAACCTCAATATTCGTCAAGGTTGTTAAGAGAGCATGAACCTTTGATAAGAGTAATCTGAAGATACGAATTTTATGACGTGAATGAGGTAAGCGTTAAATAAATATTTACAGTAATTGGAATTAGATAAAAAAGATATTAAGAGCTTAAAAGTTTTTTTGAAAAATAAATGAATTGTTAAAGACCATGATATAGAAGAAGATGAAGCTTATGATAAAGATAAAAAAAAATATTAAATAAAGATAAAGATTAAGATAACGATACAGATAGCGATAAAGGTAAAGATAAAGACAAAGATAAAGATAAAGATAAAGATAAAGATAAAGATAAAGATAAAGATAAAGATAAAGATAAAGATAAAGATAAAGATAAAGATAAAGATAAAGATAGAGATAGAGATAAAGATAAAGATAAAGATAAAGATAAAGATAAAGATAAAGATAAAGACAAAGATAAAGATAAAGATAAAGATAGAGATAAAGATAAAGATAAAGATAAAGATAAAGATAAAGATAAAGATAAAGATAAAGATAAAGATAAAGATAAAGATAAAGATAAAGATAAAGATAAAGATAAAGATAAAGATAAAGATAAAGATAAAGATAAAGATAAAGATAAAGATAAAGATAAAGATAAAGATGAATATAAAGATAAAGATAAAGGTAAAGATAACTATAAAGATAAAGATAAAGGTAAAGATAAAGATAAAGATAAAGATAAAGATAAAGATAAAGATAAAGATAAAGACAAAGATAAAGATAAAGATAAAGATAAAGATAAAGGTAAAGATAAAGGTAAAGATAAAGATAAAGATAAAGATAAAGATAAAGATAAAGATAAAGATAAAGATAAAGATAAAGATAAAGATAAAGATAAAGATAAAGATAAAGATAAAGATAAAGATAAAGATAAAGATAAAGATAAAGATAAAGATAAAGATAAAGGTAAAGATAAAGATAAAGATAAAGATAAAGATAAAGATAAAGATAAAGATAAAGATAAAGATAAAGATAAAGATAAAGATAAAGATAAAGATAAAGATAAAGATAAAGATAAAGATAAAGATAAAGATAAAGATAAAGATAAAGATAAAGATAAAGATAAAGATAAAGATAAAGATAAAGATAAAGATAAAGATAAAGATAAAGATAAAGATAAAGATAAAGATAAAGATAAAGATAAAGATAAAGATAAAGATAAAGATAAAGATAAAGATAAAGATAAAGATAAAGATAAAGATAAAGATAAAGATAAAGATAAAGATAAAGATCAAGATCAAGATACAGATACAGATACAGATACAGATACAGATAAATATAAATATAAAGATAAAGATACAGATAAAGATACAGATAAAGATACAGATAAAGATACAGATAAAGATACAGATAAAGATAAAGATACAGATAAAGATAAAGATAAAGATAAAGATAAAGATAAAGATAAAGTTAAAGATAAAGATAAAGATAAAGATAAAGATAAAGATAAAGATAAAGATAAAGATAAAGAGAAAGAGAAAGATAAAGATAAGGGCAATTACTATATGTAGCCCCTATGAATATTTTATCTATATTCGCCTTTTTATAACTTTTCAATCTTATGCTCTGCACCAAAATTTACGTGGCGGCCAAGGTGCTTTATGGTGCGCTTTCTATTTCTTTGTCAGTTAGCAAATATTTTCCGATCTGACTGATGGATACATCTCTCCTAGTCTCTCATCTACGAGCTAAAAAACATCACGTGCACTGTGCAAGCAATAACTATCTATATTGCAAACTTCCATTAAATGGCACTTGGCCATTTATCCCAGCGTTCTTAGTTCCTTTACAACATACTCAATATTTATGAAGTATGTTCCTTTATATTACTTTGTTCCATTTTCACAATCACGAGCCTACTCCCAGATACGCTTCACAGCCCAATTGTACAATCCGTCCGCTTGTGAGTTCCGGCTGGCTCCATGACCCAAATGAGGAAACAAAAGTACAGGCAGAAAACGGGTCATAAAGCTGGAAGTGACTGTTCGTCGGTTGGTTGATTGGCCAACTGACTTTGTGAGTTCAACGCAACAACAATAACAAAGAAACAAACAATTTGGTGCGCACGAGTGCACTATTAAACAGTGTTCCCGGATAACACTCAAGGAATCGTAATAACTGAGAAAAGTTTAATTCTGCTCAACAAAGGCCCGGATTTGAAAGGGGGGTTAGGGGGTCTTTATTTTTAGTAAAAATTTTTTATTTCGCTTATCAAATAACTCTATTTATCAGGTTTATTTTCTATCGCCTTAATATATATCGGATAGAGCAAATTATTTCATGTAACAAAGTCCCAGTAGGTGAATTTATTTAAAAGATTTACATATATCTCACTAAATAGGAGTTATTGGAAGATTTTTTGATTATCCTTCCTAAATAACAGATATTTCATGAGATACATAAAGATTAAGATAACGAAAAACAGAACAAAATATAAAAAGAAAAAAATAAAAATAAAAAGAAAAGAAGAGGGGGAGAAAAATAAGAAGAAAAAGGAAAGAAAAATGGAAAAAAAGAAAAAAAGAAAGAAAAAAGAAAAAGAAAAAAAGAAAACTGAAAAAACTTCAAAAGAAAAAAGAAAACTAAATAAAATTTAAAAGAAAAGAAAAAAATAAAAGGGAAAAAAATTAAAAACAAACAGAAAAAAAAGAAAAAGGAAAGAAAAAAAATTTAAATAAAAATAAAAAACAAAGAAAAAAAAATAAAAATAAAAAGAAAATAAAAAAGAAAATAAAGTATTCTCCCACTGAGAAATCTTAAAGCATTAAAAAGCGCTACGCAATTTCGATTAACTCATATTTTGGAACACTGCAATTAATACCGTTACCAATTTTATCGCGCTTCTGTGCAGCTGTACACTACGCCAATCTGTAAAGATATTTGTAGTTTATTTTGTCTTCTCTTTTTTTTAGTTCTCTAACCCCCTTGGGCACTGTAAGTAAGCGCGCGCATCATTGTACGTACCACCCGTCTTTTAGCGCCTCAACTTATGTTACGAAGTACAACTTTTGTATTGTAAAGTTACTCTATTATCAGCAGTTTTTCATTCGTTCATTCATTTATTTTCTTGGCTTTTCACATTTACCCTTAAGCTTCAAGTCCCCCTTTCGTGCATTTGTGATGGTAACAAAGCTTTATGCATCCGTTACCTTGATTGCTATCGCAAAAGCCGAGTTTGAGTCATCAACTCGCACACACACACACACCCAGCCGAGCACATAACACAGAAAGTCCTGACTAAAGGAAATTAAAGAAAATTGCATAAATGTTAAATTAACCGAATGAAAAATAGCATCATTACATGCCATCAGCCTTGTTCAGGCCCTGCTGCAACATAAAGTGACTTTAGCTTTAGCCTCGCTACGAGAATACTTTATTAAAATTAATATTTGCAATTATTACCAGAGTGGCCTAATTGAATTTGCGTGTTTCAAGTTAGCTGACGTCGATAACAAGCGGTAGTCATGATTATACGAACTTTGTTTAGTATTTTGTTCCACTTCAACATGTTGACCTTACAGATATTAGGAGATGGCGTAGGTAGATAGAATCAGTGACATTAAGGGCCCATGGTAAATGCTAACTGGCGATGGTTCTAAATAAATAATATATTTTTACTTTAGTCGATTATTTTTTTTAATTATCGGTTTAATAATAAATCGATTATAAGAACTACACATTTTAGATCGATTTTTGTAAATAGTGCCATCTGTGCGATGGTTCAAAAAATTATTAAAACTATGTGCACACTGCAGCTGAAAACACATAATTTCATACAAAACAATTATACTCAATCTTGATTCTATTCAAATCTTAGGTAATACTGAACATTTGTGGCAGTTATTTATTTTAGGTTTGTTATTTAAACTCAAAGTTTAAGGGAAAACTTATTATATTTTTAATTGATATATTTTGATATACATAAGTTGATTTCGTTCTTAATTTAGTCAAATGTTAAACAATTTACTGATTATTTCTGATAGTAACAATTATTATTAGTTTTTTCCACTGTTAAAACGTAAGTTGTAGATAGTGATGCTTTTGTATTTTAGTTTTGATAACAAAAAATTAATATATTTTCTACTCTTATTGGTTTGTGTTATTTTTACGATATTTAAGAGTATTGAAAATTTTACCTGTGAATAATTGGAAACTGAATTAATACCAGACTTGTTAAATTTGATTAGTAATAGTAATCAATTGATTAGACGGCAATGATTAGATGGTAATGATTATTTTAACTGTTTTTTAAGAAAATGCAATGCAATCGTAATCAAGATTAGAAAAAATCAAAAAAGAAATAATAAAATAAAAAAAATCAGAAATAATCAAAATAAAGTTGTTTGGATTACTTTTGATTATTTTTTTTTCTTTTTTTTTATTATTTTTTCTTTTCTTCAGTATTGTTGATCGAAATATTTATGTTCTACAAAATTAAAAAAAAAATTAAAAATTTTCAAAAAAAAATCAAAAGTAATCAAAACAATTTTTTTGATTACTTAAAAAATTTTTTTTTTTTTTTTAGTTAATTGGAAAATAAGCATTAAAAATTTTAACTAATTGGTAAGCAATGATTTAATGGATACCCAAGAAAATAATTAATCAAACCGGTAATCATTACGATTAGTAATCATTATTTAAAATTTTATTAATGCAATCTGGAAATCGTTTTTTATAATTATTTTGTATAATTATTATTTTAAATTATTTTCCCTAGAGTTAAATAATTGTAACATATTTTAACTGATGCATCCAAAGGCATTTTTTGTATAAAAAATAAAATTTGGAACAAAAATCGTTTATTTTTGTTGAAAATCGATTTTTTGCCACTCGTTTATCTCTAAACAAAATAAGCAATTGTTGAGTAATCGCTTTTTCCGACTTGAGGTCACATTACTACTAGGTATGCGTACTTTCAGTTCTAAAGCACAAAGTCTCAGTTGAAGCGATGACACGCCATTCACCCTCTCCAAAGCCTCAAAGATTATTTTAGATTTGTTAAAGCAACAACATTATATTTTATATCCTCTCCGCTTTGTAGATGAGATAGTTTCAAATTTAGGGTAAAATTTTTAGCCGTGTAAGTATAAGAAAATTTGGTGAGAATTAAGTGTCCTACCCGTAAAAAAGATGATCCTTGCCGAACATCTGTTTTTTTGTTTTAAACGGGAGGCATTTTTCGGGGGTAGAGCACTTAATGACCACTAATATCCCCATACTTATCTTTGGTGTAGGAATCATCTTTGCCTATTTACGGATATTTCTGTGCTAGCCTTAGCTAAAGCTTTCGAAAAATTTTTTTAAAGGGAGCACCTTTTTCGGGCTCAGTGTACTTGATGAGCACTTAATTTTCCATGTGTATACTGACTTTACTCTGCCAGCTTTATGACTCCAACAGTCAGATGCAAGCGCTCATCCATTTATTGTGCAAGAGTTGCTGAATGTAAGTGAAATATATTTCACCTCGAGACTTAAATAGCCGGGCAGGTATTTTCCCGATGTTTTGCTCTTCTCGAGAAAGCATACTGCCATGCTTATTTTATCGCTATTTAACAATGAGGAGAAAGGCTCAATCCATTGCTCACGCTTTATAAACTAAACCGCCACCGAACTTTCTGGTCCGGACTGGCCTTATTCCAATATTCCTATCAATCAGCATCACAACTTCTTCCCACTTACACGTCTTTAGGTCTCATGACTCTTGTGCCTTTAATATTCGGATCGTGGATTTTAGTCGCTTCTTACATCAGGCGTAACTTAACGCTAGTATATTCTAAGCCCCACTTCGTGACACCTCACTGCTTACACTCAAAAAGGAGTAACTCTGTAGGCAGAGTCATTCTTCATTTGCTCATTCGCGTTCGCAGCTATTATACGAACCTAGTGAGATATATGCACTCAGTACTCGATTACATCATTGGGACGTAGATTTCTCTTAGAGGGCAGGTGTGAGCGACGAATAGAAAATGTATCAGCTGCGTCGTGAGTAGCGTCTTCTAATCAAACTTTCGGGAGGGGGTGTTGTTGGAGTCGGTGCTGAGGATTTGGGATCAGGAGTGAATTCCTTGGTCATAAGACTGCACTTCACAAACTGGAACTGCATTGACTGAGTGGTTTGGCAAACTCTCCGAGTGTATTTCTGCCATGACAGGCTTCTCAGCAAAAATTCGTCTCCTTTGTAGATGCCGTTCGGAGTCGGCAAAAAACTGTAGGTGCCACCAATTTGTAGGGAAAATTCAAATCGGCACACCACAAATTGGAAGAGAAGCTTGGCGCAAAAATCTCTTAGGAGGTTTATGATGATATACCTGTTGTATATCGCGCCATAGAGAGCGAATTCAAAAGTTATCAGCGAATGCCATATATTTTGCAATCTTAGGTATTACTTATTCAGCCCAATTCTAAATGAAATTTCCGCACGGATTTTTTCCCCTCTCCCATTCCTCGTATTCTGAATAAAAATCCTTGGGAATTTTTTCACTCTTCCCTTTTCTTTTATTCTAAATAATGTTCGAAAAAGGGAAAACCAGTTAAGGGAGAAAAGTAGCTATTACGAATTTGAGAAAAAGGGAGATTTCGCTGTCATTTTTAAGGAATTTTTTCACCAGCTAACCTGAAAGGAGCGCGGGATAAAATTGAATGTTTCTTGTATTTTTTTTGGAAAACTATTAACTTGCGTAAGTATATACTAAACTAAAATAATGTTATATTAGAATAAGATATATTTTAGATCGAAAAGTACAAATGTACAACAGATATGCCTGTTTTTAAACTTGATGTAAGGCCATCATGAAATTGCATTTTTGAGTTGCTGAGTATGTAAGGAGTTCCGGGCTTGTTTATTCTATAATACTTTTTAAATTTGCAAACAGCAGAAAGCAAATTAAATATACAAAAAAATTGTAGATAACGTTTCCGGCAACTCAAGCTTATATGTACTATCTCATAATCCTGTGTTTATTTTCCTGTGGCTCTTATTCGCTTAATTTCTCCCACAAACGTATGAAAAGCAACACTAAACGTTGTTTAACATTTTTTTTTTTTCATTTTTTAAAACGAATTCTTCACAATATTTACATTTTTAATTTTCGTTGACAAAACAGCTGATTTGGAAAATTCGAAATTCCTCTTCCCCAATTATTCTTCTCCCTAGGAGAACATAATTGGAGGAAATTTTCCGAGGGAACAGAAAAATCCGAAAGAAAATTATTCCGTGAGAATATTTAGAATTGGGCTGATTATGTATCTTAAGTTCGCGGTCGCCTTTCCTCTACCAAGAGTGTAGGTCTGACTTTTCTATGCGACATGCATACGCGCCAAAGCCGATTTCTCTGAAAAGCGAATGCGACAAGCGATGACGGAAGCTCATGCCTATACGCAGCAGTTCTATGCCCTCTAGAAAACAACAGACAACCTCAATTAAATCAACTGCATATAAGCAATGCAAATCAAAATCTGTTTTTCTGATTATTTTATTTGTTTCTTCTTAAGTTTGACTGTAAAACTTTCCAAGAGCGCAGCTAAAAATATATGCAAATCAATTTGTGATAACTGGTCATCAAAAATTCCAACACCGATTTACTTCAGCATTGTCCAGTGAAAATATTTTCACACTTCGCCTTTGTTCTCCAGACACCGCTCGAACGCTCGTACTTGCAAATCGTTTTTGAGAATACGATTATGATGGTAATCGAGTGCATTAATATGCGCAACAGTGGCTCAAGTGAGTCTGCAACGGAAATACGTAAAAAATCACATCACATTCCTCTTTTTTTTCATTCATCAACGTGTCACTGCTTTATTGCGTTGCAGTTTGTTATCCATAGATTTCCATATGCTAATTAAATGTTGATGAATGTGACTTTTTAAAGAACTTATTTACTTATACAAATAACTATGTTATGTTTGTGCGGCTGTGGCGCTTAAGCAACTGTAAGTATAACTTATGAACTATGCTTGACTGTCTAGACGAGCGAAACTGATTTTAATTAAAATCACGTTGCAATATATAAATCAAAAAATGTATGAAGGCCAATGTTGATGTGATGTAGACAAAGATTTTGGTACACTAAAATTTATGCAGAAGTTGGTTTGATTTGGGTGTCCTCAAGTTAAAAGTTGTTCCTGAAAGGTAAGCAATGCAGTTCCATTGATGTGGGTAGAACCTTTAAATCGACGGCCGAGTGGAAAATACTTTTTAAAACGCTCTATCTCAGATTTATTTTCAAAAACGTCCTGCTTCACAATTTGGTTGAAGTAGCCCATATTTTAGAATTACAGCTGTGTTCAATATAATAGTAGTAAAATTAAATTGTGTTCCGTCGACGAAATAAAAAGAAGTGTGGTTTTAATAATTTTCATCTAAGATATAGCGAATTCCGTAACAGAAACTACATAAAAAGAAATTTCAAAGTTTGCACAAAGTTCAGGAAAATTAATAAAACGTTTAAAAATTTACATCAAAATTTCAATATTTTTAGGCAGAATTGTTAGATAATTTTTGAAAAACCAGTTTTATAGCTCATTTAAATTTAGCAGAACAATGAGAAAATACCTCAAAATTTCCCCTGAATTTTTAGAATTTTTTTTTTTGTCAAGAATGTTGAGTGTTTTTTTCCATACAAAAGTAAGTTTTCTTTATGCGTTGTATGGAAGAAAGCTCTAAACACCCTTGACGAAAAAAAATCTTAAAATTCAGGGAAATTTTTGAGCGAGTTCTAGATTGCACAATGTTTTACTAAACTTGATTCTTCTGTTCGTTATGTCTGCGTACTCAAAAAATTTCTAGATATTCTGCCAAGAAATTTGAAGATTTTGATGGTCATTTTTTAAAGTGAAAGTTCCTGAACTTTGTGTAAACTTTGAAAGTAGGTTATAATATGGCAGAGTTAACTTCAGTCGCCAGTCAACAAATTTTATGAACCCTGAGCTGATGATTGTGATGTCTATCGAACTATGACAATTTCCTGCAACTCGAGGCGAGCCTCTGTTGTTGTTGTGGTAACGACAAAAACACTCCCCGAAGGTTTTGGGGAGTGTTGTCGAATTAACAGTCCTTGGCCGGATTTCAACCCGGTACGCTCCGGTACTCCCTTGCGGTACTGCCCGACTGTCGTGGTAGCGATTTATGACCAGTGAAACCTTCAAGGTCATGTCACCCCTCCTTCCGTAAGGAAGGATAATATGGGTAATGAGAGGTGAGGGGCATCATATCCGTAGATCAACCATCGAGTTGCACGCCTTTGTGCATATTAGTCGCCTCTTACGACCGGTATGCCTACCTCGGGCATATTCTAAACCCCTAACCCGCAGCCTTTCTATTCAGTGTGCTGAATTTCGTTTCACGGTAGGGCTGCATTTTAAGTCTGATAGGATTACAACATTCTAGCCCCTAAGTAGTACATCAACACTGAACAGCAGGTGACAATATCAACTAATCGTACAACAAATCCTTGACGTTGTAAGGTGTTGCTGGTGTACTTTGCCCTGCTTAGTCGACACATCCATTTATGGAATAGAACGTGGCACTTTGTGGTACTAGCCCGACTGGCGTGGGTAAGATTTCATTAGGCATCTAACTGAAGTCGATTTTGAATGTAGTCGCATACGTAGCTAGAGCATATTCTAAAGCTCCTAACATACAGGGTAGCCTAATGTTTTTTCATGTATTATAGCCCGCGCAGGTGATGAGATAGGCAATGCCCAAATAGAGTTTAATTTGGCTGACAGCTTACAGAACTCGGTTATCGCAGACGAAAAAGATTCCGGGAGTGGTGTCCAAGATAGAGGTAACAGCTTACCGACATCCTCGACAGCACACAGCTACAACGAAACCATCAAGCCGCTTGCTGGCAGGACTTGGTGTTAACCTCAATAACTTTTCTTGAAGCATTAGTTGCATGAGGTATCACAACGGCCTTTTATATTGTTTTACTAAGGCTGTCCTAAAGGGGTTGCTGTCCTTCTACCTAACCTAAAGGCTGAAGTTTCTTCTCATCCATGTCTTGGCATACAATTAAATATCATAGGAGACGACGCACTGTTTTGTTATACTTTTAATCTGTATAGCCAATCTGAAAGTCTAATTGTTTTTTTTGCTCGAGGAATACACTTCCTCCTACTCCTTCTCTGATAATACTATTTTGTGTTCTAAGATTGCAGTCCACCATAAGGCTCGATTCATTAGGCTCTGTGTAGGTGCGATACCCATAATCGCACTTGAAGCAGAGGGTCCTCTGGTAAGCAGAGATCAAGGCGACCTCGGGTTAAATGCCTTTGTACACAGTCTTACAATTTCGATATGGTTCCATTTCGCCGCCCCTGTAGTTACACTATTTGAATCTGCTGTGGATGTGTGGTGTTCCGTTTCTCCGTTGATCTGTTGCTTCGTTTCATATCACAGCTACGGAGTTTTTTTATATTTTTTTTTTTTTTACCGAGCCGAGCACATTTTTCACGAGCCATATTTCGCATATTCCAAAGTATTACTAAAAATTCTCAACATATTTTCTTTATAAAATATTCACAGCCAATTGCAATAAATATGGAAAGCATTGATGATAGCAATTTGCTGCACCTGTGATCCCAAAAACTGTACTCTCACTAGTATAGCTACTATCTCTGCACCAAAGCATCCAGCCGGCATATGAATCTTACTCAAATATTGACAGCGCACACATTTAGTTACATAGCCCGTATTGATTGCTTCAACACAACATCCATTCTAGGGAACAGGAACGTTGGTTTGCCCCCATAAAATACCAAAATTTCACTTTTTTATTGTTTGCATTAGGGACGCAGCACTGCCAATAACTCCGACGCCGACCAGACCATCCCAATTTAGTAACTGTAGGTCGGTGTGTGGTAAACGTTCTGTTCGTTTGTTACTCTCAAACTGCTCCATTTTATTTTGTTTGCACAGGATGCGCGACTGTTATTGAAAAATTTTGTTTTCGTTTTATATTTTGTTGTTGTTGATTTCTGTTTGTATTCGCAGTTTTTTCATGGCGTCGGCAAGTAGCTTTGCTTAAAATATTGTTATTCGATGCCACATCAAACGGCAGGGTTTTATTTTCAATTGGTTGCGATAAGAATGGGGCCAGAAAAAAGCTGTAAAAATGTAAACATAAAGTTGGGACGCAGAATATTTATTTTTTTAATTCTTTTTTTAATTTTATATGATTTTTTCACTTCACAAAAAATATGTCGCATACCTTCCACGAAATTGTTGCGACTTTAATCTGTCCCATTGGTTGAAAAGGAAAAATATCCACCTAAACACAAGTGACGAAAGCTGTAAGTCTTCTGTAGCATTTACTATAGGATGCATATAGGCGCGGTAGGAAGTAGCTTAATTCGATAAAGTATTTTCCCTTATGTCTAACGTAGCGAAATACAATCGACAAAGTGGTCAAGGTTCGAAATGGAACTCAATTTCTAATTAGCGATTGCGATTGCTGCGTCATTTAGGCTAAACCAGCACCAATGAAACAGGTCGTTTTATGGCTACACGGCTAAAAATGTGAGCCTAAATTTTAAGCCATTCCTCGGTTTAAGCAATTTTTTAATATTTTTTGTAATAAACTCCAAACCGTTCAAACACCTACACCAATTTTGAATTTATTGCGAATTAGATTTAAAACTGAACTAAAAAACACGTCTAAAATCTTTTTAATTTATTTTCATTTATTTCTGAAAGCTTTTTCAAGTCATTGAATTTTTGTCAAAACAGGTTTGTGTACGCCGTAGCTCAGTGGGTAGAGCAGACGACTCTGATGCGGTAGCATCACTTCGAATCCTGCCAACTGACACAAATGCTTTTCATGCTTTTTTAATTGTTAAACATTTCTGGTTTAAAATTTAAACTCTTGTCTTCACGGTAATTTTCCCGAAAACTGGCACAATTTAAATTCTAAATCAAATTTGGTTTGGACATACAAATATGTAGCCAAAAAAAAGTTTTAAATTTAGGCTCAAATTTTTAGCCGTGTACTGTCTAAGCATCCTTCATGCATATCAATTTACTCCGGCATTTAAGCGGTGATCAAATCCCGTCAGTTCAGTTGGTTTACCCTTCTGCATAACTAACAGAGAAAGTGTACCAGCTGATATCAGTGGTACCAAAGTGAACAGCCGAATATTCTAAGCCACCTCATGCTAAGTAAGATTCTTCAGAATTTTTGTTAAGAATAATGAGATCGAAATTTTCGATAACTTAGTACCTATCTACCTGGTTTTTACAAGAAGAAAGTACTGAGGCTCTCATGTCATCAACTCTTCGAAGGCCTTACCTAAACTGTATCAAAGCATACAGATGGCGCAGGTGTCGAGATATCTTCCAAGAAACTGGTTTGGACGACGATATTGCTTGCTCGGATCTCTGTATATCCGTATTTCTATTGAAATTAGAACCGCCGCCTGAAAACCTATCGATAACTTCCTTCCTAAGGTTTGAAGTTTCGTATCTCCTCTCTCCTACTGATATATTTGTATTAGTTTTCAAACGATTGCGAGACATGTAAGATCAGAAATTGTTGAAATTTCGAAAGCTTAGTTTGTTAATAACGAATTTTGGATATTTTTCAAGCTCAAGTTCGAACATGCATGTTCGGTCGAGTTCTACCTAGTTGTAATGATACTTTAGAACTTAGTAAGTTAGGAATTATTTTTATGGATATGGTTGATTTGAGCTGATCATGATTCTCCTGATCATTCTAAGAGAAACCTTCTCGGGCAATTAGAGCAGCTTATTAACTCACAGCGTCATTCGAGGATTCCGAAAAACTTTGTATTCGTTCAATTGACTTTTTGAGCGTATACATATAAACGATCGTTGTGTGCTTTGACTGGCTAGAGTGTACTGCTTATTCTTGAACCTATTGACTACTCACCGTTTTTTCCAACATCCACTTCGATTTTTTGTTATCACGGAATCACTTTAATATATTGTATTCTATTTTACCACATTTACAGAACAACCGCATGGACTATATTTTTAAGGAAGTACTTTTTTTTTAACGGGGTGTTGGAGAAAGTTTTGAGTTTTATTCTTTGCAAAATTGGTTTTTCTGAAAACCCAGTTTAGGTTTTCTACCAACTTCAGTGTTTATTTTAGCTCTGTCAAATCAAAAGTTGTTCTCAAATAGACCTCTCCAATAATGATTATTGATCTGATTACCAGAGTAATCGATTACTTTAAAGAGAGTCCACTTAATCATTCTTTTATATTGCCTTCTTTTTTCTTATTTTTTTCAATTTCCAAAAAAAAAGCAAAAATAACGTGATGGGTTACCAATATTATAAAAACTAAAAATATAGAAAAATAATTAGAAAAAAATGCTTGATTATTTTTGATGAATCTTTCATTTTATTTAAATTTGTTTTGTTATTTTTTTAATATATATTTTTTTATTTATTTGATATTTAGTTTTATTTTAAATTGTTTTTTTTTATTCACTTTTTTTTTTGTACTGTTTTTTTTTCTTTTTATTTTTTATATTATTTATTTATTTTTTTATTTCTTATTTAGATTTTATAATTTTTTTTATTTTTATTTTTTATTTCTGCTTCTTTTTTTTTGATTTTTTTTTTTAATATCTTATGGTATTGCACGTGGGCTTTGGCATCGTATACCAAGTCATTAAAAGAATTAAGGGAAGCTGTTACAGCGCTGGTTGTTACGATGTTTCGAGCAACGATAAGTTGAAATAATTATAAAAAAAAATTCAAAAAATTGTTTTTATTAATTTTTTATTGTCAGTTATATTAAAGTTTATTTGTCTTTAAATGTTAAATCACTCAGTTTATTCTGTTTTTTTGTTTTGTTTTTTGAGTCAAAGACCGGTTTTATTTGTGCAGATCCATCCGGATAGCTATTGGGGTTTTTCAAATATTTTTGACATTTTTTAATATAAAGTATTCAAATAAAATTAAAAAAATAGCCATACTACAGAAATAACAAAACCGGTCTTCAGCTCGAAAAATGGATTGCCTAATTACTGCTTGAAAAATACAAAAAAATCATGATTTTTTACGAGCATTAAAAATTAAATAATCAGAAATAATTTAAAAAAAATCTTTTGGGTACTATTGATTATTATTATTTTTTTTATTAATAATAAAAATGATTAAATGTATTGCTTATCCCAATTCGAATTAAAGGTCTCTTCCCAACAACATTTTGTCGAATTTTCCCAAAAACTCTAACGTAATAAAATTCAAAAAGCCAACAACGTATCACCATAGTGGTTCATTAGCTTAAAGTCGAAAATGTACATACATATTTTAATTAAACATTGGTAGGCATCATAAAATTTGATTTGATTTACAGCCATTCATCAGGAACCAATCGACGAAAAAATGAGATGAAGTGAATTGACAAAAGTTTCGTTGCGCCGCGTTAGTGCTACCGCAGCCAACAATTCAAGCAGCTATTGGCACATTTGTATCTTAAGCTATAGAGCTATGAATGTGAAGCAGAAGAGATAGCACTAAACAATTAAAATTTATTTGCTGACTTCATTCGTCATAGACCATTCAATTGCTATCGACTGTGTCATTCTAATGACGAGCGCAATGAATACCCCAGTGACTTGGTTATTAGAGTTACGATTGCTTACAAATGGTTCTTACAATTTTTTGGAAAGGAAAATGTCTGTAACTTTGATGTTGAAAGGAGAAGTTTAATTGAAGCTTTTTTATTACGGTTATGCCAAGTAACGTTATGGAACGATTATAGCTCTATCAGGGTTTTGATGACTCTCTGTGAGACTTTCGAGACCAAACCTTTAATCTGATGGTAGAGATAAAAGCTCACTCATGGCTCACTATGAATTAAAAGTCGAGTCGCGACGTTAGTTCTGGCACTCTTACCAACAATCGTTTCAATTTATATAAGGGCATTGGATCAGTTTCACCAGACTCACCTAAATCGACCTTCAACCGAATTCTTGAGTCAGCCATAAAAAACGGATCTCTCCTAATGCTCACACTTTGACCACATAGTATGTAATCATGAATATGCCAAAATTTTCACATACAATTAGTAGTAATTAAACCATCCGATGCCACATTCGTCACACTCATCGAAGTTCATTTAAAGAAACTTTTCGAAAATATCACCGAAGAGCTAACATGTTGAAAAAAGTAGGGAGACTGAACGACGAAAAGTGATTAAAATTGTAAATAAAACAAAAACAACTAATATAATGTAACACATTAATACTTACAAGATTTAGCAATTCACACACGCTTAATACATAGACAACAAATGGCCTCTAATTGAGGGTATGTTTGGGTGTTTTTTTTAATGGCATTTAGTTGTCTTTAGAAAAAAAAAAACGCAAGCAAACGAAACAAAAGCAGACAGTTGTGTAAAAGTGTGAATGTTTTTTGTAACTCCATTTGATTTAATGGACATTTGTTTTAGGTAGCAATTGACATTTAAATTGTCGGCAATTTAGTGGCTGTTTAACTGGAGAATGGAAGGTGACGAGGTCTTATGTTTTATTTCGATGCCATAAATGTTTTATTTTCATGTACACAAATCCATTGATTCACTGCCAGAGTGGGACACAAACAACAACTCAGTGCATATATTAGAGCGCTAGTACATTAGGTTTGGTAAAACAAACCAAAATAAAATAAAATGGAGTTTAATACCATGAAAAAAATAAAAATAAAATAAATTAAAAAAATAAAATAAAACAGAATAAAATAAAATTAAAAATAAATTAAATAAAGAAAAATTTAATTTAATAAAAAAAAATTAAATAAAATAAACTAAAATAAAATAATATGAAATGAAATTTTATAACATGAAATAAAATAAATTTAATTGCCTTTTTTATACCAACAATTTTTGTATTCATGAAACGAGCTCAAGGCCAAGAATAAAAATTTTTCACTTTTTGAATTTTTATGAAAATTATTATTGTTTTTATTTTTATTTTTTTTTTAATAATCATTTTTAATTAATTATTGATAGTTGTTTTGATTGAATAGAGTAGGAAAAAAATGTTTAGAGACAACTGCCATAGCTTTTCTTATAATAATTTTCATAAAAATTCAAAAAGTGAAAAATTATTATTCTTGGCCTTGAACTCGTTTCATGAATACTTGAAAATAAATTCAAGTAATTTAATTTAATTAAAAGAAAACAGAATAAAATAAAAAAAAATTTTAAAAATAATAAAACAAAATAATTATAATTAATAAACAATTAGTACAACAAAATAATCTAAAATAAAATAATACAAAATAAAATAAAATAAAATAAAATAAAATGGAATTTAATACCATGAAAAAAAATAAAAATAAAATAAAATAAATTTAAAAAATAAAATAAAACAGAATAAAATAAAACAGAATAAAATAAAATAAAGTATTTATTTTGTATATTTATTTTTTATTTATGAAAATTATTATATTTTTTATTTTTTAATAATTATTTTTAGTTATAAAAAGTTTTTATTGGAATAGAATAGGAAAATTTTTTAGAGACAACCGCCATACCTTTTCTTATAGATCCATTTCGTAAACTGCTAAGCTTCTTCATCAGAGAAATTTTGGCACGCTGTGCTAACTATTAAGCTAACAGAGCGCTGGTTTTTGTGTCAGCTAAAATCCTAGTTCTATTCATATTTACCGTAACACTGAGCACGCACCGCCATCTGGCGGCATGACCATCCTCATGATGGCTTTTTGTTAGTTTGTGTGCAGTTTTTCATTTTGTACACAGTCCGATATTAGTGCTCATCGGTTTTATTTTGTTTACCAACAATTCAATTGAATTGAGTTGTTTGTTTATTTCTTTTTTTTTTTTTTTTTTTTTTTATTTTATTCTATTTACAAAAAGCAGCGCTCTGTTAGCTTAACGGTTGGCACAGCGCGCCAAAATTTATCTGATGAAGAAGCTTAGCATCCAAAATGGATCTATAAGAAAATCTATGGCGGTTGTCTCTAAAAAATTTTCCTATTCTATTCCAATAAAAACTTTTAATAATTAATTAAAAATAATTATTAAAAAATATAAAAACAACACTAATTTTCATAAATAAAAAGATAAATTATTATTAATGGCCTTGAGCTGGTTTATAGTCCTGGTAAAATAAAATAAAATAAAATAAAATAGTATAAAATAAAATGAAATTTTATAACATGAAAAAAATAAAATAAAATAAATTTCAAATAATTAAATTAATTAAAACAGAATAAAATAAAATTTTAAAAATTTAATTAAATAAACAGAATAAAATAAGATGAAACAAAATAAAATAAAATAAAATAATTATTTTGATTGTTGGTTTTATGGTTTGTTCATTAGTACTATAAGCCTGTATATGTGTGTTGATTTCAATTTTTCCTCTAGTCAAAAATAATAATAATTAACTAAGAATTATTATCAACTGGTCTTGAGTTCGTTAAACTTACAAAAATAATTATAATTAATAAACAATTAACAAAACAAAATAATATAAAACAAAATAAAATATACTAAAATAAAATAAAATAAAATATAGTAAAATAAAATAAAATTAATAAAAAAATTGAATTAAATAAAATAAAATATTATAAAACGAAAAATAAATAAAATAAAACACAATAAAACAAACTAAAATAAAAAATTAATTAAATAAAATAAAATAAATAAATTATCTTAAAGGTCTGGGAACAGTTTTCGCTTCATTGCATACGCTGCACACAATTATCTATTTGAAGGGTTTTTTTTTTCTTTTTTGATATTCCCTAAATTAGTTGATATTTATTTCAACAAGCAAGCGAAATCCACAAAACAAGCAGAGCATGAAAAATATATATTTAAGGAAATTCACAAGATGACACATGCAAGCATTTTCTTTCCTGGTTGTCAGTTGTTGCATGTGGCATGAGACACTTACTTATACTTGTATATAGCTCTTCTGCTGCATGTTGCAACAAGCAGCAAGCTGGCGCAATGAAATGTCACCGCCACAATAGGCGAGCAACATTCGATGAAGGAAATCGTTCTAGAATAGGCCTCCATATAACAACTTGAAAGCAACACACACGAAATACAGAAGTAAAGTACGAAATGTGCAAGAAATAAAAATAAATTAACCAGGCGCTTGTAGTTTGCTCAGCTACTTTTAGTTGCTGGTTGAGGCATTGTGCATTGATTGTGGGTGTTGTCGTGTACTTGGTGCTGACACAACAAAACTTCCAAACAATGCCGCTGCTTAACCAACAAATAAATTAAAAAGTATTTACTATAAATAAATCTGTGAGTCAACAGCGTAAGTAAACTTTGGGGGCGATAAATGCACTTAACCAAGAGTAATGTGGAATGTCTTGATTAGAATGTGAGATAGCGGTGTATTGGAGCGCATAAAATTAATGATTGCTAGTTGAATGAGATCATGAAAGGTACATAAATCATAAGCTTAGTTATTTCTTAATATAAGACTTTTGAGCCATTTTATTATTTATTATTAAAGCTAGAGGCGCCTCCTACTTTTATAGTCCTGGTATACGAAATACAGAAGTAAGAATTTTCACAGAGGTCTTTCCATTTATTTTATCATATCTTGTAAATTACTTATCTAAATTCCACCAGTGGATTCACCCCAAAATTTTCTTTAATTCTTGATAAGAAAATTTTTTTATATGATCGACGGTTGTGAAGTTATTCACATAGAAATGTAAAAAAAAATTTTTTTTGCAAAATCGAACATTTTTATAATTTTCAAAAATTCATAAAAAATTGAAGGTTGTAAAAACTTACCATTTTTATTTCACGGTCTTAAAACTGTAAATATTCTAAATAATTGAAACCTTATTTCGTGAAAATCCATGACTAAGTGTTGGTTTTATTGACAATAAAGTGAAAATACTCAATTTAGCGAAAAATTTTGCATATCAAGCCTATTATTGTTTTTGACAAACAAATTATTTAGGTATGACATTTTGCCCAACTTTGTCTTTTTAAAGCTTACTACGGGCATCGCTAGAAATGAGAAAACTCCAAAATGACACTCAAGAAATTTTTCCCCGTCAATGTTTCTTAAGGCAAAACGCAGATCATAAGAAAAAATGCCTCTTACTGTATGGAAAATTTAAGTTGCCAACGCGGATTTTCGTAAGAAAGAAGTATGGTCATATATATTTGTTATCAAATATATACAACTTTTTCCTTGAGGCATTTCTTGCAATGTTCTTAGAATGCTTAAATCATAAAAACAAAAAAATCTAATTATCACTCCGTCATAGAAACTGTAATACCTACCTACTGAACATCCCAGCCTGCAAAGGCCATTTCCCATAGCATATGAAGTTTTTTTGAAAACCCCTTTTTTCAAACCCTTTCGCAGGTAGTGGTTAAAAAAGTTACAGACTCATTAGATGCCTGGCCTGTATGGTATATTGTCGCCGATTGTGACAAACTTTACGAAAAAAAAGATACACACTTTTGAAAATGGAAGTGGCCTGCGACTATTTAGTTCATTCAATGTTATTTAACTAGCATTCCTGATCGGGAAAAGTCAAGTTGTCAACAACAGCAAAAAACTATTAATTGGTTAGTGAATTTTAAAAAAATGAATAATAAAAGTAGAAAATTTGTCTGCAAAAATGACCCGAATATATCTTGTTATGTATGTGGTCTTTACACTACAGCCAAAGGACGGAGAAATTTCACTATTTCACTACAAAATTCATATAAGGATTATTTTAAAATAGATGTTAAGAATTTGAGTCAATATTGGACGCCAAATTCAATTTGTGATAGCTGTATATATATTTTAAAGAAATGGAAATCCTACCCTCAGTAAGTAACAATTACATTTTTTAATTAAAATAATTAATTTTTAAATATTTCACGTACTAAATTTTGTAGAATTTCTTTAATAAAGGTATCTTAAATAGCTAAATAAACAAAAATATTAGAAATACGTATTTTCCCTTCATTCACTTGAATGTTAATAATATTACCGTTTATCCATGGATTTTCATGAAATAAAGCTTGCTTTATTTGGAATGTTCACAGTTTTACGATCATCTAATAAAATTTGTAAGTTTTTGTCTCTTTCGATTTTTTACGAATTAAAGATAAAAAGAAAGGAAATTTTTAATACAAAAAATCGATATTTTTATAATGCGATGCAAATAACTCTGAAACCAATAAGTATTCAAAAAAATGGCATTTAAACAATTTTAAAGTAATTTTATATTGCTGTTTTCTCCAACAAATTCGGACAACCCGTTACAGAGATATGATAAAATCGATGGATCTCCCTTTTCAAAAATGGCAAATTTTAGAAAACAAAAAAAAAAACAAGAATGTGTCCATAGAATTTTAAATTTCGACAATTTTTATAATTAGGGGACTATAGCAAATAAAAAAAAAATTGTGGTGATCCAGGGTAATGCAAAAAGTTTAATTTTGTAAAGCAGTGTTATGGGATCCCATAAGGAACACAAATTCTTATAAACAACGAGTAAGAAAGTCTTAGTTCGCGTGAAGCTGAACATTAATAACTGGTAGTGATCTCGTAAGTTATACCACTTAACGCAGTTTGTTGTTGTTGTTGTCAACAGTGCTTCACCCTACCTAATGGCCACGATCACTCTGAGAATCATCATAAAACTTAAGAAAACCTAAGGAAACAGGTCGCTTCAACAGGGTGAACGAGGGTGATATCGGTGTTAGAAGATTAGGTTCAATTGAACAGGTAAAGAGATGTTTAGAGTTATGAGGGGACATACCACATTCAGGGTAAGTATTTGGTATGGTGAGGTTGAGTTTGGACAAGTAACAGCCCAACCATATATTTTTGAATTGACTTGAAACGCACGGAATTCAATTTCGGTTGCTCTCTGATATTGAGCTTAGAATACGAGTATACCCATGGTAAGGCATGCCTGTCGTAAGAGGCGACTAAAATGCAAAAAAAGTAATGACGTGCAACTTGATTGTTGATCTATGAATATGATGCCTCATTAGCCATCTTCTCCTTGAGGGGGAACATTAGAATGACGAAAAGTTGAACCACCCGCTAAAGATCTGTTATGTGGTATACCATTTAGTTTAGGCCGAGTTTTACTTTCCGGGTTCATGTCGCAGGCAGGTTGCCTTAGATTTTTTCGGTAATAAAGATATATGTATTTGTTTATCAGGTTATAAGGTTGTTTGCACAATAATGCTGGACTTAGAGGTTTACTTCTATATTGCATTGATGCCTTTCGTATTCAGAAAACATGCCAACGTTCTAGTCTGGAGAGGGTTTGTGTTGCTGCGAGGTTTTGAAAAGCAATTGCCTGTTGAGCTATCTAAAGCCCAAAGCCGTTGCTGGTTAGGTCGTCTTATGCGCATACACAAAAACCACTCCATTCCAAAAGGTTATAGTTATACAACCCACTATATTTCAATCAAAAATTTACTTTTAATTAAATTTAAATTGAAAAAGATAAAGAATCAATAATTGGTATGATACTTATGTATTTTAATAAAAAATCGTATTTAATTAATTGTGCAATTTTTATTTATCTTATTGTCATGCATAACATTGACAGATTGTTTAATAGCTTTATTATTGCTTCTGTGGTATGCACGGCATGCGTCACAGCACCAAATAACAGCAATACTTTGTGTTGCGACATTGACATTTGTACTCGTCTTGTTTAATAAATAAAATTGTTTAATATCAAGCTTTGAATAAATATTGAGTCCACAGTCTGCTCTGTCAACTGTCTGCGAACCATTGTCAATACTGTAGCACCCAGCGCCAGCAGCAAAAGCAACAAAAGATAAAATATATCACGACAGTTCCCCTGTCTCCGGCATCCTCTTTCTTTTTGTACTTTGCTATGTCCAATTGCACTGCACTGAGCATTGCAATAACAAATAAATGATCTTAATTTATATTGATTTTCTTTTTATATGAAATGCATTTTTCTCTTTTTTTTTTTTTTGTTGATAATTTATCGCCATGTCTTGCCACGCTTGTTGCTTATTCCTGTCGCCATTGTTGCCGCCATTATTGTTAATATTCTGTTGTCGATGTCCATGTTGACAATTTTTCGAAGGCAATAAGTCGGTATCTTATTGCTGATATCTTATAATGTGACTTGTGCATTTCAATGTTGGACACGAGCGCTTATTTGCGTTTTCTATTCTGTGACAGTTAGGGGTGTCCTTGAATTATTAAACTAACCAACATAAAATAATCTACGGCAATCATTGTAATTCAAAATAAAATAAAGTAAAATAAAATAAAACAAAATGAAATAATAGAAAATAACATACATAAAAAAATAAAATTAAAATAAATAAAAAAATATAAAATAAAATAACATAAAATAAATAAAATTAAAAACATATAAGAAAAAAAATTAATTAAAGTAAAACAAAATAGAATAAAATAAAATAAAAAAATAAAAATATAAAATAAAATAAAATAAAATAAAGAAAAATTAAATAAATTAAACTAAAAAATAAAGTAAAATAAAATAAAATTGAACCAAAGTAAACTAAATTAAATTAAGTTCTCTCTCTTTATGGCGCGATATACAACAGGTATATCATCATAAACCTCCTAAGAGATTTTTGCGCCAAGCTTCTCTTCCAATTTGTGGTGTGCCGATTTGAATTTTCCCTACAAATTGGTGGGACCTACAGTTTTTTGCCGACTCCGAACGGCATCTACAAAGGAGACGAATTTTTGCTGAGAAGCCTGTCATGGCAGAAATACACTCGGAGAGTTTGCCAAACCACTGCCGAGGGGCGACCCCGTTTTGAAAAGCTTTTTTCAAATCACTTTTGATGTTACCTGTACCAGGGCTCGAACCATGGACCTTCGGTGTGGTAGGCCGGCAACACTACCTTCACACCACGGCGGCCCCGGTAAATTAAGTTAAATTATAAAAAATAAAATAAAATAAAATAAAATAAAACAAAAAAAAAAAAATAAAATAAAATAAAATAAAATAATTCCTTCTTCTTGCTGGCATGAGGTCAGTGATTTTTCAAAAATTGAAACCAAATAATATTGAATAAAATAAAATAAAATGAAAAGATATGAAATAAAATGAAATGAAATAAAATAAAATGAAATGAAATAAAATAAAATTGAATGAAAATAAAATTAGATAAAATAAAATTTAAGAAAATTTTAAATAAAATAAATTAAAAAAAATTAAATAAAAGAACATACAAAAAAAAAAAATTAAGGTGAAATAAAATAAAACGAAATAAACTAAAATAAAATAAAATAAAACAAAATAAAGCAAAATAAAACAAAATAAAATAAAATAAAATAAAATAAAATAAAACAAAACAAAATAAAATAAAATGAAATAAAATAAAATAACCTACCTAAAAAATTTAATTAAATTAAGAAATAAAACATATAAAATAAAAATAAAGTAAAATACATAAAATAACATAAAATAAACTAACCGTCCAGCTATATGGTGCAGAAGCGTGGACACTAACAACATCTGATGAGGCGGCTCTGGGAGTATTTGAGAGAAAGGTTCTTCGAAAGATTTGTGGAGCTCTACGCGTTGGCGACGGCGAGTACCGAAGAAGATTTAATGATGAGCTGTATGAACTTTACGCAGAAGCCGACATAGTTCAGCGAATTAAAACACAGCGGCTTCGCTGGCTAGGCCACGTAGTGCGAATGAGCGAAGATGCTCCAGCCCAGAAGGTATTCTTGTCGGCACCCGCCGGTGAAAGCAGAGGAAGAGGGAGACCACCACTCCGATGGAAGGACCAAGTGGAGACCGATTTGCGATCCCGCGGTGTTTCCAATTGGCGCCAGCTGGCGCAACGAAGAAACGACTTTCGAGCTATGTTGGACGGTCAAAATCGCTCAGGCGGTTAGATGACCATTTAAAGAAGAAGAAAATAAATTAAAGTAAACTAAAATAAAATATAATAAGATAAAATTGAATAAAATAACATACCTAAAAAATTAAACTAAAAAAATAAAATATGTAAAATAAAAATAAAGTAAAATACATAAAATAAAATAAAGTAAAATAAATTAAAGTAAACTAAAATAAAATAATATAATATAAAATGAAATGAAAGGGATTTTCAAATAAGAAGTAAAGGAAAAGCGCGATAAAATATAATAATAAAAAGTCTATCACGGTTTCAGTCAACAAATTGTTCGCCACATTTTTAGCATCCCTAATGTTCTTTCGTACATATGTATGCATGTATTTACTTATAATTAATTGAAGTGGCGCCGCTTTTGTCACAGATAACATTTGTTCTGGGTGGCAATTACTACAATGATTTCATATACATACTAAGTATATATGTATACATGTAAGAATGCATATTTGCATATTTCTTCAATTGATCAATATTTAAAATGACTTAATAACAGAGAAAAGTTTGCCTGATTTTTAGATCTCTGCGCTCAAAGGCTTAAAATTTAAACTCTTTTCTCTAAAACTGGCACAATTTAAATTCTAAACCAAATTTGGGTGGTCATATGTATATGTAGCCCAGAAAAGTTTAAAATTTGGGTTAAAATTTTTAACCGTGTGGAAAGGCAGAAAAATCTAATATGAGAAGGGAGAGCCAATTAAATTTTTGGGTAGAGCAACATCTGCCGGATCTGCTAGTGCTTTTATAAATCACCTAACTTTTTTTTTTTGAAGTTTCTTGGATCAGAACTCCACAGTGGTAATACAACATACTGTTCAGATATGAATTTTGCTGTCATAACTCCTTTAACCGTAAAATTGTGTAGGTAATATAAAAAATCTGCAAAACAACCGATTTATTAAGCATATTTCTGTAATTCAAGTTTTAAATGTATATATTAGTAACGCAATCTGACTTAGTAGTATTTTTAAAATAAAAACTTTATAACAAGTATACGGCTAAAAATTTGAACCTAAATTTTAAACTTTTTTGGGCTAATAATAATAATTCCCAACGGATTACCCACCATATCCCGCCCGACCGGCGCGAGGGGCGCATCCGCATAACGCGCGGATTATTCGTTCGTGCCGAGTCGTTGAAAGGATTTGGTTTGTTAATCGTCGAGATCTAAAACTGCTCAGCTACAGAGAAAACCTCATCAGCTAAGTAAGGTAGATATGGGATAGATTATACATTGAGAAATAACTAGCTAACAGAATAAAATTATTGTTAGAAGTTAATATAGAAGTCAAAGCATGAGAAACAATTAGTAGCTATGAATTTAGGATAGAAGGAATTGATTTTTTTATGCTGAAAAGCGAGTCTGAAATATCAAATCTACCAGAAAGAGAGTTATAATCTTGACACAAACAGCGAAAAGGCTCATTTAACTGAAAATTAGTTCGGCACATTGGTCACTTCACTTAGAAGAAATGGGCTGGATAGTGAAAAATTTAGTAATTTAATCATACAAATAATTCCAAGCATTTCCCTCCGACTAGAAAGTGTGTGCAGATTAATGAGTTTTAAACGATTCGTATAGGGTGGCAGATTGT
Organism: Merzomyia westermanni; assembly: GCA_949987695.1. Taxonomy (NCBI): domain Eukaryota; kingdom Metazoa; phylum Arthropoda; class Insecta; order Diptera; family Tephritidae; genus Merzomyia; species Merzomyia westermanni. The sequence continues at coordinate 43,747,614 of OX465291.1, read as the reverse complement.
ACAAGGGATCCCAATGAAAATCTCTTAAGGCAAATAGTAAAAATTGTTTTTGAACTGATTCAAGGGGATCTACATGAACCTGGTAACGCGGGTTCTAAATTATAGAACCGTATTCAAGTATCGGTCTGACTAATGTAGTGAAGAGGGCTTTAGTTACATAAGGGTCGCTAAATGGTCGCAATGGTCTAAGCTTAACGAATGCTAGGACGCCTCCAGCCTTATTGACTGTTGTGTTAATATGGCGGTTGAAACTGAGTTTATAGTCCATGGTAACCCCCAGGTCAACTAAATCATACACTTGCTCAAGACTATAATTTTTATTTGTATAGGAATCCGGCGGAGAAATTCCACGCGAAAAACCCATGTGTTTACATTTTTTAAGGTTAAGTGGCATATAATTTAAATCGCACCAAGTAACAAGTGTATCTACAAGGTGGCGCAAAAGTAAGCTTCCGATGTTCAGCATATCGGTTGTGGCACGTGCAGTGTGTGCTGTTGCACCGTCTTGTTGGAACCACATATTTGCCAATCCCAATTCATCAAGTTGCGGCAAAAAGAACTCGTTGATCATTGCTCTGTAGCGCTCACCATTCACAGTAGCCGTTTGGCCCCGACCGATTATTGGTCAAATAAATAGTCAGCAATATTCCGCGTTCTGGAGCAGTGTAGCGTAACATTGTTTATTAACGTGTATTTCGCATGTGTTTACTACACAAATGTCAAAACAGAACTGACTTTAGGGGCCAATCGCAAAATTTATAGCATTTTCTGATAGGAGGATTATTTTTGCGCCACCCTGTAGATCTGATTGTAGCTTATTTCTATCTTCAAATGACGCGAATGACGCGAATGACATGAAAATCTTTACGTCGTCGGCATACATTAACATTTTTGAAAATTTTATTATTGTAGAAATATCATTTATAAACAACAAGAACAGAATCGGGCCAAGATGGCTTCCTTGAGGAACCCCCGAAGAGACATAAATGACATCGGATACTAAATTTTTAAACATTACTCTTTGTGTCCTGTCACTAAGGTAAGAAGAGATCTAGCGATTGAGACCCGGCTGGAAGCCCAGCTGATCGAGTTTATGAATAAGTAATGAGTGACACACTTTGTCAAAAGCTTTGCTGAAATCCGTATAAATAACGTCGGTGTGCAGATTTTTTCTAAAGCCATTTGAGACATGACAGGTAAACTCAAGTAAATTCGTAACTGTGGACTTTCCCTTACTGAACCCGTGTTGGCAGTCAGCTATCAAATTAGAGATCGGACCCGTAAGTTGATTTGTAACAATAGCTCCAAACAATTTTGGGATGGCAGAAGGCTTTGCGATGCCACGATAGTTCTCTATAGAAGACCTACTCCCGCTTTTATGCAGCGGTAGAAGAAACGATTATTTCCACGCAGTTGGAAAAACACCACACTTTAATGATAGATTGAACAAATTGGTAAGGGGTTGGTAAATATGGTTCGCACACTTTTTCAAGAAATATGTAGGAATCCTATCAGGACTATATTTAAAAGATTCTTTTAAGGTTTTAAGGTAAATTAGAACATCTTTGGCGCATATAATTGGTGAATTAATTGAATTTGTCCCGTGTAGCTTATAGGGATAGTTTTGAAAGTTTGAATTGGTGACAGCAGAATAGTTAGAAGTGAAAAATTGAGCAAAAAAATTTGCGATATATTGATTATCGCTAGATATAATGTCTTGATATTTCATGGCTGAGGGAAACCCTGATACTTTACGTTTAGAATTTACGAAACCATAAAATGACTTTGGATTGAGAATAATGTCTCTTTTGGTTTTAGAAATAAAGGGTGTTTTTTTTAGGGGTATAGAACTTCGAATTGAAATAAAACACAAGAAAATCGTTTTAAGGTCCATCAATTTGGCTTTATTGGAAGGATAATTTTATGCCATTAATGTTTAAATATGATTTCGGGCATGTGGCCGCCCCGGCTGGCTCGAATAAAGCCAATTCTACAGGTCCAATTTTCAACCACTTTTTCGAGCATATGGGGCCGTATGTCGGCAATAACGCCACGAATGTTGGCTTCCAATTCCCCTAACGTTTCTGGTTTGTTGGTGTAGACGAGCGACTTCACATATCCCCAAAGAAAATAATCCAATGGTGTCAAATCACACGACCTTGGTGGCCAATTGACAGGTCCATTCCGCGAAATTATGCGCTCATCGAATGTTTCCTTCAATAAATCGATTGTGACGTGCGCTGTGTGGCATGTAGCGCCGTCTTGTTGGAACCACAACTCATCCACATTCATGCCATCCAATTCGGGAACAAAATAGTCGGTTATCATGGCTCTATACCGGTCTCCATTAACGGTAGCTGCCTCTCCAGCATTATTGCGGAAGAAGTATGGCCCAATGACTCCACCAGCCCATAGAGCACACCAAACAGTCAGTTTTTGTGGATGTAATGGCGTTTCAAGGGTCTCATGTGGATTCTCTTCACTCCAAATGCGGCAATTTTGCTTGTTGACGTAGCCATTCAACCAAAAATGAGCCTCATCACTGAACAAAATTTTGCGATGAAAATCAGCATCGAAATCAATCTCATTTTCGGCCCATACACCAAAATCACGACGCATTGCATGGTCTCGCGGCTTTAATTCTTGCACAAGCTGGATCTTGTAAGGTCGCAAGCCAAGATCTTTGCGCAAAATCTTCCATAAAGTTGATGGACAAAGCTCCAATTGCTGTGCACGGTGGCGAATCGATTCATTCGGGTCCTCTTCAACACTTTGCTCTACAGCGGCAATTGTTTCTTCGGTGCGCACTGTTCGACGTCTCTGCGGATGCGTATTATCACATAGAGTAAACGTAGTGCGAAAACGATCCATGGTTAACCGAATTAATTGCTCTGATGGACGATTATGTCGACCATAAAATGGACGGAGCTCACGGTAAACTTCGCGAACTGAACCATTATTTTCGAAATAAATTTGCACGATTTGCAAGCGTTGTTCTTTTGTCAACCTGTTCATGATGAAATGGCAAACCAAACTGAACATAAATGACATTAGAGTTGCCAGATTTGACCACAAAATGCCAGTTTTATCTCTATTCAAAAAACAAACCTGTAAAAAAACACCCTGTATATGCTTTATAGCACTTTTTATTTAAGTCTATGTACTTCTGACGTAGAATGGAATACAGTGAGTAATGTTTATTTAATCCGGATTCTTATATAAATTAAATGATCGCCTTTTCCTATTTTTAAGAGCCTTAAGCTCTTTAGTAAACCAAGCTTGCGTAGGATGATCATAAGTTATTTTACGTTTAGGAATAAACTTCTCAAATAGGCAGTAAATAGTTTGATTGAAATGTGAGACGTTTAGGCTACATATAAGTCCAAACCAAATTTAGTTTAGAATTTAAATTGTGCCAGTTTTTAAGAAAATGACCGCGAAGAAAAGAGTTTAAATTTTAAACCAGAAATGTCTTAACAATTAAAAAACTTAAAAAACATTTGTGTCTGTTGGCAAGATTCGAGCCGACGGTCCCGCATCAGACTTGTCTGCTGTTTTGACAAAAACTCAATGACTTGATAAACCTTTCAGAAGTAAATGAAAACAAATTAAACAAATTTTAGACGTTTTTTTCAGTTCAATTTTTAATCTAATTCGCAATAAATTCAAAATTGGTGTACGTAATGTTACATCTGATTTCCGTGAACCGCTAAAACCGTGGAATTATATCTGGAAACAGTATCTGTGTATTCTTACCTACCTTCAGTAGTTCAGTAAAACTATATTTTATCCAGTTCAATGAAAGGTATAAGCCCAGCCATAAGCATCACTCTCTTTACTTGTTTTCTCTTGCCACAATCAACAATCCATTTAATTCAAGGCTTTGACTTGCATCACTCAGAGCGATACAAACGTGTAAGCCCGCAAGGCTTGAGACAAGCAGCAGCATTCAAAATATCGAATCGAAATGGAAGCGGAATAATCAAAATGTCGATAAACTGTGAAATCTATGCAAAAGTGCTCGTGAATGCGGTCAACTGCTGGTGCAATATTTCAATCAATAATTTAAGAATTCTATACACTATGGAAAGAAAAGAATCCAGGGTTGCCATGTTGTATTTATGAACAGAAAATTGCATGTACATTAAAAAGAGTTGGTGAGAATACAGCTGACCGGCAGACATATTGCTGTGCGAACTTTCCAAATAAGTTTGAACTATTCTTCGAAAACATATTTTTCTTTCTGTTCCTTTCTTTCTACAGTTCATTTCTTACTCATTTACCTTCCTCAACAATTTTTGATACCATCTCTCCACCTCTCACTCTCACCGTCTTTCTCGTCCCCATATATGTATAACTATCCAATTTTCTCTAAATTCCATATATCAATCGATCGATGTCTCCGAAATCGAAAAAAAGTCACCAACTTTTTTGGTTCGTAACTTCGATCGATTCTTTCTGCGAAAAGAAATTTAATAACCGCGAACATTTTGGGTTAGAGTGGCCAAAAAAAAATGGTGAATTCAAGAAAAGGTGATCGACTGAATGCCAAATACGGAGGATATATTTTCTCTTTTTTAGAAAAGCGAGAGCATTCTCGAACTATTAAAACCTAGTTTATCCAGGTTTTTTTTTAATCTATTTCTCTACTTTGTCTATCATTATTTAAATTCTTTAAAGAGCCATACGTATTAGGGAGAACGTGGTTGGTCCTCCCTTACTCCAAGTTCATCATCCCAATAATTGACCTAGAAGCTCTAATGATCATACATCCAGATAGGCGGGTCAGTTGAGAAGACCAAGTGCACAAATTTATATTCAGCTAAACGCAATCGTAGCGAGCGCTTCTGGGAAAGACGCAACAATCGTGCAGCCCGCTAGAAACCCCCTGCAGGAAATATTTCTGCCAAAATTTATTTAAAATTTTTTAAAAATGCGAACAAATCGAAAAATTATCGCAACGTTTATTATTTTCAAGGCATACGGAGAGTTTTCATTACAAAGGAGAAGTCAAATGGATAATTTTTAGAATTTTGTCTATCTGCCTATATGTTTGAACGAGCATCACGAAATAATTACTGGGTGGAATCAAACGTTTTTTCACCAATATATAGCCAGATATATAGCCTAAAGTTAAAGACCCTTTCATTGTAGGGAAATAGTTTGTTTCAGCTGTTGACAGTGGTGGTAACAAAAAAAGCCTTAATGTTTATATATTTATAGCGAAAGTGTAGCAACCCGATGTCTATATATAACTTATAGCTTTTATGTTCAAAAAACAATTGTAGGTTTTTAAGCCATATAGGAAAAAAATTGCTCTTAAAATGGTTTTCTGTTTGTCTGTTTACATGTTTGTACGCGCATCACTAAATACCTACTGGATGGATTGGAATTATTTTTTCAACAACGTTTTGCAGTGGATCTATCTTAAAATTTTGGATACATTTAGCTTATACAACTAACTAGTAGGGGCGTAAGCTTGAATGAAAGTCAATAAGAAGAAAAGCAGCAACTAAAACAGATTTAGTCACGCAAAAATGCCTTGCTTAAGCTCTTCATCCACAAGCGGTCGTATTAGCAATGAGAGCAGGGCTAGTAGCATTTGCATTTCATACTTCCAATTGGGGTATATTTCTTAGCAATTGAGTGTTGTTCTGCATGAATGAATAATGTTAAATAATTAGGTTTCCTTGGAGGCAAACAAGATTTGGGCAAAGTATTTCGAAATCCAGCGGTAACGACCTTCATTTAAGAGTATTTTTTGTCGTAATTTTTTTTTTGTACTTTTTTAAGTTCAAATTATTTGTGTGCTGTTTTATATATAAAGGTATGCGGATATGCATATTAGGGTGGGTTACCTACAACTTTTTCTCAGCATGATTGTAGAATTTGTACCTTATGTAATTAAAATATAAGCCAGTTTAAAATATAAGAAGTTTATTTTGGGCCAATGTTTAGTTCTAATTGTGGGTTTTCGAGCTTTTTAGTCGATCCGTTTTAAGGCAAAAACAAATTCTTTTCCATTTCTCCTACGCCTTTCGATGCATTATCGCATCTTCCCTAATTAGCTTTAAACATTTTTTGTAAGCATTTTTAGAAAAATAAATAAAAGTTACTTAAGAAAAACAACAATTCTGGGGTAATAAGCGCGAATAGCCAAACTCACGATAGGACAAAAATGAGATGTTAGCAACATTGTGTTCTCCTTACACAAATCTCTGATCGCAAAAATTTTCAAGGCTTCTGCTCAAGAATTGTAGATTTTATGGGCAAAAAAAACATATTTCCATTCCATACATTTACACTACAATTTTAACTTTCAAAACGCTCTATCCTAAAATTCAAAAAATTACTTTGGTTTTTTTTCTTACTGCCACAGCATTGTCGAATATAATTTTTTAAATCACATTCACTCTCATATAATTCATTTTGTAATTGTTATACTAAATTTTAAAAAATTCAACACCAAACTCTTCCCATAGAGCCTAGCAAAGATCAAAAACATTTTTTTCCGTTGCAACTACCGTCTTTGTTAAAATATTTAATTAAAACTTTGAACAACTCACCTCTTAATATTGAGTAAAACAATTTTAAAATTTAATTAAAATAATTTATTATTTTACAGGTAGTTTTACGAATCAATTTAAGTGAAAAATGATTTTTTCCGCTGTCATATTTCATATAAAATGTAACAAACAATATTTTTTTTCATTTAAATTTATTTCGTGAAACCGGTTGTTAAAGTAATTAAAAAAATTATGCAACCCACCCTAATGTATTTACTTTTATTTGTTTTTGTTTGCAAATGTATGACCTAAATTTGTTCATAGTTTCTTTCATCTTATAAATTTTTTGCACGGAAATCGCAAGCTAATACACAAAGCTACCGTTAAGCATTCATGCACACAAATTCGCACAGCAAGGTAAATACTCTTGGGCGAGTTAGCAAACAGAGATACAGATGAACATATTCTAAGCATGCTATTTGCGAAATTTTTGTTTGTTGAAATGTTTATACAAGTACCTAGTATTATATACTAGAGGGTGTTTTTTTTACAGGTTTGTTTTTCGAATAGAGATAAAACTGGCATTTTGTGGTCAAATCTGGCAACTCTAATGTCATTTATGTTCAGTTTGGTTTGCCATTTCATCATGAACAGGTTGACAAAAGAACAACGCTTGCAAATCGTGCAAATTTATTTCGAAAATAATGGTTCAGTTCGTGAAGTTTACCGTGAGCTCCGTCCATTTTATGGTCGACATAATCGTCCATCAGAGCAATTAATTCGGTTAACCATGGATCGTTTTCGCACTACGTTTACTCTATGTGATAATACGCATCCGCAGAGACGTCGAACAGTGCGCACCGAAGAAACAATTGCCGCTGTAGAGCAAAGTGTTGAAGAGGACCCGAATGAATCGATTCGCCACCGTGCACAGCAATTGGAGCTTTGTCCATCAACTTTATGGAAGATTTTGCGCAAAGATCTTGGCTTGCGACCTTACAAGATCCAGCTTGTGCAAGAATTAAAGCCGCGAGACCATGCAATGCGTCGTGATTTTGGTGTATGGGCCGAAAATGAGATTGATTTCGATGCTGATTTTCATCGCAAAATTTTGTTCAGTGATGAGGCTCATTTTTGGTTGAATGGCTACGTCAACAAGCAAAATTGCCGCATTTGGAGTGAAGAGAATCCACATGAGACCCTTGAAACGCCATTACATCCACAAAAACTGACTGTTTGGTGTGCTCTATGGGCTGGTGGAGTCATTGGGCCATACTTCTTCCGCAATAATGCTGGAGAGGCAGCTACCGTTAATGGAGACCGGTATAGAGCCATGATAACCGACTATTTTGTTCCCGAATTGGATGGCATGAATGTGGATGAGTTGTGGTTCCAACAAGACGGCGCTACATGCCACACAGCGCACGTCACAATCGATTTATTGAAGGAAACATTCGATGAGCGCATAATTTCGCGGAATGGACCTGTCAATTGGCCACCAAGGTCGTGTGATTTGACACCATTGGATTATTTTCTTTGGGGATATGTGAAGTCGCTCGTCTACACCAACAAACCAGAAACGTTAGGGGAATTGGAAGCCAACATTCGTGGCGTTATTGCCGACATACGGCCCCATATGCTCGAAAAAGTGGTTGAAAATTGGACCTGTAGAATTGGCTTTATTCGAGCCAGCCGCGGCGGCCACATGCCCGAAATCATATTTAAACATTAATGGCATAAAATTATCCTTCCAATAAAGCCAAATTGATGGACCTTAAAACGATTTTCTTGTGTTTTATTTCAATTCGAAGTTCTATACCCCTAAAAAAACACCCTTTATGTGTATCTATGAAGGTATGTAGGTATGTATGTTAGTATAAAAATTGCATGCCCGTTTACTTTGGTATTAAACATTTATTTTCTGGAATTTTTTCGTTAAGCTTTTTGCGGTTTTGCATTGCACTGCTCAAGCATCACAAAATTATTTGTATAACAACTAGGAGCATTATTACCAAGAACTATCATAACGGTTTTTATTTATGTATGTATATACATATATCTATAAACTAGATGGCATTGACGTTGCATCAGGTTTCTTTCTGTTTTTTTGCTTGGTTCCCACTTTGCTTGCACTTAACACCCGCTTAAAATTTAAGCTCCAGCGGCTGCTTCATGTTTATATTCGTATTTTTGTTTGTAATTATTTACTTTTATTATTAATCGCTTTTCTGGTTTCTTTTGATATCATTTTTGTTTGTGTTACTGATTTTAAAGGCCTTGAACACTTTTTTGTTTTTGTTTTTTCTCATTTTTGGTGTACAACCTTTGTTATTGTTTAACACCTACACTTAAAAACGATGAGTGTCATTAGTACCTTGTAAGGTTTGAATGCGTAAGAATTGAATGCAAAGCTAAAGAAGCAATAGATTCCAAGAAAATCGTTCGTTTCTTTCCTGTGAAACAACACACTGAAGATGGCAAAATTGCTGAAACTGGTCTTACAAGAGTTAACGGAAAATTCTAGGAAATTCAACACAACTCATCCGAGAGCTTTAGATGTGTTACTTGGAACACTATTCAGAAACCGATTGTGGTACAATGTTGTCAAGGAAAATATTTCGCTAGATCGCGCATATTCAGAATGCAGAAGAATAAGGTTGAGAATAAAAACACGATGCAAAAAAATTTTTTTAGATTACGTTTATATAAATCGACCAAACAAGTAGCACCGAACTTTTTCTTAAGTAATTAGGTTGGCTTGGTAAACTTTTATCTAGAGCAGTTAAATAATGATGACTAATCGTAATGAAACCGGTTTGTATAATTATTTTCTTGAGAATCCCTTTAATGATTGATTACCAATTACTTCCAATTTTTAATGATTATTTTCTAATTAATTAAAAAAATTATCAAAAAAATGGTTAGTTTTTTACGATTATCAAAAAAAAATCAAAAATTATCTAAAGTAATCAAAAGAAATTTTTTGATTATTTTTGATTTTTTTTGGATTTTTTTAAACTTATTTTTAATTTTTTCCAGCGTTTTTGTAAAAGCATATAAATATTCACATCAACAATATTGATAAAGAATCAAAAATAGATGCAAAAAAAATCTAAAGTAATCAAAACAACGTTTTTTGATAATATAAAATTTTTTTAAATTTTTTTTAATCGTAATCAATTAACAATTGCCTTTTCTTGAAAAACAATTATAATAATCATTAGCAAATAAAAAAGCTGTCTATTTAATTGATTACTAATTACTAATCAAATTTAACAGGTCCGCTTTTATCATTACTCAAATTTCGTAAAATGTTATCTTTTTATTTTTTTATCTTCATCAACATATTTCTTTCCTTAGTTTCTGCAGCGTGGATAGTTTAGCACAATCTAGTATTAAGTACTTACAGTGCTATTTTAAAAAAGAAAAATCAAAATAATTATAAAAACTTCGAAATAATAAAAATGATTGCCTTGGTAGGCTATAACTTGAACAATGACATTGGTTTCTAGCTTCAAGTATGTACAATAACTAATTTTATCTTCATACGTAGGTAAACAAGCATGCTTATTATAGGAAATTAAAAAAGCTTATCATTTCTGCGCATCCTCATAGCTACGCCCCCGTAAAACTTGAACAACGTAGGAGTGTGGCAAATTTGTATCTAACACAGTTAATCTCAAGACAGTTTTGCTAATTATGTGTTTATGCCCGTACATCAGAGTAAACATTTGCTCATATTAACAGCGTATTCAGCTGAATTGAGAGCAGAAAATTATTTAATATTTCTGACGCAAGTAAAATTCACAGTGACTGTATGTTAACGTGTCCATTTCTCTATCTGTGCTCCTACGATCTCAAGCATCTCTTCAATCAAATCAAAGTTCGCAATAATAAACAAATTCGCTCATCATTTTATTTTCAGTCATAAAAAAAAGATACATAAAAATAATTTTCCCACTCAGCATATGCGCCCTACAATTATCTGTTTGAACTTTGTAATTTTGCGACCCCTTGAATATACAATAACAAACATTGGTATTCTACAATGAAGCTCTCAAACCAATCTGACTCGCAATAACTTCTTCAAAGAAATCGCTTATCGCGGATGTAAGTTATCATCTCACACCAGCGTACACAGAAGCCCTCAAATCCTCAAAGTTACCAGCGATGTATGATTCCGAGTACTTATTTAGAGATATGGGTGTCGTGGTTACTTTTAGAACCGACTATTTTTAACAATTCCTGTGCTGGGTGTGATTTGTCGCAAACATTTTATTATATGTATCACGAAGATGCCATCTATTAAACTTAAGTTCTGTATCTTAGCCCGCAGTATGTTATTGATATATCTATTCTCTTCTTCTTCATAATAGCAGAAAGTAACATCTAAATTATTATAACATTATATCTACTTGCCACCATTTTCCAGTTGCTTATAGTTCTTCGGTCCGTGTTCGAACCATCTGAAAGGATGCTTCTTGTTATAGCTTTTCGGTTATTTTCCTTTAAAATGTGTTCGAAGTGCAGGTTCCAGGTTTGATTGACATCTGGCGAGTATTTTAGATAGCGTACAACGCATCCTGGCTTTTTTCACAGGGGTCGATTCGACCGCAGAGGTAACCGTTTATTTTCACGCAAAAGTACTCGTACATAGCTCTCATTAAGTACCCGGTTCTTGAGCTGCAGTGATCAGCATTGTGTCACCACCCTACCAACACTTTTGTGTCCCATTCTATCACATTGTGTGAAATTCCATATCTCATTTGTATTGCTTTTCCTCTGTAATTTGCAATTTGCTTTATTCACACTTCATAGATAATTTGTACTACGTTAGTCAATTATAGTTTCAAATTAAAAACTTTGCACCCACTCACCCACCCCGACCTGATGTCGCTGTCATTTGCAATAGTTATTTAAACGTGAATTTCCTACTGATAGCTTTCATTCTTTAGCTTATTGTATTATGTAAATATTTATGTGAGTTTTGGAGCGTGTCTGTATTCTCGCACTTCCATTTCAATTCAATAATATTCAATTTATTTATTTTTTTACCATTTAATTTGATTTCTCTATGGGAATCAAGTTGCGCATTTTGCTTTGTTCCATTGCAAATCGCTTGATTCCCTTGCCAATGACTCTGACTGATGTTTTTGGTATTTTGACGTCAATAAGCAGTCAGGTGAGCCCACCCACTGTGAGGCTATTGATAGTAATTTGCTTTGTGTATTAATGCAAAAAAATATGCCGGCATTGGATTGAGTAAAAACTTGCGTTAGTGAGTGTGTCTGTTTTAGATTTGGTATGAATAAATTAAATTATATCTACTATGTAATTTGAATTTGGGTTCGTCTATTTGTTATATACCAACGCATCAAAACAAGAAGGCAAGACAAAAATCCAATTTTCATACCCAGTTGCAAGCGAGTTTTGAGAACCGTCCAAAATTTACGGTCACAAGATTCTGTAAAAAGCTTTCACATACTTTGATGTGAAGTTTAAGTTGTTGTACCATTAACAAATTCTCCACAAATCTTGTCTGTCTTTATTTAGTTTCTTAGGTCTTCAGTACTCTCAGGCTGGGCTCTTTAATTATAATAAGTCATCAAGTAATCGTTGAAATCGGAGCGTACCGTATCCATTCGAAGCTATACAATTAGAATGACTTAATTTAAGGAATATAAATTTGTTTCTCTTACGTTAGCTTAGATAGTAAATAACCCTATTTTTCACGGACATACGTAAATAAAAAATCATTTGGAGTCTCGATGGCTGTCGTCAATGTACATTTGGCTTGAAAGCTTACCTTCAATAGGAATTCATCGCTCTATTAGCGTATCAAGGCATTTTCCAGTTTCTAAACTTTCAGAGCACTTTGAAACACAAAGAACTTCTAAACTTAAGAAAAATAAAGACTTTTCTTTGAAACACAACAAACTTCGTAACGTTCGACTTAGTAGATTTTTGAAACACAATAAACTTCGCAACATCAATCTTACCAGTACCTGTAAAAAAAAGAAGATTAATACTACATTATTTGACAAGTCCACAAAAAAATCATACCAAACCAATAATTAAAATATATTCCAAATCGTTTTAGTCAGACTAGATTACTCTTTCTCAAACCGTACGAAGAACGTATAAACTCTTTCTAATTGAAAAACCCAATGTATCACAAACAAGTTAAAAAGAAACAATCTAGACTTGAGTTAAAAATTATTATTCATGAATTATAAATAACAAACTAATAATCATATACCAACTACTTTTTTTCTCGTTTCACACAATACAGCACTCAGCAACTTGCCACCAGCATCATCAGAATATTCATACGTACTTCTGTTAAATATGTATGTTGGATTGTTTAGCAGATGCTATTTAAGCTGACCCGAGCAACGTTAGACCTTGAACTTTTGTGCAGCGACAGCAGCAGAGTTATGTATGTTGTTAGTAACCTCAAGGGGTTTTTACTACATTGAATGTATATAGAGTTGTGCATTGGGTACGAGTAGGGGAAGTGAATAGATGTAGTAGTAATTTTAAAGTGGTAGTTAAAGCGAAATCAAAATTTCAAATTTAGGTCAATTAATATTATATAGTGAAAAAAGGCAATAGGAAGAGCCAACTGGGGTAAAATTAAATTTTTATGGTCGATGGAGGCATAACATCTGTTATTAATTGAAAACTGTAAGTTGAAGCTCCACAATATTAATAAAATATTGTGAGTCTACTTTTACTACTACCAGTCCATTAAAAATAATTGCTTAAACTTAAGTTTGGTCTCTATCAATATATCAATAGAAGTTTCATTCAATTCTATGCTGCTGGTTTTGTGTGATACTTGTACAAACATACAGATATTCTAAAAACTGCTGCTTTGGCATATGTTACAGGCAGCGGGTTATTATAATTCTATAGTATGTAATGACCTTTTCCCATTCCCTTTTTGTCCGCATGCTTTACGTTTTTTCCCTTTCTCTCTCTTCTTTTATTATCTGCTTATTCATTTCAATTTTAAATTTATTACAAATTTCACTTTACTTACCATCTTTTCCGATCTTTGTTGTTGACATTGCGAGCGTTGTTGTTGATGTTGTGTTGTTGGCGCCGCTATTGTTATGCATGGAGGAATCAGCTCCACCAGCTGATAGACTTCTCTCCATTGAGTAGTGCATCATTGCAATCACGTGCACTTGTTGTATACGTATGTATGTGTTAGTACAAACGTTGACGGAATGTGATAAATTGATTTTTAATATCTTATTTACAACACTTTATATATTATATTTTGAAAACACTTCACCTTTTAATGAAAATTTTCCCTTTTTCAAAGACTAATTATTTACACACTACAAACACTTAAAGAAAGAAGTTTACTTTCTAATTATTTTTTTGTTATCTTAACAAACGGTTTTAACTATTTACTCTGCGCTTTTAAGCACTTTGTTATTAGGTTATATAAATTTCTTTTTTTTTTGTTTTTTTTTTAAGAAACTTTTTTTCTACATTATTTTATTACTATATCTATTGAATTTTTTCGCGTCTTTAAAATATTATTGTGGACGGGACTGCAAAGAAATTTTGGATTAACTTGTGAAAAATTTTGTTTTATTTATATACAGTTACGGCCATTGAAATAGGAGCATGCACTACTAAGATAGCTTTCTGAGAAAACCCACTTGTCCATGCTTTTTGATTCGAATAGGTTTTGGCTGATTAATTATTTTCACCTGTGCCGGGCAGACAGGGTTATGAAATGGAAATCTTTCTAACTTCGGACCTCAGGAAGTATCGATACTAGTACTCTTATAAAGTGCAAGTTTCTGCCAGAGTAATAAACTGAATTATTTGGTAACGATTTTCGGTCATCCCTCGTCAATTTAGGTTTTAAGAGAAACAACGTATGACGCTTGTCAATTTAGGTTTTGAGACAAACCGATTTCCGCAGTGCGCCAGCCTCAGTATTACTTTTCGTTCTAAGCCATTCGTGTTTGGTTGCACGTTTTTATAGTCGCCCTGATGTGTTCTTCTGGTTTTTTGTTCTGGTGGTATGAAGTTTAAGATTGATTTCGAGTACGGTTGCAATAATTAGTGGTAATGTGTCTAACTGCTTTTAATGCTGGAAATGATGTACTAGTACTGGTATACATTGGATTACTTTTCCTTTACATCGTTACTTTGGGCTAATAGGAACCTGACATGCTTCGGTACTAGGAAGTCTATTGTGCGGACAATTTGATAGACGTCTCTGTTTTTAACCTTCTATCACGACCCTTGCATAAGACTGGTAGCAGGGGGGTCTTTTTTCTTTTTATTTCGTTTTATTTTTCTTTAAGTGCTTGTTTACTTGAATAACGGCAAAAACACTCTCTGAATGTTTAGCTGCTCTGGGCAGTCCTTTGCAGGATAAGGATTCGGTACTAGCCCGTGTGAGATTTGTTCAACCTCAATGAACCTTCAAATCGTGGATTTTGGTCCTTAGTCTTAGCTTAAACAGTCGTGTAATTTTAATTTCCTCTTATTTGTTATTAGAAAAACTTTGTCTTCCACATTTCAATGAACGCAGCTGTATAGCGGTATGCAGTTAACCAACTTTTGAATTACACACTTACGAAACTATTTTTACTGCATAAGCTAACACTTTTCCAACTGATTTGAACAAGATTTTAAAATTTCACTTTATATTTTAATGACATATTTCTCTAAAATATTTCTTCTTTTTTATATCGACGAACCAACACGTTTCACAGCAAATGCGATTAATGCATACGAAATTAACAACGGCAACGACAAACCATTACCGACATTTTTATGAGAAGAAAGCAGAGATAACCAAGACAGTAGAGAGCTGCACAGTGTACCTGCTTATCTTTCAAATACAGGGTGGCTGATGAAAGCCGCTACCAAAAAAAAATTAAATAACTTTTTTTCTATTTAATGAATCTGGTAAATTTTTTTTTTATTTTGCAGATTGACTTTTACATTTAACAAAAATGGATAACTGGGACACTGAAACAAGAATTTGGATTGTCCGCCGCTATCACGCACTGGAGTCCGTAGTTTCGGTTCAAAGAGAGTATAGGCGCACGTTTGGCGGCAATCCTCCGAGCAGATGGACCATAATAAGACTTGTAAACAATTTTGCCGAGCATGGGACAGTCAACAGAAGACGTTACCATCGAAACCCTTCAGTTCGAACGGAGGAAACAATCGCTGCTGTAGCTGCTGCCATACAAAACAATCCACGTGTTTCGACAAGAAGCTTATCTGCTCAAATGGGTGTAAGCAGACAGTCATTACAGTCAATTATGCACAAAGATTTGGACTTATTCCCATATAAAATTCAAATGGCCAACAAACTGAACGCTGAAGACTTGCCGATTCGCTTGGAATTTTGCCAGAAGATGCTTCAAATGGTGGAAGAGGATGGAAACATGTTGAACTGTCTTTTCATGTCTGACGAGGCCCATTTCGATTTAAACGGCAACATAAACAAACAAAATTGTCGAATATGGAGTGCTTCCAACCCACAGATACTCCATGAGACGGAATTGCATCCACTTCGTGTCACAGTGTGGTGTGCAGTTTCATCACGCTGCGTTGTCGGGCCCTACTTCTTCGAAGAAAACGGTCACACCGTTACGGTTGCTGGAGACCGTTACTTGAGCATGTTGAGAGAGTTTTTCTATCCAGAATTACGCCGAATGAGAATTTCTTTCAGCTCTGTGTGGTTTCAGCAAGATGGTGCAGCTCCTCATATAGCCCAACCTGTTATGACAGAATTGCGACGAAAATTTCCCAATAAGCTGATATCCAGAAACTCCACATTCCGTTGGCCACCCAGGTCGCCTGACCTTACTGCACCTGACTTTTTCTTGTGGGGTTTTTTCAAACAGGAAGTCTTCAAAGCAAAACCAACAAATTTGAATGAACTAAGGCAATCCATTCGAGAAACAATTGCGGCTATTCCTGTCTCAACTCTCCAAGCAGTAATGAACAACTTTTTGGTAAGATGCCGCACATGCATCGACGAGCAGGGGGGGCATTTAAATTCCATTATTTTTAAAACTAATTAAGCTATATTTAATAAAATTTAATGAGCTTTAACATGAATAAAAGAAAAATGAATTCCATACACTGAAAAAAAAATTATTTGAGTTTCTTAATGTAGCAAAATTCATCAGCCACCCTGTATTTATTTTGTTATTCCGGTTTTCTATTATCGCGCACTTAAATGGATGTTATGAGAATGCCTAGCTTATAGAATAAAAGGCATACGAATTGGTTGAAGCAGTTTTTTCACCGCTGAAGTTGGTTGACAGGATGCCGAAGTAAAGGGGGCTTCAGATTTGATATTCACGTTTCACTTTTGTGATATTTTCTCTTAATAAAATTTGTGTGCAAATTTTTTCGCGAAAATTAGTTTTGTTGCTTGTTTTTGAGTTAGCTTGTGCATGTGAGATTTTTTTTTTGTTTATTTTTTTACTTGTTTGCTTTTGGTTTTGAATATTTTCCCTTTTAAATTTGTTGTAATTTCTTATTTTTTTATTTGTTTTATTACTTTTGTATCACAAGGCAGCGCGTGTACCTTTTGGCTGTAGCACAATAAATTAGCCAATAATTTGACACTTGCAGCAGAAAAAAACAAAAAGAAAAACGCACACTGAACAGCTGTGTGTGGGTTGAAGAGCGCCCAAAGCAACAACATGCACAAACACGAAGTTGGTGGGGAAAAGTATTTCAAATTGGATGGATGACTGACTGATTGGATGGACTTTGTTAAATTTGTTGTTGCTTGGGTAACATGCGCGAGAAATGCGATGATACAACACAAAACAAAAATGAAAAAAAAAACACGACACGAAACGACGCGCAAAAGCGAGTGAAAAGAGCGAGTTTTTAGCACGGCAACACTTTTGACGTTTCTTTATGCACTGCACCGCATACGCTGACACAGGGTTGCATTAGTACACGACAAATGCGATGACGTTTAATGGAAATACCACGAGTTGTTTTTATTTTTAATTAAGAAACTTTATTTTTATCATCAAAAATTACTTTAGATTTTACGCACTCCACTCTTAACAAGTTTTCTATTAATTACAACACAACTAATTGCTGCTACATCACAGTTGACAGCTGCAGATTTGCCAGTAAATTGAAGTTCTTTTTTTATTTGGCTTGCATTCTTTCCATCGTCACACCGCACAACTCCAATATGAATGCTCCAACGTACCAATGTAGCTCTCAAGCGCAGGCTGGCTGACAAAGCACGGGACCAGCACAAATACGAATATAAAACGCATGAAACGAGCACACACGCAACGCGAATATCTTTGACTTTATTAAACAACCAACAACTAATGGCTGCCATAAATTATTTAGCTGCTCTCCAACGCTTTTCGTTTGCAACAGAATTTGTTGCGCTCATTCAATTAAATTCTCCCTGCGTTGCACTACAGTTATTCACGAATTAGCGGCACACTATGTTTGTATATAACAATGCTTCTAAATTAAATGCATTTTCTTTATTATTATTAATATTGTTTATTTTTCGCTTTCGCTTTGTTTTTGTCAAAAAAAAATTCACCGACACGCGTTTACAGAATGACCTAACGCGGCAAATTTTTTCTATACACTGCTTGTGTTAAAAGCAACTAGGCAAAACGCACACAAATATGCAATGCCGAAAGAGTACTTAAAAGAGAATTGCCGATTAGTGATGTAACGGCGTGCAGGGTTGCTTTTGTCGTAGCGGCGTATTTATGTAGAAATTTATTTTATTTATTTGGCAAATAAATTGAACTAAAGTAATATTTAAAAAGTTTAGTAAATACATAAGGAAGCTTTAAATAATTTCTGGTAAAATAATAAATTTTTTAATTACAAAACATAAATTAGTTAAATTAAAAGTCTTAAACACGTGCAAAGGCCACGACTGGTGGGCGCGTCACCTAGCGTGGAGTAGCGCAAACATTTACCGGTTTAATGCTACGCTGTTTCCTGTGTTGCTGTTAATTTTAATGACGAACTACACTACAGGCTGCTTGATATGTCTCATTAATGGGTGCGAATCCGTACTTTTCTGACTAAACACTTTCAAAATCTTAGAACTTACTGAAAGTGACAAAATGACACTAAAAATTGTGGAATTGACTTCTACTAAAAATTAATAAATAAATATAAATTCTGTCAAGTGTAACATACATAAATGTTAAAGCTTTGTAAAATTTTCGGAAAATTAGATCACATCAAACTGGTTAAAAAGAAAGAGTCATACGATTTCAAATAAAATGTTCGCCGGTTACGCAAAAGATATTTTCATGTCTTGTATTATCTCTTAATTCATAAATTCCCATTTTACTTTTGTTTTGTATAATTTTTTTTTTGTAAATACAGCTGACTGACTACTACTACTACTCTACTAAAAGTAGTCAGCAAAAATTCAGTTGACTAAAAGGTGTCGAGTTCTAAAGATAATAGCTGCGTTCGTTGAAAAAACTTGCAAAGAACTGTCAGTAAAGTGAGAGTGACATACCCAAAAAGTGAAAAGTTTCCGCCGAACAGGAATCAATAGAAACTTGCAAGCAAAACAGCTGTTGCTTTTTTGATTGGTTAATAGCTCAACTTGTTAAGTGTTCGTTGTAGTTTTTCTATGTCATGAGCAGCTGTTTTTCACTTGCAAGTTTTACTGAGTGAAATTTCCACTGCAGAAACTTGCAACTCTCTCTTCCAATGAAATTTCAAAATGCGCTCTCTCCCTGCAAATGTCTGGTGTCACGGAACACTTTTCAGTAAAAATTTTATAAAATTTTTAAAAATTGTATCCTCACCGAACACTGCCGCATAAAGAAAAACTGAATTTCCTGTAAACTAAAATACTTCCACAAATATTATTATGATATAAACCAATTGTTTCGATTGAAATTTTACATATATATTTGGGTGGCCTAGAGCTCAATAATTTAAATAATTCTAAAATACTTCCGTTTAACTAACATGTAAACGTCATTTCCCACTTTCCTCTTTCTCACTTCAATTTCCTCTTTTTGAGCGAGGAAGACGCAAAACTCTGTAAAAAAGCTAAAATAAGTATATAAAGAACTCAACAAACTCACTTAAACGAGTATCATTAAACAATTTAAATAAAATAAATGTTGTGCTCGTGAAACTTACTAAATAAATAAATAAATTTGGACCTTCTGATTTTTTTTTGTGCGGAGCAAGTGAGAGAGGTTTGAAGAGTTTTTGGAGGGGCAAGCGAATTACTGCTACTGAATTAAAAAAAAAATTTTCGGGAATGTAGAAGGGTAGGGATAGTAAGCAGAAAAGGCCCCTGCGGGTTAGGGGCTTAGAATATGCCCGAGGTAGGCATACCGGTCGTAAGAGGCGACTAATATGCACAAAGGTAATGACGTGCAACGCGATGGTTGATCTACGGATATGATGCCTCTCACCTCTCATTACCCACCTTATCCTTCCTTACGGAAGGAAGGGTGACATGACCTAGAAGGTTCCACTGGTCATAAATCGCTACCACGACAGTCGGGCAGTACCGCAAGGGAGTACCGGAGCGTACCGGATTCATATCCGGCCAAGGACTGTTAGTTCGACAGCACTCCCCAAAACCTTCGGGGAGTGTTTTTGTTTACAACAGCAGAAAAGGCTAAGTTTGACGAGGGAGAGTGATAGGAAAAAGAAGAGGACGATGAATAAGGCCGATTGGCCTAAAAGAATTGCCGGATATGTCGGATAGGCGCATGCAACTAATGGCAACATTTATTTCTCTATATGGGTTGAACTGATCTCTTTTGTTTGATCATGTCCTATGACTCCACTTTGATCCCCTATGGGTTCGGTCGGACAAGTTGACTTTCTGCAGCTATAAGTACTTGTGCTACTCAAATTAAATGTGATTTATCACAACTGACGGCGTAGTTGGGATAAATTATCACTATAGATGGAAGGGACTCATTTCGGACCACTGTCTTTAGACTTTTAGTCGCATGATTGTTTGTACAAAGGCAACTCAAAAATTATTGGACTTCACTGGCGGTGCATGGACCCTATTTTCGTTTACATTCCTATAGCTTTTCACTTCAATAGTACCTGGCTTTGCTCGGCATTTTCATAGGTTGCCATACAATTTAGTTTATTTAGATAATCATCAATAAAGATATTCTGGTTGTTTGTATGAATAGTTTTACTTACCAGCAGTGAAGCGTTCTAAAGACATATCTTGATAATAAAAATAGGTAAAAATTTTTTTATTAGTAACAAAGTTTGAATACACATAATTACTCCTTGGTGGCTGCTCAAACAAATTTTCGACAAGTCTTTACAAGATTCCTTGCTGAATTGTATGGTTAGCAGCTGTCGATTGTTATCAAATAATCGAGAAAGATTAGGGTCACATGAGTATATTTTTGGGTTAGAGCTCCATATATCGGTCAAGATTCTGTGATTTCTTCTTTATTTTCAATGATAGAACTATGCAAAACTTTTTATATTCAATACATATGAAATATATTGCAACACTTCCTTCCATACCATGTTCCGAGTACGTTTCTTTTTTCCGGAAACCTTACCTCAAATGTATTTGGTCACTTAACTCTTAAAACGCCACATATAACATAACCTGCATGACACTATCTACATACAAAATTTCATCGGAATCGGTCGGTAGGTACCCTTAACAAAAAATTTATATAAAAACCTCAATAAGTGGCAACCGAACTTAGAAATATTTTTTTGAAATACGAATCAAAATATCTTTCGTATGATATTCATATTGGAATATTTTATTCCATGTAAAAAAAAAATTTAAATAGGTGGCAACCCCAAAAAAATAGCCTATGTGGCAACACCTACCTAAAAATTCTTAGAATGTGGTACACTATCTACATACCAAATTTCATCCAAATCGGCCGAGCCGTTTTCGAGATAGTCCGGATATACAAATATACAAATATATATATGTATATACAAGAATAGCTCGTTTAAAGTAATAAGATTATAGATTATTGATGACATATATATTTAAGATTGACTCGCTTTCCATCCCAAATACATAGCAACCATATTTTTTCTTATTTTTTGATTTTTATATTAATTTTTAACAATAATTTTATTCTGTTAACTAATTATTTATTAATGTGTAATCTATCTTATAGCTTCTTTACTGAGCTGATGAGGTTTTCTCTGTAGCTGAGCAGTTTTAGATCTCGACGATTAACAAACCAAAGCTTTTCAACGACTCGGCACGATCGAACAATCCGCGCGTTATGCGGATGCACCCCTCGCGGCAGTCGGGCGGGATATGGTGGGTAATCCGTTTGGGAATTATTATTATTATTACTAAACAAGTAAGGAGAGGGCAGTCTTGGACTGTGCCGAAGACTTTATACAAGGCTAAAAATTTGAGCTAAATTTTAAACGTTTTTGGGCTACATATATGTTCAAACGAAATTTGGTTTAGAATTTAAATTGTGCGAGTTTTTGCGAAAATGACCATGAAGAAAAGAGTCAGAGTCGTCTGCTCTATCCACTGAGCTACGACGCACACAAAATTGTAAAGATAAAGAAATAAATAAAAAAAAATTTAATTTTGGGCGTTTTTTCAGTTAAGTTTTAAATCTAAACCGCAATAAATTTAAAATTGGTGTAGGTAAAAAATCAACTCTATAGGCCAAACCCCGTTTATCGGAACAAGCGATTGTATGGGAGCTATGCGTTGTATTGGTCATGCTGGTTCCGACAAATGATTAATGCTTTACGAAATGGCTGCCTCTGCCCAAATTTCATCGAGATATCTTTAAAAATGAGGGACCAGTTTGGGTTCAAACAGACAGACGGACGGACGGACAAACAGACGGACATGGCTAAGTCAACTCAGCTTGGTATACCTATTGGTGGGTCTATCTCTTATTCTTCTCATTCTTACAAACATCGGACCAAAGTTATAATACCATTTCATGTTCATGAAAGGTATAAAAAAAGAGCAACACTAATTGTTTGTCGTAAGATTAGACGTGGTCAAACAAATCACTCCCGAGGCTGTCGGGCTAGTAGCAGAAAGTTTCTGATCAGCACCTTTGGCTACGTAATTTTAGGGGATTGGGGAACAAGCGTCGACAAAGAACGTGTTCCTATCGACTCCCAACTTTGTAGCAGGGAAAATCAGGTGAAAGCCAATTTGAAGTGCCTCGCTTATTCTAATTAGTTGTCAGCTATGGATAAGAATCGATGAATAAAGTTCATTTTTAATTAATAATGATGCAGGTTTTCATAATTTCTTGTCACTCTCAGACATTTTTCTAATGGTGTAAAAAAATGCAGCTCAAACCAAGCTCGACCCAACGTAAAACTTCAACTCTACAATTTATCTCTTGAGCGTTTCAGCCGTTGCAGGCCCTTACCTTGTTTGTCAGCTTTTTAATTTACATAGCGCACGAACGAGCTGGAATTCTACTCTATACCTGAAACGCTCGTGTAGTTGTAGCTTAAGTTTAATAGTAAGGCAATGATCCAACTTGTGCCAATTGAGCTATAAAATGAACTACAACTGCGTTTATTGCATTTTCAAGTAGAAACCGCTTAATTGTAACAACTCAATTAAAAGTCAACACATCTCCATTTAACAAACGAGCTCTGCCAACCACTTGGCCACATATGAAAGAGGTAACTATTAAATCGGAAGTTAAACGGTAGCAGTAAATTGACATTATCCGCATTAATAGCCCCCTTCCAATCCAATAAATTAATATTCAAGACGTTGGAATTGTCCACCATTCAACAGGTGTCGGGCTAATATGACGGTGAATAAACTCATTTCATTTCAGAAAATTTGTATTCACTTAGGTACCGATTGTTGTTGGCATCTGCTCCGATTTTAACCGATTTTGTTTTTAGCTTCGAATTGTTTAGTGAATGATTGTTTGTTACGTAGCGGCTTAATGGGGATATTCGCTATTTGGTGCGAAAGTCTTTTTGCAGCATTGCAAAGCAAGTACAAAAACGACATATTTCTGTTCATTAGCGTGGCCCAAAAAAAATTATTTTATTTGCACACGGAAAATCGAGTTGCTATGTAAAAATGGTATGCAGTGAAAATATGAGTTTTTAATATTATTTGGACGGACAGGGTCATCGATTTGCTTTATTTTTGACTTTTTCATTGTAGGCTTCTTGAAAATGATTATATCGTGTCACTAGAAGATTGTTCAAACCCCAATTTAGGTAGTTCAAGGTAGTAGGGTGACTAACATACCTGCTTAAAACTTTTCAAAATCCTTAGAAGCTAAGGGCTTCTTTCATAAAGACTGGTTAGTATTTAATCGTTATTTAATAGAAGATCTTGCAAAAACCTGTTTTCATGGTGGGTTAGCACAAATCAATCGATTTACCTCAAAATTTTCATCATGAATTTGCATTCAAGGAAACCAGCTGATTTTGACACATAGTTGCGTACTTGTCAACAAACAAATTGAATAACATTTTTTAATTTGCCCCTGTTTTTAATTTTTATGTCATTTAAAAATAGCACTCTAAAGTCCAAAAGATATTTTTACTATCGAATAATTACAACCACAAAATAAAATTCTAATTCTCTGATATTAACTCCGTTCGGCTACAAAACTTGCCAAGAAGTGTCAGTAAAAAGAGATTGAAGTATGACTCTCTCGAAAAGCAAAAAGTAACACGTTTCCCCCGAAGAGAAGTTTGTTGTTTTTTAATTGGTTAAAAGCTTTTGTTGTTGTTTTCCAATGTCAAGATAAGCTGTTTTTCACTTGCAAGTTCTGCGGAGTGAAATTTCCATAGAAGAAACAACTTCCTCTCTCAATGAAATGTCAAAATGCGCTCCCTCCCTGCAAGTTGCGTATGTCGCTGAACACTATTCAGTGAAAATTTTATAAAATTTTTAAAAATTGTATGCATCCCGAACAGAGCTATTGCAGACATACATTTGACAGTTATGAAGAAGTTTTATTCAGTTGCTCGTCAATAGGCCTATTGTGACATGTTCAAGCAATGATATGTGTGAGCGCCACGTGCTCTGCGTACAAAGGCATGGAAATACGCCCATTCATAAATTGTCAATTTGATTGATATTTTTATGAATTGGTAGCTACTTCTACTTTCGTTTGCAAGGCCCAGGGCGGTGTTATTAAAGAGAAAAGAAACAGGCAGCCGCTCGACTTTTTATTGTACAATAAAATTGTAATCATCCCATCAGGCGTTTTACTACCTTACCTTTACATGTGACTTCATTGATTTTGAAAAGAAAGATGGATACCTCGTTAGAAAAGAAATTAGATCGAAAGGCGTGAGTTCAGGAGCTTTATATGCTGACCGATAGGAATGATGCCCGAAACTTCTACTAAAAAATTTGGCGGATAAGGAAATGTTTCAAATTCAGATAACAAAATCAAGTTATGGAGCGAACACTTGTACTCAACGCTACCGATACCACAGTTAGACAATGGAAACATAGTGAAATAGCCAGACTATGATGAGGATGGCAATATGCATTTAATACATATATCGCAATACAACAAATCTTTTAACTGACATCTGTCAAGCAACCTGTGCACCTTTTAGTCATTGTATTAAAAATTGATTCCTCTTAGCTATGTTGACCACATTTTGACACCTGTCATATTTGACATACGCCCTCTCTCTTACTTTGCTTTGCTTAAACTAGCCGATAAATCAATAAACAACTTACATAATTTCCTTCCGCTTAACCTACACATTTTAAGCGGTAAGCCAATCTTTGAAAATGTGTGGCAAAGTTTACTGAAATATTTGACAGTTGGATGATAAGTTAGTTGTCAAATATATGCGAATAACATTTGCTGTTGTATCGCAGCTTTACAAAATTAGCATAATTAATACCGAAAATGACTGTACAATGTGTGGTACACATGCGTATTGAGTAGGAAGTGGGTCAGTTTTTTTAAGTGATATAACTTTTAGAAATTTTTTTTTCCATTTTTTTTCCAAAAAAAATGTATTTCTGTTTATTTTTTCCAAATACAGCTCAAACTGTTATTGTAATCAACGTAAGCTGATTTCTTAAAAAAGGTGCAATTATTTTCTTTTTAAAAAGAAACCGGCCTATTTGTGCGTGCATACAAACAAAAACTGTAAACATAACCTTAACCCGATTTCCTCTTCTAAAAATTAACTAAATGTTATTTCGTTGTAACGACATTGAAGGTTACTGTACCAATTTTGAAAACAAATTTGTTAATTTGTGACAGCACATTATGGTGAAAATTACACCTTCTTCCAGCGCCGCACAGTGGGTATTTTTCAACTTTTCTATTTTCAAATTCTTAACAGACAAATATGAAATAATAATTATAGTTTCATAAAACTAAAAAACACGATTTATTAATCAATCAAACTAAAAAGTCTATTGTTAATATGAAAATAAATGATTAAACAAACAAGTAAGAAAGTTTAAGTTCTTGAGTTGCCAACAGGAATAGAGTCCAAAAATTCTATCCAAAATTACAGCGAATGCCTGTGAATTTGAAACTAGGGGCGGTCTCCTGAAAAAATGATAACGGTGACCTGGTAACCAATGTTCAGAGAGTACTTAGGGTATGGAGGGAGCACTTTTCTGCCGCATTAAATGAAAAGCTCGAGCGAGAACCCAGAGAAAATGTCGAACCCAACCTAACAATCGAAGAGGTTTTGATTGATGTTCCCCAACGCAACTATGACGAGATGCGCATAGCAATAACCCAATTGAAAAACAATAAAGCAACAAGCGCGGATGGGTTTCCTGCTGAGCTATTCAAACATGGCGGTAAGAAGCTGTTAAAGTGCATGCATCAGCTTCTATGTAGAATATGGTCGAATGGGTGAATGCCTAAAGATTGGAGTCTAAGTGTCCTCTGCATAATTAAAAATATAGGAAATCCAGCAAGCAGAGTCCACTATCGTGGGATCAGCTTTTTAAAATATCACATGTATTGTGCGAAAGACTGAAGTCTGCCGTGAACATACTGATCGAGCCCTCTCAGTGTGGCTTCAGATCTGTTAAATCCACCATAGACCAGGTTCTTACAATACACCAAATCTTGGAAAAAAACCCGTGAGAAATGAGTTGACACAGATTACCTCTGTTGATTTTAAAGCTGCCTTCGATAGCACGAAGAGGAGCTGCCTTTTTGCCGCTATGTCTGAATTTGGGTTCCCCCCAAAATTTATACGGCTGTGCAAAATTAATTTGAACAACACCATCAGCTCTGTCACAATTGAAAAGGACCTCGTCGAACCGTTTAAAACTAAAAGAGATTTCAGACAGGGTTAGCGGCTCTTGGAATGTTCGAGAGAAAAGTTCTTCGAAATATATACGGACCCTTACGCGTGGGCGACGGCTAGCAAGGAAAAAGATTTAATGATGAGCTGTATGGGCTTTAAAACCCAGCGGATCAGAAGATATTCTTATCGGCATCTGCAGGTGGTAGTAGAGGAAGAGGGAGACCACCACTCCGAAGGAAAGACAAAGTGGAGACCGTTTTGCGATTCCGTGTTGTTTTCAATTGACCCCACTTAGTAGAAAAGGTAGCTAGATATTCTTAAATGGGATTGAATGCTACCGAAAAAAGATGCCAGTGCCTTAGAGTCGAACCCGTTAGGTTATTCTATCACCAATAAGCAATTCAATGGCGGAGGTTTGTAAACGCCCTCTGCTGCGTTTCTTGCACTTTCCCAAAGCAGCCACACATCAGGCTTATGTGGTACACAATTACGTCCCCTTTTAAATGAGAGAAGGTACTAAAAACAAAATTTTTTCCAAAGGTCATTGTCCTTACTATGTAACATTTAGTATATTGACTTGCAAAAATACAAATCTACGCACGCGATCTCGTTCCAACAATTTATGCTCCCAAGTAGTTAGACCAGCTTCCAAACAAGAAGATGCACTTGTAAATATATAATCAAATGGACATATGTAACTACACGGATAAAAATGTTAGCCTAAATTTTAAACTTTTTTGGGCACATGTATGTCCAAACCAAACTTGGTTTAGAATTTAAATTATGCCAGTTTTCGGGAAAATGGAAAATGAGCGTAAGGAAAAGAGTTTAACTTTTAAACCACAAATGTCTTGACAATTCAAAAAACATAAAAAACATTTGTATCACTTGGCAGGATTCGAACGGACGCACTCCGCATCACAGTCGTCTGCTCTACCCACTGAGCTACGGCGCACACAAAATGTTTAGATACAAATTCAATGAATAAAAAAACTTTCAAAAATAAATAAAACAATTTAAGACGTTTTTTTTTCAATCAAGTTTTAAATCTTAGCCGCAATAAATTCAAAATTTGTGGCGGTAATTGAAAGGTTTGGAATTTATTACAAAAAAATTGCTTCAACCGACGAATGGTTTAAAATTTAGGCTCAAATTTTAAGCCGTGTACTTATAAATACGCGTATGTACGACTCTTTGTATATCAAGTTAGGCCTTAGGAACGGACAGACCAAATTAAATACCAAAGGAAATCAAACAGAAAACACTTCTCAGAAGTGGTTAAAAAAGGAAGTAAATTTTTATAAATAAAAATACACACAAACGTTTGCATATACATAGGTATATATAATCTATGTAAACGAGAATAACTCGTTGCGCGAATTCTACCATAAAAAGTCAAATAAATAAAATAATATAGCAAGTGAACAGACAAGTAATCAACCAGATTGGGTTGGGTGTCTTGCAAAAGCCAAATGGAATCAAATGATGTTGCAATGGCCAGTGAGTATGTGATATGTTGTTGCGCGACTACAAGAAGTGATCATAAATAAGAAGAAGCAGAAAAAAGTAATATACTGGTACTGCCACCAATGTGGGAAACTAAAGCGGTTGTACAACAATGACGCGCAACAGTGCTCACTATAGATATCAGTTTGTCTGATATTTTCTTTTCTTGCCTCATATCGCATAGAACGAGGCTGCCTATAGGGCTAATTTAAGTACGGGTGCAATGTGTTGTATAAGCGAGCGTTATCGTGTGGCGGACAGGAAAGAAAAGCCAAGTCCGAAGAAAGAATAGTTGGACAGAAAGCTGTAAAGCTTGGTGGTTGAAATAAGTTATGCCAACAATAATGCGCACGATAAAAAGTAAGAATCGGAAATATTCCTAGTCTACATGGCTAAAAATTTGAGCCTAACTTTTATCCATTCGTCGGTTTAGGCAATTTTCATCCCATACCATCGCTGTGCATATTGTTGTAATTTTTCCTCTAATATCAACTGACAAACAAACATAAAAATTCGAGCTTTGCTCCAACAACAATCACCAATTTTTCAAATGTTTTTGTAATAAATTCCAAACCGTTAAATTACCTACAGCAATTTTGAATTTATTGCGAATTAGATTTAAAACTGAACCGAACAAAACGTCTAAAATTTTTTAGTTTCTTTTCATTTATTCCTGAAAGCTTTTTCAAGCCATTGAATTTTCCTCAATACAGTTTTGTGTGCGCCGTAGCTCAGTGAGTAGAGCAGACGACTCTGATACGGGAGTGTCGGTTCAAATTCTGCCAACTGATACAAATGTTTTTTTTATGTTTTTTAACTGTCAAGACATTTCTGGTTTAAAACGTAAACTCTTTTTCTTCACGGTAATTTTCTCGAAAACTGCCACAATTTAAATTCAAAGCCAAATTTGGTTTGGACATATATGTAGCCCAGAAACGTTTAAAATTTAGGTTAAAATTTTTAACCGTGTATTCATGACTGAAATAATCGATCATAGAGCTATGTCTAAATTTGACTACCATGGCTCAGCTCCTTAGTATCAAAAAGGAGCCTTTCTAGTTGTTCGAATGCAAATGAAGCGCCTGACTCCTCCTTCTCTGTGAGGGAAAAAGCGGCGAAAATCCCAATTGCATAGCACATTGAGTCCTGCAACTACGTCTCTGAGCTAGGGTTTCTTGAATAAACTATCAGGTACCTTGAATAGGAACAAAATGCCAGCAAACCTGAGTTTTCGCCTCATTGTTTTGCTCCGGGTTTTGTGATATAAATTTTAGGTTGCTGAAGTAGCTATTAATTCTTTTAAATAACTTCGGAGGTCACCGTGGATTATTCTGTGACTTATATTGACCACTCTTTAAAAGAGATTCCCTTGCAAAAAATTGTGTGACAAAAATGTATTGGTCATGATACTTTTGCGCGACTCTGTATTCGCATATTCTTTTTCTAGTCGTCTATAGGCAACCAAATATTTATGGAGTTCTTACAATAGGTTTAACAAACCTCAACGCAGAAGACTGTCCCTACGTTTTAAAACAGTGCAGTGAGCAGTGGCACGTAATTAATTAAGAGCAAAATTTAAAACTTTTTATTTTCGAAATATTTTCGAATGATTAATAAATGTTTGGCGGCCGCCGTGGTGTGAAGGTAGTGTTGCCGGCCTACCACACCGAAGGTCCATGGTTCGAGCTCTGGTACAGGTAACATCAAAAGTGATTTGAAAAAAGTTTTTCAAAAACGGGGTCGCCCCTCGGCAGTGGTTTGGCAAACTCTCCGAGTGTATTTCTGCCATGACAGGCTTCTCAGCAAAAAATTCGTCTCCTTTGTAGATGCCGTTCGGAGTCGGCAAAAAACTGTAGGTCCCACCAATTTGTAGGGAAAATTCAAATCGGCACACCACAAATTGGAAGAGAAGCTTGGCGCAAAAATCTCTTAGGAGGTTTATGATGATATACCTGTTGTATAACGCGCCATAGAGATAGAGAGAATAAATGTTTGAATATAGATACGTGATTGCGATCTTTACAATTTAAGAAAACTTCATGCCTCGAGCAGTCCAAATCCGCTTTATCTTCGCAGCATAAGAAGCAAATGTAAATCCTATATGGATAAAAATTTTTCAAGTAAACATTATAAGTGGTTTGAAAAAGTTTTTCTTAAACGGCGTCGCCCCTCGCCAATGGTTTGGCAAACTCTCCAAGTGTATTTCTGCAATGGAAGGCTTCTGAGCAAAAATTTATTTGCTTTGCAGATGCCGTTCGGAATTGGCCAAAATATGTAAGTACCGCAATTATATAGAAGAAGTTAGAAGCAGCACACGACAAATTGGCAGAGAAGCTCGGTCTTAATCTCCTTGGAGGTATATATGGCTCCAATTTTGTATTCTTTTTATTTTTTATAGGACGGAATTTGCAACATAGTCGGTTAAGTATATTTTCGGGAACTCCACTTTGTTTCGTTCTTCAAAATTGTTTCAATTTCGTTCCGTTTACGGGTTTGATGTCATTCCTTAGAATTACTTCGGTTTCGGTTTTGATTTCAATGTTGAAAATTATCCCAGATTTGTTCCAGTTGCGATTTCGGTTTTCAAAACCAAAATTTGTTCTGTATCGGCTTTTTGTATTCGGTCTTCTAAATTATTTCAACTTCGTTTTGGTTTCGTGTTTTGTTCTTCAAAGTTACTTCAGTTGCGTTTCAGTTTAGGTTTTGGTTTTATAAAATATTTCCATTTCGTTCTGGTTCTGTTGTTGGTTCTTTCAACTTAGTTCGATTTGGTTCCGGTGTTGGTTTAGTTTTGAATCCATTTTGTTTTGGTTCTTATGACTTGTTTCAGTTTCATTCCAGTTGCATCTTTGGTTTAGACCGTAGCCTTCCTTCTGTAGCGACTTTTGTGTGATTGCTTACTATATCGAAGTTATCAAAATATTCCGAGAAAATTTTTAACCATAAAAAAACTTCTGGCAGGATAAAAAAGAACAAAACCGAGCATCAACATAGGGTTAACAGCTTTACAAATCAGGGTTCATATATAAAGGTTTTAATTTCGATATCCCAAATAGTTTCTGAGACATCTATCAAACTACCAGATAGGTGTAGAAATTGTTGGGTTAGAGAGAAATGGCGAAATATAATGAAAACGATAGTAAAAGCTTGCTAGGTTGTAGTTCGAACAATATTATCTCAGGGGAGAAGTATGCAGAACAAACTTATTTCTCTTCGAAACAAGCTGCAATTAAACTAAATAATTTTTGTTACCCATCGCATCTAAAAATAACAAATTCGCAATTGTCAGTGATTGTAAAAAAAGGGGACAAAGATAGAGTGGCGTAGGTATGGTAATAAGATACATGGAGAGGAAATGAAAGTAACATCTTGTTAATTTGTTGTACTTGATTGCCAGCTTAAAGAACTGCTGGCTGGTCTGCTAAAAAATTGTCAAGTTTACCTTATAGAAAATGGCTTCTATATCAAAATAGTTAATATAGTTTGGCTAGTTTCTAAACTCACACCGATACACTTATGTACATTAGACTAGGACAGAAATTTTTAAAATTTTTTTTTGTGAATATTATTAATTTTTATGTCTTGAAAAAAAAAAAATACTGAAAAAGTTCAACACCTTAATTTAAATTTTTAGAGGTCTATTGCTGCTAGCTTAGATTTATTAGAAATGATCTCATTGTGGGGTTTAAACTAACAAACCATTATGATAAAAAACAAAACGGCTATATTTCTGTAGATAATTAAATTCCGTACAGCAAAGGCCTGAAATTAAATGTTCTTCAGCTCAGCCGTTTTTGAGTAATCGAGCTGTAAATATTGTTATATTTGTTAGATTCCATTGATTTATAATGAAAAAAAAAAATGTTTAGTACAGTCTAATGTACATGCACCCTATGAAAA
Source organism: Merzomyia westermanni (assembly GCA_949987695.1). NCBI lineage: Eukaryota > Metazoa > Arthropoda > Insecta > Diptera > Tephritidae > Merzomyia > Merzomyia westermanni. The sequence continues at coordinate 43,715,425 of OX465291.1, read as the reverse complement.
ACTACATTTAATCGTTTTGCCAACTTTTGCCGGCCGGCAACATTTTTTTTTTGGTTTTTCAAGCAACATCGAGGCGTCCGCTCGCTTCTACCAAAACGCTTTGCAATGTCAAGTTCACGGCGGAACGATGACTTGCCTCCTAATCCGGCAACAACCGGACGGAGCGCATTTTGTTGCAGCGTCAAATGTGAAAATGCACGCATATTTTCGTTTTTGTATTTTTTTTCGTTGTTTTGTTTTGACTTACTGCGATTGCCACAAATAAACCTTTACATACAAACAAAATGAAGTACAAAAGTGGCTAGAAATGTTACAACTATTATTATCTACTCATGTAATGTGTATTGCTGATGTTGTTTTTGGTGCTGCTGACTTATCCGCTTTTATTTTCTGTTTGTTAAAGCTTTCAGCTATCTCACGTTTGAAGTGCATTTTCCAAAGATTTGCATTGCTAATAATTACTTTTAATGTATTCAAAGCAAATAAAACGATTTTTACTACTACGCTGTTACTAAACAAGTAATAAAAAACAACAACAAACAACATACGCGCTAAAAGACTTTCTTTTGACACGGATGCATAGCAAAATTAAAAGGCTTTGAGTGAATGTCACAAGTGGAGTTAATGAATTTCCTGTCTCATTTTCTTAAACTTATCTTAGTTTTCTTATATCTTAACATTGTTTGTGTTTTTATTTTTTTTTTTAAATCAGGAAGAGCTTTTGATAAGAAAAATATCCGGCCGATTAGTTAATAGTCTGATGTTATATTGAAGGGAAAACCATAAATTTAATGCTTTCATTTTGTTTCGATTCCGTTTCCGTTTTTTTTTATAATTATATCAGCTGAGTTCCGTTTTCGTTTTTTACAAACCGTTCCGTTCCTCTAAAAATGTAAAAATGTCTGTTTAGTAAAACTTTCTGGTTTGCAAAAGTTTTCGGTGTATGTTTTTTTTTTTGGAGTTCGTTCTTGGTTCGGGTTTGGCAAGCCTTTATTCCGTCTTTAAAACTATTTCGGATTCCAATTTGATTCGTTCTTTGAAATTATTATTATTGTATCGGCTTCGGTTTTAATTTTGTTTTTCGTTCCGGTTTCAGATTTGTTTAAGTTAGATAAAATAATTTCGGTATCATTCTTTTTCGGTTTCTTTTTTATAAAATTAGTTCAGGTTTATTACGGGTTCAGTCTTGATTTTGATCTTTAAAATTATTTCTGTCGGTTGCCTCAAAATTATTTGGTTCGTTGTTATCTCGTTGCTCATTAGGTTTCGATGTTGATTCGTTTCGTAAAACAAGTTTATCAAACAACTTAATGGCTAGAATCGGGCTAACTGGCAACGCATTTAAAATGAAGCACGCTTCATCCACTTAGTACACTTTGGCCATAGCCAATGGGGAGCAGTCTAGGAAACTTAAGAAGAAGTTAGTACTCGTTCGGCTATCGAGGTCATTTAACAGTGCCTTGGTCCTCGCACTAAGTGTATTAAATAAATTTGATTAGTAATCAATAAATTAGACGGATTTTTTAATTGGTAATGATTATTTTAATTCTTTTCAAGCAAGTCAGATATTATTGATTACGATTAAAAAGTCGAAAAAAAATCCTTAAAAAAAAAATTTAAAATAATCCAAAAAAGTTGTTTTGATTACTTTGATTATTTTTTGCTTTTTTGTGTGATTATTTTTGATTTTTTCAGTATTTTTGATTTCTTTGTTTATGTGCAATACTAAAAAAAAATTTAAAAAAAAAAAACAAAAAAGAATCCAAAGTAATCAAACCAACTTTTTTTTTGATTATTTTTGATTTGTTTAATAATCGTAAAAAATCATGATTTTTTTTATTATTTTTTAAATTATTTGGAAAATAATCATTAAAAAATTTAAAGTAATTGTTAATCAATCATTAAATAGATTCTCAAGAAAATAATTAATCAAACCGGTAATCATTACGATTGGTAATAATTATTTAACAGGTTATCAAGCAGTAGTTGAGGGATTTGCTTAAAAGTACGTGGTATTTCAAAAAGCAGATAGCTGAAGGCTTTGTTTCAAATAGGAGGGTTTTTCGTACCACAACCACGCTAACAAAGGACCTTTGCATAGTCTTTTAAGCTCAGATGCCCTCAGAAAAATTAACAAATTAAAGTTCGGAATTCCACAGTCCTATTACAGTCGCTTCATGAATAAATGGTTCCAGCTCATATATTAGCGGGCGCTGGACTGACGCAAACTATAGTGGGCAGTCACTTAGAGGATATTGGTAGCTTCAATAGGACACACCTATGCCTGATTATTTACTTAAAATTCTGAGCCACAAACTGGCTTACTTCATTTCGCTGATCTGTTTTCTTCAACAGGCTTTCTGCTGGGTTCCTTTTTCTAGTAAAAAAAAATCTTCTCTCGGGTTTTGATAATGAAACTTTTTGTATGGTTACCGTCTTTTTCTCATCCCTTGTTAAAAGCCTTAGTCAACTTAGGAACTCGAGAATGGTCCCTTTTTTCCTTTGATAACATTACTAGGCCTTTCGTCTTGCATTTCGTTAGTTTGACAAATCGGAACTGAAAAGTACACTTCTTAAGTGAAAAGGAATGTGCCAATGAAAGTCTCTGGAAAAGCCAGGCTAGCTTTTCATACTCCCATTCAAAGGGACTCCCTAAACTGTTGAGATGTAAGAACAGACGTAAAAGATTACAGTTAGAGGTGATCCATCCCTCTCCCTTTTATTTGACGTCTGATGATGAAGCCAAACAAATTTATTTATTTTCAGCCATTTCACTCGTTGGTTGATGACAGTCTGGGAAGTTGCGAACGATTTTCCCAAGCCAAGCAAACGGTCCTTTAAATGCAGTCAGTCATTTAAAGCTTAACAACAACAACCACATTAGGCAATTGGCCATAATAGCTGTACATTTGAACCATATGACCAAAAGAGTTCTATTTGTTAATTGAGGCCATGCGTGATTACTTTCCATAGCGGCCAAAGGTGTTGTGTGCATGGGTGTAGTGTGTATGTTTGTCAGGGCATGCGCTCATTTATGGTCTCGATGTGGTTTTCTGTTGATAGCTTTTGTGTCGTTGCATCTGTTGCTTCGGAACTTTGGTGACCGCGGCGCCTTTGGAAGCTGTGTCTCATTTGTAGGAATGCAAAATAGAACAAGTGTAGCTAATGAAACGTAAGTGTTCAGAGGGCGAACATCAACACACTTTTTCGCTGTTCATGTGACTGGTATGAGTAAAAGTGTAGATAATTAAAGCAGCAGACAAAGAAGAAAGTTGAAGCGTATTCAAATTAGTAAAATAGTTGAGATTTTCAAAAGGGCCGGCCTTTTCAAACGAAGCCAAATGCTTCAAGCTTTGACAGTAACAAATAACAACAACAAAACTTTGACTACTGCGTTGCATTCTTAATTACAAATAACTATAAATGCAAATCTAATCACATAATAATTAAGTAACGGTTGATATAAAATTTTAATATTCATATTGATTGTTTATGATTTTCTAAATTTTAATATACGATAGAACCAATAACGTGATTAAAATAATGGACTAATTATTTTAATTTAATTTTAATTAGCGGTCAATAAGAAAGTATATATACCAAGGTCGGATGTATAGAGGGTCCAGGGTGTTGGGACCCCCTGCCAACCCAAAATGGCACAGTTAGTAACAAAAGTTCGAAGCTTTAAAAAAAAAAACTATTTAAAAAAAGTCATTTCGTTCGATTAATTAACTTGCCGGCAAGGGACCGTTACTTTCGACAACACACCCCAAAACCTTCGGGAGCCTTTCTGTCCCTAAAACCAACAATAACAAGTAAAGTGATGGTTCTATCTCTCTGTGCACTAGGAACACACTGCAATTGATTAGCGGAAATTTGAAGTCAAGACCATCTGGCTCCAACATTTTCTAAACCTTGTCAACCTCTGCTAGGAATACTGTTCACTGATCGGGTAGCGAAAACTTAAATCACATTGCGAGTGTGTGACAAAATCAACCTCATTTGATCCACATTCTCCTTTATCTCTTAAAGTAAAGAAAGTTGCCAGTCACCAACTCTATATAAATTCTCCCTCCACTTCACCCAAGTGCTGATAGGCAAATGACTAGAAGGTAGTAGTCTTGTAGCCTATAACTCTCAGCCTATTCGTAGCCTAGGATTTTATTATATTTTAAGCAGCTTTCCAATCGTGATGGCACAGATGGTACTGCTCCAACTTTAACGTTGTACAAGCAAAATGATAATCAGAGTCCATTTGCCTCTATTGGGATATAGTTGGTTGGTAACCTTCTTCGGTATTAAGCAATGTGGAGAAGTATTTCCTTCCAAATGGTAATTGTTGGACATTCGTAAATGTGACGAATACTTCGGTAAAATTTCGTAAAAATATTGTTTACCATGGAAAATTAAAACTTTTTATAAAGTAAAAATGTTACGCCATTCTAAGCTAAACATTTTTTTTAACTCACCCTAGTGGGTTGTATGATATCTTCCATTCCAAACATACCCCGTTCGTGAAGCGAAAACGCTTCAGAAAAATTGAGCCCTTCATCAGTGCTCAGCAAACTCTTAACCCTACAAGTGAATTTCTTCCTGGAAAAGGCTCTCTACAGTGATTAACCAGCCTTAGCAGACTGCTGGTACAGCCAATTTATAGGGAAAAAAGAAGCGTTGCAAACGAAATTTGATGTAGAAGTTCGACTTAAAAAAACTTAGTGGTCCCTCCCTGAAAAAAAACTTCTAAGCAAAATATTCATCAGGTCCCGCCAACTTGAACTAAGAATTAGATTCAGCACAACACAAAATGTAAAGCAATCGGTTGTATGTAGCCCGATGTATGCATTGTTCCTAATATAAATAAAACAAGTAAGGACGGCGCTGTCAACGGCTGTGCCGAAGGCTTTATACCTTTCATGAATACGTGCAAACTTAAATACGCATTGTTTAAAGTTCTCTAAAACTTTGTCAGCAATACATTTAATTTTCTTTTATAATAAGCTTTATTTGTTCAAGGGAAGTTTTTACTATTTTTACTAAGTTTCGGCGGCCGCCGTGGTGTGAAGGTAGTGTTGCCGGCCTACCACACCGAAGGTCCATGGTTCGAGCCCTGGTACAGGTAACATCAAAAGTGATTTGAAAAAAGTTTTTCAAAACGGGGTCGCCCCTCGGCAGTGGTTTGGCAAACTCTCCGAGTGTATTTCTGCCATGACAGGCTTCTCAGCAAAAATTCGTCTCCTTTGTAGATGCCGTTCGGAGTCGGCAAAAAACTGTAGGTCCCACCAATTTGTAGGGAATATTCAAATCGGCACACCACAAATTGGAAGAGAAGCTTGGCGCAAAAATCTCTTAGGAGGTTTATGATGATATACCTGTTGTATATCGCGCCATAGAGAGAGAGAGATTAATCAATATACTATATATGTATAGCTCCGATCTTGGTGAATTTTTACCAAATCTTTTACCATCTATAAGCAAATATCTCACCAAGTTTCAAGTTTTAGTATTTCAAAATGAGGGATAAATGGCCATAATCGTCTTATCTGAACGATCGGTTGTATGGGATATATACTATATATAGCTCCGATCTTGGTGATTTTTTTACCAAATCTTTTACCATCTATAAGCAAATATCTCACCAAGTTTCAAGTTTTAGTATTTCAAAATGAGGGATAAATGGCCATAATCGTCTTATCTGAACGATCTGTTGTATGGGATATATACTATATATAGCTCCGATCTTGGTGATTTTTTTACGAAATCTTTTGATATCTATAAGAAAATATCTCAAGAAATTTCAAGTTTTAATCTTTAAAAATGAGAGAGAAATGGTCATAATCCCCTTATTTGAACGATCGGTTGTATGGGAGATATATGCTATAGTGACTCGATTATACCGGATCCGACAAATGTCTAATATAATACAAAAATACATCCGTGTGCCAAATTTCATCGAGATATTTCAAAAATTGAGGGACTAGTTTGCGTTCAAACAGACGGACGGACGGACAGACGGACAGACGGACGGACAGACGGACATGGCTGTATCAACTCAGTTCATCGTCCTGATCAATTTGGTATACGAGGTGTGTTCAAAAAGTATCGCGAATTTTGAATTTTCGCTGGTTACGTATATTCGAATTTCGAATTTTTTGTGGCGTTATGTTGGTACTCATGTCTCTCACTTATGCCGACAAGCTCGGCCGTTTTGAATGTTCAGTTAATTGTTGGCAGCTGCTTTGCTTGCACATGTTTTGGATCGTCTTCGATTTTTACCTATTTTTTTACCAAAATTGCTCAATTGTGACCAAAAACAGCATCGCATGAACATTGCTACTGAGATGTTAAACTCTGTCCGCGACGACCCAAATTTGCTCCAGAGGGTCATAACTGGTGACGAATCGTGGGTTTATGGTTATGACGTGGAAACCAAAGCTCAATCATCTCAATGGAAGCTGCCGCACGAACCAAGACCGAAAAAAGCGCGCCAAGTTCGGTCGAATGTGAAAGTTTTGCTGACAGTTTTCCTCGATTGCAGGAGCGTGGTGCATCATGAGTTCTTGCCACAGGGAAGAACGGTCAATAAGGAATATTACCTGCAAGTTATGCGCAATTTGCGCGAAGCAATCCGCCAGAAACGCCCGGATTTGTGGAAGAACAAAAATTGGCTTTTGCACCACGATAACGCCCCTGCTCACGCATCGTTGCTTGTGCGCGACTTTTTGGCCAAAACAACACACTAATAATGCCGCAGCCACCGTATTCCCCAGATCTGGCCCCCTGTGACTTTTTCTTGTTCCGTAAACTGAAGAGGCCCATGAAAGGACGACGTTACGCTTCTCTTGACGAGAGAAAGACGGCATCGAAGGAGGAGCTGAACAAGATACAAAAAAATGATTTTTTGAAGAGCTTCGAAGATTGGAAAAACCGTTGGCACAAGTGTATAATATCTCATGGGGATTACTTTGAAGGGGACAAAATAGATATTCATGAATAAATAAATAATTTTTGAAAAAACACAATATTCGCGATACTTTTTGAACACACCTCGTACTTAATGGTGGGTCTATCTCTTATATTTCTAAACGTTACAAACATCGGACCAAAGTTAATATACCATTTCATGTTCATGAAAGGTATAAATATTTTAATGGGAGAATAATATAATCTCTGGATTTCCCTTTACGAAATCTCCATAAAATATCGACGTGAAGAAAAAATTCTTTACATTTACAAAGCATCAAAAACTATAAAATTTTATCAAATTACTTTATCGTAAATGTTGGCTTAAATTTTTCAAATTAAAGTAAGTAGTCGAACTTATTGCCCATAGTAGCTAATAGGAACTAGTTCTATAGTTATTAGAACTTTACCAGTTAAAAACCCTTTACATTTTTTTTTTGTATATTACGGCTGAGTGCAAGATGACCCTAGAGGGATATCAGTTGGAGAAAGCCCTATCTAAGCAAACTTTTATAGAAAGGGTCTATGACACAAATAGCTTAACGACAATTGTACTTTAGAATTTTATTAAAGAATATATTGCCAAAGTTGTAGCCTCCAGGTGAAACCTGCATTCAGCAGCGCCTGAATGTGTCATTTATTTCAAGGCAGTTTTTGAGTGATGCGTATCCAGATAAGCAGATAGAAAGGCGAACCTTTTGAAAACTTTTATTTCAGATTCTGAAACTCTGATAGCATATATTTTTTAAAAGTTAATGGGTGTGTTTGGCGAGAAAACTTGCAAGAATTGTAAGTAAAGAGAGAATTATGTAAGACTCTCTCGAAACCACTTTTTTCTTTTTTTTTTTAAAGGTACTAGTTAAGAATTCTATTGAAAAGCACCTTGTCTCAGAACTCATTTGAAAAGCTGCCTTTCTGAGAATCGAAAATCAACCAGTCACAATATAAATTCGAGGGTTGTGCAATCAAATTCTGAGGAGTGGTTGTTATAAAAAAGTCTCAAACAACAAATTATGAGATCACACTTTTTCGAACTAAATGGCGACTCGGCTGACAAAATGAAGTTTCATAACTAGTTCCATACTAGTGGCGAAATATGTGAAAAATTATGCACCGGTGTACAATTTCCACTTCCTAGGAGACCATCATATAAAATTCACTGGCTCATTGCATGCAAAAGATATTTAGCACGAACTAGTAAGCATTCCGAATGTAGTAGAAGTGAACCAGTACAAAATCAGAGATTTTCCCTACAGGAAATATATGAAAGTTAGTATCTGCGTTTTTGTACTTTTTCCAAGAATCAACTTAAACTCGGTGCACAACTTTGCCTGTGCCAAACGTTCTTCTTGTGAATCTTCTGCAAACTTCATACTTTTGTGTATTTTTATATATATATGTATATATATAACCGATAATTGCGTATTTAGGTTTACAACGCTGGTAATAGCCAGTTGGCTTTGCACAAACACCAATTTACCGACGCGTCGCTTCCTCTCACGCGATGCAACTTCCTCAGATACCCATAGCAGAAGTTGGTTAACTGCGAAACTGCAATTGCAGCAAGTATGGAGAAAACAAAAAAATATTTATAAGTATTTATTTAGTATATATGTACGTATATATGCACTTACCTGAGCCAACAAAATAAGTGGCCAAACAATCAAATATTGGCTAACAAAAAGCTTTGGCGTTGTATTAGCTCTCACCAGCAAGTAAGTTGCTTTAAAGCCAAGTCCGCAGAGAGCGTATGCATGGTGGGTTACTTTGCAGGAATTTTCGAGGAAAAAACATTAAAATACATCTTAACCAAATTAAGCATACTAGAGTTCGCCCAGTGGTTGAAATTCAACCAGTAAACTTTATTTTATTTTTTTGCTGTATCTTTTATCCGCCTTCTTTTCTTCCTTTCTATGTCGTTCCTTTCCTCTAACATATTTTTATTTTCCTTGATTTCTTCTTTTACTCTCTTATTTTATTTTTTCCTTTCCTCAAACTTCTTTTCCTTTCCCTTCCCTTCCTTTTATTTTCTTTCTTTCCCTTTCGTTTTCTTACCTTTCCTTTAATTCCGTTTTCCTTCCTTTCATTTCTTTACCATTCCTTTCCTTCCTTTCCTATCCTATCCATTCCCTTCCCTTTCCTTTTCCTTTTCTTTCCTTTAATTTTCCTTCCTTTCAATTCTTTTCCTTTCCTCTATTTTCCTTTAATTTTCTTCGGTGTTTAATACTCTTTATGAGTAATCTTTTATTTTATTTTTGTAAACCTTGTTTGTAGGTATCAGCAATGAATTTTACATATTTGCTCATATTTTACATTGCTTGTTTAATGTATCCAACAAAGCAACTTTTCGTGCTCTCAGGAGAGCAGCTGACACTGGGCATCGTAGCCAGTAATCAATACAATAACAACAACTAAAGCAAAAATGCATGACACAACAGAGTATCTGTAGTGCGAATACTTATTTTTCATTGGTCCACTACCAACTCTTCGCACTCACAGTGAGAGCCGACCACACGAATAACACAAAAACATGCATGGCAAGTCTACTCACACTACTACGGCTCTTAATTTTTTCCTACAAAGCAACTCCTCGGCCATGCTCACGATTCAGCATAGTACACAAAAAGCAAGTACACACACACACATCGTGTCTATAGTGTGAATAAGTAAATGTGTAGTGGTGTAACTTTTATGTTAAATTTTTTATATTAAAATGATTTTTAAAATTTTTTTTATTTACGGATAAAAGTACACCTCAAAATTTCCTAACTATACATATATAATTTGTATACCTTAGAATTATAGTTTAGCAGAAAACGGTTCTACATTGCATTCATCTTGTCTATTTATATATAAGATAGTTTTTTTGGGACCAAGAAGAGATTAAGATCGGACATGGACGAAACCCGACGACACTCACCTTCCTATATCAAACTTCCAGATTGAGTTTCTCCACTAGTCCTCACCGTGGTGTGCTGATAGAGTGCTGGTGGCTTAAATAGTTTTTTGAAAACGGGGTCACCGCTCGGCAGTGGTCTACAACCTCCGAGTATGTTTTTGTCATTAAAAGATTTCTCAGCAAATAGTCACCCGCCCTGCCAGGTAACGTTTGGACCTAATTTTAATATGAGAAAGTTCTACGAAATGTCAAATTGTCCGATTTTAGACAGAAATATATCAGTTTCAACTAATATGCAACCAAAGTGAAGTTGAAGACGCTTATCCACTGCTTTACATAGCTCGCACTTGCATCGAACTACTTTGCAATAAAAATTATCTGGGCGCCGGAGCATTACGGCAACACTGGCAACGACGATCTCTTGGCCTGAGCGATTGTCATGAAGAGGTCGTGGCTCATGATATTTCGCTGGCTATCTGTAGTCGCTTGTGGATTTTTCCAGATATTGAGATCATTCTGGCCAGCTCGATTAGCGCAAATGCTTGGGTTCAGCAACTCTGCATGGTGCTTGGAGTCTTGACCGGTCACTGCCCGATGTGATGCGGTTGAATATTTTAGATAACTCCATCTGTTTTAGCTGCATGAAGGATGACTAGCTGGAATCATCAAGTCACTTCATATTCAACTTCCCAGCTTTGTTTTTCAACCTCAGGTGACATAGCTGGTATGTAACCTAGTTTATGGACCAATATTCTTTAACAAAAGATGAGGTAATAAGATGGATTTTATATGTGGCTACTTTCACATATTTAAACTGATTTTGGTGTTATTGGTGAATGTGAGAGAGACAACAAGCTGGTGGAGGGTTAGAGCATAAAAGGAATAAGGGGTAAGGAAAAGGAAAACAAGAGTAAAAGTTATAGGGAAAAGGAAATATTAATGTGAGAAGAAGTGAAAAGGGCGAAAAGAAAAAATTAAAAATTTCTAAAAATTTTTTAGACCCATTGATGGGCGTTTTCAGAAAACTGAGTGACGAAAAACTCATCTGTGTATAAAGTTATGTGTATTCCTGAAGATTTTGTGGGTTATTGCGGAATGAATTGCGGTAGTACGGGAGCATTGCTGGGCACAATTGGGCTTTTTCCGGGACTATTTAGTTTTATTCGTGTCTATATAGGGACCCTTTTGCGGTAATTTCAGGGTCACTGGGGGACTCTTTCTTGGGAATTTCGTACTTTTGGATTTTATACATATTTTACCCAATATTTCGATTTCCAGGGTCACTTCGGGCTTTTTTCGGTACCATTTTGGATTTGTTTTCTGCATAATTTCAGGGTTTATTACGATTGTGTTCGGGAAAATCAAATCAAAATATTTTAAGTAAAATAGTGTTTCACTAGTCACTCCAGTTTTATTTTAAATTTATGGGAAAAAAATATTTAATTCAATTTTTTTATAAAATTTTCAACATATTTAAAAAAAATTAAAATTTTTTTTTTTTTGATGTAAATTCCATTTAAATAACACACTGTGCGACAAAGCCCACACTCAGGTGTATTGGCTGCGGGTGTGTACTGTGATAACTACAACTTCGTATGAGTTTTGTGACTGCGTTTGAAGTTTGGCATTGGCGACTGAGCGTGTGACTGCGCCTGCAAGCCAAACCAATGCGCATGCGTCGAGTATAAATGCGCTGCGGAAGCAGAAAATCAAACAGTTTCGGCCGTGAGCTGAAAGTGAAGCAACATTTAAAATTTCGAACTTGTTTGAATTTCAAATTTTTCATAAACTATTTTTGTTGTTGTCGTTGATTTGTTTGAACACGTCTTTCAATATCATAACGCTAGTTGGGCGTAGGTGTGAAGGTGTTTCAGACCGCATAATCAAATTTGTTAACGCTGCAATAGTGAAATTATTTGTATTGCTGTGTGAATTTCAAAATTTCGATTACGTGCTAATTACAACAATAATAAAAAAAGTGTCGAACTTGCATACAAGGCCATTGAAGGTGACGATAAACACAGAAGGAAAGAAGAGAGTTAAAGAAATTTCTTCAGCAAGCGACGACAAGTGAAATGCAAATGCGTTACTCCACATTTCGAACAACGCCCATAATCTTGTTGCTACTGGCGGTAGCAGGTACGCAAGCGGGCTTGGTGCATAGACAAATTCGTAATGAAAAGTTGAAGGCGACAGCTGCAGCAGAAAGTCTAATACCCGTGCAAATCATACAAGAAACCGAGGCATTGGATACAATTAAAGATCAGCGTGAAACACAAAAGGCCATCGACCACGAAAAGTCAAAAAAGACGTCGTTGCTGACAGGAGAAGTGCTACCAGCTGAGCCTGCACCAGATGCGATCACTGAGAAATTCACAGAAACCGACGAAAAGATTGCCTCCGTACTAATAAGTGAACCTCTAGAAGACAAAGTGCTTAAGCAGCAATTCCAACAGGCGCTAGCTGAGGAGAATAAAGAGTTACTGCAAGAAGAGCCAGCCACATCGGCGGTCTTGTCACAAAAGCCGAGCGCGCCTGCCGAACCCCAGCTACTAAAGCAAGCGCAGGAGATTAATAGCAAACTGAAAGAAGGTGTACCCTCTGCGAGCGATGATGCTGCTGCCACCATCTATTTTAGCGCACCTGAAACCGCAGCTGCTGAGCTCGGTATTGCCGCCGCAGAAGAACTCCAAAGTGCCGTAGAACCGCTAAAATCTGAATCGCTAATCGCTGATAGCGCGCCCGCAGAGTCACAAGATGCGCCTGTAGCTGTGCAAGCTTTAGTTGCCACTGAGGTTGATGCAGCATCCAACACCGCTGCTTCCAGTGACGCTACCGGCGCGATTGCCGACGTCGATGAAGTGCGTACACCATCCGAACTTGTACGCCAAGCTACTGCCACACCCACACAATCAACTACCCAAGCAAACTTTGTGCAGCAACTCATACAAAACTCACCAATCGGGCAATTTTTGGGACAATTAACCGGACAAGCACCGCAACAGCCAGCAGAGGGTGTACAAATCGCTGCCGATCAGCCAGCTACACCTGCGCCCACAATTCCCGGTTTCCTAAATCCACAAAATGCTATAACACAAGTACAGAATGCCGCGCAGAGTGTGGCCAATGCGACCGCACAAGCTTTTCAGGGCGTACAGCAATTCGCCTCCAGCTTGGGTACACAATTCCAAAGCACACTCTCTACGTTTGGTGGTCAACCACCTAGTACAGCCGACTCAACCACAACACGCCCACCCGGCCCCATACAATCGCTCATTAGTAATTTCGTAGGCGGTAATCCGACACCTGCCGCAGCCGCCGCAGCCGCTGGTGCTACACAATCGCCTGCACAGCAGCAACAGGGTCCTCTACAAGGCATATTTAGTTTCTTCCAAGGTGGTACACGTCCGCAGGCAACAGCTGCTGTTAGTGCTGCGGGTGGCAGCGCTGCTGCTGTTGCTCCAGCTCCTGCAAATGCGCCATCCACAGAATTTGACAATAAATTGGATGAAGTGAATAAGGATGAACAAACCAATGAATTGACTGATGCAGCGCAAGAGCCAGAAGAGGCCGATCAAGCAGATAATGAAGTACGTAATAGCGCTGAAGTCGGTGGAGCCGATTCGCTGGAAGACAACTCGTCTGCTCAACAATATATAGTGGTTAATGATGATGTCAGTCAGCAGGATCAGCACGAGGATGTGAAGGGTGCCGTTGCCGTTTAGTTTAAGAAACGCTTGCGCTTAGCAATAACTATTAGTTGTTAAGTTCGAAAACTTTGCATTGCCATTTTTGAAAAATAATTAGAGTATAAGCGCTAACAATTGAATCGAGTGAGTCTGGCATAGGCTGCTTGAAGCGCCATTTGAAACTCGATTTTTTCTTTTTAATTTTCGTTTGATTTGATTGCTTTTTAGTTTAGTTTATTTATATGCTCAATATCGCTATAAGCTCATAAAATTCTATTTATTTCACTCATAACTGTAATATTAATCAAATAACTAAATATAAAAATAAAAAATGATAAATGTAACCAAGTTTGGTCCATCTTCAGTTATGCCGAAGTTTTATTAGGCTGGATTAAAAAAAAACTAATTTCAAAAATGGGTTAAACAAAATTTAAAATTTTGATTTTAATTATTTTTTCTATTCCACATTTTGAGTTGCGCCATATTTTAAATAACTAATTGATCAACGAAAATTTTGTTTTTTGAAACAAAATCGTAGAAAACATTCAAAAATTTACAAATGTGATATTTTTTCAATCATCTTTTATTCTACTACAACAAAAAATGCATGTACTTTTATTATTTCTAAAAAATAAAAATTTAAAAAAAGTATTTAGCGCTATATATAGCTACGATGACATTAATTCCGAGCTTTTGTGGTGTGCAAAACCACTACTGAGGGGCGACCGCCACTCAAAGTAAAAAAAAATTGTTTTCATAGATTATGTTCCTTACTGTGTGCACTTTCTTCACTGATAGCTGATCAGCTCATATATTGGAACCTCGTAAATTTTTTTACAATCGGGACGCAGTTTCTGCATCTGCAATCGGCCATGACATGATCGATATAGATTCCAATTTTTTGTTCAGGAGGAAGCCAGCTACCTTTGTTAATCATTTGACATTGCATCTACATATGTACATACTTACTATATTTCGAAAAACAGCCAAGTCGACCTACTTTCCTCCTTCGGGAGATGTACATCGTGGCATTTCGTTACTGTAATACCAAGAACCACTCTGGCATTAAAGTAGCTTATCACGATTTTAACGAGCGCTGATGTTATCTCTTGCCTTCACGTAAAATCATCCAGCGATTCCGAGCTACTTTTTTCCAGTTAAAAGTGATACAAGCGGTCTATCAGCTATTCCGGCGGAACTGCCGGCGGGGAATGATTGTAATAGAGTTTTGTGATCCCTATTGGCTTTATCGATATTCACTGCCAAATCCCAATTAAATCGCATGAATTATATCATGATATATTACATTTCCCCTGTCGGCAGTTCTGTCGAAATAGCTGATATACCACAAAGCCTTCCTCGTTATCAAAAAAAAAGACAGTTCGAAGAGTGGCCACTTTTGGTTTGCTCGAAATAATTAAGTAGTAAACATTGTTTCTGTCTATGTATATGTATATATATTTTTTATTTTATTAAATGTTTAGCTATAACTATTTTTATATCATATTTCATCCGTTCACTTATTAGTTAAGGTGGTCTAGAGCAGGTAGAGTTCAGATTTGCAATATAAACATACAAACAAAAATTAGGTCTATGCTACATACATATATAGCATTGCGGTAAATAAACTACATATATAAAATGCAAAAATTATTATATCTTTGGAATATTTCTCTATATAGTTTTTACATTGCTAATTTTTTTTATGGTACAGTTATAGTATGGATCATTATATGTTTGCATGATTGTAAGAGTGTCTTTATGTACTAATCTACTGTGTATGTTGACAATGTACGTAAATACGCTAAAATACTTATCCATTCCTGCGAAAAATGCGATTAGTCTAGGATGCAACCGGGATAAGTCGCAAAGGAGGATACGACTTATGCCAGTTCTGATTACTTTGCAAAAGTTAATCTGTTCACATTTGTTTGAGCATGTCCTATGGGGAGACTAATTGTACCCATTTTAACCCGAACGGGTACGTAAGGACTAATCCACTTTCAACCCAAACTGGTACTTTTAACTCCTTTAACTTTCATCAGTATGAGTATGCTACACAAATTAAAATTTACTTATGTATATTGAAATGTAGCCAACGGTAGACTAAAGGGATTAATCCCGGATCGCTCTCTTTAAAGATTACTCACATCTGTGCAGGGGCGGAAACAGGTCTCTAGTTGAGGGGGGCGGCGATCATGACCGAAAGCTAAAAATCGAAATTGCCATGCAAGTCAGTAAAATAAATGAATGATTAATTTCAGAACACCATTTTGACATAATTACGAATAAGCACTCAAATTAGCTTTTTTTTCTTGCTCTTCTCTTACTATTTGATGGTTGCCAAATAGCCCTGATGGATGGGCCCTTGTAAAAAAAACACCATAGACCACTATAATAATCTATAGTTATTTGTTGTTGTTGTTGTTGTTAACAGTTCTTCGCCCTGCCCAATGGGCTCAATCACTCTAAATTGTCATCAGGCTCTTCTAACGGAAGTCCGAGGAAACGCGCAGTTTCCACAGGGTTGGACCAGAGTGATGAGGTGTTAGAAGAGTGGGTTCAACTGAACAGGAGAAGAGATGTATGGTATCATGAGGAGACATACCACATGCAGGGCATGTGTTTGGTATGTTGGGGTTCAGTCTGGATAAGTAAGAGTTTAACCTATTACAATATCCAGAGCGAAGTTGTGCTAGTATGACTCTAGTCTCCCTCGGAAGTACACGCTCCTCTTCAGCCAATTCAGGTGGTTGAGTGTTAATAACGGGATTCACAGGCCGAGATCTGAGAGATCTGTCTACTGACTCGGTGTGGAGGTTATTTAGAACCCGTCTATGGTTCCGCAGATCAAACGGCAAAGAGATATGGTGCCGGATCTCATAGTAGTGCTTACTCTCTACTGCTCTATAGTGATTTCGCGCAAACCACTATAGAATTATGTAGTATTCTGTAGTAATCTATGTGGTTGGCGCGAAATCACTATAGATCACTATAGTGGTCTAAAGTGTTTTAAATATTGTGTATTTATTATGATATAAATATATACTATACTTCCTTACTATAAGAGAATATACTTATTATATGTACATTTATATTTTAAGCTGGACAAGCAGACAAAAGAAGATAAGAAATATTTCATTCGATCTCAATTTTAAGGAAATCTAAAAAAATTCATTTAAATTTCGGACAACTTAATCACGTCCAATATCTCTTCAGGTCTAAAATTTCATCGCAAACTTTCCCAGAGTTGTTTAAATATCATGATTTGCAACCCACCTAAAAACTTCGCTACATTTTTCCCAACTACGATGTGTGTTCAAAAAGTATCGCGAATTTTGTGTTTTTTCAAAAATTATTTATTTATTCATGAATATCTATTTTGTCCCCTTCAAAGTAATCCCCATGAGATATTATACACTTGTGCCAACGGTTTTTCCAATCTTCGAAGCACTTCAAAAAATCATTTGTTTGTATCTTGTTCAGCTCCTCCTTCGATGCCGTCTTTATCTCGTCAAGAGAAGCGTAACGTCGTCCTTTCATGGGCCTCTTCAGTTTAGGGAACAAGAAAAAGTCACAGGGGGCCAGATCTGGGGAATACGGTGGCTGCGGCATCATTAGTGTGTTGTTTTTGGCCAAAAAGTCGCGCACAAGCAACGATGCGTGAGCAGGGGCGTTATCGTGGTGCAAAAGCCAATTTTTGTTCTTCTTTGCACATCTTCTCGGCCTTCTGAGAACATTTTGTACCACCGATAAACGTTGCTTCGGTCCAAGGTAGCTTCTCCGTATGCCACAGTCAACATTCGGAATGCATCCGCGCACTTAATTTCGTTTTTCACACAAAATTTGATACAGGTTCTTTGATCCATATTTTTGAATAGGTAAAAATCGAAGACGATCCAAAACACGTGCAAGCAAAGCAGCTGTCAACAATTAACTGAACATTCAAAATGGCCGAGCTTGTCGGCATAAGTGAGAGACATGAGTACCAACATAACGCCACAAAAAATTCGAAATTCGAGTATACGTAACCAGCGAAATTTCAAAATTCGCGATACGTTTTGAACACACCTCGTATACCTGTCCTGAACTATAGACATAGTTCCACGTCTCCAGCACCCGATTCTAAATTAAGTCGAACGTTTCAATTCTCTATTTTACCGGAAAGTTACTACAAAATTCCTAGTAGAGTTTTTCTCATGCGCCCTTTACCGGGTCCTTTCAATAAATTTATGAAGAGCAATGCTATCGGCGCGCTATTTCAGTATATAGCGACTAAGCAGAGCGAACAGATGATACGCCTTTTAGCATAGTGAATGAAGATACCCTCACAAGGAAACTCTCACAGTTTGCCTGATATTTTCATCATTACCGCAGGACTTATTAGCTGAGTTGGCTCGTGGGCTACGTCTACTGATATACTCATACTCCTCTAAATTGATCGCCCAACCGACTTTATCAACTCGAAAAGTTGAACCTCCGTTAACATTAATAGGTTTTCTCTTACTCACTGAGACCTGCAGGCCATCTGGTATCAGCGATTTGGCTTACTTTTGCTTTATACCATGAGGAAAATTTGTTGTTATGAAACAGTCAAGTACGACACTTAAGTTCAGGGAATCCCAACCTCAACGCTGAAATCTCTCCTAATGCGAATGAGCAAACCATCTAATCTGCGCGGGCACATCTCCTAGGCAAATTAGACAACGTCTTTCTAAGCATTAGCATGAAATTAGCTTATACATACCAGACCCGCTTGTTCAGACGATGTACATGTGGCTTATAAGTGACATCAACAATGAGACAGTCATATATATTGTGACGAATTCGATTATTCCTTGATTATCAATCCTGGGTTCGATCACTATAAAGTCGAATAAACACACGCACAAATAATGTAAGTAATAGCTAGTTTTATTTACTAGTAATAAACGCAAAACAATTTTAAGAGTTTGATAACTTTACAGTAGTTCACTATTGAACGCTTGAAAATAAACTGAACAACCTGCCTTGCTTGGTCACCGCCTTATATAGTCCAACAGGGTACTTGCCTACGCACCGAGAACTTTCTTGGTTATTCGCTTTTCGTGTTCTGGAAGGGTCGGTGTTATTTATTGGAATCTCCTCTTTGCATCGTATTCGCAAACACTCGCGCCATCTCTCTTCCTCTTCCTAGTTACACGCTTGCATGCATAAGCGTAGCCATCGTTATCTCACCTGTGTTTAACTAGTGCTGGGAGTGTTATTGAGTTAGGGATGGTACATGCTTGAGAATAATCGCCACACTGCCCTCCACCTAAGTCTGATCGTCCCGATCAGACACATTGTCGGAACCAAACGCAGCTAGCCTTTCCAAATGGACCACCTTCATCTTATTCCTTGGCCTTCCCATAGTTTGTATGCGATATACCACATCGTTGATCCGTTTTATGACTTTGTATGGGCCTTCCCAGTTACATTGTAGCTTTGGGGACAAACCTTTCCTACGCTGTGGGTTGTATAGCAGCACTAAATCTCCTTCTATAAAACCTTCCGAATTTATTGCTTTGTCGTACCTGGCCTTCATTTTATCGCTCATGATCTTAGTCCGTTTTCTCACAAGGTCGTGAATTTCTCTCATTTCTTCTTCCAATACGCTAGTAGATTTCCGAGCATTCACTCCTGCATCAGCGTTTATCCCAAACTTTAAGTCAGCTGGCAATCGAAGATCATTCCCGAAAACTACCTTTGCAGGAGTCTGACCAGTTGTTTCATGGACTGCAGAGCGATATGCCATTAGGAATAAGGAGATGTGAGTATCCCAATCCTTCTGGAACTTATCCACTACTTTCCTCAGGTGCTCTTCCAAGGTTCTATTGAATCGTTCCACCATGCCATCTGATTGAGGATGTAGTGCAGTTGTTCGAGTTTTCCGAATGCTCAATGTCTTGCACATTTCCTGGAACACAGCTGATTCGAAATTTCTGCCTTGGTCAGAATGTATCTCCATCGGTGCACCAAAACGAGCTACCCAATTGTTAGTAAACACCTCTGCTATTGTTTCTGCCTCTTGATTTGGAATAGGGTACACTTCTGGCCATTTGCTGAAATAGTCCATAACCACCAGTACATATTTGTTTCCGAGTTTGCTAGTAGGAAACGGACCAGCTACATCAATAGCTATCCTCTCAAATGGCGCACCTGAGTTATACTGTTTCATTTGGCCATGGCTCCTTGATTTCGGTCCTTTAGCTTTGATGCATACTTCACAGTTGGCAATCCACTCCGCGACCGATTGACGGCAACCAACCCAATAGAATCTTTGCTTGACTTTCTCCAAGGTCTTGGTGACTCCAAGATGACCTCCGCTTGGACCGTTATGTAATTGATTGAGTACATCAGGGATTTTCTTCCTTGGGACGACTATCAGCTTTCGAACACATTGACCATCCTCACTCTCCCATATTCGATGCAAACAACCGGATTCTAATTGCAAACTATTCCACTGTGCCCAATATGACTTGGCAACAGGACTTTCTGCTGACATCTCCTCTCTTGATGGTCGCTCGTTTTGTTCGATTCCTTGCATTACACGAGTAAGATCTGAATCTTCGTGCTGAAACCTCCTTAATTGATCCATTTCCCATTCGTCCGAAGATGTTATAGTCATGAGCCGCACATCTATAATGTCTTCCTTGGCCTCAGCTTTGGAACAATGCTTGCATTCCAAGTTACATGGTCTTCGTGACATTGCATCAGCATTTCCGTGGGTGCTACCTTTGCGATGCTCTATGGAAAAGTCATAACTTTGCAGTCGCTCTATCCACCGTGCCAATTGACCTTCCGGATTACGGAACTGTAAGAGCCATTTCAACGCTGCGTGGTCTGTCCTGACGTGGAATCGCTGCCCATAGAGATACTTATGGAAATGCTTAACGCACTCTACCAATGCCAACAATTCTCTCCGGGTTACACAATAGTTCCTTTCAGGCTTCCCAATTGTTCGGCTATAGTATGCAACTACCCTCTCCTGTCCATCAACAATCTGAGACAAAACACCTCCTATAGCATAACCACTCGCATCTGTATCCAGAATAAACTTTGAACCTGGAATTGGATATGCTAACATCGGGGCAGTGCATAGTCGTTCCTTCAATGTTTGAAAAGCCACCTCCTGTTCCTTCTTCCATTCAAAACTCATATTCTTCCTTGTAAGGTCGTGGAGACTACTAGCTACGCTGGAAAAATTCGGTACAAATCGGCGATAATACGTGCACAGCCCAAGGAAGCTCCGTAACTCATGCAAATTTCTCGGTCTGGGCCAATCCTTTACGGCTTCGATCTTTTCCTTAGCAGTGCAGATTCCCTCCGTAGTTACCTTGTGACCCAAATAACTGACTTCCTTTTTAAACAAGGAACACTTCTTGGGACTTAGTTTCAGACCAGCACCAGCTATTCTTTGGAAAACTTCCTCCAAGTTCTTTAGGTGTTCCTCAAAGCTTTTTCCCAGCACGATGATGTCGTCGAGGTACACCAAACATGTTTGCCAGTGCAATCCTTTTAGTATTTGGTCCATGAGTCTCTCAAAAGTAGCTGGAGCATTGCATAGCCCGAAGGGCATTACCGTAAACTGCCAAAGCCCTTCTCCAACGCTGAAAGCCGTCTTCTCTTTATCTTCATCCTTTACCTCCACTTGCCAGTAGCCGCTTTTCAAGTCCAGTGTGGAAAACCATTTCGTGCCAGATAACGAGTCCAGAGTATCGTCGATTCTTGGCAATGGATAACTGTCCTTCTTCGTTACGTCGTTCAATTTCCGGTAATCCACACAGAACCTCATTTTTCCATCTTTCTTTTTCACTAGTACTACCGGGGAGCTCCATGGACTAGCTGATGGTTCAATCACGCCGCTGTCACTCATTTCCTGTATAATTTCTCTTACTACTTGGCGCTTGGCCAATGGAATACTACGAGGAGCTTGGCGGATTGGTCTTGCATCACCAGTATCAATTTGATGCTTCACAACTTTGGTTCGACCTGGTTTGGAACCATCCTTGTCAAATATGCTCGAGTACTTTGATAGAAGTTCCTTTGCCTTTTTCTGATGATCTTTTTCGAGGCCTGCCGTCCACGACGTGATATCATCTGAAAGATTAATCTTGATGGTGGAATCATTTTCCTGAAGCTGTTCACAATTGATAACTACCTCGACCTCTTGGCATTGTCCCAATATTGCTCCTTTGGAAAGTTTAATCGGCGATTTGAACTCATTAAGTACTCTTACCGGTACACGTCCATCTTGTTTTGTCATAGCCAGGGTTTTTCCTACTAATATGTTCGTCCTTGATTTGTTTGCTGCCTCGACAACCCACAACTTGTTTGTCCCATAATCTCCATCAATCTTTGCCCATATGATTGCTTCCGACTTCGGTGGAATTTGTTGGCTCTCCTCCACAAGCACTCGCTTACTAACGTATTTGTTTTCGTAACCAAAATTTAATGGCACATCCATGTTCTGGTAATTCATAATCCTGTTTTGCATGTCGATCTTGATGCCTTGCTCGCTTAAGAAGTCCACACCAACTATGATTTCGTCAACAATATCTGCTACTATAAAATTGTGTAAAACGGCCACGTTCCCAATTGCGATTTCACATGTTACTTCTCCTAGGACATGGGTGTCCTCACCAGTGGCCGTACGTAACTTTGCTCCATGCAATGGTCTCACCTCCTTGTTGACTAAATCAGATCGAATTATGGAATGCGATGCGCCTGTATCCACAGTTAGTAAGTGCTCTTTTCCATCCACATATGCAACAACAGTAACATTACTAGCTTTCCTTCCGATCTGTGAGACAGAGATTATGGGGCATTCAGTTGCGGGAGCCAGTCCACGCCCCTTTCGGCTGGCTCGATTTAGTTTAACGACTGATTTGGTTGGGAGGTTTGCTCATCTCCTTCAGCTTTGCGTTTTCGTCCACTTGAATTGCTGGGGTTACTGGAGCCAGTGCCGCAATAACGTGCTATGTGACCTGGTTTTCCGCACTTAAAGCATTTAATGGCACCATTACTATTTTTCTGTACTCCGTTCAACGCTTCCAGAATTATGTCTACCCAGTCTGGCCGTTCTACCTCCACGCGTTGAGCCTTGTACGCCGGCTTACTTAATAGCGAGGCTGTTTCCTGCGTTAGAGCATGAGATACCGTCTCAGCAAATGATCTCTTGGGATTTGCATATGTGGCTCGCTTCGTCTCCACGTCACGTATTCCATTTATAAAGCTTTGGATTTTTACCCTTTCTGTGTATTCTACGGGTGCGTCTGCGTTTGCTAGATGGGCCAACCTCTCGATATCCGATGCAAATTCCTGCAAAGTCTCATTGGGTTTCTGGAAGCGATTCTGTAGCTCTATTTGGTATATCTGTTTTCGATGTTCGCTACCATAGCGCCTCTCAACTGCACCCATCAATGCTTCATAATTATTGCGTTCACCGTCGGGAATCGTTTGTAAGATTTCGGCTGCAGGACCCTTCAATGCCACGAACAGTGCAGCAACTTTGTCTTCAGTGCCCCAATTATTCACCGCTGCAGTCTTCTCAAACTGTAGCTTAAATACCTGGAAAGGAACAGAACCATCAAATGACGGGGATTTTACCTTGGGAGTATTCGCTGAAGCAGATGGACGGTTCAGTTGCAGCTCCTGGATACGCCCCTTCAAAGCATCTACTTCGGCCTCAATCTTGTCCTGCCGTTCTCTGAATACCTCCTGCACTTCAGTTATTTTTGCGTCCTGCATTCTTAGCTGTGATGCCATTCGTTCTTCCTGTGCCTCCAGCTGCAATGCAATTCTCGCCATGTGTGTCTTTTGTTCTTCCAGCTGAGATGCCATGTGTGTCTTTTGTTCTTCCAGCTGAGATGCCATGTGTGTCTTTTGTTCTTCCAGCTGAGATGCCATGTGTGTCTTTTGTTCTTCCAACTGTGTTGAAATGCTAGATGACATCTGAGTCAATACAGCCAATATCATGTTTGTGTCGACGGTTGCTACTGGATTCGGAGACTCCTTTTTTTCTTCCATTTTTGTTGGTGCCTCCTCCACAAGATGAAAAACATGATCATCAACGTCGATTCCTTCTGCTTCCATAGCCTCTCGCAATCGTGACTGTAACTCTGATTTATTGCCTGTAGTGTTCAGTCCCCGTTGTTCCAACTCATTTTTGAGTTGCTGAATCTTTAATTCATTAAGCTTCGCCATGTCCTTGTTATCCTTAAATTCACTGGTATTTATTCAACAATACCGCTTCTGACACCAATTGTGACGAATTCGATTATTCCTTGATTATCAATCCTGGGTTCGATCACTATAAAGTCGAATAAACACACGCACAAATAATGTAAGTAATAGCTAGTTTTATTTACTAGTAATAAACGCAAAACAATTTTAAGAGTTTGATAACTTTACAGTAGTTCACTATTGAACGCTTGAAAATAAACTGAACAACCTGCCTTGCTTGGTCACCGCCTTATATAGTCCAACAGGGTACTTGCCTACGCACCGAGAACTTTCTTGGTTATTCGCTTTTCGTGTTCTGGAAGGGTCGGTGTTATTTATTGGAATCTCCTCTTTGCATCGTATTCGCAAACACTCGCGCCATCTCTCTTCCTCTTCTTAGTTACACGCTTGCATGCATAAGCGTAGCCATCGTTATCTCACCTGTGTTTAACTAGTGCTGGGAGTGTTATTGAGTTAGGGATGGTACATGCTTGAGAATAATCGCCACAATATTTTGTAAACTCCAGTGAGTAAGTAAAAATTAATCGAACCATAAAAATATCGTTGCAAAGTTATCAAGTAGCTAATATCTGTTTCGAATGAAAAAAATGTATCGATATAACAATGCATCATCTTAAGTAAATTCTCGCTAACTTTTCCACAGATTCAGAATGAAATAAAATAAGCTAAATTAGCATTATTATGCTGATTATGTATATATCGGTTAGTTTTAATATGTATGTATGTATTTTAACTAGTGAAGCCGTTTTATGATTTGTTTGCGTTCTTTGAAATATGCTTTCAGATCAACTTCGAAATTCGAAGTTTTGTGTATATATTTTTTGTTTAACATATTTGCTCATGGGGTATGGGTTCACAAACTTGCACATATGTATATGTTTTTAAAAAATTTAAGTCATATTTAAAATGGTGCCCAATTTTGGAAGAGTATGATATATTTGCTTCAATTCATTTGAGGTTATGTTCAATAGCTATAATATCGGTAGTTATATGCATTTATTTACTTGGATGTATGTATATATGCATATGGATTACATACTATAATTAGCATGTAGGAGGCATATAAATTGAGCGTATGTATGTATGTATGTATGTACGAAAGTAAGCATGCACAGTGATGGTCACATAATTAGAGATACTAATGTTCGAATAAAAATTTTGCCACATTTATGCTCTTCTGTTGAAAGCCCATTGCGTATCCGTGAAGGATGAACATAGTTCATCCCCCAGTAAAGTATTAACCACTTATTGTTATAGAAATGGAATTTCCAATGACATATGGGTATTTCCATATAAAATCTTCACATAGTTGGAATCGACCCCTTCCGATTGGAATAAAATTTTGTGAAGAGTTTGGTTTTATCATAAAATACAGTGCTGCTAAAGCAAAAAATTAAAAATTATAAATTTTTTTAAAGTTATGCAATTTTAAAATTTCACACGTTTCCTTGTTTTGTAAAGTATATTTTTCTAATATTTCGAAAACTACTGAAGTTAACAAAATAAACTTTAGCACTTTCAAGTAAAAACAAAAGCCTAGCAGCTTCCGAAATGGATCTATAAGAAAAGCTATGGCGGTTGTCTCTAAACATTTTTCCTACTCTATTCAATTAAGAAATTTTTAATAATTAATTAAAAATGAAATTAAAAAAAAAAAAACAGTAATAATTTTCACCAAAATTCAAAAAGTGAAAAATTATTGTGTTGGCCTTGAGCTCGTTTCATGAATACGTAAACAAAAAATATTTTAAAAAAGAAATTTTAAAATTTCTAATTTTAGAAATTTTCGATTTCCAACCAACTTTTATTTTCTTTTATACCTCTGATACATATATCTAAAGATATCCCAAAACTTTTTTTTTCTTCACAAATATGAATTTTTAAATTTTTTCTAATAAAAAAATTAAATTTTTTTTTAATTTTGAGCCTTTTAGTCGAGCTCAATTAGTTTACAACAAAACTACTAAATTTTGATCACTGAAATATTTTTTTCGTCGTAGTGGAATGTAAAAACAAAAATTCATGCATCCAAAAAAATGTCAGTGATAAAAATTGAGTAATTTTGTGCTTAACTAATTTAACTCGACTAGAAAGTTTACAAAAATGTAAAAAAAAAAAGTTTTTGGAAAAGGTTCAAAAATTCATATTTTTGTGTTATTACTCATATTTTTGAAAAAACAGAAAACACGCTATGAAAATATATCAAATTGTAGTTTAAAATTTAAGGGCGAATTTTAATTTCGATTTCGGAAAATCGAAAAATATCTAAACTAAAAATTTTTTTTTTTCAAAGTGCTAAAGTTTGTTTTTTCAACTAGTTTTCGAAATTTTAAAAAAATTAGCTTTATTAAACAAGAAAAGGAAAAAAAGTGAAATTTTGAAAATGCATAGCTTTTGAAAAAAAAACATTACAATTAAAATAATTTTTTTTTTTAGCAGAACTTGGTTTTGTGATAAAAAGAAACTCTTCCCAAATTTTATTCAAACACGGAAACACCCATATATTTTGAAAGAGAATAAACTGCGGAAGGGAGGAAAAAGCATTAGGTAAACAAGAAAATAAAGAGGGTAAGGAAAGAGGAAAACACAAAAGAATAGAGATAGAAGAGAATTAAAACTTTTGAAATCGAGAAATTTGAAAGAGATAGAAATGGAGCTTGGGAGACAATTTTGATGAGAGAGTGTGAGAGTTTGAGGTGGAATAAGTGGTATGCAAAAAGTGAGATAAGTGAGTAGGCAAGCCGAATGAGGGAAACAGCGGGAACAAGAAAAAGCGAAAGGCATTCAAAGAGAGAGAGTGAGGGTGATAAAGTAAATGTGGCACAAATTAAGTAACAGTTCCATCTATTTATTCATAATTATATATGCTTTCCCAACACGAACGGCGTCTAGAAAAATGTCTTCTAAACAAAACTCTTTACTAATTTTTAGAACTAGTCTCGAAAAAAATAACCCTTATATTTTCTTCGAAATAGGGTATAGTTTGAAGAAGCTTGTCTAAAAATTAAAAATCTCGTAAAGATGCCATTACCACACTGTCGTTCTTTTTGGAACCGTCGGGGCTTGAACGACCAAGGTCTGCTATTCCACCGTTTACTATGTGCTCCATGCTAAAGATACTACTATGCATTTGTTGAGTATATTCCCAACACAAGCAATTCTCCGCGTCTAAGTGTGGTGGACAGAGTACCTGAAAGTTACATGGCTGTTCTTCGATGAATGGCGTGATTCACAAGGAGAGTTTTCAGCTGACTTTGATTTAGTTATTTGAACCATTTCCACAGATATCAACGAAAATTCAACTAGAAGAGGTAGTGACTAAGAGATTGGGGCAGATAGAAGCCCCACAACTGATCTTTTGGCAGAACAATGTGTTTGGCTTTTCTATGGGAATATACAGGAGAATAGCATGTGAGCTTCCAACCTCCTAAGAGTTAAAATTTTGAATTACTGTTACTCCGAGTGTATTTTACTTCAATTAGTAACATTTAGAATGGGACCTCTGAAAAAGAGGAAGATTGAGATATGGAGGAAGACGTATTTAAAATGCCAATAGAGGGAAAGTGGATAGAAGAAAGAAGGCAGTAAAGTTATGGTAACTATAAATTGCTGCAGAAAAAAAACTACTTCATTCGATAAAAGTGTGAATATTTTCATTTCAATATTTATGTCCCTAATTATGTAACCACGGCTGTAAGTAATAGAATTCGGGCAATGATTTTGATCAGCTATTCGTGTAGTCCTATGTATATATGGTATATATTGGATTATAAGGGTATATATATGAAAAAGATCAAATACATCTGCATCTATTAAGTCAAGGTATACAATAGGAAGGATTCAATACGCACATGAGTTTCAGTTTAAGCAAGCAATTTTAGATTATTTTGAAATTATTTTAGCTTTTACTTTCGCTCATTTTGTGCAGTTGTTGTAATTTGTATTTTATTTTTATTATACACTAATAGCAGCTTATTTTATAGGTACATCAGAAAAGCATTGTTTGATACGTACATATATATTGTATGTTTGTATGTATAAAGGAGGCTGAGTGGAAGATAATACTATTCCTCGGCTGTTATTTCGAAAATATGATCTTTCTTAGCAAATGATTAGAGATGGTGTTTGATTGAAGAAAGAGCTATGCTGAAGGAAGCCTAACTGAAAGATATTCAATTGTGGCAACCATTAGTGATGTTACGGTATGAGAATTTACTGAAATCGGTATCGGAATCGGAACTGTCACATTTGTTTTAAAGAAATCGATCGCAAAACTTATCGGTCGGTTAAAACTTATCGATCTCCCCACCCTTGCAAGTCGTAGGGAAATGCAAGGTGTAATATTTATGGTCGAACTATTAAACGGATATATTGCAAGTCCATTTCTTTTCAACGAAGTTTACTTTAATATACCGTCCCGAGCTTCAAGACATTTCAAACCTATTCTTCTGCAGCAATGCAGGTCCAATTTTCAATTACACGAACCTTATCAGTGTTTGTGCGAAAACTATAACTCTCATTCAGGTAAATTTGATATTTAGGACTCGCTTTTTATAATAAAAAAAACTGTTCTCTCCTCTCTTAACAATTGATTTATATGTGTTTATGTAACTCAATCTCTTATGCATGCACCTTATTCAGCTGATGAAAATTTTTCTGTAGCTGAGCAGTTTGAGATCTCGACGCTTAACAAACCTCCGCCTTTCAAACACTCGGCAAATTAGATCCGCGCGTAATGCGGATGCGTCCCTCGTGTCGGTTGGGCGGGATGGTGGCTAATCCATTGGGCTTATTATTATTATTATTATTAAAAATCGGTACACGAGACAGGGTACAAAGTACCTATTAAGTCATTCGAAAGAGTAAATTATATAATTTTCCAAAAATAGAAAAACTGTCTTTTTTCGGGAATTTTTGAAGTGATTTGTAAATTGATTGTGACGTGCCAGAAACTTCGCTTATGTCATTTAGTATTTTCTGGACTTTGCTCTTTAAATAAGATGACAATCAAATTGTGGGGATATACCCTAAACACAGAGGACAAGTTCAAAATGTACCAATTTTGGGGTTTCAGACCCCTTTTTCGCAGTAGCGAGACATTATGGGAAATCCGCGACCACGGATTCTAGCTCACCATAAAAAATCCCCACGTCTAAAGTTAAACAAAGTACTAAGGTGAGTTATCTTGACCTATGGGGAAAAAAACTAAATTCATAATTTTACTTAACTGTTACACGTACTTTGCTACTGTTTCAAATAGGCCTTTCTTCTGACCTGCTTTTCTTACAGTTTCATTTCCAAAGTCGAAAATAATTAGAAGTTCAGAAGTAGAAGGACCGTAACATCCCTAACTACCCTAAAAAAACAATTAGAGTTACCTAAGATCAGTTCGGTTAGTATCTCTTTATGTAGGTTGAACTGTTCATGTTTGTTAGAGCATGTCCTATGGAAAGACCAATTGTACCCATTTATACCGAAACGAGTACGATAGGATAGGACTTTCTATCCAAACGGGCACTAACCGACATGCCTTTTAACTTCTACGAATTTGTTAAGGACACTGTAGACTAAAGGGAATAATCAAGGATCACTCTGCTTAGAGATTAGTCTCACGAGTTTCTGCAGAGTAACTGCAATGGAAGTGAGATTTACAAGAATCGGAATCAGTACCTCCATTTAAATACGATTCCTTTTATAGTTGAAATACTCTTTAATAAGTGTTTAAGACTGTTAATATGACTTACGAAGAGATTGAATGGAAGAAGCAAACACTTTTTCGAATAGGCCTAAAGGTAAATATACAAGTATATGAGTTCAATTAATTAAAAAAACTATCAAAAAAAAAGATAATTATTTTTTCGATTAAAAAAAAACAACATCAAAAGTAATCAAAAAAAAAATTGTTTTGATTACTTTTGATTATTTTGGATTTTTGTTTTTTATTATTTTGATATTTTTCAGTAATGTTGTAGAAGTACATAAATATACACATCAACAATACTGAGAAAAATCAAAAATAATCAAAAAACAAAAACAAAAATAATCATAAGTAATTAAAACAACTTTTTTTTGATTATTTTTAGCTTTTTTTAGTTTTTTTTCAATTTTTCTAATCGTAATCAATTAATAATTGCCTTTTCTTGAAAAACAATTAAAATAATCATTACCAATTAAAAAATCCGTCTAATTAATTGATTACAAATTTTTATTAAAATTAATAGGTCTGAATAAATAAAACCACAGTAATATCTATGGTTGAAATGTGAAATTATACTCACATCGTAAAATCCCTAATTAACTTAGCTCCGATATAAACTAAATTTCAAGATACAGCACGCTTCAATCAGAGTCTGAAAAGAGATGTTTACCAAATGAGACCTGGAGTAGGGCGTTCGTGAAACATTTTGCCGAGTCAAAGAGTGTTCTGATTGAAAACCGCAACAGCACTATATTCAACTCAATCTCCAATATACATATATGCATATTTGCATGTACATATGTATCTATCTAGATTTTGCGTGATTACAGTTTATATATTAACTAATTTTTGTAAGACGACTTACTAATTATTTGAGCATTTCATTTAAATATATTTTGTTTTTTCATATTGTTGCTAAGTTTTGATACATTTTGTATCATTAAACGTTACATCAATAAGTTTTTGTTCAGAAGTATTAACGCACACACACATACATTATTATGTAAATGAAGAGTATTGTTAATATTTACTTATTACATTTATAACTGACCTTATATGAGCTATGTAAGTCGTTCTTTTTATTAAAGCACTTTACATACTTTTGTTGTTGTTGTCACGCAAGCATCAGCGTTGCATATTTTAATTCAGATGCTATTAATACCAAAAAGCTTTATCTAATTTCTAATTTCTTATTGCAAATATAAATATCTCTAGTTTGTTTTATTAAATTTTAATACCTTACTTGCATTTGTATATGTATAAATACACCAATAACAAAAAAATAGAAACAGCTCGATTTAAAATAATGTATGTATGACTACTATGCTGTTTACCTGCCTGTAGAAGAAAAAAAAGTTGATACTACTCCGTAGCCACTGAACACTTAGCATGCGATTCTGTGCTCTTGACAAACGAGTATATAAATAATCAAGAAAAAAATATTTGGATCACGTTTTTTGAATTTTGAAAAATGATTTTTAAGAAGCAGAATTCAAAACAGTTGATACAAATATTTTTTGTTTGGTTATTTATCAAGAATTAAAATTTGTCAAGAACACAGAATCGGTGAGTTGCTTTGTGAAGATAACAAAAAACTCTCGAATTTTCTTATAACTGCGGCTTTTGATTTCATCGATATAGGCCTTTGGTCAAAATTATATTCTTAACCAGACCTGTTAAATTTTGTACGATTATTAAAAAAAATCAATTGATTACTAATTAATAATCAAATCTGACAGGTCTATTCAGAACTTGTAATGGGATGCGCTTTTTAATAATATATTTTAAATACAGCGCGTTGTTTTGAGAAAATTTAATTTAGGAATTGATTTCACTATAAAAACTATATTTAATTTAATTAAATGAATATCTATTTTAAGTAAATGAATATTTAAAAGCTCAGAATATTAGTTGAACAGAAAATTAAAATGTAGGATGGCGTTGTCCCCTGCACGATTGCTGTTCGAATACTGAATTGTTTTCTTCTTCGCTCGTGTATGCTTTTATACTTTGACAGTTTTGGAGGGTTGTTGCTGCTTAAGCTGAAGTTATTAGTGCGTTTGTTGTTTCGCTATAGTCGTATCCTTAACTTAAAAGAAAAGCCAACATAGAATTGGTAAGTAAGGTTACGTTACGGATAGCGAATTACGATGTAGCACCAATAATCGATTGCATTGTTTCTCATAAGGTTGGTCGAATCAGCTGTTTTATAAGGTTACCAATAACGCACCAATAACTTCAGCTTTATGATACTGGAAACGTTGCAGTCGCTCAGCTGGTATGATAAGCCCACGAAATTGCAGTTAATGAACTATAATGTTTACTTGCTTGTTTGGCAGTTGACTGCAGGGTATGTACGCTATGTGAAGTATAATCAGTTCTTTATGAAATATTGTTTTAACGGCATAGTTTATGTTTGCAATCAAAAAGCATGGCTTTCAGCAGAAATTTCGAAAAACATTCGGCCCTTCCAGTACGGAACCAGAATACTAAGGTCAACCAGAATAAACCAACCAACTGAAATTAAATAATAATTAAAAATTTGGAATCGGCATTTTGTGTTCTCAGCATTTCTTAATTAAATTATAATTTATCTTGTAGCTACAAGTACATACATACTTATGCAAGTAAAGGCATTGAGATTCAAATTTTCTATATTTAGGAAATAATTAGTTTTTTTTTGGACGATTTAGCTGTATTTCATTGAGTTTGTAGTTAATAACGAACGTATGTATGTATGAATTTATGTTAATCTCATTGCTAGTCATTTATAACTACCTAAGAGTATATGTATGTAGTACGCATATGTAAATGCATGTATACATATAGTATATAAGCTTAATATGTATATATATACTAGTTTACTTAATTTATAAAGTTTCATTACATTTATACTCTAACGCACATAATTCATAAAAAATAAAATGGAATTATAAAGCTTTTCTAATTGGAAATTTGTATGAAAATGCCATCTTACAAAGCATTATAAATATTTTTAACTTTTTATATATATTCGGGGGTATACAAATGTATGTGTCTCTGTACGAGTATAAGGATTTTATGCATTTTTCTTTTATTTTCAGCGCTTCCTAACGCTGAAGGAAGGGCAGGGCTTATGAGGCAGGATTTGGATAATTAAAGGAAGCGTTTGCGCAGTACGAACTATATTGTTACGTATATAAGTACATATGTACATCAAAACTTCAAAGCTAAGCTAAATATATTTATTTAGTACATTAGAGGGATCCAAAAAATAATTTTTTTTAAATTTTAGTGCTCTTGACAGTTAGGATTGTGCTAAACAATAAAGTAAGATATCTAAACTGCACATGATCGCTTAGAGAGAGAGAGAGAGAGAGAGAGAAAGAGACAGATGTACAACATTAACTTGATGATTTCATATCATACCGTCTACATCATTTCCAGTTGTATTTGAGAACATTTGAAATGTGTTCAATTTGTTGCTTCAACTTAGTTTTTCATGTCATAACTCCGGGGTTGAAAATTATATTACTTTGAAACGGTACCAAAGTTTCGAAGAAGGAGAAGTGAAGAAAAGGAAACTAAAATTGTTTTTGCAGCAAGTATTTAAGCCTCTTCCTTTTGAGCTGAAAATTTTTGAACCCGAGAACAAGGCAATCGTAATCAGCTATCACTTCGGCGTTGACAAGTCTGACACACTGCCTTGTGGAGTTTATTAAAAAACTGCTTACCTACAGAAGAATTCAAACTAAGCTAGGTGGAAACTGATCGATAGATTTATGAACAGGGGAACCCCGGAAGGAAGCGTTTTATCTCGCCTACTGTGGATGGTTACTGCCAACTAACTCTTATT
The DNA here is from genome assembly GCA_949987695.1 of Merzomyia westermanni. Lineage (NCBI taxonomy): Eukaryota > Metazoa > Arthropoda > Insecta > Diptera > Tephritidae > Merzomyia > Merzomyia westermanni. The sequence goes on along the minus strand of OX465291.1, from coordinate 43,682,078 downwards.
TCTCTTGGAAGCGGAAAGCCAACTAGTGATTGCGTATGCCGACAATATTTGTGGGTTAGAAACATTTGTCTAGAGGTTAATCCGGAAGAACCGAATTAGTCATTTTTATAAGGCGGTTCAAAATACCGAATCTTACACCATGAAGAATTGGGTACACAATTTCAATGTCAAGCATTTAGAAGTAATTTTTTACTCTGGAATAACAGAACTAGCGAAAAACTCAACATTCTAGCTGTTTTTCCACAACAGAGGAATTCGTGTTTTGTGTATCTATACTCGTACAGGCACTGTTTGTCTGATGCTCCTTCATGGTGATCGACGTACCTTAAAAAGCTCCATAAAGCCCAAAGAGTTCATAGCTCTGCGTAACCGGGGCTCCTAGTTCCACTCAAACGAAAACATTTAATACTATACAGTACTTACGACTACTCTGGTTAAAAGGCACAAATGGGCACGCTACGACCTTGACCACCGATTTCAATACCATCACATACTTATTCATTAGAAGCTACGAATATGCCAACACGACAAGAATCTTTTACTAGACAACAGGGTGCTATCAACATATTCACCGATGGCACGAAGATTGATGTGAAAGTGGGACGCGGCATCTTTTCAACGGATCTGGGACTACAGATCTCTTTTTATCCTCTCGATCATTGGTGCCGCAAATCATTTAGTGTATGTGCGCAACAATGGGAAAAGGGCGTTTATTATCTCAGATAGCCAGTCCACATTAAAAGCTTTCGCCTCATGTGTCGATAGCACAAGGCCGATCACTGAATACCGCAAATCTCCGAACGAGATAATCTAGTACTGCAGTGTCCGCCTCGTTTTGGTACCTGGACACAGCGATATTACAGGAAATTGTAGGGCAAATGAGCTCCCCTGAGAAGGTACAACCGCCAATGTACATCTACGAAATTATTCCGTAGGTATACCCATATCATACCATAAATAGGGCAAATGTGCTTTGGTTAGGGTTTTCGACTCGGGTTTTTGTTACATCCAATCTAACTTGGCTTTCTTATGATAAAAAAACGTACAAATACACTTTTGACCCTTAATAAATCTGTGATATCATCCCTGTCGCAGCTGCATATGTATCGAATATCTATGACGGAACTAAGCAGCATAGGCTTAACTACTATCGGCCAACCGTTTCTAAATGACATCAAGGGGTATCAAAATTAGAAATAGAAGCGAAAGCTAACTTCTTTGATGCCACGAACTCCCCCTGCGGGTTATGGGCTTAGAATATGCCCGAGTTAGGCATACCGGTCGAAATAGACGACTGATATGCACAAAGGTAATGACGTGCAACTCGATGGTTGATCTACGGATATGATGCCTCTCACCTCTCATTACCCATCTTATCCTTCCTTACAGAAGAAGAGGTGACATGACCTAGAAGGTTTAACTGGTCATAAATCGCTACCACGACAGTCGGGCAGTACCGCAAGGCAGTACCGGAGCGTAACGGACTCAAATCCGGCCAAGGACTGTTAATTCGACAACACTCCCCAAAACCTTCGGGGAGTGTTTTTGTCGTTACCACAACAACAACAACAACGCCACGAATTGGTACTATCTCCTGCCTTAGGCATAAAGTGGGTAGATACAGTATAGGGTATCACAATAGACCCGTCAGTGGTTAGATTGGCTTTTTGCTACCGCCAGAGTAATACATGATAAATTCATGTGCGTAGCTAGGGGTTAGGGAGAGGATGCATGTCATGACACGCAACTAGATATATAATATGCGGTTTCAGTCGAAATTTGGCTTCATTATTTACTTTAGATATTCATATGTCTTTAGAAACTTAACCTTTCAATCATGCTTAGAACAATCCCATGGCGAGCGCATTAACATTTAAACAAATACTTTTTTTGGACCGCCCTAGTACATACGGCTTCTATATATAAACACAAGCTTCTTTGCTGATATTTTTATACTTAGTCACTAAGTAATTGTGATCAACTTAAACACACAAGCTTTTCTTCTAGTACTCCCAATCTTAATTCAAATTCCCAACAACAAAACGCTTTCCGCTTGCCTCCGCGCCCTTGCATTTTCCTACTACAAAACTATGCTAAGTTATTATAAATTTCTTTTTTGCCCACACTAAATTAAATTACGTAATTAAAGTTCTAAATTTTCTTATAAATTCGTTTCAGTCCTTTGAGGAATAGCATTTGCGCCAACCGCTACTGCCAGTACACCATCAGCACCGCGCGATATCGACGTTTTTATTTTGACATCATATTCTGACGTTGCTGCTGCGCCCGATGTTGTTTTTGTTGTCATCGCTTTGTCGTTAACACTCAGCGACTGCACGCGCGCACCCAAACCCGGTCCCACACCGGCACCACTAAACAATTTTAAATGTCGCAATGTCTTCGCTGTACCCTGTGTCCTTTGACTGCTAAGCGTCACTTGCGAGTTCGCGCTGCTCAAATTCGATGGCGTCGTATGAAAGCCGCTACGTCCACGACAAGATGTGGCGCTTGCGCGCATCGACCATTCATTTTGTTTGAGTAGAAATTGTTTGACATTATATTCCATTTGTGCAATATCTACATGTTGTGTGGTGGTGTGAAGTTCAGCGCTTATGGCACGCGTCTTATCCGTCTCACTGGGATAATATTTATAATTGAGTATATCACATGTTGGCTGTTCGGGTAATATGGGCGTGGTAGTTGTGAAATTATTTGGATCAGGCGTCGTATACGCAACAGGTAGACCCGAACGTGTTGTACGCCGAAAGTAAGTATTCGTAGGACATACTTGGATCGTCAACGATTTTGTTGTGCTTTGCTCAGGCTGATTGAGGGGCGTACTATTGTTGTTGTTTGCGTTATTGTTATTATTTAGACTTGAACTCGTATCAGTTTTTGGTGAGAGTGAGTCTTCGGTTGATTTGTTCGCATCATGCAAAGCTGTCTGATGATAACCATTCGTATGCGGTTGTGGTGTCGTCTTATAACCCGAATCCATTGAAAGCTTTTCCATAGACACCGAATCCAATTGGTCGAGTGTTGAGAAAGATGATTGCTGATCTGTGCCACCCGAAGAGTCACATTGGTTCGTAGTAGAGTTATGCGCTTGTTGTTGTTGTTGTTGTTGTTGCTGCTGCTGTACTCGTTGTACTTGCTGCGCTTGTTGTTGTTCTAGCTGTTGCGTATTGTTTTGCACCCATTCGGCTACGCGATTCAATTGTTGACGGCGCAATATAATACTTTCTTGAAAATCAATCGCATCACTTATGGAGCTCGACTGCGTATATGATTTCGAGTTGTGTGAAGTCTTCGAGCCGGACTCATTTTGTATTACAAACTGATAGTTGGCGCTCGTATGCTTCGTCTTGTGCATCTGTTGTAGAGCGGGCGCTCCTTTTTGTGTCTCGCTGCGCACTCGATTGCTGTTGGTAGTTATTGCTGCTGCTTGCGCTGCTGTAGTGGCGGCGCTCTGTGTAAGCGCCAGCTCTAACGCGCTAGTGGGTTGCTGCTGCACGCTCGCCTTTTCATTACTCATACTATGTTTGTCCAATTCGTTTTCCATACCAGTCTTTACCTTTTCAAGCGCTATGAGTTTGTCTCCATTTCTGCTCTCGTCGGCTGTGTTAGGGTTCTGCAATAGATGAATAAGCTCTGCAGCTTGCTCTGCATGCATCAGATTCGCAGCGCTTTCTTCTCTCTCACCACCGCCACCGCTATCACCCACACCTCTCAGACTACAATCCGCTTCGTGTGTGCTGTTGTCCTCAATACCGTTATTTGCGTTAACATTCTCCATCCTCTCATAATCACGCTCATTTTCAATATGTTGCGTTTCTGCGCTTGCGAGATTTTCCAGTGCATCCATTTGTATACTAAGACCGTCTAATAATTTTTCTTCTACGGCTAACATTGATCTTTCGGCGCATCCTACAGCGGGCACGCAAACTGCATTTGTTGCTGGTGACGTTATAATGTCTTTGGTATCATCCAGCTCTTCATCTAGTAGACGTTCGCGTCGCTTATAAATTATCGGTGTTACCGCTTCCATGGACTCAATGTTATCAAGCAATATATTGCTTTGGCCATTCTGTTGTATGCGCATTGCGCAGAGGCGTGGTCCGCGATGTTTGGGGTTTTCAGCCTGTTAAAATAGAAATATAAATGTAGTTAAGAAATTTTCAACTATCTTATTCATAGACTCGAGTATTTACAGTGCCACAGGTTAAGAAAGGTTCGACATTCATTATGCCACAGCTGGGACTTTTGTTAAAACATTTAAGGTTATCCTTCCATGATCAGAAGAATCTTTCAACTATTTACAAGCCGCTATATAGTTACAACCGAGCCCACACCTACATATTCCGGTGAACGTGACGGCCTAACATCGCCTGAAGCCTTAGTAAGAGGTTTTAAGTAAATCGCTGCAATTCAAAAGGGAAAAAAACGGTTTGTTTAGAACCCCCAAAAAAAACGAATCTCGTCATGTTCATTAAAAAGACAAAAATTCCATCCTTTAACGAGAACGAGGCACGTCTGTCCTCTAAGGCCTAATAGCTCGGCATATTTAATTCTTGACACCAAACTAAATTTGAGAATGGATTTCGAGGAGAGATAAAAGAAAACTCTGGAAGCGTATAACACATGCAAGAGCGACATCGGAAAAAACTGCCTAATCCATGGTATGTACAACACAGTTATTTAACCGATACTAACCTATGGCGCTCTAATGGCGTGGAAGGCACAAGCTAAAATGAGCAATCAAGTGAAACTTTACAGAGTTCAAGGACTAGCGTGCCTAGGAATATAAGGTATCGAAAGCAGCGCACCTCAGAAAAGGCTAAACATTACTTTCACCCAGTCTCGCTACCTACGTTCATTCAGGATGGTTAAATCATTGGTAGGCAACGGACGGATGGTAGTAGACACGGAGGTATCACAACTAGAAAACAAAACGTGGCTGGACTATATTCTGGGAATATGCAAGCCAGGCAGTTATATCGACTCCCTAAATCATGCAGTGTCCTAGATTGCCCTTAGATTTCTGCGGAAAGGAACGCTACAAGCTACGTCAGAGGCTTAGAAATCTTACGTGATAAAATCTGGTATGGTGACGAACACCGCCAAAGGATATTCTCATAATTTCTCTAAACACAAACTGAATCTCGCTTTCTTATGCTTTGGGCAGCTTACTTATTTTCCTCCCTGAGATCCCTTCTTTTTCTTAGTGGCGCTAGAGACTCAATAAAAAATGTGCTCACACTGCTGGGCTGAGAATGCTTACAGAGACCAGTCTGTCAGCACACAGCCTAGGAACAACCAGTTGTCTGTTGCGAGAGCATCTTCCGAGTGACAGACTTCTTTTATCTTTTATTACTATATCTTAGTCTTTGTAATTATTTAGATATAGGAGCTATTCAAGACTTGAGTCACTTTGGCCAGGTCGGTATGTATAATGTAATGGCTTATACTCCTACCAATCCAAACTAACCCCAGACATGTGGAAAATTCGACCGGCATGTAGTGGGTCTCCCATGACACAAAATTTATTTTTAACTGGACAACAGAGCATACTCTTGTAACGCCACTCTCAATTTGGTATATTGAGACTTCTAGTTTCCTAGGAATTCCGTTAAAAGAGATTGATGATAGGGCCCGTTAAGGACCGTGCAGATTAGGCAGTGTGTCAGTATTTAGGCAGGTATCATGATGAATACTTCTAGAGTTCTGACTTCGAGCGAAATCATGTCATCACACTGTAAACTCAGCCAAATCCAATTTCCAGTTTAAAAATAATATTAATGTTTTCTTACCTTTATAGTTTTTATCAAATTCCTATTAAAAGTCTCGAACATTTTAGCACCTTCACAACTGCTCGTTCTACTCCACAAACTGTTCACGCTACCATTAATGGTCGACTTCAGCAAACCTTGCTTATCATCTGTGGCGCTACAAATACTCGCTGGTGACTTCATTTGTTGTTGAAAAGACGATTCCGCCAATTCAATACCAGCACTGGCCTTCAGTCTATCGTAATCCAACAAGTTAGAGTGTGAAACACCACTTAGTAACGGCTTTGCTTCATCATCCAACTCATCGTTGACCAAAGATTGCTGTACGATTTCTTCCACAGGCTTTTTCGCTACATCAACACCACTACCAGAAGGCGTAGCCAATAGCTCCAACGCTGTACCACCCCCCTCCACAAAACGTCTTTGAAAACCAGCTTTCGCTTGTGCCACAAGCGTACTAGTCTCCGGCGTATACTTGTCCATGATAAAAGCACTCAAATGTGTTGAAGGATAAAGTAAAGTTGTGCTCACTTTACCACCATTTTGATGTTGTATAGCATTACTACCAGCTGTACGCTCACACAAACGATGATGTCCCAATATGGGATTTACCATTAAATCGTCTTTTTTGGCTGGCGTAAATAGCTTATCCATATCATTGAGATCTGATACGGAACTTTTTGTTTCGGAAATCACAGAATCACTTGATTTAACCAACTTCATGAGATATGGACTATTGGTGCGTGAAGGTGAATTCAAATTACTATGGCAACGTAGGCACAATTGGGTTAATGGCTCATTGAGATTACCAACACCGCCGTTGAGTTGGAATGGTGTTTGTGTGGAAACTGTGTAGGATCGTGCGACATCGGCGAGTACAGTTAGATCCTGTTTGGAACATTGACATGTATCGCAATGTTTCACTTCACTCGCTTTTAATTCGGCTTCCAGGAACTTGGCCATTATAATGGGTGATATCATATTGGGATCATTAAGTGCTGTTGTATCATTACCGTTAAGTGATGTTAGATTTGATATTGTGGTATTGTTGCTGTTGTTTATGTTGTTGGTTGTCATGATTTCATTATTCAGTTCAGTGCTAGATTCGCAGTTGTTGTTTTTATTGCCATTGTTATTATTATTATTTTTGTTATTGTTGTTTATTGTGATGTTATTATTAAGTAATGGTTCTTTGATATCATTGTTATCATTATCTCCATTGTTGTTGTTATTATTATTATTGCTGGCGTTCATATTGGAGTCTGTTGATGTAAGCTTGCCATCTATTAGAGGTTGGGGTAGTGCATAGCGGTATAAAGAAGGAAATGTTTTTATTAATCATTTTGTATGGAAATTCATATTTAAATCATTTAATACAGGGTGTATCAAGTATTTTAAATATCTTATAAAAAATTAAATGAAAAAATTAAAACTGATATGTGACTGCTTTCTCCTTTAGATAAGCAAAATAGCAGAGCTATTTCGTCTAATATAGGGCAGAATATACTAAATTTTACCAGAGCCTAGTTCGAGTAAAGATTCGATAAAGCACTTGTTCAGGCTTCCAATGGTTGCCTTGGCTGAGAAGGACTATTTTCAAGCAATTTCTTAGTACTCAACACCCCTTTCTCGCCCTTGCATCTGTGCCATTATGGGGACTTTCATGCGCTCACGGAGTAATCCAATTATTGGACACAGAATGACATACTCAAGATTAAAGAAGACTGATTCGATTCTCATTTATGAGGGATGGAGCTTTCCTGAACTGCTCACCTATTTCTTTGAAAATTTATATTCAAACAAAACTCTAAAAGGGTATTTCAACATCCTTGAGCACTCGAAGCTAAAAAGAGAGGCTTGCAGCGATTTTAACCCGAGTGGAGTACTGTTACGACAACAACAACAGACCATTGACGCTTAAACACTTAGGCGACTATGGCATTTGCTTGTCAAAAGCCCAACAGTCATCTTTTTTTGGCCATAGATAGCACCATTTGCAAACACACAAGAAGACCGAGTTGTCCACCACTTATAATCAGTCGGCTCTATCTTTGCTACCGAACTCGAGTCGAAGCACAGGAAGATGATGGTTTTTAATACAGCGCACGTTGTCTTCGTAGGAACGGCCATTAATCTTTAAAATAATTTTTCTGCAGAATACTTTAAAGCCCTCCTAACAATCTTTCGACACCGTTCCTGATTTTGAGCCTTAAGTGAGGACAACTATGACGAAAAACTTAGAGAGCTGAATCTTGATTTATAAAGAGTGGACTTTGGCTCTAATTGTCTACTCAGTCCAAAGTAGGTAGGTAGCTACTTGACTAGAATGAAGTTGAGTTCAGACTTAGCGCTATAAAAATCTGCTTTAAAATTGACAAAGAAATAGTGCATGTCGATAGGCTTTGAATGGCACCTCTCGAATTACAGGCTTTGAATGGCACCTCACATTGACAAGTTTCAAAAATCTTGTAAACGAAGAAGGGCTTCAGTTCCTGTCGCCGTTTTCAGGATCGCATTATTATGGATTCCTTAAAAGTTCGGAAATACCTTATTAGAATCGAGTCATAGACTTCCCGAAAAAAAACCAGACATGAGTCGGCTAATTCACTTTCGTTATAGACTTAGGAATTATAAAAAACATCAATGACAGCTATAAAACTCTCCTGGATAGAGTGCGTGGGTAGGGCTCTCATGTACGCCATCTTCATTTCTCTACTTTTCTCAAGTGTTCAACAATTCAAAACTGAATCCGTTTTCTTTAAAAAAAAAAGTACCTGATGCACCCTGTATAGTCATATATGTAGCTGTTAAAATTGCATAACAAATTAGCAATATAACGGTGACATTATCAAATTAAATGTATGCTTCTCATATTAAATAGGATTTTCATGTTAATTTGATTATTTTTGTCAGCCTTATTATTTGAATGAAGTTAAATGGGTTTAAAAATTAAAACAAACTAAATTCAATAATATGATAACACTTAATAAAAAAGTTTTAGAGTATCGAATGAAAAATAAAAACACAAACATCTACTAAACAATGGATTGTTGAGTGTATAGAAAAAATTAAATAAATAGTAACAATATTAAAGTGCTTTATGTAGTAATTGTCTATACATAAATAAATTTAAATTTCATTAAGCTTCTTGCTATTTGTAGGAAAATATATGGAACTATTTAGGCATACATATGTATGTTAATGTTAAGTCATATCCTCTGCTGAATGTTGAAATGCCTACAAACTTATTTCTAGGCTGAAGGTAATTAGTGGATAATAAATATTAAAATAGACAATTTTATGCTGGGATAATGCCGTCAACCCGACTAAAATAACATGTTCTTAGCAGGGGCATCTGCAGCCGCCACCGTAGACGGCTAAAAATTTCAGCCTAAATTTAAAACTTTTTTGGGCTACATATAGGTCCAAACCAAATTTGGTTTAGAATTTAAGTTCTGCCAGTTTTCGAGAAAATGAGCATGAAGAAAATAGTTTAAATTTTAAACCAGAAATGTTTAACAATTAAAAAAAATATTTGTATAAGTTAGCAGGATTCCAACCGAGGCAGTCCGCATCAGAATAGTGTGCTCTACCCACTCAGCTACGGCGCACACAAAATTGTATTGACAAAAATTCAATGACTTGAAAAAACCTTAAAAATAAATGAAAAAAAATTTTTTTAAGTTTAAGGCGTTTTTTTTCAGTTCAGTTTTAAATCTAAATAAGCAAAATACGTTTACTGTTAGCTTGAGATAAACTTACTTTAGCAAGCTTTTCGTTTGTAAAACGTTTACTATAATCATTGTTAAACGTTTGGAAAAAATTGTCGAATCAACCAAAATAATTCCTTTTTAAACAACTGCGATTGAGGTTTGGAAAACCATTTTTAATTAACGTTTTATTCAACGTACAGTAAGTGTTTGTTGAAAAATGATTGATAAAACTCCAATTTATGCAACGACAGTAAAAACGGGTCAGTAGCTACATGAATATGTAACCTTTGTTTCGAAGATTGCTGGTTCGAATCCCGACAATTCGCTCAACTTTTTTTACTAAATAAATTATTATAAATATTTAAAAAATTTTTTTTAAATATTCGGCGCGAGCTTTTTTACCAATGGAGTAAGTGGAGTGCTGCTTCCAATTTTTTATACAAATTGGCGGCTATTGGTTTTTGCCGACTCCGGACGTCATCTGCAAAGCAAAGCAGATGAATTTTTCCTAGGAAGCCTTCCATGGCAGAAGTACCGTCGGACCCCGTTTTGAAAAACCTTTTTCAAACCACTTTTGATTTTACTTATCCCAGGACTTGAACCTTGGGCCTTTCGGTGTGGTAGGACCGCAACATTACCTCTACACCACGTCGGTCATATAATAAAGTTAATATAAATCAAGTAGGTAAACTATTTAGCATTATTTTTGAAAACTGCTAAACTGTTCACCTCGCAGAAAGTTCACCTCAAGTTAATTCCCCAAAGCTACCATACAATTGTGAAAACATATTTAAACGTTTGTGAAATTTTTTAGTTACAAACTCGTTTGGAAAACATTTATTTCAACGTTTGGAAAACATTGATTTCAACGTTTGGAAAATATTGTTTAATAAATTAGCTTACTTCATTGTTTATTGCGTACAATAAATTGAAAATTGGTGTAGGTAAATGAAGATTTGGATTTTATTACAAAAAAGTTTAAAAAATTGCTTAAACCGACGAATGGTTTAACATGTATGCTCAACTTTTTAGCCGTGGACCTAATCTAACCTAGCAAGGGCACGGTCAATAACAAGCATTGTGAATTCATGCAAGTGAAAAATTTTCGCTAATTCCTTCATTCCCCCTATCAAAAATTGTGACAGGGTAGCATAAGAATGGAGGAATTTCACCACGCGAACAATTGAGGAATGGAGGAAATTCGGGGTTGCAAATAAAAAAAATGTTGCTATTATATTTAGATATCTACGCATACATTTTTAAATACTTATTGAGTTATTTTAATTTTAATTTATTTTAATTTAAAATACTAAAATGTTTTAATCGTAAGTAGTTCAAAGAGGTTCTTCAATAGATAGCATACAAAAACTCGAAAACTTTGAATGTTGTAGTTTTGAGCGAACAGAAATTTTTCAGCTAAGCGTAAACTATTCTAATCAAAAGTTGTTAGCAGAACATGATTTCAAACATTATAATAAGCTCAGTTATGAATTTATTTTGGAACAAATAAAACAGCTTTAACGTAAGTTTTTAATTCTAATTGCAGTACCTGTGTATTATGAACCACAACAAATTAGTTTAATATTAAAAAGCTGAATTTCTCCGAGTTGAGTTTATTATATATTTCTACAAAATGGGTTATCATATACTGCTTCATTCGTGTGAATTAATTACAATAATGTTAAATCATCAGGTCCTTAAATAGGTTCGAAGAGGTGTCTTATGTTGTATCACAACGGGACTACTGACATTGGGTTAAGTGTGCCTCTCCGTCAGCCATTCAACCTAAACTGAATAATACTTTTATCGAAGTCAATTCACATTCAATTTACAGAGTTTTTTTTTAATAATTCTTAGATCATTGTAATTTTCTACAAGTATATCACAAAATTAAAGAAAATTTCATAAAATATTGCCTAAAACTCTGGTTTTTCTTATTTATGTGTAAGTTGGCATTGTTGCTTGAAGACCGATATTTTCTAAGTTTTGTGCCCGTGAATAAAAAGTAATTAAGTTAATTTGAAGTAAGAATTAAATAGATTTTTCGAACTACCAAATGCAGATCTGCAAAAAACAACTCTGCGAATTATGTGATCACAGCTGTAATGTATTGTGAATGCTTCTGTCACACATTCGTCACTTGTGTGTATTCACAAAGATAACAATTATTTCATCAGCTCGTTTAATTCTTTATTGCGCTAGACTTGCCATATTTCTGGTATTATTTCTGCTTCTTTTTCGTAAATATTTACACAATGAAGTTGACGATTGCGCTGGGAATGAAGATATGGAACAAAATTTTGTATAAAATACCTTTCAGAGCCCATGGAGGAAGGAATGTTCTCTTAAACTTTAATATTTAGTTCAATTCAATACGATGCTAAGTATCGGTATCACAATTATGTTGGATAGTCTTATATATCCAACAGAAAAACATGGGTGTCAAAAAAGTATCGATGTGAGATCGTATCGTATTAAAATTTTTGTTACTAGTTCTTTTCGTGTAATTGTACGGGTGTGGCTGCACTTTTAGGCCTTCACATAGATTAAACCTTCATATGAGTATGCTACAGACTAGCACCTTACTTGTATTGTACTAACACATTAAGGGTCATCCTGGTCCACACATTGGTCGATAACTCAAAAACCGTTCGTCTTAACAAAATAAGGGATATCTTAAATTTTATTTTGGACGTCTTGTAATTCAACTATTCAACATGCATTCAATTGTATTTTGCAGTTTTTTAGGGAAACGCGTCCAAACTTACAGACAAAAATTCTAAAAACTTTTTCTTTGGATCCTATAGGCTCAGTAATGGTTCCTCCCTTAAATTTTTCTTGAATATCTGCAATGAACAGAAATCTACCTGTTGAAATTTTATTATATATAGAGATAACTCTGGATAAGTAACAGTTGAAGCTATTACAGTATCCAGACCGAAATTGAGGCAGGGTGACTCACGTCTACCTTTTCTAGTGCCACAAATTAGATGGACTGTAATTCTGAAAAGGAACTATAGACACTTTATGGAACGTTTGTGTGCCTTGATCAACTATTTTTTTTTTCAACTAAAACCACAATGAACTGGACCATATGTAGACCGAACATAAGAACCCTGGGTTTGTTCAAATTATTGTTTAATAATACCGGCACAGGGAGATCGATGGTCGCCTTGGCTAACACTGGAAAGTTATGAAGAGCAGAATATATCCCCAAGACAGGTATTTGGGAAAATACAAATGTACTATTAAATTATTATATTGTTTTAACTTTTTAAATCGATAAATTTTTATCTAAAAGTTTATTTTTATCTTTATAAGCTCAATATATGTGGTATTAGCCATAAATTGAGTTAAAGAATTGCATATACCTAGGAGCATAGGAATTAACATATTGCAAATTTTTTGCATTTAAATTCTTTCCATGTACATACGAGTATATAAGTATTCCGCAATTAGTAAATCCCAAATGTTCAACTATCCAAAATTACTCAAATAAAGCAGTAATGATTGATTGCTGTAAACTTTATTTGGGTGGCAAGAATGCGTTATAAAGTTAACATGTTGCTGTTGCAGCTGCTGCGAGGAGGAAGAAAATGTGATGGACATCCAATGCCATTGTCAATAATTAAGTAGACGATTCATCACGAATACAGTAACCGAAGGTGGCAGATACAACCAATCGATACGATCGATACCAAAAACGACAAATGAAATAGTGTATAAATGGGCCACTATTAAGAAGAAAATTATTTAATGAGAAAGGAAATAGAGAAGGTTTAGGAGAGAATGTTACGGCTTTAGCAATGCTTTGAAGAAATGAATTCGGTTCTCTGGGGTACTAGTCCAAATGCTTTGGAACAATATGTTTGGAGTTAAAAGTGCCAACAAAGGGGAAGGAAAGTAGAAAATTGGTATTAGGAGATGAAAAGCATTAAATCTGTTAGTCATTCATCAGTTCTTGCGTTTCTTAAGGTCTTACACAAGTACCATCCTAGAGCATTAAATAGAAAATTAAAATGTTATCAACTGTCTTCAAAATTTATAAGAGCTGCTCCATGAAAAGTTTTACAACAAATTGAAACGAAGCCCACTTTTAAATTAAATTTAGTTCGTTGTAAGATCACCAATTTAAAGAGACATTTAAGTGCCAACTAAAGAAAAAAATTAAATAGAAATTAATTAATTAAATAAATGATTAAACAAAACATAAGATATTAAGTAGAAAAAACTAAAACACGGTCTACTAACACTTACCAAGCCCACGCATTGAGTATACCATAGCTGTGGGTGGAAAGGGGCATGCTGTTGGCGGTGGTGAATCCGATGCTGGAAGTACTTTGTAGGAAGCTGTAGTGGCGGTGCCCACACCGCTGGTGCTGCCTTCCGAATCAGAATGTGAATTTGTCTCTAGACGCATATAGGCGGATACTTTCGCTTGTATATCGATGGGTAGCTTAAGTGAGATGAGAGAGTTGAAAATTTAGAAGAAGAAAACGTGAAACTTGCTGGCATATGAGTATAGTTTCACCTCAATCATACTTACCGATGAGACTTTTTGTGGCATAAAACTATCCGGCTTGCACTGCAACAGCTGTATTGCCAAATTAATATCGGACTTGTAGCGCTCCTGGAATAAAAAAAAGAATATTTTTATTTATTTATTTATTATAAAGAGAAGCAATTATAAATAATTACTACACTTATGAGCTAAAGCACTGGCTGCCAGGGCCGTCGGCTTGCTAAATCTTAACTTAGGCGATGGTATGATAAGATACAAAGGCAGGCGCATGGGTTTATAGACGCAGATGCGCATGCAGGCGTTTGCCACACATGTACACCTTAACTATTATGAATTACTGTGAATGTGTGAATTTTGATAGATAATAAGATACAAAATACAATTATACTTTTAGTTTGGAAAGAGAAGTAAAGTTATAAATGATATTTATGTTGTTGTCGTTAATACATCTTAGATGCTCTGAAGGTGTTTTGGTACCGAAGATGGAAGAACGGAATTGTTGTAGTCCTGGGCATTCATCGATCAGGTGGGAAACTGTGCAAATGTTGCTTCCACAATAAGGGCATATTGGAGGAGGTTCCCCATTGAGGAGGTGTGCGTGTGTTGAAAGCGTGTGGCCAATTCTTAGTCTGATAAAGTGTTGTATTGATTTGCAGGAGACGTTTATCGGGAATAATGATCGTGACCCCGCAGGATTGCAGACTATTGTCTCCAATCCTCTAGTCGTCTTTCATATGAGATATTTCTTACGAGTTTGCGTATATCACTGTTTGTTAGGTATTCATAGAAATGAAGGGGTTCATTGGTCGCTTCTTTTGCTCGTTTATCTGCCATTTCATTTCCACGTATGCCTATGTGCCCAGGTATCCACATAATTTTAATGTAACTATGCTGAAGCAGAGTCTCACGAATTCGAGCTACCAGGTAACAATCGTTTAATGGGTTTAAAATGGCTTCAACAGAAGATTTGCTGTCGGTGCAGACCACATGTTTATTTCCACTTCGAGAGGCATACTCCACCGCTTCGAGCAAGGCAGCAGCTTCAGCTGTGAATACTGAGCAGTAGTTGGGTAATGCCCCCACCGAGATGGTTTGACCAAGTGTATTTATGACTGCAAAGGTGGTATTATTGTCAGATTTTGAACCATCAGTAAATAGAAGTTCCCAATCATCGTTGTATGGTTGCAGTGCTTCGATGTATCTCTGTAAATATTCACTACTGCTGGTGCTTTGTTTACGATAATTTTGAAGATTTGTGATCACTGAGGATCTAGGTACAGCGAGGGGCGGGTGAGTAGTTGGCTGTATTAGTATTGGTTTTGAGGAAATGTTTGCGTCTTCTATTAGCGACAAGCAACGTGATATTGTGGATTCTGTTTTGGGTTTTATACCTTTAGGTTGAGCAGCTTTTATTTGTTCGAACAATAGGTTATTCCTGCAATATAGAATCCTTGGTATAAGCATCATGGTGTCGTACTGGATTCTGCTCAAAATATTTGGAAGTCTAGTTTCAGCAAGGACAACTTTGACTGGAGATGTCGCAAACGCACGTAGGCTTCTTCTAGCAGCTGCATGGTATGGCGCGTTTAAAACCTTAATATGGGATTTTGCACAGTTTCCATATATAGGCAGTCCATAATCGATTTTTGATAGTATTAACGACCTTGTTATGTTTATAAGAGTATTAGTGTGGACAAAGCAATGTTTAGAGGAAAGATATTTTATTATGTTTAACCTAGTAGCTAATCTTACTCTAATATACTTGCAATGGTCTTTATAAGTAAGTTTCTTATCAAATATTATGCCTAGTATTTTGAGAGTATCCGAGTGGGGAATACTGGTATTGAGGAAGTGTAAGGAAGGATAGGAGCATTTATACTTTTTGCATATGTGGAATGTTGAGCATTTCGATGTTGCGAGATTTGCCCCTGATGTTTGAGACCAATTTGCAATTTCATCTAAAACTCGACCGAATGTTTCATTAACTTTAAGTAGGTTTGTAGTCTTTGTAAATATAATAACATCATCTGCGTAGATGAAGTGTTCCAAATGGTTGAATGATGCTATGATTGAGCTTAAGTCATTGAGGGCGATTGTGAAAAGAGATACGGAAAGGGGTGAGCCTTGTGGTAATCCGTCGAAAAGGTTGAAAATATCAGAATTATGGTTATTTACTCTAACCAGGAATTTGCGATTGCTTAAGAAGGATTTTACAACATTATACAACTTGCTGCCTACCTTCCATCGTTTAAGTGCTCTCAGCACCACATGGGCACCAATTCTGTCAAAGGCTTTTTCAAAATCAAGGTTGAGAACAGAGACATGGTTTTTGGATGCTAGGGCCATTTTAGCAAAATTTTCGAAATACATCAAGGAATCGATAACCCCGAGACCTTTCTGGAAAGCGAATTGATGAGGTGTTATTAGCCCATTTGCTTTCGCAAAGAACATGATGCGAGTAGAGATAATTTTTTCCAAAACTTTGGAAATGCATGGGAGGAGGGATATGGGTCTGTAGCTTGATATTGAGGATGATGACTTATCAGGTTTAAGAATAGGGAGGATTGAAGAAGTTTTCCATTGCTGGGGAAATGCACCAGTTTCATAAATATCGTTATAAAGCTTCACGATTCTAGATTTGAGTGGTTTAGGAAGGTTCCTCAAGATAGGATAGGATATTTTGTCTTCGCCAGGCGTTTTACCTTTCATTGAGGATATTGTATATTCAAATTCATCAAATGATATTGGAACTTCTACGGATAGAGCTGTGTAGGATGGGGAGGGGTTGTGGTAGGGTTCTAAGGCGTATTGGTCACTGAGTGCGTTAAAACGCGCATGAAAATTGCAACTGTTTGAGTATGCTGACCATGCAGTAGCAAACTCAGAAGCGACTTCCTTGGGGGAGTAAATAGGACCTTGTGATGAGTGGATAAAGGAAATATTTGTGGCTGGACGGGCTCCTGATAGGGTCTTTATGTCGGCCCACACTTGTTTAGGGTTTGAGGGGGGGGGATATTTTGGAGGTGAAATTTTCTAAGTGTTTTCGTTTGGCTTCTTTCAACTGTTTTCTAAACAATGCATTTGCTTTCTTATAGCTGATTAGGTTTTCGTCAGATCTATTTTTCTTATATTTAGCCCAGAGATATTGCTTGTTTTTCCTAAGGGATGAAAGTATATTGGACCAGTAGGGTAGTTTGGCTGAGAGTTGTCTGGCACTACTTTGGGGTATAGACGCATGTGCAGCTGACCGAATGATTGTTTTTATTGCACTGGCTTCAGCGTTGATATTACCTTTATACGGGTTCTTATTAGAAAGATCTATGGAGAGACAGCCGAAGCGGGTCCAGTCTGCTTTATCTGTTAGGAATTTAGATTTGCGCTTGACGCGATAAAGAGTGGGTGTGAGAAATGATGTGAGGACGGGAAAGTGGTCACTATTGTGAAGGTCATCTAAAGTGCGAGAGGATAGTTTGGGAGCTATTAATGGAGATGGAAGTGTTATGTCAGGGTGGGAAAAGGTTTTGTGTGTGGAAAAGTGGGTAGGAGAACCATCGCTAAGAACTATGAGGTTATGGGCCATAATAACGTCCTCAATTAGCTGTCCTCTTTGATTGACTGATGGAGAGCCCCATAGAGGACTCCAAGCGTTGAAGTCGCCTAGCAAGATGATAGGGCAGTTAAAAGGCTTGATTATGTTTGAGACGTCCGTACTTGTAAAATTTTGATGTGGGGGGATGTAGCAGTTTATTAGGACAAATTTGAACCCGATGTCTACTTCAATAGCAAGGCAGGAAATATTGGAGTTAGTTGGTATTAATTTGTGATTTATAACCTTTTTGACAAAAATAGCAATTCCTTGTTTTGATGTGGTGTTTTGTGCCATATTTTGAAAATAACTGATGTACTTGTTTGGGGGATAGGCAGTTTTGTTGTAGGGAATATGAGTTTCTTGTAAGGCTATGATTTCAGGTGAAAAGTCATTTATTAGAGTATTGAGGTCTGCATAATTATTATACAGACAATTTAAGTTCCATTGCAGAATACGCATCATGATTTACTCCATAGGATGGTCTTGCATATGCAAGCTTGAGGTAGGGGGGATATTAGGGGAAATTAGTTGGGAAAGGAAAGATGAAATTATTGGGTTTGATAAGTCATCGACTGATATCGATGTTGGATTTATAATATCTATTTGGTTTGCACTATTTTCTAGTTTTTCGTTGTTTTCTATGTTATTGTTTTTGTTTGTTCTCTTTTGTGTTTCGTTTGTTTCATTTATGTTTAGATTGATCGCGTTATTGAGCGTATTTTGTTGTCGTGAGTTTGGAATGTGGTTTATACCGTTAGGGGTATTTGAGTTTATTTGTTGTAAATTCTTTTGCTGATTTGTGTTTTCTTGTTCGTTTGATTTGGTTTGTGGATTTGCAATGCTTTTTGTAATTGAAGAAAAGGAAAGGGAGGTGTCAAAAGTAGGGGGAGACTGAGTTCTATATGTTTTTATTGCTTCACGCATAGTACATTTTTTGTCTGTTTTTATTTTAATGATTTCCTTCATTTGCAAGAACTTAGGGCACGATCTGTTGGATGCGGGGTGAGGGCCAATACAATTTACGCAGTGTGATCGCGTACATACTTCAGGGGAATGAGGGGGAAGTGCACAAGAGTCGCAGGCGGGAGGATTGACACAACGTTTAGTTGTATGGCCAAGAAGGTGACAGTTTTTGCATTTCATAGGGTTTGGATAATAAGGCTTCACTTTTGTGGTGTACCAGGATATTTCGACTTTTTCGGGTAGGTGATACAAGTCAAAGGTTAGGAGATGTACTCCGCTCAGTATTTGTTTACCTTCCAGGAATTTGGGGAACTTGAAAACAGATACAACACCCTGCTCTTTAAGGTTTTCAATAATTTCTGACTCTGGGATATCGTTTAGGCATGGTGCATATATTGTTCCCTTTGAACTATTTAGATTATTATGGAGCTCGATTTTAACATTGCAGACTCCTATTAATTGTGTGGCTTTTAAGAATTTGTTTGCTATGGTTTCATTTTTGACCAGGAGAAGTAAATTACCGTCCCTTAGTTCGGAAATACTTATTATTTCGGAGCTAATGTTTTTTAGAGCTTTGTCAATAGCAAAGCATGAATATTTATTAAGCGGTTTAGGTGAATTTACAGCACTTGCTATTAGATATTTTGGGTGTTCCTTTTTTATCGTTGGTAGAGATGGAAATATTTCAATTGGTGAGTTAGTGGTTTTTTTCTTTTTTCGGTTTGGGCTTGAGGATAGCAGGCTAAACCTGTTATCCCCAAGCGGGCGTACCCCGGGGGGCATAGTAACTACGCACTTGTTTGTGCGAAACAATAACACACGCGCTTAAGACAACTATTGCAGAGAAAACTGCGAAGAGACTTGCAGAGTGTGTAAGGAAAGCACAAAAGAGACTAAGAAAGAAAAACACTGAGATAACTGAACGCACTACCTTTTGCGACGAGTATCAGTCGATGACTGAAAAAAAAAAAAAAAAAAAAAAAAAAAAAAAGAATATGTGGTTAAGCAATTGGACTTAGTTATTAGATATGTATCGGCAGTTGATGTGTAGCATGTCTTATATTATAACATACGACAAAAGGGGGCTTACACCAGCAATCAAGTGATGAACGCATTATTTCGGAATTTCAATAAAAGTTAAGAAACAGTTAAGAAAAGAGAAATTAGGAAAATATCATGAAATCACCGAGAGACACTATGTTCAATGCTTTTAGAGTGCTGGTGTGTAATAAAAAAACAACAACAAATCACGAGAATCGCCTTCGTCGATGCGGTTAATACCTCGGCAATGGCATAGCATTTGAACAACCTGAACAAAAGTTGCTGAAACTGAAGAATTTTAGTAGCTAATATACATGTATATCAAAACGACCCGATTAGAATCAAAACAACGGAAAATGAAACACATTTCAAACCTTTTCTGAAATATTATATGAAGATGGGGGTGATTATTAAAAGAGAATCAAACACCAGGTTTCTTAAAGATCTTGAATATTGGAAAAGATACAAAAAATTTAATTTTTCAAAACCTTCGAAGAAAAATATTATAGAAAACCCGAGAGCCAGAATTTTTGTAACTCTTGCAGTTTTAGTATAACCGATAAGAATTATCGTTTTCTATTATACTCTGTTAACTTTTAGAATTTACCACTAGGAAATATCGACTGTTAAGGTGAGCAAAATGATTGAAAACCTGCCAATCTCTTAATTTGAAAAACGGTTTTTCTTAGAATGTGTTTTAAAAACGTCTCATCTCAATTTAAATGGGCGGACAGCTGAGTGGAATTTCCGGATTTTTTTTTATAATTTCTTAATTCAGATTTTGGTTGAAGAACACCATATCTGAAAATGAGTTTCCGACATGAATCAAGTGCTGGGATATGGTTTTGTTGAAAGAAATTCTTGTATGTGGCATTCTTTAAACAATGCCAATGAAATTTGACGTTTTTGCATAACTTCATATCTTTATAATATACTAGCAGACCCGGCAGACGTTATAGGGGCCTGTAGTCAACAAATTGTACTCTTTTCCCTGCCCACTTGGCGCTTCCTCGTCATTTATTCCTATGTCTTACCCACCCATATCCCGTTAGTTTTTTACCATCTTAATTTTTCTCTAACACTTTCTCTAATTCTAAATTTTTTAATCCTACTCCCCTTCTTCTCCCTTTTCCTCTGCAGGTACTGATATGTACATAGTTTCGAAGATATAGCGGCTTAACTTTTTTGATCTTGGCACCGCTTACTTTTTCGAAGGTTTTTTTGATATATAGAACACATATATATTTATAAAATATCATTAACTTGAACCAAATAAATTCCCAGCTATTCCGAATTGCAGCTTTATATAAGTTGGGGGCTTACCCAAAAACTATATACAGCCTATGTCCTGCCCAACGAACTCCTGAATCTACCATGAGAGTTTCAGAGACATCGACAATAAACTTTGGACATTAATGAAGCACAAAGAAAACAAAAAATATGTGGGCGTGGCACCTACTTTTCCAAAACTATGTAAATGTGTATGAAAAAATTAGAAGCAGCACACCACAAATTGGTAGAGAAGCTCGGTCTTAATATCCGCAGGAGGTATATATAGCGCCAATTTTTTATTTTCTTAAGTATTCATGAAACGAGCTCAAGGCCAAAAATAATAATTTTTCACTTTTTGAATTTTTATGAAAATTATTATTGTTTTAATTTTTTTAATAATCATTTTTAATTAATTATTAAATTTTATTTTTTTTTATGTAAATCTGGAACAAGTGACACATACAGGGTGGCTGATGAATTTTGCTACATTAAGAAACTCAAATAATTTTTTTTTCAGTGTATGGAATTCATTTTTCTTTTATTCATGTTAAAGCTCATTAAATTTTATTAAATATAGCTTAATTAGTTTTAAAAATAATGGAATTTAAATGCCCCCCCTTGCTCGTCGATGCATGTGCGGCATCTTACCAAAAAGTTCTTCATTACTGCTTGGAGAGTTGAGACAGGAATAGCCGCAATTGTTTCTCGAATGGATTGCCTTAGTTCATTCAAATTTGTTGGTTTTGCTTTGAAGACTTCCTGTTTGCAATAACCCCACAAGAAAAAGTCAGGTGCAGTAAGGTCAGGCGACCTGGGTGGCCAACGGAATGTGGAGTTTCTGGATATCAGCTTATTGGGAAATTTTCGTCGCAATTCTGTCATAGCAGGTTGGGCTATATGAGGAGCTGCACCATCTTGCTGAAACCACACAGAGTTGAAAGAAATTCTCATTCGGCGTAAATCTGGATAGAAAAACTCTCTCAACATGCTCAAGTAACGGTCTCCAGTAACCGTAACGGTGTGACCGTTTTCTTCGAAGAAGTAGGGCCCGACAATGCAGCGTGATGAAACTGCACACCACACTGTGACACGAAGTGGATGCAATTCCGTCTCATGGAGTATCTGTGGGTTGGAAGCACTCCATATTCGACAATTTTGTTTGTTTATGTTGCCGTTTAAATCGAAATGGGCCTCGTCAGACATGAAAAGACAGTTCAACATGTTTCCATCCTCTTCCACCATTTGAAGCATCTTCTGGCAAAATTCCAAGCGAATCGGCAAGTCTGCAGCGTTCAGTTTGTTGGCCATTTGAATTTTATATGGGAATAAGTCCAAATCTTTGTGCATAATTGACTGTAATGACTGTCTGCTTACACCCATTTGAGGAGATAAGCTTCTTGTCGAAACACGTGGATTGTTTTGTATGGCAGCAGCTACAGCAGCGATTGTTTCCTCCGTTCGAACTGAAGGGTTTCGATGGTAAGGTCTTCTGTTGACTGTCCCATGCTCGGCAAAATTGTTTACAAGTCTTATTATGGTCCATCTGCTCGGAGGATTGCCGCCAAACGGGCGCCTATACTCTCTTTGAACCGAAACTACGGACTCCAGTGCGTGATAGCGGCGGACAATCCAAATTCTTGTTTCAGTGTCCCAGTTATCCATTTTTGTTAAATGTAAAAGTCAATCTGCAAAATAAAAAAAAAAATTAACCAGATTCATTAAATAGAAAAAAAGTTATTTAATTTTTTTTTGGTAGCGGCTTTCATCAGCCACCCTGTATATCCAAATATCATTAATTTAGATCAAAGATTTTTTAAAATCAAAGGTAACTCTTCAAACTTGCTTTTTGTTGGTCTAAAAATTAAATACTTTCAACTACATACTCAAAATTGTCAATAATGTTTGGAGAAAAGATTTTTCGAATATCGAAAATTTCGCCCAAGGTTATAGTTTTTTTTTACATATCAAATTTATTATCTCAAAATATGTAGAAAAGAGACTTTGCAGATAAAATAATGTTTGTTGTTCTTGATACATTAGAAAAGAGTAAAAATAAGTTGTTTTGTTGTTGTACCTGCGGAATTACTTTGTTTTTTGTAAATCAGTTTTATACCTTTAGATGAAGCTTCACTAAAAGTTTATCAAGGGTAGGTCTATATTTTGGTGGTGCCTGAATACGATTCTTATTCTAATCTATTAAAATTACAACAAAATTTGTATAACTTACAAAATATAGCTACTTTATTCTTTTTTGTCACACAATGATAACAAAATATAACGAAGTTAACAAGAGATGTATTTACTTAAAAAATTAAAAAAAAAAAGCGAAAAAAACGGCATTTTAGTTTTTAGATATTTTATATATATTAAATAGCCCTTTCTAAAAAAAAAATTTTTTTTTAACACTTGCCCTTTGAAGTGTTTTCTTAGTTTTAAGTTTTATTTTTGGCAAAAAAAATTTTTCATACCTTTCTAATGGAAAAAGATATTTGTTATGTTCACCAAAACAGAATGCTTGTTTGTATCTCCTGTGTGAGTTTCAGTCAACAACAATTTCGCCACCATTTTCTTGGTACGTTCTAGCATACCACTCATGACAGAGTGCTATTGTCTATGTACTCAGCGTTCCCACTGCAACTCGGTTACAGGCTTGGCTTTAAAAAATGTCCAAATTAATAATGCACCATATCGTATGCGCAATCATCCTAAATTCGTACTGACCCCCTTGAATATTCGCAATGTTTTATTAAATTTGTCCATAAATTTACATACTTTCACACTTTGCACTTTTTCTCATTCATAACATACAAAATTTCCCAAAGTAAAATTTGTCTGAATGTTAAATCTGTTTGTTTAGCTTATTGCCCTTAGAACACTCATGCACACACACATATATTGACATTTTATTTATAAGATCACTTTTGGTTGACCTACAGCTTTTAAAGAGAACAACAAATTTCCATCAAAACAAATGAAATTTGCTTGTACGAGGATATGAAGAAAAACATATACATATGTATATCCTGTACAAACATACATAAATGTGTATGTACATTACGGTGTTTCATTTTCATCTTCATCGGTATCTTCGGGTTGGTCTTAATCTTTCTATTTACCTACGTCTTCATCTTTCTGCTTATCCTTATATCCATTAAATTTTTTAAGCATACGAATTGAAATTTCAGGGTGGAAAAAGCAAAAACTCACACACCCTAATGTACTCACAGATGTTTGTTTAGAAGTTTTAAGGATTTCTAGTTACCAAGTGGACAATTGAAATAAATTACATTTTTGTTTTGTTTTTTTTTTTTCCTTGGTATTTGTTGTTGGAAAGCTGATGTCGCATTGTTCTCGATTTGTTTTAGTTTCATGCATTTGCATTTTTAAAAAGATGCAGAGATGCATTCGTAGTTCAAGAATTGAATATGTTTCTCAGAATTTTTAAATATAACTTTTGTTCATTTATGCTTGTGGACATGGAATTATATGGAAAACCAATTTGTCAATCAGTTGAATATTTAAGAAAGATTTCTTGCAAATGCAACGTTATTTATTAAATATTAATAGCAGCTCAAAAGTTTTAGAATTTCTAACAAAAAAGGTTTGAAATCAAATTTTCGTCAGGTGTAAAGTTCCATAGTAGTCATAGTAATCAAGCCTCATACATTGGTATGGTTCCTGAACTAATATTTTTAATCTGAAATTCGTTAAAGTTGAAAAAAAAATATAGAAAAAAGACAAATAGAAATTTATAAAGGAGATTTCATGCTGAATCCACAATCAGTATTTAAAAACGGGTCGAGGTTCGGCCTGAAACCCCTAAAACCAAATTACAGGTGTTTGTTTTGATTTTTGCGCTTAATGTCGCAAATACCGATGCAGGACTTTATTTCACTGTGTAAAAATCCATAGAAATATATGTATCACATTACCAGATACTTTTTCTCTCTTTGAAATTTTTTAAATCAATTACATTGAGTAAAAAATGTGGGTCAAAACCCAGCTTGATTACTGAAAAATAATTTACGTCTCAATTTTTTTTTGAGAAATTCCAAAGGTTCGGAGACTTTTTTCTTGTTGTTGTTGTGGTAACGACAAAAACACTCCCCGAAGGTTTTGGGGAGTGTTGTCGAATTAACAGTCCTTGGCCGGATTTGAACTCGGTACGCTCCGGTACTCCCTTGCGGTACTGCCCGACTGCCGTGGTAGCGATTTATGACCAGTGAAGCCTTCTAGGTCATGTCACCCCTCCTTCCATAAGGAAGGAGAAGATGGGTAATGAGAGGTGAGAGGCATCATATCCGTAGATCAACCATCGAGTTGCACGTCATTACCTTTGTGCATATTAGTCGCCTCTTACGACCGGTATGCCTACCTCGGACATATTCTAAACCCCTAACCCGCAGGGGTGGAGACTTTTTCTTAATAGCAACTAATTGATGTGTCTTACTGAACTGCATTTATCATTCAAGATTATTTTACCCGTTTGTTATAATATTTCCTTTCAATCAATCAGTCAATCGCAACTTCCAAAGCAAAGTATTCCGCCCCAGACTATGACACTATGCGACAGCAGTTTTGGGATACGAACCATCAATATATTAAAGACTCAGATGAATATAGTAAAAACTAAAAATATTTAAGGAAAATTAGTTTACCATGCTCATTTGAATTGTGCCACATTTGAGCCCTTTAGCTATCACACTAAACATGGTTTAGGCTCATTTTTTTGTATAATTGAAAGGCTAAAGAAAACAAAAAATGGATATTTAGTGCCTTGAAATAAGCAACATTAACCCATTCCATTCTTTGATATTTATTGAGGCCGCTGTTGGTGTCACTGTGCTTATAAACCCCCCCATCTTCTAATCTTCCCCACATTTCTAATCCACAGCTGATTTCCTTCACAAGTCCATTGTAGCAAACTTCACAGGGTTTGATGTGCTTCTTGGTCAGATTATCGCGGGCAGTGGAAGCTTCCAAGGATGCGGCTTCAATTCGTAGTTACTAAAATTTGTGCCATGGCCGTGCAAAATGGGTCGAAATTCAATGTTAGAATCCATGGCTTCAAACACAGCACATAATACCAAATACAGAATTGGGAGCCACGTACAGCTGTGTTCAATATAATAGTTGTGAAATTAAAATGGGAATCGTTCGACGAAATGAGAAGAAGCTATGACTTTAATAATTTTCATTTAAAATAAAACGAATTCCAAACCAGAAACCACATAAAACGAAATTTCAAATTGGACACAAAGTTCAGGAAAGGTAATTAAACTTTAAAATATAGACATCAAAATTGTAAAATTTTTTTTTGAACTTCTGAAAAATTTTTCAGTTTGCAGTTTTATAGACCAATCAATTTTAGTATAACAATGTGCAAGTAAGAAATTTTCCTGAGTTTTTAGAACTTTTTTCGTCAAGGGTATTGAGTGATTTTTTTCCATACAACGCATGAAGAAAAATAAATTTTGTATGAAAAAAAATACCCAACATCCTTAACCAAAAAAATTCACACATTATTATACTAAAATTGAATGAGTTGTGAAACTGCGTACACAAAAATTTTCGAAAAATTCGTCCGAAAAATATTGAAATTTTGATGTAAATTTTTTCACGTTTTATTAGCTTTCCTGAACTTTGTGTAAACGGTGAAACTTCTTTTTATGTAGTTAATGTTATGGAATCCGATATGTTTTAAATGAAAATTATAAAAAACACAGCTACTTTTTATTTCGTTGCACGATATCCAATTTAATTGCACTACTATTTTATTGAACACAACTGTATATATTTATATAACTAACCCCTTGCTTCGAAATACATGTTCTTCTGAAGGCTCACCTCTTGGTGACTTGACATTGCCAACTTCACCTAGTTTGTAGCACGCGCCTCACTAAGGCTCCCTGTCTTACTGCTTTCACCCAGGTTATCCCACGGATGAGTTATGCCAACTAGCACGAATTTTGTTCACATTTGCTAAACAAAAAAAAAATGTGTTGTGTGCTGTAGTAAAATGCTATTAAGAGGGGGCAGAACATAGTATGCACATAGTTAATCGTTTGGAAAGCCCAACTCCAGCAACATAAATGCTACCAGCAATTTAACTCGAAATATTTTAACAGTCACAAGCAGCTAGTTAACGGTACCATTTTCACACACACATACATACATATATACGTAGTATTTACATAGCCAAATCAATAAATTATGTACGAAGCACTTAGCGCAATTATTGCAACAATCTATGGCCAACCTCCTAAATTGAGTGGCTGTGACATAAAAGTACGCCTTAAAGTATGCAATGGAAAAAGTAAGTAAGGAAGTCTTGTTTGGGGCTAAACTGAACATTGTATACCCAGTCGTGACATATCAGTGAAAATGACAAATCCGCTTACTTTTTCGAAAATTTCGATATCGTTAATTTTTTGCTCAAAATACAACTTCTAACTTTTCACTGGCTTTCAAGGATACACCGTACATATGCCAGGCCAAACAAAAAACAAGTAAGGAAATCGCTGCTTTGGCTGTGCCGAAGGCTTTATACCTTTCATGAATACGCATCACGGTTTTAAGTGTCCAATCCTTACTTACAATAAGCAAACTTTTAGGGTCTTACTCTATTAATTTAAAGATATATAGCCCAAACCCTGGTTATCGGAAAAATTTGTTGTACATATTGGTTCAATCTTGACGATTTTACATTACATATGTAATAAGTACTGTAGCTGCCAAATTTTGTGTCCCTCTATATTAAATTGCAATAATTATAGCCCAAACTCCATTTTTCAGAACAATCGATTGTATGGGACCTATGCGTTGTATTGGTCCAATCTTATTAGTTCCGACAAATGATTATATTAGAAAATGGCGGCACTATGCCAAATTTCTTTAAAATCGAGAGGGCCAACTCAAAATGTTGGTTAAGCTTTTTTTTAATTTTATTCTTCTATAAAGTACAATTTCTACCCACATGATCAGCGAAAAAAAATTTTCAATGCACCCTATTGCACAGCCTGGTATAAAATGAATTTTGTAGCGTACTCGAAAGTCATTAAAAGCGCAAATATTGAAACAATTAATTCAGTAACAATTAAACGCGCTTACCGGTATAAACGAATAAATTGAACAGCTGTTGAACGGTAGCAGAATTGAAAAATCTGCAAAATTGAGAATGTATTAAAAGAAGCAAAAGACCAGCGACCGCGCTCTATAATATAAATCTAGAAATGTCAAAAGCACGTGCGCTCATCCATCTCAACTACGACTTGATGGTCAGTTGCATACTTTTAGGTAGCTATCGAGTAACAAACTGGTTGGGTATCACTGCACTCACTGTAAGCACCAACAAACAGACGCCGAACTTGCAACGAAAACGCGAAGGTCATGATGCAGCACAAGAAAAACGCTCCGCTCACAAAATACGGCTGGGTGTGTCGCGCTCTCTACGCTACTGCAATATTGTCATTATAATAGTGCTAGCCTCAGTTCTACCTTTTGTGGCGTATACAATACGCACGAAACAAATATATTTACGAAGGTTTTATCTGTTGGGAATGGTGAGTTTCTTGTGCTATGGAATTTTGCATTTGTTTGCTGTTGGCTCATTGATACGTCAATACATGAAACAAACTGAGCAGGTCACATGTATCAATCGTATGTTTCAACTGCAGCATGTTATAGTCAAGCTGGCAGAACAACTCAACAGCTTCAGTGATGACCATGAAAGGCAAGGGACGCAAACAATTTTACCACCACTTTGTGATGGGCGCATCACTTTAATGCTATGTCTCAAGGTATTGGGTGTGGTATTGTCACTATCATGGATTTCATATAACATCTATCGTGAGAGTGTAAAAATTAATAGTCTATCATATTTAGCATGTTTACTTTGCATATTTTATTGTCAATTGATTTTGCATTCGATACTTCTCATTTATTATGAAAATGTTTTAATTTTATCACAACAAAATCATCAAGTGAATGTTTTGTTGGAAAATGCTATAAAACAAGCTGTCACCTATTTGCGTCACTTGCAGCCATTTAATGTGCTACGACGTAATCGTTTCCAAACTTTTGTTGTTGCTATAAAACGTTTGCAATATATTTATATGGAAAATTCGAAAACTGGTCGTCAACTATTTCTTGCAAATGGGCCACAATTGGTTAAATTTCTATGTTTTGTTGTTTGCGAGTGTAGCGTACATTTTTTCATGCTCTATTTTGCTTCGTGCAGTAAGCATTTTCAAGTACTTATCGTCGATGCGATATCAGCGGTTGCAACCGAAATAAACGTCAATACTGGGTCATGCAATTTGCGTTTGAATTATTTCGCTTTGATTTATATGTTAAATCTGCTTTTTAATACTTATTTAATTATCAACGTTATGCATGAATTTGAAGCAAGTGTTAAATCGACGCGCATCATTCTGGCAGAATGGAGTGTGGAGTTGCCACTGTTGCCGCAGATTTTGTGCCGTCAATGCAGTGCAACGCAGTTGGAAAATGTGGTGAGTAGATATTGCATTTGTTATAAAGTAAAAAAAGCCTAAATTTCAACTTTTTGTACTAAATATATAAACAAACCAGACTTGTTAAATTTGATTAGTAGTTAATAATCAATTAATTAGACGGTTTTTTTAAATGGTAATGATTATTTTAATTGTTTTTTGAAAAAAAGGGTATTGTTAATTGATTACGATCAGAAAAAATCAAAAAAAAGAAATTTTAGCTAAAAAAAAAAAACAAATCAAAAAAAAAGTCAAAAATAATTATAAAATAAAGTTGTTTTGATTATTTTAGAATTTTTTGGATTTTTTTTTTTTGTTTTTTTTTTTTTTTTTGATAATTTTTGATTTTTTCAGTATTGTTTATGTGTATATTTATGTGCTTCGACAATAATACTGAAAAAAAAGTCAAAAATAATATAAAAAAAAAATTTTAAGTAATCAAAAGTAATCCAAAAAATAAAAAATTATCAAAAGTAATCAAAACCATTTTTTTTTTTAATTTTTGATTTTTTCAGTATTGTTGATGTGTATATTTATGTGCTTCTACAAAAAGACTGAAAAAAAAATCAAAAATAATATAAAAAAAAAAATAAGCAAAAGTAATCCAAAAAAATTAAAAATTATCAAAAGTAATCTAAACCATTTTCTTTTAATTTTTGGTTTTTTTTAATTACCCTAAAAAATCATGATTGAATGGATTCTCAAGAAAATAATGAATCAACCCGGTAATCATTACGATTAGTAATCATTTAACAGGTCTGTATCAAACCCCAATTAGTCCGTGACATAGTCCGACAATGTGTAACAAGTTACCATTTTAGCTCATAAAAGAGCTCTTCCGTCATTCGACGAAGTTTTTGAATACAATTTTTGAACGCTATTCCTGTTGGATAGTAACTCAAGCTCTTTCTACTCACGAATTTCTGTGCCTCTTTTTATTTGATGCGAAAAGGCGTCTCCTCGCTTCTGTCTTCAACTCCCGATATGCATCGTCCTTTTTTTTCATTTTATCGACGCACTCTTCATAGTACCATTTGTCTTTTTTTTAAGTTAATATAAAAATCAAATCAAATTTTATAAGAAAAATTTAACAATCACAGACCAATAAACTTTAATATTACGATTTATAGTTTACAACACCAGAACTTGATGAACTACAAAACGGTATTTTCCGTCTTCTTAGAGAAAATATTCAAAAAAATCAAAAATAATCAAAGGTAATTAAAACAACTTTTTTTTGATTATTTTTGATGTTTTCTGATTTTTTTTTTTAATCGTAATGAATAAATAATTGCCTTTTCTGTAAAAACAATTAAAAATTAATCATTACCAATTAAAAAAGCCATCTGATTAACTGATTACTAATCAAATTTAACAGGTCTGATCTAAAGATATTATGAAATTTGCAGAAGGGCGTTTTTTATTTTTTTAAATTTGTATTTCTTAAATTTTTTAACTTTCTGGTGAGTTCAATTAGTTAAACACAAAACTACACAATTCTGATCACAGAGAATTTTTTTTTTCTAAGCATATTTTTTCTTTGGCGGAACTTCATTTTATAATAAAAGGAAACTCTGCACCAAATTTCAGCCCAATCGGAAGAGGTCGATTCCAACTATGTGACAATTTGAGATTTAAACACTCAATATCATTTGAATTTGAATATTTCTCTGATTTAAGAATAATATAAATTTGTATTATAAACGTTATGTCCATCTTTTAAAATATAAATTCTGAGAGTATTCTCGTTATGAAACACACTATTTGTGGCAATAAAAAGTTCACAATGGGCGTATAAAAGCACAACACTAATAATTTCAACAAATTCGCTTAGTGAGCAATAATTCATCAAACTAGACAGCAAATAAATCATAATGCTCATTAAAAAATATTTTAAATTAAACTGCAAACCATGCGATTAGAAACTTGTTCAAAAACACAGATAAATCAGTATAAAATCAAGCAAAGTTTAAAAGTAAAGTCCAAAATAATGCGATATCAACGAAAGCGAACGAAATATAATAAAAATAAATGTTTCGAAACAAATAAAATCAATGCTTACGTGGAACCAATTTACATTTATTATCTCATCATTGGCATTAATTATGTAGCGCGCCTAATGGGCATCATCACCTTCTTTTATGCGCGCAGTAAGGCTATTCATGCGGCGCGGAAACAACGCAAATACTACTCATACCGCCTACGCGCTTCTCGTTTGCTGCGTTGCTACAGCATCGTTTTGCCATTCGTCATTGGTGCAGCAATGCCATACGCACTACCCACACTTTACAGAGATATGCACCTTTTAAGCTTGACGCCGTTAATGACGATTGTTGGAAATATGCGTTTTCTATTAACTCAACTATTTGCCGTCGCCTTAATGTTATGGAATTGCTGCATGCAACAACGTTTGCAACATTTACTCATGCGCTGGTTACGAATGCCGTTTGAGCTACGCGCTATCTCACGGCAACTAAAAATGAGCAAATCAGCTCGGAAGCGCCTTGAAGGTTTTGCTCTTAGTATTTGTTTATTGATTTGTGCCAATGTGTTGGTGTTGCTTTTAATGTTAGCCTTTATGGCGTATGTGATGTATAAAGAACGCGCCTTGGAACGTCCCAAGTTACTGGCATCGCTACTCTTTAACGTCTACTGCGGCACCTTGGCACAAATGATGGCAATTTTATTTTTCGTTTATGCGGCACGTTTGTGCCATTATGCTAGTGCAATAAATTTTATGTTGGAGTCTACGCTCTCAGAAGCTAAAATGCATTTGAATGGCTTGCAACCGCTCAATATGCAGCGGCGTACTCGCGTGCTATCGCTGTGTAAGATCATCGAGAGTTTGAAGTGTTTGTATCAACGAAATGTGCGTTTGAGCAAGGAGCTCTTATTTATTTATAATCCAACACTGCTATCGTCATTTGTTTATGCACTTTACGCCTCATCGGTTCAGTTGTATGTCATATATTTCAGAGCTTGCAATCGAAATGCAATAAAATTTGGTTTTCGTACGGCTTTGACGTCATCCCAATCGCAAGGGAAGTGCGTGATGCCTAATTTTGCGGGCATGCTTCAAGTGTTTGCTCTGCTGTTTATTATTTGTGCTTTGGTATATGGCCCATATATCTTGGAAAATAGTTTTAGTGCAATACGCGTTGTTCTGGCCGAGGGCAGCATGGAATTGCCTCGACCTCGTAGCATTTGCAATAGCCGTTGTTGTGAGGTGCAACTAGAAGCTGTGGTAAGACAATTAATTATACTCTGCAAAAGCTGCAGGGTGCCAGTTTGAAATAATCCCAACTCTGCATGAAAGACACACACCCAAACAAGAAAAACGTTAAAAGCTTTTTGCGTATTTTGTTTCAGTTGTTTCGCTATCCCTGCAAAAAACGGAAATACTCCGTTTCATACTCCAAAGAATACTCCTAAAGAAGTATCAGAGTACTCCAACACTTATCCTCATTCATATAAAAAATGTGGTCCAATTTACATGGCAATGTCCGGTGACCTTATCCATCTCGGAGTACTCCGTTTCTTAGCTTTTGAATACTCTATAGACCACCTACGTGAGAGTACTCTCAAAATACTCCCATGGGATTACTCTATGGAGTATTCAACAGCAAAGCGAGAGTGGGAGTAGGTGGTCCTCAAAAGAACACATACTCCCTTCTCGCTTTCGTCTAGAATACTCTATAGAGTAATCTTTCAGCAGCATTTTCAAAGTACTCCAACGTAGGTGCTCTATAGACTATTCGGAAGTACTCCGAGTAGGATTAGGTGATCCAATCACCGGACATCGCTATGTAAATTGGACCACCTTTTTTATATGAATGAGGATAAGTGTTGGAGTACTCTGGTGCTCCATCGTTTGTTACAGGGATGGTCATGTCAAATATGCAATTATTTTTAAATCAATAGAAAAAGGTTTTAAAACCCATATCGAAGCTAAATAGGTATGCTGTTAGGGTTAATACGAATGAATTTGTGAACGTTTTTAACCGTTATCACTCTCACCCGATTGCAGTAAAACTATTAGGAAATTCACAAGGTCTCACACAGACCTGTTAAATAATGATTACTAATCGATTAGCGGTTTGATTAATTATTTTCTTGAGAATGCATTAAATGATTGATTACTGCTATTTTCAATTTTTGATGATTATTTTCCAATTAATTAAAAAAATAATCAAAAAAAAAATAATGATTTTTTACGATTATTAAAAAAAATCAAAAATATTAAAAAAAAGTAGTTTTTGTTGCTTTTGATTATTCGCGATTTTATTATATTTTTTTTAATTTGTTTTTGATGGTGTTTGATTTATTTCTGTTTTGTTATAGAAGCACATGTACATCAACCATACTGAAAAAAATCTAAAATTATTAAAAAAAATCATAAATAATCAAAACAACTTTTTTTTGATTATTTTTCATTGTTTTAATAATCGTAAACATTCATGATTATTTTTCAATTTTTTCTAATCGTAATCAATTAGTAATTACCTTTTCTTGAAAAACAATTAAACTAATCATTACTAATTAAATTAGCCGTCCAATTAATTGATTACTAATTACTAATCAAATTAAACAGATCTAATATGCTATTAGAATAAAGCACACTTCAATGCGAATAAATTTGTAAACGTTTTTAACCATTATCACTCCCACTGAATGGCAGTTTTGTCCCGTTTTTAAACATTCCCAAAAAGAAGCATCTTGGAAACGCTTAATGGTTAAAATTTTCTAAAACAATATTTACTAAAAAAATTCCACATACGGACAAAATCTTTTGCACCAAGATCTGAGTCACTTATTTTGAGTTGAAATTATTCCTTCCGAAAACTACTGTGGGTTCAAGTCACAGGACAAGTAACGAGTATAAATAAAATTAAAATAGTTTGGAACCTTTTTTTTTTTCAAAATATTGTAAGGAGGTGCTCTAATTGTCAAAAACCTTACGAGTATATTTCGCTTCCGAAGAAAAACGTATCTGCAAACTAAGCAAATACCGTTCGGAATCGGCATTAAATCTGCACTACATCATCGTTTCAAAGAGCTCAGCCTTAACCTCCTCGGTGTAATATATTTATTTCATGATTCGAAGGCGTTGTGACTTAATTCGCTGGACTTTGTATCTACTTAAGTCTTATACATTTCAAGGTTAAATCTTCTTCGACACACGTTGTTGGTCTCAAGAGGAGACAAAAACGAAAAAGCTTCCCCAGAACTTCTCTCTCGAATACTCCAATAGTTATCCCATCATCAGAAGAGCTATACTGAGAGACTCCGATAATTTTTAGTCTAAGGAAACAAAGGTGGAATTGTTCTTTAAAAGTGGTTTCAAAAAGTTTTTTTCAAAACGGGGTCGCTCCTGCGTAGTGGTTTGGCAAACTCACCGAGTGTATTTCTACCATGGAAGGCTTCTCAGGAAAAATCTAACTGACTTGCTTCGGAGTCTGCAAAAAACTGTAACTAGGAAAAATTACAAAAAGCACACCATAAATTGGTTTAGAAGTTGGGTCTTAATCTACTCGTAAGCATATCGCTCCAAATACATACATATATATTTTTTTATCCCAGAAACCATCAGAATGAAGAAATAAATTGTAGAGTTTGCGCTCTTTATGAACATTTATGCGTCCGAATAAATTTCCATAATCTTCATCATATCGGAGTCACAAAAGACGTGTATGTGATAATATTTGTGAGGCTTATATTCTTCAGATATGTATTTAAAACTCATATCGGATCACTCAATTATGAGCACTCGGTGAAAGTTTGAGGGAACTCTAAAGCAGTTAACTCGAATCGTTCATTCAAAAACCCGAATACTAATTTGCTCATATTTATTTCTTTCATTCTTACATGCTGCTTGGAATTTTTTCTCTCCGATTTATATCAATATATGACTTGCTACAGCTGGCAGAGTTTTCGCTCTATCTACGTATGGAATATCAACAACAACACAATAATGGACATCGCTATGCTTATTTCATGGTTTGCGGACTTTTTGCACTCGAACGTAGTTTGATATTTGTTATAAGTGAAACAATTTTGAAATACATACTTATACTAATACAATATGATAAAGTAACATAATAAAATGAAACAAAAAAGTGAATTGCCTTAAAAACCCTAATTGCGAGAACACATGCCAAATAGACAGTTAATCTATGGTATGCAGTGGGCCAATGAGCTATTTTTGTGAGTATAAATTCAAGATATAATATCGAAGACTGCTGGGGTCGATTCGAAAATATTATCTATACCTAATAGTGGTTAAAAAAAAGTAAGTAGCTTGGAATTTATGATATGAATTTTATTTATTATAAAATTATGAAATATCTAAATCGGCAACTTTAAAATATTAAAAAAAAACACCCTATCTCAGCATGCATTTCAAAAATGTCTGATAGAAAATTCAATACATACTCAGCTGAGATAGAGTGTTCTTGAAACAAATTATGGAGTAAGTGGTTTTCAAAAATATTAGACATTTTTTTTTCACACCCAAAACTAACGACCTTGAGAAAAAGAAAAATATTGCTCTAGAAAATTACTTTGCCCAACAACTGCTCCATATTTAGTGTTAAAGTTAATTCTTCCGAAACATTTTTCTTGAAACGTGTCAAGCACTTTTACTCCGACGCGACGGCCGAAGAGTGCCGAATGCTTAAACTGGACACCGAAGAAGCAAGAAATGGTGTTGATGCAAAAATTTACACTACATAACTTCATTTTAGAATAAATTTCTAAAAATCAGATTTACGAAATCGATTTAGAGCTTTATGGTGACTTTTGATTTTGGTTGCTTATGTAAAATATTTCCTTTCAATTGAAATTTTTTTATCAAACATATTAAAATAAAAAAAAAATAAAAATGTATGTAACCCCCTTCCAAATAAAATCTTAGCTACCGCCCTTATTGTTAACTATTCCTAAAACTGGAAAATATCCATTTCTTAATATTTCTCTCTAATTTTGAATCATTGCTATTTATAATAATTCCTTGGCTACTTTTATCTACCTCTGTATAGGCCATTTTTGGACCACTGTTCCACATGAAATATTATATAGTAAATATGAAGTGAAATATTATTACTAAATTTTATGTTTGCCTAAGGGAGTAGCATAAAAACTTAAATGCTACGTAATTTCCTAAACTATTACACTTTCACAAACGATTATATTTATGAACAATAGGAAGGATTGAAAACAGCAGTTTTTCAAGTTTCGCATGTTTGTAAAAAAAAAGAAAAAACCATTTTTTTCTCAACTTTCTAAGGTGGACTACTGGATTTTAATAAAAAATAATTGTAACAGAAAAATTTTTTTGTTCCAAAATCATAGAAAACACTGAAAATTGTGGATGTGATTTACGAAATAGTATGAACATATTTTGTTCAATTTCTTACTCGCCTTTGGGTTTCGAGGAGGCACCCTATAGACTTTAGAAAACCTTTGAAAAAAAAAAAGAATTATAAGTTGGACCTGCTCCGTGTGAGCAGCAGGAATGGGCGTTTTCAAAAATTTGAGTAAGGAGTGGCGAAAAAATACCAAATA
This sequence comes from Merzomyia westermanni, assembly GCA_949987695.1. NCBI lineage: Eukaryota > Metazoa > Arthropoda > Insecta > Diptera > Tephritidae > Merzomyia > Merzomyia westermanni. The sequence continues at coordinate 43,645,113 of OX465291.1, read as the reverse complement.
AAAGTTTGTTTATTATTCAAAAAAATGTGAGTGATGAGTGAAATTTTATTGGTTAATCAAGAAATTTTGAATAAAGAATCAAATTTCAAGTTTTATTCAAGCTTTTGAAAATAAAAAATAAGCACATCGAGATACCGCAAAATTATACACATACATATACATATGCATATATACAAAATATATGTATATGTATGAATGCTTTTTTTTGGTTATTTCTATGTAAATTGTAATTCACTGAGTGGATTTGATTCCAGTTCGGGACCATTTCTCAACAAAATAAGGCTTTTGGTGGGATTGCTTGGATGTTTTCGGGATAGCTTAACGGGTCATTTTGGGACTTTTTGAAAGTCATTTTAGGACATTTTCAGAATTGTTTTGTGGGTGTTTTCGGATGAATTCAATATTGTTTTCAGGACTATTTTGGAATCATTTCGGGATTTTTTCGGGGTAATTTACCTGAAAAAGTGCCAAAATTACCCCTAAAACAATTTCAAAATGGTCCCAAAAAGTCTGAATATAATCCCTAAAACCATTCCGAAATGGTCCTCAAAAAAGACCCCAAAACTATCCCGAAATTACCCCGAAATAAAGCTAATAGTCTCGCCGAAAACCTTATTTTGTGCAGCAGTGATCCCGAACTTGAATCAAATCAACTCTGAATATAAATTTATATAGAAATAACCAAAAAAAAACCTTCATACATACACATTATGTCTATATGCACATATGGGTATAATTTTGCTGTATCTCGTTGTGATTATTTTTTATTTTCAAAAGCTAGAATGAAAATTGAAATTTTATTCTGTGTTCAAAATTTTTGAATAACAAATAACATTTTACTCATCACTCAAATTTTCTTGAATAATAAATAAAATTTTATTTTTTATTTGAGTAGTTTTTTATACAAAGTGACCCAAGTCTGATGAGCAGTTATTCATTTAAAACCCGGATGAGCCAACTCAAGTGAGTAAAAAGCTTGAAAAGCAAGTTCTCAAAAAGGGAGTTCTTTACCCTAATTCTGAGCGAGACTGTATTTTCCTTCTGAGAAAACAGACCCCTCAAAGTGTTCTGTGATGTGGGTTTTCGAGCCAAGATAGAATTAACTTTAAAGCAGCTGCCGATATGTAGAATAAACATATTTTAGAGTTAGACTAATTATTTAGCCGCGTAGATGCCAGACTACGATGTGAAGAAAATTTAGTAAAAAGCAAATGGCATGAAAATTACTCCCCCTAATGTGTACCCACAAGTATCAAATATATTATATTATACCTTAACCAATACCTGAAAACTAAGTAAGTATACAAAAACTTTAAAATTCAAATGAAGCAGTTTTGCGCAAGAGTGAAATGTAAAATGACAGACAATCTATGCAGCTCACTTTTTAATACATAGTTCATATTGTTAGATAGTGTTCCAGAAGTAGATTGCAAACGAGCACAGATTGCAAGTAGAAGTGTTAAAATATGGAATATCAACAAAAACAAAATTCACTTAAACAATTCTTACTAATTCAACCGAATTTTGTATATTACCTTGTTGTTGTTCTTTTTTATATAACACGCGCACTGGGCATTCTCTGTTTTGCTTACGATCGACAACAATATGGACCTCGACAACGCCAACAATGTCTACGCATTTCCAGCATCCTACGATGCTATAGTCTAGTATTGTTGTTGTTAAGCATGGTTTTTACACCGTTCGCCTCATACACACTCTTTAAAGGAATGTACTTTCTTAATTTAACGCAACTACTCTTATTTGTGGGGAATATGCGTTTTGCAATAACTCACGGATTTTCCTGTATTGTGATGGTGATGAACTTTCGCATGCAACATCGTACGTTACGTTTTCTCAATCGCATGCTGGACGTACAAAATGTTTTAAATGAAATTGGACTCGTTTTGAATATGAACAATGAAGAGCTTAGAAATTTACAACGCTTGACTTGTAAAACTTGTATATTGTTGTGCATAAAGTTATTACTTTTGGTATTGAAAATGATACACACGTGCTATGTAATGGAAGGCGAGCGCGCGTTTAGACGCCCACTACTTTTAGTCTCATTGCTCTTTAATTTCTATTGCACTTTAGTGTTGTTTATGACAAATATGTTTTATTGCATGTGCGCCTTGCGTTTGGGTCATTATGGCCAAAAAATAAATGTGTTATTGGAACGTACGATCAACGAAGCTGCCGATCTTATGAATCGCCAACGTCCTTTAAAGGAGTTGCAGCGCATTCGTTTACTCTACTTATGCGATATGTTGAATTGCTTGCAGCGTTTGTTCCACGAAAATTTAAAAATGAGTCATCGCTTGGTTAATGCAAACTCAACGTGGTTATTCACTTCCTTTTTCTCTGCGTTTATCAATTGCACTGTGCAATTGTTTGTATTATACTTTTCAACTTGTAGTCGCTATGCTGCAAAGTATCGTCATATGGTTGGCGGGTCTACAAATCAAAGAAATGACGGATGCGTAGCGCCTAATTTTATCGGCATGATTCCAATAATCTCAATGTTATTAAATATCTACATAGTAGTGTTTAGTACATATAATATGAAAGCACATATTGAAAACACACGATTGCTATTAGCTGAAGGTGGTTGTCGTTTGCCTTTACCTAGAGATGTATGTACTAGAAGATGTTGTGAAGTGCGATTTGAAGCACAGGTAAGTGTTTTATCTTATTTTTATCTTTATCCTTATCTTTATTCCCCTATCCTTATTCTTATCCTTATCTTTTTCCTTATCCTTATCCTTATTCCTTTCCTTATCCTTATCCTTATCCTTATCCTTATCCTTATCCATGTTCTTATCCTTATCCTTATGCTTATCATTATCCCTTTCCTTATCCTTATTTCCCAATGTATCAATGAATACCTTTCCAATAATTTCATTTTCCTTTCGATAGCTAGAAAACTTCGCCCTATATTTACGCATGGAATACCAGCAGGAATGCAAACTTGGACAGCGTTACGCCTTTCACATGATATTTGGCCTGTTCTCAGTAGATCGTGGCTTGCTATTTGGACTATTGCAAACAATTTTAACTTATCTTATCATAATAATTCAATACTATGAAAGTAATTATTAAGTTTAGTAATCTAGATGTTAATTATAGATGTTAAAGAAGCCTCTCCATACAGGCTTTCATACGAATTTTGAAAGGAAATATAACAGTATATAAAATTGTTGTCTCTATGTATTGTGTTTATCTTATATGAATATGTCTTGTATGAGATATGAAAATTGCTCTGAAATATTGCATAAAAGTGATTTGTTTTTCCTTTTTGTACCAACAATTTTTGTTGGTTTTACGGCCTGTACATTTTCAAGTATTCATGAAACAAACTCAAGGCCAAGAATAATAATTTTTATGAAAATTATTAACCTTTTTTTTTTTTAATAATCATTTTTAATTAATTATTAAAAAGTTGTTTTAATTGGCACGCATTGCATAACAAAAACCGAGAGCACGCGGTAAGGCAGTTCTACTGATGATGATAAAACAGATCTGTCAAAAAATCCATCATGATCACACTACTAACTGTCAAATGGCGGAAGTGGTTCATGCATATGGTAAAGAAGAATAGAACTAGGAGTTTAGATGACATCAAAACCAGCGTATTGTTAGATTAATGGTTAGCAATGCCTGCTAAAATTTCTCTGATGAAGAAGCCTAGCAGCTTCCGAAATAGATCTATAAGTAAAGCTATGGCGGTTGTCTTTAATTAAAACAACTTTTAATAATTAATTAAAAATGATTATCAAAGAAACAATAATTTTCATAAAAATTAAAATGTGAAAAATTATTATTCTTGGCCTTGAGCTCGTTTCATGAATATGTGATTTTTTTTTTATTCAAATTAACCTTAATCCTAATGTGCAGAATAAAGTTTAAAGAATACCACCACGCTCAGGATATATATATCGTCAATATCCTTAATAGGAAAAACGTTTAATTTCTCCCACTACATCTCTCTTTCTCTTTTCAATAATTATTATTTTTTGTTAATTTTTAAATATTTTTTCATTATTGGATCACTGTTGAAATATAATAAGCAGCCTTACTAAATTTTGTGTTTGCCCGTGGGAATATCATTAAAATATAAACGCAACGTAATTAACTAAAATATTAACGAGTTCATAAAAGCTTACATGCATGTATATTACCGTGGGTTAATTTTTTTCAATTTTTTTTTTTTATTAACTAAACTGCATTAACGATTTTGTTCTTAATAATAGCATTAACAGTTCTTTAATACTTGAACTTTATTTTATACTATTTTATTTTGTTTTATTTTATTTTATTTTCTTTATTTTATTTCATTTTATTTTATTTTACGTATTTTTGTAAGTTTAACGAGCTCAAGACCACTTGATAATAATTCTTAGTTAATTTTTGTTGGAACGATTTTCCGTCATCCCTTGTCAAGTTTGGTTTTGTGACAAACCGGTTTCGGCGTTCTGCCATTTTCAATGCCTAGTTTCGTTCTCATTGAAAATGGCAGAACGCCGAAACCGGTTTGTCACAAAACCAAACTTGACAAGGGATGACGGAAAATCGTTCCAACAAAAATCAGCTTACTACCCTGTCGGAAGATCAACACAACAAAATAAATCAATTCTTAGTTAATTATTTTTAGTTTTGATTAAAGGAAAAATTTAAAGCAACGATAATTATTATTTTATTTTATTTAATTTAATTTTAATTGTATTTTATTTTATTTTATTTTGTTTTATTTTATTTTATTTTATTTTGTTTTATTTTATTTTATTATGTTTTATTTTATTTTATTTTATTCTATTTAACAAATTTTTTATTTTTATTTTATTTAAATTTTTTTTTATTTGATTTTGTTTTATTTTGTTTTATTTCGTTTTATGTTATTTAAGTTTATTTTGTTTTATTTTATTTTATTTAAGTTTATTTTGTTTTATTTTATTTTATTTTATTTGATTTTATTTAAAATTAGGACAACTACTGTCGTCAAATGTGTTCGTAGTTAGCTCTGGGGAAATCGAATTTTGTGCAAGGAAAATGTTTTATCTCGAAATTTGTTGGAACAGTAAATTATTTCACCATATCCTTCAAAATCAGACTATCTCAATGTAAACTCAATTTATTTTCAGTTGAGATTGCACATTTTCCAAAAGTTTCTGAGTGCTTCCAAACAAAATTCAAATAAAAAAAATTTCTTCTGCCGTGTAGATATCAGGTTGGGTACAAATATCAGCATAAAACTCACTCACTCTAATATTTGTATGTAACTAAGGACAGGGGCTCCCCGTTGAAGAATTCTGTTGGTTTTTAGAATATAAAAAATGTTACCCTCGTGTCACCCTCTCAAATTTTATCTCTTGACCTAGGTAACCTGGATCTCTGTTCAGTCATAACAAGATATTTTTTAAGGGAGCAAAAAAACCTGACAAAGAGAGAGCTGAGAACAACCAACAAGGTTACACTTTTTCTTGAAAGCAAAACGGCAATAGGTAGTTATTTTCGAGTAGGCCATAATTCCTGAAATTTTCGAAAACTTAGTTAAGAATTTAGAAACGATTTTTGAGGATGCAGTTTTGTAGCCTATTAAATTCTAGTCTTACAAAATGCAAGTCTAACATCACTTGACATTTTTGTTGAATTCTCCATATAAATTGAAGAACTCATATAGAAGAAAATACCAAACACCATGCTAAAAAAAGTATACAAAAATCAACAAGATTTTAAAGAATCTTGGAAATTGTACTTTGTGAGACTAGATTTTAATGGGGTATAAAACTGCAATCTCAGGAATCATTTTGAGACTCTCTCGCAAGATTGAAAATTTTCACCCACCCTTTTTAATTACTCTGAAAGTACTGTCTATGTTTTCATATGAAATAAACATATGAATTTTACCTGAAGAAGTTGTCGTAATATGTAGAAGAACAAACTGTACCATTTTGACTGCTTGCGACTGTATATTAACCGTTTACCAATATGTCTGCCAATTGATTTAATAAGGACAAAAATCTATAAAATCAAATTCATCAGGTATTTACTAATTCCCAAGCGATTTTGCACGAAAGTGAAATATGAAATTTCTGGAAATCTGTCAGCTTTGATTTTAAATATCTAGTTCATAGTGCTAGATATTGTTCTAGCAGTTGATAGTAAACACGCACAGATTTCAAGTGGAAGTGCTAGAAAATGGAATATCAACGAAACAAAAATTTACTCAAACAAATTTTATTAATACAACCGAATTTTTTATATTATCTTGCTGTTGTTCTTTCTTATATTCAACGAGCACTGGGCATTCTCAGCTTCACTTATGATCGAAAATGGAAACAACAAGAACAATACCGTACTCGAAAACGCCAACAATATCTGCGCATTTCAAACACGCTACGATGCTATAGTCTAGTATTGTTGTTGTTTAGCATAACATTTACGCCTTTCGCCTTATACAAGCTTTTCAAAAAATTGCGTTATCTCAATTTAAACAAACTTTTATTATTTCTTGGAATTATACCCTATGTACTAACTCAAGGTTTCGCCTGTATTGTGACACTGCTGAATTTTCGCATGCAACATATTTCGATACGTTTTCTCAATCGCATGTTGGGACTGCAGAATGTTCTTAATCAAATTGGACGAGCTTTGAATATGAGCAGTGAAGAAATCATAAATTTACAACGCTTGGATAGAAAAAGTTGTATATTACTGTATACCAAGTTAACCATTTTGTTTCTTAAACTAATACACTTAGGATTTGTAATCAGGAATGAAAACGCCTTCAAACGCCGGCTAGTTCTAGTGTCAATACTTTTCAATTTCTACTGCATTTTAGTGTATATGACAAATATGTTTTATTGCATGTGCGCCTTGCGGTTGAGTCATTATGGCGAAGCAGTGGCACTTTTGAATCGGGAACGTCCTTTAAATCAGAATAAACGCAATCGTGTACTCTACTTATGTGATGTATTAAATCGTTTGCAGCGTCTGCTCCAAAAAAATTTCAAACTGGGTCATGGTTTGGTTGTCGCCAACTATACATGGTTATTTTTTTTCTTTTTCAATCGTTTATCAACTCCACTGTGCAATTGTTTGTATTCTACTTTTCAACTTGTATGCTCACAGCTAACCTAATATGGATGGGGGATCTAAAGCCTCAGGCAAAAGTAAATGTGTAGCGCCTAATTTTATGGGCACCGCACAAATATTCTTCATATTATTGAATATCTATATGGTAGTGTTTAGTACATAGAAATCACATACTGAAAACACACGGCTGATATTAGCTGAAGGTGGGTGTCGCTTGCCTTTACCTAGAGAAATGTGTACTAGCAGATAGTAGTTTGTGAAATACAATGAAGATTTACAATCTCTTGTAAATTTTTTTTTTAATGTTACCAAAGAGGATTTTTACAATTATGAATTATTGGAATTCCTTCGCTCTTTAAATTTGTATCATTAAGTAAATAAAAAATAATAATAAAATGCAATGGAATAAAATAACATAAAATATAATTAAATATAGTATAATAGTGTTAGATAAAATTTAAAAAAAGTTAATTAAGTAAAATAAAATAAGATAATGTAGAATAAAATGAAATAAAATAAAATTAGACCAAATAAATAAAATAAAATTAATATAATAAATAAAAAAATAAAACAAAATAAAATAAAATAAGATAAAATAAAATAAAATGAAATAAAATTAAACAAAATAAATTAATTAAAATAAAATAATACAGAATAAAATAAAATAAAATAAAATAAAACAAAAAAAAACAATAAAATAAAACAAGATAAAATACAACAAAATAAAATAAAACAAAATAAAATTAAATAAAAAATAAAATTTAACATGCTAAAATAAAATAATAAAGAACAAAATAAAGTAAAATAAAATAAAATAAAATGAGGGAAAATAAAAATAAAATTTAACACACTAAAATAAAATAAAATAAAGTAGGATAAAATAAAATAAAATAAAATAAAATAAAATAAAATAAAATAAAATAAGATAAAATAAAATAAAATAAGATAAAATAAAATAAAATAAAATAAAATTTGACATACTAAAATAAAATAAAATAAGATAAAATAAAATAAAATGAAATAAAATTAGACAAAATAAATTAATTAAAATAAAATAATATAGAATAAAATAAAATAAAATAAAACAAAAAAAAACAATAAAATAAAACAAGATAAAATACAACAAAATAAAATAAAACAAAATAAAATTAAATAAAAAATAAAATTTAACATGCTAAAATAAAATAATAAAGAACAAAATAAAGTAAAATAAAATAAAATAAAATGAGGGAAAATAACAATAAAATTTAACACACTAAAATAAAATAAAATAAAGTAGGATAAAATAAAATAAAATAAAATAAAATAAAATGAAATAAAATAAAATAAGATAAAATAAAATAAAATAAGATAAAATAAAATAAAATAAAATAAAATAAAATAAAATAAAATAAAATAAAATAAAATAAAATAAAGTAAAATAAAATAAAATTTGACACACTAAAATAAAATAAAATAAAATAAAATAAAATAAGATAAAATAAAATGAAATAAAATTAGACAAAATAAATTAATTAAAGTAAAATAATACAGAATAAAATAAAATAAAATAAAATAAAACAAAAAAAAAAAATAAAATAAAACAAGATAAAATACAACAAAATAAAATAAAACAAAATAAAATTAAATAAAAAATAAAATTTAACATGCTAAAATAAAATAATATAGAACAAAATAAAGTAAAATAAAATAAAATAAAATGAGGGAAAATAAAAATAAAATTTAACACACTAAAATAAAATAAAAGAAAGTAGGATAAAATAAAATAAAATAAAATAAAATAAAATAAAATAAAATAAAATAAAATAAAATAAAATAAGATAAAATAAAATAAAATTAAACATAATAAAATACAGTAAAATCAAATAAAATTAATAAAAAAATAAGATAAAATATAAAAAAATAAAATAAAACAAAGCAACACAGTAAAATATAATAAGGAAAACCGAAAGAGTAATTTATTTATATACTTTTCTCAATCAATTACTGTAAAATATTTCTAATTATTTAATTTTCCTTTCGACAGTTGACGAATTTCGCTTTATATTTACGCATGGAATACCAACAAAACTACAAACTTGGACAGAACTATGCCTATTACATGATATTTGGTCTATTCGCATTAGATCGTGGCTTGGTTTTTGGACTATTGGAAACAATATTAACTTATCTTATCATAATCATTCAATATTTTGAAAGTAATTAGTAAGCTTAATTGGAACAATTGATTATGTTAAAATAATTGTTAAACAATGGTGTTTGTTAAGCCAATCAAAATAAGGCAAATATGGCGCTTAGGACATTTTAGACTTTGCTTATCAACGTATGCCAGTCATGAATTGTCAGCGACAATTGGCGGCAATTAGAAAGACCAAGGAGTGCAAGTGATCCTTCGGCTGCTTTTTCGATCTCAGTTGAGGCCTTCCTCTGTCTCTGCTGCCGAACTCATATAGGCAGAAAAACTTTCTGGGCCAAACCTGCGATATTTAGAAAGTTTGTCATTTATTTGCTTGTGTGACAAAACCTCATACAACCGTGGTCATCTAATATATAGCAAAAATTATTTTTTATTCACTGACGGCGCATAACGCGCAAAATTCAGTAATTAGAGGTTGAGAAGGGAAAAAGAGAGGTGACGAGTAAACTTAAAGGGAAGTCGATATAGAGATAGCGGAAAAAGGCGTATGAGGAGAAGAGATTGAAAATCATATAGAGAAGTAGTCAAAGAGAAATAGATGGAGATGTTGAGAAAAAGGAAACAGAGATGAATGCGGCGAGGAAGGAAATCGAAAAAAACGAGAGATTTGGGAATGAAACCCCCAAGGCCGATAAATTTAAAGTGATCTTTAAAATTAAAGCCAGACGAGAGCCTGAGATAAGCCAGATGATGCACGTTCAATAACAGTGGTCGTATGAATATACATGCTTAAATTATTTATTTAGACTGAGTAAATATTCTTCAACCCTTCCCTGCACTGCATCTTATTGGAAACCAAAAAGTGTCATCGATGCTTTCTATGCCACAATTAAGCAGATTAAAAAGGCTTTACTTCAAATACGTGTCTACATGTGCACATACGCAATGGTACATACCCTGCAGTCAAACGAACTAGTTGCGAACTACTTCAAAACTCGTTAAAAACAGCCCAAAAAAATTTGTTCAATGACGTAAGCGAAAACTATTTAAAAGCGGTCGGGCTCAGTGGAAAGGTATTCGATTCAGATCGCTGAGCTCACCGGTTCGAGTCCCAGTGAGGTAAAAAGAAAAATTTAAATAAGGATATTTATTCGGATTTTTCCAACTCTGGGCATTTCAACAATCAGCATAACTTTGAATTTTAACTGGTACAAGTTAAGTCCGTTTCGAGCTGTCGAATTCCAGTTTGATACTGGTATGTTTCCCTCCTAGTTTGGTGCTTCACTGCACGTCATGTCGAACTTAAATTGCTTGGTATTAATATTAAATCCAATAAAGCCATTAAAGCACGCCTTTACTTCCATTTGAACACATTTAGCAAGGTCCTTTTGGTTGTCTAATTAGACATTTTGGATTAGCACATCCTCAATTTCATGTAATGAACTTTATTAACATTTCATAGATTACGATTCCCTCCGTATTGCGAAATGCACCTGAAGCCTTAGCAGTGCAGCAAATTACCAAAGCTTTGTAGAAATGAAACTTAGGCTATGGGTGTTCTTATGTGAAAATGCTAAGCTTTGAGACTTGTGAGTTGTATCGTAAGCTTGTCCACCAGGTCATGGGCTCAAGCCTTAGGACTAATGAAATGCTTTGGAAAACAGCAGGGGCGATTTCATAGTGCCCCAATAGGCTCTATTTACCAAGTCCCTATCTATGCATCTTTCGTACTCAGCGAGTGTATTTTAATCCAAGATCTATGCAATACATGACATCACCCGTAATAGGATAGAAATCTAGTCTGACAACCAGGCGGCTCTCGGGTTTGTTCAGTCAGTGCAGAGTGTTTACCATGAACTCGGCAAGTTGACTTATCTTTTCTCTAATAAGGGTGATGGGACATCATTATATACAAGGAAACCAGTGGGCGATGAGCTGGTTCTATATTGATCGATGCTTGATGTCTAACAGGTGATGGAGGTCTTACACTCGAGACTTATCAAGGGCCGTATCTCGCCGAACTGGCTTAGCGACTCCAATAATAAGCGGAAGCGTTTGCAGTTCTGTACAGGGTTAAGGAGTGTATGGTCCTCCAACAAAGAAACACGATCAATTAGCGTTCTCTCTTGGTCATGATACGTAAACCTCTCTAGAACTAAAGTGATTATCGCGGCATGGAAAGTAAAGTTTGAAGGCTAGAATCTGCTCGCGAGACAGACAGCTGATAAATTCTCTATAAGACTTTCGACCTTTTCTCTGAGAACGATAGCGGCGAGCATTAGAATCATACTTCTCACTCCCTACTTAGCACCTATGCGGTCACTAGAGCTTAGAAGACCAACTGTCGCGATTAAATTTGTGCCGTCTCGGCAAAGAAGGATGATTATTGCACGACCAAGCTGCTTAGGGACCTACAACGCGGGCTAAAAATAGGAAGCGCGAATGATGACAGCTCCCACTTATTCCCTTAAAATCACATAAAAGGTTCTGTTTAAGGTGTTGTGCGATAGACCGATAACCATCCAGCGACATATACCACGCTCTGTCCTCACTCCCGTCGCTTCTAGAGGGGAACCCCAACAAAGTTCGTATTGACGTTCAGCTTGGTCGTGTGCCGAAACTATACCAGGAAGCCTGCCAAGGTTGACACTGTAACCTTCACTTTCACGAGTCAGACTCACGGCTTCTCATTGCCACCAAATGGCAATTCAATGTATATGAAGATCAATAGGTAATTGGTTAGGAATCATGTTAAGTGTCTAAGTTGGATAAGAACTTAGTAATTCTTCCACATTTCAAAGCATTCCCCTCTGTGTTGTGAAGTCATGGGCTGGCCGCCATACTAACTATGGATCTAATGATGACAGTGTAGAGCAATAACACGAGTTTGAGTTATAGAAACCAATTCTGCGGACTTTTCTTTTACACGAGTAGTAGGCATTTTAGACCTTTTCTAGACTGCTTTGGATGTGGGCATTCTGACTAATTTTTACCCTAGTAACCGTAAGAAATCCCCGAAGGTTTACGTAATGTTAAAGATATGGTCATTCCTGGGAGGAATTCGGTACGATCTGCTCCTGGTAAATTCTAGTACTAGCCCGACTGCTCATTTGTTTGACAGACATAACCAAAAGTATGTATAGCCAAGTCCCCAACCCGATGAGATCTTATAAGTAAACAGCATCGGCTCCGCTTTGCTTGGGTTTATATTTAGCCCACTTTTGTCAGCCAAGACTTTCCCCGTGGCCTACTCGGTTTAAATTATTTACAGTTACACTATAAGAAGTTCGTCACTCTCGCGGTTAGTCTCAGCTAATTTCACTGCTCAACTATCCACACCCTACCCTAATGGTTATGACGAAAGCTTTGAATAGTTTGATTTTTGTCCTTCGAAAATTGTTCAATCGCCTTAAATGGCATTGGCAAGAACAACAACATCTACTACATGCTGTTAAACTATTTTTGCATAAATTAAAAATTACTTACTAAGTGAAAAAGTCATTTAAAACGCTTGCAGCGCACGCAATTTATGTCCCGCTAGCGACCGCGTTTTAACTTGTTCCAGTTATGTCGCCTGTGCGCCATTAACAACGCCATCACACAAACAGTGACAAACGCATTCGCCTCAATGACAACGACATGGCCAGCAAAATGACAACTGTGATGACGACGATGATAATGATGATGGTGAGTATGACAATGGCGCTGTCATATCACTAACATGGCTGACAGGATGTGCATGGGAGCGGCGTCAACAAATTTTATTGCGGTATGTATGATAGGGTGTTTCATTATGTGACTTAAGTTTTTGGATAGGAAAGTTTTCATTCACTCTAATAATAGCACAACTTAGTCGGAGTCGCTGACATGACGTCAAAATATTGATTGGCGTTTTTAACGGCCGGTTGAAACAAGGATTCCTTGATCTTGCAGTTGCAAAAATTGGCCTAGTTGGTGTAAAATCTCCAGACGGGAAGAGTTAGATTGGCTTCGCCGAGTCTAGAAATTACTCTTACTGTTGTACCATTTAAAAAGAATGCAAAAGATGAACCAAGCTCTTGATCAAAAACTGCGAAACCAAATTAATCGGCGACAGTCACATGTTCAGCTTTGTGGATATATGCACTACACGAAGTACCAATATAGGCTGACACCATAATACTGTTGCAGTCAAGTAAGGCAAACCATTCTGTGGATCGAATAAAATACGAACAACAGCCTATGGAAGAATCCATCAAGCTCCTGGTCAAAAGCGGTGAAGCCAAATTAATTAGGTCGCTATAGACGGCTCTCATATCCCTAGCGTCCTAGATTCGCTTACTTTGCGATCATATCGACACATACAATTACCTCACCCTAACCAACATACGCAAACCTCTGGATTTTGTCTAGACAAAATTGCCCACGAAACAGCTCATAAGCTTCGCGCCTACTCTCTGACAGCACGTTTCTATTTAACTATATTAATAAGAAATGCGACCATATTTCTCACTCAATAAGTACCCACCCCTGCTGCGGGGAATGAATATTTCCCAGAAGCTCGTTACTGGTACGATGATGAAGGTCACCCCGCCTCGGATAAGAATGTCACTGCCTGCAGAGCAAAGTTATATATTGGTGTAGCATGCGAACTTACTGAGCTATAGAAATCACCCTTAAACTACTAAGCAAGAAAGTCAAAACTCTGCTCACAAATATTAGAACTCTGGGAAATGACATACCACCCGCCGAGCTGCTCAACTGTAAAGGAGCTGTGGAACTGTAAAAGATTGGTAAAAGTATGATCAAAGCAAATTCAAAAGATGGTTGAACGATATTGTAACTTATCTCTAAGAAAGACAGTGCCGCAAACTAATACATTTCCAGCAGAATCCTTTTGCTTGATATCGCATATAGCGTTTTATTTATGGTTTTGTGCGAAAGACATGGATCCTAAGTTGACGATTTCTGCTTTCACAATCTTTTGACGGGCTACACAGTTTGCTTTTCTCATGGATTTGGCAGAGCACACTTAAATTTTAGACGCCAGATAAACAAGCATCAGGCCATGTTTTACATACAAGTGGATGCATGCACCTTACCAACGCTTGACCTTCTTGAGTAAATAGCTCGGCAGGGCATTTTTCGATGCTTTTTGCTGCTGATTGGGTGGTTCTAATTGGGTTGTTCATATTCGGGTGTTGGAACATAGACCTTACCATTCTTTATTGGAAATTCAGTTTCGTAGTCCCCTTCAGTATAGTCAAGCAGATCAAATGCTCACTCTGCATCTCAAGTAGGCTCAGTAAGTCCGCTTCCAGTTTGTAATTTTGTTCTGCAGAAGTTTGGCCCGAGCGTCAAACCTGCTACCTTTCGACGGAAAATCTAGTGAAATATTTGAGAATTTTTTCTTTGACGTATTTCAAGTTCCTCCCATGTAAGCCTTTGTGCCTTACTTTTCTTCATTCTTAACATTTGTGGTTAATTTATTTTTAGACTTATGCACGTGTACGCGATTTCGACGGTAAGTATCGAATCTGCCCAGTGGTTGAAATTCAACCACAAAACTTTATTTTATTTTAACTATTTATTTCTATTCGTTTTATTTGCATTTTTCCCTTTCTTTCTCTGCTGTTCCTTTCCTCTAACATATTCTCGTTTTCTTTGAATACTGCTTCTCTCTACACTCTCTATTTTTAATTTAATTTGTTGTTTTCTTTTTTATTGTTTCTTTTCTTTCCCATCTCTTCCTTTCCTTTGCTTTCCTTTCCTTTTCTTTCCTTCCCTGCCCTTCCCTTTCCTTTCTCCTCCTTTCCCATTCTTTCCTTTCATTACTTTTTTCTTACATTTTCTGTCCTTCCCTTCACTTTCTTAAACTTATTTTATTTCATTTTTTTTCAATTCACACAAACTCAACCACAAATACAAAAACAAAAATAACTCCGGTGTTGAATACTCTTTATGAACAATCAATTATTTTGTTTTTGTAAACACTGTTTGTATCATTAATGAAGTTTATGTATTTGCTCATATTTTACATTGCTTGTTTAATGTCTCCAACAAAGCAGCTCTTCGCGCCCTCAGGAGACCCGCTGACAATGAGTATCTTAGCCAGTGATCAATGCAATAACAACAACGGAAGCAAAAATGCATGTTACGTTTACTCACACAACAGCGACGCTATTGTGTGAATACGTGTTTTTCATTGGACTACTACCAACTCTTCGCACTCATAGTGAGAGCCGATCACACGAGTAATACAACAACATGCATGACATGTCTATTCACCCAACTACGGCTCTATAGTGTGAATACATTTTTGGTATTTGTGTTTGTGTCATTTGTTAACTAATTTTTTTTATATTATAATTAGTTTTTTTTTAAGTTTTTTTTTATTAAAGCACTGCAGTTTGGCCATACCTATCCATACATATGTAATTGTTAATACCTTAGATGTATATATTGGCCATAAAGTGGGACAATTTCCCGCAACTTGCGCGTTTATATTAAAGATTTAAAGCGCAACCCATTTTGCTCTCCTTTCACGGATTTTAATGCTTTAAGCACTGGGTTCTTATTTCAATTGGGAATTTATGTTTGTTTCTGTTCAAGATGTTATTATTTTTCCAATGTTTTCACGTGGCAGTTGTTGCTGTTATCGCTATAAATGCTTTTGGCGATTATGATAGCGCAGCAATATTTTAATTGCCAACGATGTTAATGTTGCTGTTAGAGCTTGCGTTTCGAAACTGATAAATTCTACACTCGCCGCTCAACCAGCTCTCCGAGAACAGTCTTCGACCTAGCTATGTAACAGCGTAGTGATAGCACATTCTCACCCACTAAGGGTAGCCGCTGGGAATACTATAGCTGTGTTCGGTGAAAATAAAATTTTTACTGAAAAGTGTTCGGTGACACAAAACATTTGCAGGGAGAGAGCGCATTTTAACATTTCATTGGGAGAGAGAGTTGCAAGTTTCTTCTATAAATGAAATTGTGATCTAGGAAAGCAACAACAAAAACTTAAAATGTTGAGGTATTAACCAATCAAAAAGATTCCTGGTCGGCGGAAACTTTTGGCTTTTGGTGTTTCGAGAGAGCTTTATGTCATTCTCACAATGGTTCAGATTTTTTAGGACTAGTTAAATTTTTTAATTGCATACAGTTTCATAGCAAATTAAATTCAGCATAAAAGTTCTGAATGTAAAGTAAGTCAATTCTACTAGCTATATACTAGTCAAATACTAGTTTGCCAAACGGCTTAACTAGTTCGAGTGTCGCAATTTTTCCATTTTTCACTGGTATATTTAGTCAGTCTATGCGCCAGTTGACATACCAGTCATTATATACACCAAGATCATACCAGGAAAGTGTTGGTAATGGTTTTAAGGAGTGGTCCTTAGTCCCATACGAGTTATCGACCAAAATGTAAGAACTAACTTGAGAGTGAGAGGGTGGAAGGAAAAGGTAGGGAGAGGGGAAAGATGGTAAGGGGGTGAGAGGCTGAGCAGGAAGGAGAAGCAGAATGAAATAGTGGAAGGCTGAGAGGGAGTGAGAGATCGATACGGAGAGAGATACGTACTTTTTTTTACAGAAGTTACAATGCGACAAGTTTTTCAATTTCTCAGGAAAGTTGAAAAATTTCAGGAGAAATATTATCGGGCAGAACAACGTCTGACGGGTCTGCCAGTAGACTAAAAAAGAACGTCAAGAGTGGAAAACTTTACGTACACTTCGCGGCTAGTTGTCGGCAAAATAGTATTCCTGTAAGTCGATAGAATTACGTTCTCGCGACGAAATTGGTGTTAGCATTCTACAAGGTGGCGCAAAAGTAATCCTCCTATCAGAAAATGCTATAAATTTTGCGATTGGCCCCTGAAGTCAGTTCTGTTTTGACATTTGTGTAGTAAACACATGCGAAATACACGTTAATAAACAAAGTTACGCTACACTGCTCCAGAACGCGGAATATTGCTGACTATTTATTTGACCAATAATCGGTCGGTGACTTTGGCACAAAGTGAATTTCGTGGCAGATTTCCTGGCCGTCCAACGCCTACTGGTGAAACACTGCGACGTTTAGCCGCTCGCCTCGAAGATACTGGCACAACACGAGATTCTGCCAGGTGTGGCAGACCCCGGAGTAGCCGTTCTGCAGAGAATATTGCTGCTGTAGCCTAGGATGTCATGGAAGCGCCGTCGACATCGACCAGACGACGTGCCACGCAAATGGGTATCAGTCGACGGTCTTTACAGCGAATTTTGGTAGATTTGAAGATGTTTCCGTACAAAGTCCAGACGGTGCATCAGCTGTTAGCTGCTGACCGCCAATCGCGTCTAACATACGCTCAAGCCATCCTTAATCACCACCAAGAGGAAGATGATTTTTCATCAAAAATAATCATGAGTGATGAGGCCCATTTCCATCTTAGCGGGTACATAAATAAGCAAAATTTTCGCTTCTGGGGCACTGAAAATCCGCGTGTAACCCACGAGGAGCCATTACACAAGCTCAAAATCACTGTATGGTGTGCTGTTTTTGCTGGAGGAGTCATCGGATCTTTTTTCTTCGAAGACGTCGCGGGCCAAACGGTTACTGTGAATGGTGAGCGCTACAAAGCAATGATCAACGAGTTCTTTTTGCCGCAACTTGATGAATTGGGATTGGAAAACATGTGGTTCCAACAAGACGGTGCAACAGCACACACTGCACGTGCCACAACCGATATGCTGAAGGATGCATTTCCCGGGCGCCTAATCTCCCGTTTTGGCGATTTGCACTGGCCAGCAAGATCGCCTGATTTGACCCCTCCAGACTTCTTTTTGTGGGGCTTTTTGAAGTCGCGGGTTTATGTCAACAAGCCTGAGACTCTTGCAGCTCTTAAAGACAATATCCGTCAAGAATGTGAGAACCTATCGCCGGAAGTTTTGGCCAAAGTGATGGAAAATGCTCAAATGACATCATATTCTCAACTTGATGTAAAAAAAATTAAAAGACCAAGTAAAAATAATCCACAAGAAGAATCAAAGTTTTTCATTTTCTTTTTTAATTACAGCCAAAAAACATCGGAAGCTTACTTTTGCGCCGCCTTGTACTAACGGCTAGCTGTCAAGCGTTCCTGATAGACCTCGATGACTGAACTCAATGAGTAAAATTCTTGGGTTTAAGTAAAATCTTAAACTAAGCTAACAGTAAGAGCTGTTCAATGTTGTTGAGAGTACGAGATTGGAAGTACCGCGAAAAAATACTACGTTCGGACTATATCTGTCACGTACGAATTTCCGGTATTCTAACAGCCTATATAATGCGGGTCGAAGCTGAAGCGATAATTATAGGGTATTCTCGGTCCCCTTGTAGCTTAGCCGACGACGGCATCAAAGTCATTGTCGTGAAAGGAAATTAATTTTTTCGATGTATTTTCTCAGGGATTCCAAGTGCTTAGGTGCTCTTCCCATTTGGTTTGCATGTTTTGGTCGATCAAGCGTCTGAAGTATCACACCTTATCACGTTCGCTCTCAAAGGCAGGAAGGCCAAGGAAAAAAAATATTTCTATAATTTTGTATCAAAGAGATAGTCATTCTTCACTTGCAGACTATTGGCCTAATATTTCTAGGAACAGTAAGGGCAATATAGAGTTTAACCTGTTGCACTATCCCGATCTTAGTTGTGCAAGCTTTTTTCGAAGTTGGAACTACACCTTTTGCCTAAAAGTGGTGGATCAAACATATGCGACATTGTTCACTGGGAGAAATCAAGGAAAGTGTATATACATAACTTTCTTTGCAAATATAAACCATTATTATTTAAAATAAAAATTTTTGCTTACACTTGTCTTTTACAACTGGTCCAAAACTAATTAGCAATAAACTAGTATTAATATGTCCACAAAATGTATAGTTAATGAACTAGAATGTTTGCTGAGTAGTTTGGCTTTTGAATGCAGGGTATGTTTTCTTATTTAAAGTTTAACTTTTTTCGATGTTCGGTAAAGGATTCGGGTTCAAACAGCTTGCAAGCAAATTCTCTGCTATCCTCCATATGAAAATTTTATAGCTAACTACAATTTTGCTAAATTTGTGTACACTTTGGATAGAATTATTAAAGTCAGTCAAGTTCCGTTTGCATACCTAGTGAAGCACCAATTAAGAAGAGCTCTTAGTAAAGTTGGTTTGTTAAAGTAAGATTCAGATCTTACAAACAGAACAATCTGACTTAATCAAAAATTCCGGAGTTCATTGACAAATCTCTACAGTCTAGAAGTTTGCGGGTTAATTCCAACTCTCATAAAGCTACCACATATTCCAAATATCAATTAGAGACATACCAATGTCGCTGAGTTTTCCTGGTGATCGTGCATCAAGATTGATTTTATTATTAATTTGCTATCGCGTTGTGAACTCTCTAACTCACCGGAAAGTTACTTAAAAACTTAAAAATCGAGGAAGTGCGCTACCCAGCAGGCTTTTTCCCTACAACTTTTATTCTTATCTGACATTTTTACGTTTCAAGAGTTTAGTTCCATGGACAAAATAAACTTTCTCATTATAAAATATTTGCTTTCTATATTCGAAATGAATGGAGGTTGTGAATATCCAAATTAATGTCCAGTTCTTACCACCGTCCATGTACTGAACTCTGGTTTCATTTCTCATAAATCCCAATACCACATCAAAATAACCTGCTTTCATCCTTCCTCTGAACTAATTTAGTTCACTACTGGGACATATCGCATGCAGCAGTGCGCTACTAACCTCTTGCGATATATTCGTCAGTAGCCCCTGGTCTGCGCAAATCAATGCCAAGCATTTTCAGTAATGCAATATTGCATTGTAAACTACGTTGTTGGCGTGCAAGAGTCATGTGGCATGCCATTATTCCTCCCCGCTGTGCTTACTAACTACTTCGGTAGTTAAGCACAAATTTCAAATGAGTTATACTAACTACACGTAACAAACCCAAATGCTACACAGTTATCTTTATTGTTTTGTCCTTTCCATAGCTTCAAAACTTAATTAACGTTTTGTAATCGATATTTCTAGGTAAAGATGGTTGTATTCAAATGAATTTGTATCTAAGAGCAGAGACAAAGGGTGACGCTTATCTGCATTAACTGTTGTGACCTGCATAAGTTAGTGCCTTTATGGGCTTGGAGGTTCCTGAAGTGTAACTATGCCCGCTATAACTAACTTGAAATTTTCAAAATTTTTTTTATGGTTGCGCCAGTGACCTCTTCCTAAATTCCAACTTGAATTGACCTTGGAGTTAACCTGCTAATTCAAGATAAGGCTTGTTCTCAAATTTGCCTTAAAAGTCGCTAGCAAACTCACCAGCCTAAAGTTCGTCATCGCATTGTACCTGCACGTCATAATCAGTCTGCTTTTTCTTCCTATTATTTTCTTTTCTTCTTCTTCTTTTCTTTTGACTTTCCCAAGGGCGCCAATAAACCTACTGCTCCTGCTAACTTAATTTTATACAGCAATTCACCACACACCCACACTAACCCTTCTGAACTTGGTGGAACAAATCCTTGGCAGAGGAAAGGTCTACCAGTCTCGAAGCATGGAATTGAGACCAGCCGTATACCATTTTCCTTAGCAAGACATCCTTCAGATCTTTAGCATTCAAATTAGGTTGAAAATAGAATTTGGAGAAAAAGCTATCTGGGACGCATCCAATGTTGGAAGTTTCCAACCAGAATCGTGCTCTTGTATAGAAAACGGACTGATCGAAGGCTTTAGATGAGCTGAAGCGAAAATATTTCCCCATACAGATAGGCCAATTCGGGAAACAGTTGTCCAGAAGTAGATCCAACCAATGACTCCTGTTGTCGTAACAGGCGACTAAAATGCACAAAGATAATGACGTGCAACTCGATGGCCGATCTCAGCTCTCATTACCCACCTTCCCTTTTTATACGGAAGGAGAGTTTACATGACCTAGAAGGTTGAACTGGTCACACTAAATCACTGCGGCGACATTCGGACATGTACTGCAATGGAGTACCTTTGCGTACCGGGTGCATATCCGGCAAAGGACTGCCACTTTCGACAACACTCTCCAAAACAACAACAGCAAAAACAACAATAAATCCTACCAAAATAGCTGACGAAGTAGGATCGCGATCTTTGCAACAGTCCTAGCGACGTCCATATCTATGTGTCGCCTAAAGTCAGTGAGTATTTTTTAATACAAGTCATAGTATATCCAGGGTTTCTGCAGGGCATTACCGATAATGGAATGGTGTTTTCTGTGACAGCCAGTTGTCTCTTCCGTCTTTGGATTCAGCAATGATAACATCGAGTCTGGTTGGTTAGTGGATAGATTCTACAATGAAACTGGGGAGTCGGTGACCGACGAGCTGGTTCGGTGTGGATCAGCTCGTGATGTGTCAAGGGCGAACGAGGTCTTTGCATATCGGAAACTTATGAGGGGCGCTATCTCTTTGTACTGGTTAATAATAAACGAAATCGATTTCAGAAGTGTAGGATGTCTAGGCATAGCTGGGACATATTCAGACTTGTTGCGTCACTCACTGAGCATTGAACAAAAGGCCATTATGTGGCGCAGATGGGTCTGGAACACCGTACCGCAAGTTGCAGTAGCAATCTGCCAAAGGCGGAAGAAGCATTGAAGCACCAAAAATAAATAAATTTGTAGTGAAGCCTTTTATAGTGAACCTCAGGGAACTGAAGAGTATCAAGCTCAGGAAGCTTCTGAAATATTTAAAATCGACAATATGGATTTGATGGGACAGAATACATTCAATGCCCCTTGGGCATTTGTGAGTTTTCGTACAACGCAGAACAATTAACCCAACTGACCGTATCTGAGATAGAATCCTTACTAGTCTTTTAGTAGTATTAGGGTATTTAAAAGGATCGACTAGATTCAAGGCCACACAGCAGCGTAGGGAAACGAGGGTTGCAAGGTTCATGGACCTGCTCCCTTTTTGGTCGGAGGATCTCACATTATTACAGAAAATCTGAGAGTGGAAGAAATCAATTTATATAGGTGAACTGAAGTCAAAGGATTTAACTGTGAAAAGCTCAATGAATAAAAATTACTACACCAAATTCTTTAAAGCAGCTATCAAGGTTCACGTCCATAAACTGGGCACCTGGTCTATCAGCCCATTTTGCTCCTTTCGTCTTTTAATAGTAATCCCTATCCGGCAGCTATGACCTCAGTTATTATGCTGTGTTCTTGAGGGCATTTTAGTTAAAATTATTTGAATCCCAAAGTATTATGCCGCTCCAACATCCAATTGCTTTGGAACTTTTCGAAAACTAAGCTTTTAAATTTGTGCACGAATCATTTGATAAATGTGTCTCAGTTAATATAATATATATATAATATATATATATATATGCGAATTACTAACATGTAGTACCCATATGCAACGATTTGCTTATATATAAAATTAACATTCTCTGGATGTATGAATCCAAAAGTGATATTACATGAACAACAATCAACATAAATTACAAATTTAAACAACAGCGGAACGAACAAAGTTTCGAGTGCCGGATACATGCAATACATATGCGAAAACTTTAGTTGTAACACATCGGCGGCGACTATATATACAGATATACATACTAATATGGTACAATTCTATATGTGTCAAATTTGTAAACATGACCGGATTAAGAATTTCGGAGCTCAGGACCCAATTGTTGATGGCGCCCCTCAAATTTTTTTTAAATTGCTGGAATCTTCGGAATAAAAAGTTTACATACAAATTTTATTAATATTGTAAACTAAGATACAAAGGCCTAGCTCACCGAATAAAAGATAATTCAAAGTTGATATCAACTTTCCCCAGTTCTCAAAAAACATGCAAATATCTCAATCCATGCGACACCAAGCAGAATTTCGCAACATTTTTCTTACGTTTCCAAGCGTTTCTGAAGTATGTCTCAGGATTAACCATAAACTGGTTTATTAAGTTCTGAACTGTGTAAAATATCTAAGAAAAATAAGCAAACAAACAAAAAATTATAAAAGCAGGAAAAATCCAAGTTTCTTTCTGAGAAAAATCTTGTGCGGAAAAATGAAATAAGAGCCAGAGTAAAGTTAGGCTAAATATGTCGCTCTCCGTACCTACTCTGATTTATTGTCACACAAATTTCTTTGGCTTTAGCTGCAAAGGTAGAGGTTTTGTGGGCCAAAACCGAACCAGCCAACGTTTACTCTCTGCTTGTTTCGAATTGTAATAACAGCCTAACTCAATATTAACTGGAATAATAATTTAGGGCTGGAACAAATAACAATCTTTAAATTAGTTAGCAGATAAATGCTACACCTTTTCAAGTCGATAATGAGAAATGTAAGTTCATATTAAGAAAACACAAGTTGACAATGAGAAAATATAAATTCATAATTAGAAATATACGTCGTTTTTATTTACTTTATTTTATATTTTACAAATTTCAGCGCGACAAAATTATTATATGAGTAATTTGTTAATCTTCTCGTTATCAAGTTCGACTTTCTCATTACCAACTTAATTATTCTCATTATAAATTTACATTTCTCATTATCAACTTATTTGTTCTCATTATCTTATATATAAATAGACAAGATGAATGCAATGTAGAAACAGCTAAAATTTAATTATATATAAATTATAAAAAAAAAAATTTGGTTTCAGCCAACGATTTGTACTTCCAAAATGCTCTCCTGAAAAGTTTCTAAAATTTACTTTGCCATTTTGTTTTGCTGCTCTAATTATCTCCGTCAGAAATTTGAGTTCAGAAACATTTTTGAGATCAGTTACTGATCTACTAAATACTGTTTTAGCATGATTAAAATGTTTCCAAGTTTATTGTTCAAATTATTTCAGGAAACCTTTTCGCATTACTTTAGAATGATATTAGTATTTTTTCGAAATAAACCTGAAATGATGCCATTGCAGTTCCGAACTAAAAACCCTAAATGATTCCGAAATCTTAAAAAATCCTGTAAATGTTGTCGAAACAATATAAAATTATACCGATGTCACAGAATCGCCAAAAAAAAACCCTCCGCAATTATGCCCAAAACCTGCTATTCGCATATAGTCTTAGTTATTGTTTTTCCTCAACTACTACACCCGTCATTTAAAGGTGCTGGCATTTTCTACGTACTATCGCAACGTCCAATGACCCCTAATTTTGGTGGTAATTCTAAAAATATTGTTTTTTAATCGTATTCAGGCCAGGTTTATTTGCTGAGCTTGCATCTGCTGTGTAAATCCTTTTTATTTCTGTTAGTGAGCCATGCACGTCCATTGTTAGTTCAGCGCTTACTTGTTGTCATAGATATTCTTGTGGCAGATATCCCGGTAGTCGTTGAGCCTTAGATGGTGAGTGTAAATTAAAAATTCAGCGCTACTAGCACGGCTTGGGTGAGTTGTCTAGTGATAGGGCTTAGAAGATACCAGCAGATTTCCGAAGACAAATATAAAGCAAGATCGGTGCTCCAACTCTACGTCTTAGAATCTACCCTGCAGTAACCTGCCAAACTGGTTAGTAAACATTTTAGTTCATTAACTAGAATTTGAGCGACTGCAACGTTTCCGCTATCATAAGCAGCAATAACCCTCTAAAATTGTCGATACATGCATGCGCAAGCGAAAAAGAACACAACTCAGTATTTAGCTCAGTTAACAACGCCGTCCTACATTTCAATTTTCTCTTCAACTCTGAGATCATGTACGTAAGTGCATGTCAACAAAATCACCCTTATTGTTTGCGACGTCGCTACTGAATAACGGCGTACCATCGACGCAAAAACGAGTAAGCAGTGCTCAAACGAAACGATCACTTGTCAAAGCAATTGAGTAAATAAATAACATTTCTTTTTGGAATAATCAAAGTAACCTTCTTCTGATAAAAAAAGTTATTAACAAATTCATAAAAAATATTGATTTGTTTTTATTTTTCAGGGTTGACTTATTGTGATTGTGAAATGCAGTTTTCATAAATAAAATAACCAGGAAAACGAAAATGGTGAACAGAGACACGTACAATAACAAGGTGGTTAAAAATAGAACTTTTAAAGAAATTTAGTAACTAAGAACTTGCACATTTGGTTATTTGCAAAGAATTCCGAAACTTATATACTATATACTCTTATTGAATTTTGGTTTCAACTGTTTAATATAGTGAAGTAATTTTTATTTTGATACATATTTTGTATATGATGACTGAATTTTCATTAAAGTGGTTTGTAACGTAATTTTGCAATTTTCGTGTATTTTTCAATCCAAAATGAACTAACCTACTATGAAGTGGTACAGTAATTGGTATGATACTGATGCATAGGCTAACTAGTATGACGGTTAGTATGATATCGGTGTACGAGGTGTGTTCAAAAAGTATCGCGAATTTTGAATTTTCGCTGGTTGCGTATATTCGAATTTCGAATTTTTTGTGGCGTTATGTTGGTACTCATGTCTCTCACTTATGCCGACAAGCTCGGCCATTTTGAATGTTCAGTTAAATGTTGACAGCTGCTTTGCTTGCACGTGTTTTGGATCGTCTTCGATTCTTACCTATTTTTTTACCAAAATTGCTCAATTGTGACCAAAAACAGCATCGCATGAACATTGCTAATGAGATGTTAAACTCTGTCCGCGACGACCCAAATTTGCTCCAGAGGGTCATAACTGGTGACGAATCGTGGGTTTATGGTTATGACGTGGAAACCAAAGCTCAATCATCTCAATGGAAGCTGCTGCACGAACCAAGACCGAAAAAAGCGCGCCAAGTTCGGTCGAATGTGAAAGTTTTGCTGACAGCTTTCTTCGATTGCAGGGGCGTGGTGCATCATGAGTTCTTGCCACAGGGAAGAACGGTTAATAAGGAATATTACCTGCAAGTTATGCGCAATTTGCGCGAAGCAATCCGCCCGAAACGCCCGGATTTGTGGAAGAACAAAAATTGGCTTTTGCACCACGATAACGCCCCTGCTCACGCATCGTTGCTTGTGCGCGGCCAAAAACAACACATTAATGATGCCGCAGCCACCGTATTCCCCAGATCTGGCCCCCTGTGACTTTTTCTTGTTCCCTAAACTGAAGAGGCCCATGAAAGGACGACGTTACGCTTCTCTTGACGAGATAAAGACGGCATCGAAGGAGGAGCTGAACAAGATACAAAAAAATGATTTTTTGAAGTGCTTCGAAGATTGGAAAAACCGTTGGCACAAGTGTATAATATCTCATGGGGATTACTTTGAAGGGGACAAAATAGATATTCATGAATAAATAAATAATTTTTGAAAAAACACAAAATTCGCGATACTTTTTGAACACACCTCGTATGTACTGACTAGTATTTTGAATGGTATGATATTGATGTATATAATGACTAGTATGTCAACTGGTATATTGCTGATGCAGAAGCGGACAATTGCCATCTCGTAGGACATCGCCGTAGTAAAAATACCAATTGCTAATGTGGAAAAATTAAAGAACTCGAACTAGTTGAGCCGGTTTGGCAAACTAGTATTTAACTATGTAGTATAAAACTAGTAAAATTAACTGCAGGGTACTTAGTAAATCTTCGTAGCTATTCTCTTTAGGTTTCTATTTGTTCCTAATACGCCACTTTTAACTAGTAATTCAAACTGTATACAGTTATATACATAAATATCTTAATTAATTATCGAAGTGTAAAAAACTCAGACTCATCCCATCCCATCCAGACTAACTGAATTTACTGAAATCAAATTAGCACAATCACCGTAAAATTGTGCGCTGTCAACAGGTGTACAAGGTAATTGTCACAACAAAAATTAAAAAATTGTTGTATTTCTCATCCATTAATCATGAAGTGGGTTCAGTGACTTATTCACAAATTTTGACAATTAGGTTGGCATGACTGCTTTGGATATAAAAAGAAAAACAATCTTTAATAGGCATTAAATATCTCTTAAAGCTTTGATTGATTGATTTTTGATATAAGAAAAAATGCGAAAATTTAGAGATATTTTAAAGCATTATAGTTTCTCAACGAATTCTTAGAAAAAAACGAAACTCACAGGTTAGGTTAACAATCGCTTATACTCTTTAGGTAGAAAAAAAATTATTTTTTTGTTTTATTTTTTTAGAATAATAAACTTAAAAAAAAAAATTATAAACAAATGTAAATAACTAAAAATCGGATTTTTTAAATTCCTTGATACTAAAACCAAATGAGCTCTACAGTTTGGAGAATATCTCCTAAAAATTTCAGAGTGATACGTTGAGTAATTTTTGTGCCACAGCTAATTTGTTATAGCCATTTCAGCTCTCAGCTCATATAAATGGTACCTAAGACCACTGGCATTCACTTTGTTTGTGTTTTTGTGAAATATTTTGAATGAGTTGATAATTTTTTTTAACATATTAAAATTCAACATCCCAAAATCTATAAAAAATATAAGTTTTAAGTAAAAAAGCCTCGAAAAAATAAAATAAAAAATTATACTTTTCAAAATCGCTTTCAATACTTCAGTTTAGAACTTTTATTAATATAACATTTTTCTGATAACGGCAACTGAGCTTTTACATCGGTTCGAATATTACCAACAGATACAAATGTTTTTTTATGTTTTTTTATTGTCATGATATTTCTGGTCTAAAATTTAAGATCTTTTCCTCACCATCATTTTCTCGAAAACTGGCATAGTTTAAATTCTAAAACAAATTTGGTTTGGACATATATGTAGCCCAAAAACGTTTAGAATTAACCTAAAATTTGTAGCAGTGGAGGATTCTCAAAGACTGTCACTATGAGGATTTCTAGAATTTCTGGTGCAAGCAAAATCCTCGCAATTCTTCCAACGAATCTTGATGTGGATTTATCTGTTCTTGAAGTAGCATTTTACATGTAAAAGTTTCTTCCTTTGACAAATATTTATACTTAAAGCGATGTTCGAGTAATGTGGAAACAAGCAAAATTTCTATTTTCTTTATTGAACGAAAAACGATGTGATAAAGACATTTTTAAATTGGCCTTAAGCATAGAAATGTCTGCATTGTCGTTAACATTCTGTTCGAGTTTAATATGAAACATGGCAATCAAAGGTATTATGATGGATACACATGTAGAATCGTAAGACAGACCAAGAGTAGCTTGACAAAACGGCTTTACTTAGGATATATACATTTCTACAAAACCACAGAATCGGCCATGCCGATTAAACGGTCGAGCTCTACTGAATACATCTCACGATGAAGTCAGGAATGAAAAAAGCTCGAGCGAGCAATTTAAACACAGTGGATAATGCCATAGTTAAAATGTTGGTCGGTCGAAAAGTATGGGAGCACATCAGCTACTTTGAAGAAAACCCACTCAGAACAGAAAAACAGGAACTGGACGCAGACTATAAAACTCTAAGAATGATAAAACAGTTTATTTAGTTACCACAGCGGCATCTACTAAGGCAAAGCTCTTCATAGAAGGATTTTAACCGCAGAAATACACTCGCATTGTTGTCGACCACTCCCGAAAGCCGATCACATTTTTTTTTTTTTTTAATTTTTTTAAGGCCTTTTTTTGTTACTTTTCCCAAAAGAATCTTATACATATCTGCTACATTTTTAACATTAAATTAATTAATTTTGTGCACTCAGCTGATTAGTGGATTTCAAACTAGTCAAACAGCGGAGATAATACACACACGGCCAAAAATTTTAGCCTAAATTTTGAACTTTTCGGGGCTATGTATAGATACATACGAGTATATGTCCAAACCAAATTTGGATTTGAAATAAAATCATGCCATCTTTCGAGAAAACGAGCGTGAATAATGACATATATTCTGTACTACTGACCTACGGCGTATACAAAACTATAATGAGAAAAATTCAATGACTTAAAAAAAAAATCAGAAACAAATGAAAAGAAATTAAAACAATTAGTAAGTCTAAGTTCGGGTGGAACCGAACATTAAATACCCAGCTCGGTATAAGTGGTCGTGGTAAATTTTTGTGGAGTTATGACCTATAGAGGTTTAAAACTTTTTCTACTACCATGTGGGCAATCTTATAAATAAAAATAATTGTGTGTCTGTGTGTCTGGCGTCCAAAGTACTTAACCGGTCTTTATGATTCCTGGGTTCACTAGTTACAGTATTGGCTATATATAATTCTGAAAAACGTAGGTAGTATACCTCTCTCTCACGGCTCTGAAATTAATAATAGCTGAAATTTTTAATTTTGTTCATTTATATGTGGGCGGTGCCACGCCCATTTTCCAAAATTTTAAAAAAGTCATTAATAAAATAATCAAGACATTGTCACTACGAAATTCTAGCATTCTATTTGCATCAATGAAAGAGATATGGCATGTTCTGGTTTCCTACCTCTCTTTTAGAAAACCTTGGTCCAAAAAAGGGCGTGGTCGTCCACCGATTTTGCTCATTTTATGTGGGCATACTTCACATGTGTAAAGTATACCTAGTATCAAGTTTCGTAATTCTATCTTACACCGTTCTGAAATTAATAACAGTCGAATTTAAAATTTTCTTGACTTATAAGTGGGCGGTGCCATGCCCACTTTCCAAAATTTTGCAAAAATCGTGTAAAGAATAAGAAAATTGAGGTAACTGCCAAATTATATTATTATACCTGTATCAGTTAATTCGATATGGGCAGTTTAATGTTTCCACTTCCTTTCCATATAACTTTTATGAAGGTATGAAGTTATTAACAGTCCAAATTTTAAAATTTCTTCACACATACGTGGGCGTTGCCACTCCCCTTTTTAAAAAAAATTTGATAAAATCGTCAATGGGACAACCAAATTAACAAATCTAGCAAATTTCATCATTGTAGCTGCTTTTATTATTGAATTAACCCATTTTATACGATTTTCGATATCGAAAAAAGGGGCGTGGTTATGGTTCGATTTCGCCCACTTCAAATAGCAACCTACCTTGGCCGGAAGGCAACCTGTGTGCCAAATTTCATTCAAATATCTCAATTTTTACTGAAATTGTCGTGTCCACGGACGGATGGACATGTCTCAATGGATTCCTCTGTTCATTTTAAGAAATTTGATATATGGAATTACATATCTATATCTATTATTTTGTACCATTACAAACCACCGTTATATGAAAAAAACTATAATACCCTGTGTACTAGTACATGCTGGGAATATAAATGTTACACGTTTTTTTTTTCAATTCCTTTAATCAAGCATTCAAAATACAATCATGTCTTAAGTAATTACTTAGCTTTTGTTGTTTTCTCCTGAGATTTGTTCTTCCTCTAGCAAAAGATTATTTTACTTACCTGAAAAAAGAAGATAATTTTGTTATTACATTTGTATTGGTATAAATGTGTAAAATATCATAGAGACATCTCTTATATACTTATTCTATCTAAAATACGAAATGAAAAACAGAAATTATTTTGTATCAATTTTGTGTTGTCATTGCTAATGTTGCTCATACGCAATATAAGCCTTATAATGGGGAAATTGAATTATATTACATGACCGAATATCTTGAGAGCAAGAAGAGATACTGAAATAAAATGACATTGTATATTTTGAAATAACAAAAAATAAATAGTCGCATAATCATCTTATTCGGCTTGTAATTTATAATTTCGTGACATAATAAAAAACCAAAAACTGAAAACAATTATTGTAACGTGTTCTTGGAAAATTTATGTCACGATAGAGAAATTAAAACTTAAAAAAAAATTTAAAAATGCCCAATCTCAGAATTTGTTTGGCCAAAGCCCTATTTAAAACGTTTTTATTAGAATGCCCATTTCAGAATGATTTCCTAGCTGAAAGAAAGTTCAATACGGATTTGCAGCTGAGATAGGGCGCGTTTTAAAACAATAATTTCAAGTAGAGTGTTTTCAACAATATTTTGAAACACTGTGATCTTCCAATAAGTCGTTCATATAAAATTTAAAATATGAAACTCAAATTAAAATTTTTATTTTACC
The DNA here is from genome assembly GCA_949987695.1 of Merzomyia westermanni. NCBI lineage: Eukaryota > Metazoa > Arthropoda > Insecta > Diptera > Tephritidae > Merzomyia > Merzomyia westermanni. The sequence continues at coordinate 43,613,967 of OX465291.1, read as the reverse complement.
AAAAAAAAGAAAGAAAAAAAATGTAATTGATCAAATATATATGTATGTATTTCTATTGCTGTATTTTGACTCTTCAATTCGGATTATTATTGTATTTCGATAGAACATTGTTTTTGAGTATTCAAATTTATTTTTCATTACTCCGGCTTACTAGGCTATTTAATATCTTTTCCTACTTACGACTGAGCATAGGAGAGCAAAAATATTTCAAAATCAATGCTCACGTGTATTACAAAAACACAACGAGTGAAGAAGTATAAGCAATCGGCAGCTATGCTTCAAATACTTTGTTGCTATAAATAATGTTACTCATACGCAGCGTATGCCATCGTGAAGAGTTCACGAGGAAAGCATGCTCCGCATAGTGTCCTAAAATGTTAAAGATTTCAAGATCCAACAAAGGCAATGAAAGTGATTACCTCTAGATAACGTCAGATATTTCTATAAAGAATTATTTTGACAAAATGGACACTGCGGATGGGCTACGATTTTGTCACTCTTACATCAGAACTCATTGACAAGAAGCTAATTGACGTATTAGGTAGGTAGGTTACAGTGGCTGCTAGCAAACGAACTAGCACACATAGGCTGATACCACATGGATCTAAAGGTAGAAGCAATCCCCGTCGCCGCCAACTCCAACTTGCCACCAACGATTATACATGACACCAACGCGTTTACATTGACCTCCATAAGGCCGGCCGAAACAGCCGTCCAGCGCCACGGGGACGGCGCTAGCGACAACGAAGAACGCTTGCACTCCAAAAAACCCCTACTCGACCCATTTTGTGGATTCCGCGAAACGCAGAATGTCCTTTGGCTTAATTAATGATAACTCGCCGAGATGATGAAAAATACCGGACCCCAGATATTTTAACCCACTGACCCACAGCGCGGGGCATTCACATAGGAGATGCCTCACCGTTTCAGGCTCCTCCTCATCTCTACAGCTTCTCCAGAAGTCATTAGAGAGAATACCCAACCTTTATTCATGCCTGCCTAGACCTATATGCCCCGTTGTAAGCCCCATCAGTAGCGAGAGTGCCTCCCTTGTGAGTTTGAGTAGGTCCTCCGACCTACTCGCTATGATCTCTGGCCACACCATCTTTGCATAACTGCAAGTACTGATCTTGTCCCATCTATCACTTGCTTGTTGGAGGAACTTATGTCTCGTTAAGAGCTTACATGTCGCGAGCGGCATGCCTCAACGCTTCCAGGACCGTGAAAGTGGAGCGGATGTGCCCCCTCTAGCAAGCTCATCTGCCGTCTCGTTACCCGGTAAGTCACAGTGTCCAGGCACCCATACCAGGTGAATCGAGAGTTGCTCAGCCATCTCGTTAAGAGATTTGCAGCAGCAATCCACAGTCTTTGAATTGCATGTATATGCCCCCAGCGCCCTGAGAGCTGCTCGGCTATCAGAGAAGGTATAAACATCACCATTATTGATGTCCACTGTCTTCAGAAATTCTACAGCTTCCTGTATATCAGCCACTTCCGCCTGAAAGACACTACAGGCGTTCCTCTGTTGACAACCTTGTCCACCGATACCTTGCCTTTCATGTATGCATGCTGCGATGGTACGCTTCTGCTCTCTAGCTTATCTCCAAAGTGGGGCTCCAGCAACCGCTCCAGTACCTTGAGTTGAAAGGACGCCAGAGTGATCAGTCTAAAATCCTTTGGGCCAACATGAGACGTCCTACCTGCCTTAGGTATAAAAATTACCCTTGAATCTCTCCAATGGTCTGGGATGTGACAAAAAGTAAGCACCCCCTTGTATATCGCCTGCAACCAAGGGAAGCTCTGTTCCATTGATTGCTGAAGTTGTATGGGCGCTATGCCATCTAGACCCGGTGCTTTAAATGGTTTGAATGACCCAATTGCCCACTCTACTCTTTTATTGGTAAGGAACTGCTCCAGGTCAAGTTCCACGTGTCTAAAATGTGGTTGATATCTATAATCGTTTTCCGCGTCTGGAAAGTGAGTATGAAGGAGAAGTTGCAACGTTTCCTCCCCCGTGTTAGTCCAAGACCCATCAGGCTTTTTCAAACACCATGGCCCCCTACGAGGTGCCTAGAACCCTCTGATACCGATTCTATTCCGCTACAGAAATCTCTCTAGGAGGTTCTTTTTGATTTCCTGAGTTCCCTTTTGTACTCTCTAAGGTACTCTTTATAAGCTTCCCACTTCGAGACCTCCTTCGAGGCCTTAACACTATTAAAAGCTTGTCTGCAAAGCTTCCTGTATCTATCTGGCTCAGGGTTCCACCAGGGTGGTTTCTGCTTACCCCTATCCCTTTTGATGGTGCAGGCTTTATCTAAAGCTACCTGACATGCTGTGGTGAACTTTACCACCATATCGTCTATATCTTTAGTGTCCCTAGGTGTATCGGGATAATCATCTGAAAGGTTCTTATCCAGTTCCTTCCTATACGTATGCCAATTGGCGTTCTTAAGATTTCTATACGGGGAGGAGGTGGACGGTACGCCTTCCAGATCAAAACGGATGTAGCGATGGTCCGAGAAGGAGTGTTCATTGTAAACCATCCAATTTCTGACCATGCCTTGCGCGCCTTTCGAACAAAGCGTAACGTCTAGAACCTCCCTTCTATTCTTAGTAACAAAGGTGGGCTCCACACCCAAAATACATATGAAGATGTTATGTTGTAAAATAAAATCAAAGAGTAACTCACCTCTTTCGTTTACATCACTGCAACCAGGCTGGGTTGTGTGAGTTTGCATCGCCCCCTACGATGACGTATTCTGCCCGAAGAGCCTACGCACAATTGACGTATTGCGCTGTATAATTCTCTGGGAATAAAACGTTCATAATATCAATAGCCATACCTACTTCTCGAAATTTCATTTGTGCAGAACTAAACAAAATGAATGAAGAATGCCATCTTTCTAAAGTAGTGTGCAGTAAATTTTTCATTGTTGGCCAGTACGCATTCATTCATTTCCATTCCAGTTGTAAACAAATGTTGCAGTGAATCAAAATGCTTCAACAAAATCATCGTTCTCCTTTGCATATTAGATTTTGTAGATCGTTAAAATCGCATAGCTTCAAAAAAGTTCATGCGTGCACGTATTTTGATTAATTTGTTGAAATTCGGGCAATTTGCTGAACTCACTCTACATACAAAGTCACTGCCAAGTCACACACGTATTCTTATTTTCATGCAAGTATGTGTATGTATGTATGTATGTATGTTTGTGTGTAGCTACCGATGAAAATATTGACCCTTCGCTCATAAATTACGTGTACTCGCATCCCCCTATGTTTTTGTTGGTTTTGGCAGTAGCCAGCAGCAGGAATTTGAACATGCCCTTGTTTGTATGCATTTATACCCTGCAGTCAAATTAACTGTGTATAAACTGACTCACAACTAGTATGAATTCCAAGAAAACTTGTAAGTAAAATGTTTTTGATGTGTAAACATCTTTGGGCTCGGTAGGGCACTCAAGCAAAGTTAAGCGTCGCTGCTTGTAACCGTGCTTTTGTCTGTGCCTTGCGGATATGCAATGTAAAACGTTTAAAAAAAATTAACTAATATAAAACAAATAAAATGAAATAAATTAAATAGTAATAAAGTTATATTAAATCAAATAAGTAAAATAAAATAAAATTAAATTAAATTACTTAAATTAAATTAAATTAAATTAATAAAATGAAATTAAATTCAATTAATTAAATTAAATTAAACTAAATTAAACTAAATTAAATTAAATTAAATTAAATTCAACTAAACTAAATTAAATAAAATTAAATTAAATTAAACTAAATTAAATTAAACTGAAATAAATTAAATAAAATTAAATTAAATAATAATAAAACAAAATTAAATTAAATTAAATTCATTAAATTAAATTAAATTAACTTAAATTAAGCTTAGTTAAATTAAATAAAACTAAATTAAATTAAATTAAATTAAATTAAATTAAATTAAATTAAATTAAATTAAATTAAATTAAATTAATTTAAATTAAATAAAATTACACTAAACTAAATTAAATTAAATTAAACTAAATTAAATTAAATTAAGTTAAATTAAATTAAATTAAATTAAACTCAATTCAATTAATTAAAAATAACTATAATATCGGGAGAGAAAATAAATGAAGGGAAAGGAAAGGAAGGAAAAAAGGAAAGGAAAGCAAAGCAAAGGAAAGGAAAGGAGAGGAAAGAAAAGGAAAGAAAAATAAAGGAAAAAAAAGGTCGGAAAAGGAAGCAAGAATAAGAAACAATAAAATATAATACAATAAAAAAAATAAAAATAGAGACTGCTGAAAGAAGAAAAAAGCAAATAAAATATAAATATATTAAAATAAAGGAACAGCATAGAAGAGAAGGGAAAAAAGGTCCAGAAAGGAGTAGCTAATAACTAAACCCAAATAAAGTTTTGTGCTTAAACCTCATTCACTGAGCGAGGTCTAATTTTCTTAAATTTATGTACAGGATACAGATGTTTACACATCAAACTCCACGAGTACTTGGTGCACTCGCCTTTGTTTTCTTTTGAATTTTTATTGCTACAAATTTGGTATTTTCCGGCCCATTTTGGTACCATTCATTTTCAGGTAGCGTAATTGATTTTTGTGTATATTTGAACTAGTGTGAGACTGGTACATTTTATTTCCAAATCTGACAATTGACATCTCGTACAAGTTGGATGCATGGAAAACAAGACAGTTGAGTGACCAGTTGTCTTTGGATTAATAGCATTTGTGAATTAGTTTGCCACCAGTTAGTTTGACTATAGGGTATCCAGATGCAGTTTAACTTGGAGCATTAAAATATTACCAGTATTGCTCTCAAGATTGTTTCTACTACGACGAGCTTATTCACAATTTCGCTTTCCTTTCATCTCTTGGTTTATTGCATATTTCCATACTCCTAAAATACTATTCTTCATCAGAAAAATTGATGTGTGCAATTTCGCAGAAATAAGCTCATTTGTTGCATTCCCAAAGTAGCGTTCGCCGTTTAGAACTTACTTTTCGTTTCACCAGGAGCGAGTTTTATTATCATAGCCAGAAAAAAGATACCCTACTGCAATTTCGTTAATTTCAGTGATATCAATATTATGCTCTGGGCAGATAGGTTCGAGTTAAAAAAACCGAAAGTCTCGTTTGGTTCCGTGGGACTTTCCAAGCAAGATGGTGCTGTTGGCCTTTCTCAATGTGATTTGCAATTACTGTATATATTTTTGAATTCATGAGTTCACTTTATATTCATGCGAAAACGAATGGCTCATCAAAAATTCATTACTACATAACATTTAACCTTTGCATACAAACTCATACCAAAGCAAAATGCAAGACAAAAGTGCATACCAAAAACAGCAATAAAATCGACAAAGTTAAAATAAAGTACCTACTCAAATCCAAATCATATTTGCTAAAAAATTGAGTGAGGAGAACGGGAAGGCTTCATAATGTTCATAGATTAAATGGAAATGTTCAGGCGCAAACTGTTTTTCAGAGTTATGAGTGGACCGATTGTGATACGATCTACTACTTACATGAGCTTAAGATGCGTGAAACTGAGTGGTTTCGTTCAGTACTTAGTTTCGGATGTCATAATTATGGCTTAACTGCCTGCTCAACCAGAAATACACTCAGAGGGCTTGCCCATCAATAAGAGAAATTGTGTGAAGGATTTTGATGTATACTGGCGAGGGACTTCAAACTGGGATCGTCGTAGTGAAAGACAAATACATTACACTCAATAACACAGCCTCGGCTCAACTTTGCTAAAATAATTTTACGAGTAGCAAAATTTAAACATTTGTTGATTTATTTAGTTATGTTACCAGTATATAATGTGTTAGCTTTATGGGACTTTATGATCAAATAACTCTAAACCAAGAAACTAGTTTGCAGTAAATCAGGTAGATGAGGGATACAAAGGAACTGTTTAGCTCCAAACATAGCTTTTAAATATTTAGAGGTGGCAACCTCACTGTCACATCAGCAACACTCTCGAAAACTGTTTGGAAAATGCGGTGGAGCCTAACTTAACAAGTTCATAATATTGATTTATATATCGAGTTTTAAATTTTACAACTAAATTTTTCAGAACTAGAGTGTCCCTGAACCGATATCGGAAATTTCACAAAAAACTGTTATCGTTACAAAACCAAAATTTTCAAATAAAACATTTTTTTTTTTCGAGTAATGGCATGTAAAAATTTCTCGCATAATCGAATATAAAAGGGGCTGGGCCACGCCCAATTTGTTTATCCTTAATTTTTGTTATTTTTTCATACATTGACACTTTGGAAGGAAAACAGAATTGGCAAAAAGTTATTTCTTACATATTTTTGTATTCAATTAGTATTTGTGAAAACAAATCAACACATACAGGCTATAGCTATAGTACACGGCTAAAAATTTTATAGAAATTTTAAACTAGAAATGTCAATTAAAAAACGATAAAAAACATTTGGATCAGTTGGCAGGACTCTAACCGACGCTCCCCGTATCAGAGTCGTCTGCTCTACCCACTGAGCTACGCAGCACACAAAGATGTTAAGAGAAAAAGTCAATAACTGGAAAAAGCTTTCAGAAATAAATGAAAAGAAATTTTAAAAATTTTAGACATTTTTTTCAGTTCAGTTTTAAATCGAAACCGCAATAAATTGAAAATTGGTGTAGGTCACAGTATACAGTAGACCAGATACTGACGTCTATGCTTATTTGAAAACTAATACATGAAGAATCTGTATGTATTGATGCTTTAAGTCATTAACCCATTTGAACCGAGCGGTACAAAACCACACACATAATTTTTTATATGAATTTTAAAGCAAAAGGCTGTATTAATCCACTGTTTCTAGGTAGTTATTGGATAATGCTTCTCATCTTTAACAGCATAAAAATACCAATACAAAATACCGGAATACCCGGGCAACAATATATGTACATTAGAGCGGGTCGAATTGTATAGATGGATTTTTTTTCATCAGGAGTATAGCAAAAACGTAATTTGTAGATGATTCTAAGAAAAATTGCTAAAGACACGATAGCTCTAAGTCCGATTTCGAGTCCCCACTTTTGCAAAACAGATATTTTGCCATATAAATGTAGGGTTTGGCCAAAAAATCTTCATAGCTTCTGATAGAATTATAGGAAAAATATCATATTGGGCTTAGTTTAAAGGTATTTTATGTACATTTCAGATTCTGTATTAATATCTATAGAGTTTTTGAATTTTAGTACAGATATCAGGCTTAAATTATGAGAAATTATTATTTATATATTATCATTTTTAACAAATTTCTTATGGAAAATTTTTTTTTCTTAACAACTAAAACAAGTTCAGAACATTTCCAACAACTTTCATTCAGACAGCAAAATTTTTGTATTTAAATTTAAAATGGATGAACCAAATCCTGCAACATATATGAGTCTGGATAAATGCAAGAGAGAGCAAATCAATAAGTAGATACTATTCGGTAGTGAGGTAAACCATTCTATCTTATTAACCGGACACTGCCTTATAGATATAAACCGATCTTACTCTGTTTATGTTTGAGCGTTGTTTTTTGGGTCCTGTCCTGAATGTATTTTTTGACTGTGGGAAACGAACTTAAGCCACGACCGAAGCAACCACAGAATCTTCACTTCAACGAGTAAACTTTCTTGTCACCGAAAACTTGCTCACGGCTTTTTGTACATATGTTTTCAAGAAATCCCTAAATTTTAATGACAGTTATTCCACCTACTGATCGCCAGAGTTGTGCCAAGTGTTACACATGGGTTGTCTTGGTCAGGGACATAGGCGTTTCCAGTTCACTCTTAAAGAAGAAAACTAGTTTGGATTAACATTTTTTTCGCAAATATGTGATGTGGGTGGTAATGATGATCCTCATGAGACTTGCAACTCATTAGGATTCTTATATAAGAAACTCGAATTATTGGCATTTTCTTTTTCTACACATTTACGAAAATTTTATAAAAATATATTTATTTTGGGTTAAAGCAAATGACACCTTTTAGACAGAAATAAAATAAATTTGTCAAATTAGCATATTTAGATTTGTTTGTTTTACTTTTCTGGTCTACTGTATACTGTGTTTTAATACGATGTCCATGTCTTTTCTTTTTCTAAATTGAAATTAAATTCAAAGTAAAAAGTAAATTTTATACGGGTTAAAACAAACGACATTTCATGAAAATTTGTTAACTCTTACATTCAAACGAATTGTCAAATAAGCATGTTTACCTTTTTTATTTTGGCTACTTGGCTCACTGTTATACTGTGATATAAATCAAGTAGGTAAATTATTTAGTATAGTTTTTGAAAACTGCCAAACTTTTCAGCTCGCAGAAAGTTCACCTCAAGTTACTTCCCCAAAACTGCCATACAATTGTGAAACCATATTTAACCGATTGTGAAATTTTTAGTTAAAACTCGCTTCGAAAACATTGAATTTAACGTTTGGAAAATATTGTTTAATAAACTAGCTTACTTCATTGTTTATTGGGATTCGTCAGTTTAAGCAATTTTTTAAACGTTTTTGTAATAACTTCCCAACCATTAAATAACCTACACCAATTTTGAATTTATTGCGAATTATATTTAAAACTAAACTGAGAAACACGTCTAAAATTGTTTTTAATTTTTTTTTGATTTATTTCTGAAAGCATTTTCAAGTCATTGAATTTTTGTCATTACAGTTTTGTGTGCGCCGTAGCTCAGTGGGTAGAGCAGAAGACTCTGATGCGGGAGCGTCGGTTCGAATCCTGCCAACTGATACAAATGTTTTTCATGTTTTTTAATTGTTAAGACATTTCTGGTTTAAAATCTAAACTTTCCTTCACGGTAATTTTCTTGAGAACTGGCACAATTTAAATTCTAAGCCAAATTTGGTTTAAAATTAAGGTTACAATTTTTAACCGTGTAAGCAGGAAAGCCTAATGGAACGGTCCAGATAGCCGTTAATTTCTAACAGAATATTCGAAGGTGAAGAATTCAAGTATTTCTGCAGCATGTTGTTGTTGTTAACAGTGTTTCTGCAGCATCTTTTGGCTTGTCTTTTTTTTATTAAACTTCTGATGTGATGTGAGTGACAAATCGCTGATACCTTTATATTTTTAATTTTGGATATACAAAAGAAAATGTTTTGAAATCCGTCGATCTCATTTCCTTCAAGACCTTTAAATACCGGAGTAAACCAAACGTGGGGCCGTGTGCAGAAGTCCACGCAAGTGGGGAAAGTTTCTGACCGCCATTCACCTGGGAATGGCCAGAGTGATTCTTTTGCATGCGGTTCAAGCAGCTCACTACTTCCGGGCTTTGCGCCCAAGTATCCTCTGGGTAACCACCGAACACCTGTTTGGTGGTGAGCTAAACGTGAGAAGGCGACAACCTGGTAAGGCCACTCCGACATAATCGGTTTAAGGGCTTGCTGGGGGTTCAAACAGCAGCGTCTGATCACCATGTGGTGCGGCTCTAAGCGGGCGTCTGTCTTGGATCAAGCGGCTCGCTATACAAACGTGTAATAGAATTCAACCTCCCGTGAAACGGGTTGTGCGTTGGGTTTGGGACCCACCACATAAAACAACGTTCCAATGAAATTCAACAACAAAGCCTCGGATATGAGAGCCCCTCGGTCAAAATCGCCAATCGTTTATAGTCTTATTAGGGATCCCTTTATTTAGAGGAGTTTTTAAGTCGTTTTTAAGTCGTTTACAAGCCCTGACGACTTGCAATATGTGTCAAGGCCATTTAACGCAGCCTATCTATCTGATATTAGTCAAAAATTAAAGTCTTTAGTTATGGTTAGAGGACATTCGCAGTAGCAAATTTCAATACAGAAAGCTGCAACATGAAAGATTGAAAAAAAATTTCGGCCCAGGCGTCTTTGGACGTCTACTCTGGTGTTACCATGTTGCGATTCGCTTCCATCGCATTTGAAAGCTGAAATGCAACTGCATACCTCTCCAGTACTTACAGCGAACAAAAATAAGCGAACCACAAATTACTTGTGTTTATCAAAGATTAAAGATTGTCTTATCTCATTGTCATCGCAAGATAAAAGAAATTCAAAACAAAAGAAGTCTTCTATGAATCAGTTTTAGTGACTGGCTACGACAATTCTATTGTTCTCTATCTTAGAATCCCCATCAATTATCCAGCTCAAATACATGGGTACGCTCATAGATATATACAAGTGACACAAAACAACAGTCTTTGTACTAAGAAAGAAAGATAGATAGATGATCAACATTTACTTTATATTGCTCGTTTTCTTCTTCTTTGGCTTAAACAGCTCGCAAAAAACAATAAGGCATTGATTGTTTTCCTACGGATGTATGTATGTCAATTGTCATCAGCTAGCGCCACGCTTGCTATCAGCCCGCGCATAGAAAATAATTTCACTGATTACAAAACCATGGATTTTCTTTATGTTTCTTAGACTGGGCAAAAAAAAAATTTCTTGGAAATTTTAGTTATATAATTTTTCACATTTAGTTCAAAATTTTAATTTTTTTTATTTTTTAAATTGTAATTATCTAATATCAATTAACAAACAAAACATAAAAATTCGAGCTTTGCTCCAACAACAATCACTGTAATTATTTTATTTTTCAGTTTTCGTTTAGAATTTAAAATTTTTTTTGAAAATTGTAATTATTTTATTTTTCAGATTTAGCTTAGAATTTGTATTTTTTTCTTAAAAGCTTTAATAATTTTTTTTTGTTTAGATTTTGTTAAGAATTTTGGTTTTTTTTTAATCCTTACTGTTTTGTTTTTCAGATTTAGTTTAGAACTTTTATTTTTGAAAATTGTTATTATTTTTTTTTTCAATTTTAGTTTAGAATTTTACATTTTTTTCGAAAATTATAATTATTTTATTTTTCAGATTTAGCTTAGAATTTAGATTTTTTTTTTTTGAAAATGTTAATAATTTTTTTTTCAGATTTTGTTTAGAATTTTGGTTGTTTTTTAATTCTAACTGTTGTTTGTTTTTCAGATTTAGTTTAGAACTTTTATTTTTGAAAATTGTAATTATTTTATTTTTCAGTTTTAGTTTAGAATTTTACATTTTTTTCGAAAATTATAATTATTTTATTTTTCAGATTTAGCTTAGAATTTTGTTTTTTTTTTTTTTTTTTGAAAATGTTAATTTTTTTTCAGATTTTGTTTAGAGTTTTGGTTTTTTTTTACTTTTAACTGTACTGTTTTTCAGATTTAATTTAGAACTTTTATTTTTGAAAATTTTAATTATTATTTTTTCAGTTTTAGTTTAGAATTTTTAATTTTTTTTTTTAAATTAGTGTTATTTTATTTTTCAGATTTAGCATAGAATTTTGATTTTTTTTTGGAAATTTTATTTTAAATTTTTTTTTTTAAGATTTAGTTCATAAATTTTTTTTTTTCCTTTTATTATTATTTTTGTTTTTGTGAGATTTATCTTGGAAGTTTTATTTTTCTTTTTTGAAAATTTTAATTTTTTATTTTTGAGACTTAGTTTCGAATTTTTTTTTTAAATTATTGTTAGTTTATTTTTCAGATTTAGAATAGAATTTGATTTTTTTGGAAATCTTAATTTTATTTTTTTTTTTCAGATTTAGATCATAAATTTTTTTTTCTTTTTATTATTATTTTTGCTTTTGTGAGATTTACCTTGGAAGTTTTATTTTTCTTTTTTGAAAATTTTTATTATTTTATTTTTGAGATTTAGTTCTGAGTTTTTATTACTGTTCCCTTTAAGTACTTACATATGTTTACATATTGATATATTGACTTTTAGGTTTTTAACAAATTTCCAACGTAAAAACTTGAAAACAAAAAACCACACCCAAAATCTGGAAACGCTGACGAAAACGAAAGAACTTTTTATGAGGAACTTGATCACCTATAAAACTACATGCACCGTAATTGTTGACTACAATTGTTTGGCAGTTTCAAAACAAAATGGAGGTCAGTGCTAAAAATCTAAGCAATGAACAAATTTGCAAAATTAAAATTAAGGTCTGAAATTTTAAGAATATTTTGTTTTTGCCATTTTGAAAAATATTAATTAAAAAAAAATTTTTAATTCTCTGGTCCAGTCTAATATACCTACATATTTTTGTATTCACAGCTCATTCATCCTCTTCCTCAGAATTTTAGGTTTAAACTTCTGTTTTTTTCTTCTCGCTTTTCACTTTATGCAATGTAAGACGGTACAACAATTTTTTTACTATTTGCACCTTTCATCCATTTTTACCGCTTGACTAAAGTATGAGATGAAATGTTAACATCTTTAAAAACAGTGGATGACGAAGGTACTTGAACAAAAGAAAAGTTAAATTTTAATTAAGGTAGCATACAAATTCATGTTTTAATATTAAGGTTACGATGTAATCGAAAGTCCATAAAATTTGCTTCAGATTTTGGCCTCAAGTACGACTGCAAATCTGTGTAACTGTAACTGAAGGTAACAATAACACAGAAAATATCCAACGACAAATGCATGTGGAAGCTATCAAAACTGGGAAATTCACCACCTTACCAGTCTATGTATTAAGACCATTTTCACCATGCAAAATGTTAACATCTTTAAAATTGTTAAATTGCCAAAAATCACTTGGCTATCTGTCAGTTGAAGTGAAGATGAAAATTTTCCAAAATAAATCAAAATTCTATGCTAAATCTGAAAAATAAAATAAGAATAATTTAAAAAAAAAAATTAAAAATTCTAAACTAAAACTGAAAAAATAATAATTAAAATTTTCCAAAATAAATTGTTAAACTATTGCTAATCACCTCTGACGAATTGAAAACTTGGACTCAAACACTATAACCAAATTTTTCTACGGAATAGCAGCACCAACCCTACCAACCATGGCTAACCGCGGTGAAACTCTGATTACACAAATTCACACATTTTTAGTGACACCACGGCATATTTTTGGAATTTGTATGGAAAACAAGAAGTGCCTACCCGGAACAATATTTGCCTGTGAGTTTGACTTTCTACCGAGAAGGCCCAAAAACTCACGCTTAGTACCTTAGACCTGAAAATTAAACATCTATCTTTTTCTGTTTATTGGATGTTTTCGTGAGTGAGAACTCAGACTCCGCGACACGCGCACAAAACCATAGGTATATGCGTTGTATTATCTAGAAATAAATATTTTCGTCTACAATCCGCTCACGAAACAGACAGCTCATAAATTCTTATCTAAATCTAACCATGTCAGATAACACTCACGCAGTAAATCCTCTAACAAAGTAACGTTAACAGAGACCTAAAAACTGAGCACACTTTTCGAAATAAGACAAAGGGATATTTAGTGGGAAAATCCCAGCTCAAACGCAGTCTGTTTTCGGGAAATGACAGGCCATTAGCTGATCTCATCAATGGAACAGTTGGTAAGTAGCATCCATCAACTATATGTAATACAGGCTACGGTAGGATGAGCACACATTGCCCGGTTTAAGCTTAAGTGCTACCTAATTCTGTTTTTATTTTTTTCAAAGGAACCTCGTTGGGCTTGCCAACTACAGGGCTTACGGGATACGGGCTTTAATGATAAATTGGCTAAAATCATGTGATTCTAATAAATCTGAAGCGAAGGCCTAGTTTCGGTTTGGTTTTGCAAATAAGCTTCCTTACATTCTAGGCAGGACCAAAATGAGCAGTATCTAAGGAAATTGAAATGAATCAGATAGTCATTAAAAACTATATCAACCATAAATTTAGAGTCAGAGGGTATAAAACAGAAACTTTAGAAGCAATACTTTTCATATCCCAGCCAAAGCATTATCAAAATTCGACCAAACTTTTTTGGCTACCAGTGTATGCTCACATATTCGTACAAATAAATAGACATACCATTGATATAGTAGGTGCGAGGTGTACTTGCACAATGACTCAATGACATATCGCACTTTACTGTTAACATTCTGTTCAACATTCCCCATCGTTTTATTGTTGACTTAATTTTAAATGAGATCTCATTACATTTAATGGAAATGAAGACAAAAAATAACAAAAGAGAGTAGTCGACTGATGCAGTCTCTTAAAGACATACCCTGTAGGAAAACTTAATCTCGTGCAACTTCCTGGTTTGACACCTAGTTAACTCTACTATTCCGATTTAGATTTAAAACTGAACTGAAAACTTTTTCAAGTCATTAAATTTTTGTCATTACAGTTTTGTGTGCGCCGTAGCTCAGTGGGTAGAGCAGACGACTCTGATGCGGGAGCGTCGGTTCGAGTCCTGCCAACTGATACAAATGTTTTTTTAAATTTTTTAATTGTTAGGACCTTTCTGGTTTAAAATTTAAACTCTTTTCTTTACGCTCATTTTCTCGAAAACTGGCACAATTGAAATTCTAAAACAAATTTGGTATGGACATATACGTATGTAGCCCAAAAAATTTTTAAATTTGGGCTGTAATTTTTAGCCGCGTACAGATGTAATAACTATAGTACAATATCTTTTATTTCTACTTTTAGTACTAGCCCTCAACCAGAAATGTTGGTCACTTATTATTGACTTCCCTACAGGGTTTGTATGTGAATATACAGTCGGCAACTGCTTATATCCAAGCACACATTGGTACTTAGAATTTAGAAATGTGGGGTCTTAAATGAAGTTAATAAATTATTCTGCGAGGTCAATGAATGCAGTTGGCAATTCAACTAAATGCGTTGGCAACTTTGCGGTAACAAATTCTTAATGGCTTCATACATCTTCTCTGCTGAATGGTAGTATCTAAGTAGGTATATATCTAAGTAGTGTAAAATGATAAAAAAGCTTGTATGTGATAATGACTAAATCATTGCACGCTTAGTAGACAAAAGCAATGGTATTATCTTTCATGAGTTGCAACTATTTTTATTTGTACTTGTAAGATTATTAAGCAAAGTGTTGGATTTACTGCGAAGAGATGATGTACATAAAGTGAGTGATACTCAAAATGGCCTACTTGGTTATTCTGATACATTTCGAAAACTTCAACTAAAACTCCTGTTTTAATTTCATATAAAATATATATATGTGGGGTTCTTTCCCTTTGCTAATGAATTAAAAGCACGATAAGTACAATTATGTACAATAGTTTATTAAGACCACTTTGTTATACGTATTAGCGTCCAGTTAGTACCGCACTTCAAACGTAACTGTGTCGTTCGTCGCTCAATTAGGTTGCTCTAGGCTCTCGTTGTCTAGGTCAGGTTGCCGGTCTCACAAGTGCAAGGATGCATTTTAAGGCATCAGTATTTAGAAGGTGTGTCCGCTTCTAGTTGTCCTTGGTCTGTCTGTCAATCCCACATATATGTAAGGAAAGGGCTGTCTTCGACTGTACCGAAGACTTTATACTTTTCATGAATACGCATCACGGTTTTAAGTGTCCGATCCTTACTTACAATTAGTACAAACTCTGCAAAATTGTATGGTCTTACCCTGTTAATTTAGAGATACATAGCCCAAACCCCGTTTATCGGATAAATGTCTTGTATGGGGTCTATACGATACATTGGTCCAATCTTGATGATTTTCACTACACACATTATGTATGTTATAAGTACCGTAGCTGCCAAATTTGGTTTTCCTCGCTATTAAATTGCAATAGTTATAGCCCAAACCCCGTTTATCGGAACAATTGCGTAGTATTGTTCCGATCTTGCTGGTTCCGACAAATGGCTAATGTTTTACAAAATGGCGGCCCATACCAAATTTCATTGATATATCTCAAAAACAGAGGGACAAGTTCGCGTTCAAACACACGGAGAGGCGGACATGGCTAAATCGACTCAACTAATCGCCCTGATCATTTCGGTATACTTATTGGTGGATCTATCTCTTATTTTTCTCATACTTACAAACAGCGGACCAAAATTGTAATACCATTTCATGTTCATGAAAGGTATAAATATAGATTTTTCTGTCATTGACATTTTTGAAACTAGTGTTTCCAAATTTATGGAATAGTCCAAAAATTCCTGGAAAATTCAAAACCTGGGCTGGAATTTTTGAAGCTTGAGGCAATAATTTTAAAATGATTTCCAAGTATGTAGTTTTGTTGCCTGTCAGATTATAGTCTCACAAAGTGCAAGTCTCAAGGCTTTTGAATATTCGGGTGATTTTTAGAGCATCTTCTTTCATTCGCACCACATTGTCTAGCCAGCGAAGCTGCACTTGCCTTTACCAGCGCAATTACACAGCTAAAAACATACAATTTTGCACTTCTCATATATGTATTGGGGATGGTGAAATTCAGGAAAGTTGAACCAATATAACACATAGCTCCCATTGCGCCGATAAACGGTATTTATCTTTTAATTAAGAAGGTAAGAAGTTGAAACTGTCGCACAGCTTTTACTCATTGAAAATAGCGACCGCGATAGCTGCAGATACCGCACTCTCTTCATTTGTTTCAATTTTCTCTATTTTAAGGCTTAAACTCTTTAATTTATTGGTGTACTGCCCTTAGAAGATATCAGCGACTTCCTATGGTGCGTAGCAGGAAAAATTAATTACTAGCTGAAATTGGTAGGCTGTGAGGTGCTACCGAACGACGACTGCTCTAATACAAAGACTCTTATGATTACCAATAGCAACAATAAACCACTGATGCACAATGGCAACAAGACCAAATAAATGACACAAACAACTTGCCTCATATCCCCAAAATCAAAATCAAATCAAACAATTAAAATAATAAAGAAAACAATCAAGTCCAAAACGAACATTAGTAACTATCCCAGCTTTAGCACTTTTCAACATTCTCCAATTAAAAAAGTTAATGAATTTACGATACTTGCAAACACTTCACAAAAACCAAATCGAATAAATTCAATAAAAATAAAATGTAGAATTATAAAATGAAAAGTTATTACAATTGCGCACAGCACATGTAATACAATAAGTAAACAAATAAAAATTGTATAAATGCAATAAAAACTTTTTATTTTCCAATAAC
The DNA here is from genome assembly GCA_949987695.1 of Merzomyia westermanni. Classification (NCBI taxonomy): domain Eukaryota; kingdom Metazoa; phylum Arthropoda; class Insecta; order Diptera; family Tephritidae; genus Merzomyia; species Merzomyia westermanni. Next base: position 43,597,041 of record OX465291.1, on the reverse strand, counting down.
AATATTATAACATAAAAACGTATTTATAAATCTACATACACACACACACATGTGCACACATTTTGCTCAATAGCTCATGCGTATTTACATATTATCATACGATTTTCACATCTCTTCGACCACACGCTGAAATGAAAATCGACGATTTTCTTTTTACAAAAACTCGATAAACTGAAAACGGTGAAAAAATAGTTTAAATCATAAAAGAAACAAAAAAAAGTCTTAAATATATTTGGTATCACTACAGAACCCAACTGAGCGCTTCACTACGTCTGCTCAATAGTTGGACTTCTTTGTTACAACAAAATGTTCCATCATTGCAATTCAACTCTATTATCCTGTTTGTTTGTTTGTGTAACTGGCCGGCAATAAAATCCAATCGATACAAACCAGATTTACACACATTTTTCAATCAAAATGCTTAACAACATGTTTTTACAATTTTTTCATAGAATTATTTGAATGATGCGGATGGAGATGTGCGGAGAAACGAGAAGTTTATAATGTACAGTCGTGTTCAATATAATAGTAGTGAAATTGAAGCTGTATTCTCAATAATTTTCTTTTAAAATATGTCGAATTCCATAACAGAAACCACATAAAATGAAATTTCAAAGTTTACCCAAAGTTCGGCAAAGTTAATTAAACTTTTAAAAATTTACATCAAAATTTTAATCTTTTTGGGCAGAATTTTCAAAAAGTACAATAATATGTAAGTAAGTAGTACCTCAAAATTTCGCCTGAATTTTTTGAATTTTTTTTGGCACGGATTATTTTTTCATATAAAATTACTTTTTCTTCATTCGTTGTATGGAAGAAATCACCCTTGAAGACAAAAATTATGAAAATTCAGGGAAATTTTTGAGCGAGCTCTAACTTGTACAATGTTATACTAAAATCTATTGGTCTACAAAACTGTGTACTCAAAAGCTTTATAGACATTCTGCTAAAAAATTTGAAGATTTTGATGGCCATTTTTTAAAGTTTAATTAACTTTCCTGAACTTTGTGTAAACTTTGAAATGTCTTTTTATATCTTTTCTGTATTGGAATTCGCTATGTTTTAAATGGAAATTACTAAAATCACAGCTTCTTTTTATTTTGATATCCATTTGAATTTCACTACTATTGTATTGAACACAGCTGTATTTGTGATGTGAGGGTAAACGAGATCCAATAAGAAATTTCGACCTTTTATTAAGTAAAAATTCGTAAAACTAGTAGCCAAACCGACCTCGGTTCAATAACAATTTGTTATTTCTTTAAGAAGTTTAATAGTTTCGTATTTACATATTTCGTATACGAGGTGTGTTCAAAAAGTATCGCGAATTTTGAATTTTCGCTGGTTACGTATATTCGAATTTCCAATTTTTTGTGGCGTTATGTTGGTACTCATGTCTCTCACTTATGCCGACAAGCTCGGCCATTTTGAATGTTCAGTTAAATGTTGACAGCTGCTTTGCTTGCACGTGTTTTGGATCGTCTTCGATTCTTACCTATTTTTTTACCAAAATTGCTCAATTGTGACCAAAAACAGCATCGCATGAACATTTCTAATGAGATGTTAAACTCTGTCCGCGACGACCCAAATTTGCTCCAGAGGGTCATAACTGGTGACGAATCGTGGGTTTATGGTTATGACGTGGAAACCAAAGCTCAATCATCTCAATGGAAGCTGCCGCACGAACCAAGATCGAAAAAAGCGCGCCAAGTTCGGTCGAATGTGAAAGTTTTGCTGACAGTTTTCTTCGATTGCAGGGGCGTGGTGCATCATGAGTTCTTGCCACAGGGAAGAACGGTCAATAAGGAATATTACCTGAAAGTTATGCGCAATTTGCGCGAAGCAATCCGCCAGAAACGCCCGGATTTGTGGAAGAACAAAAATTGGCTTTTGCACCACGATAACGCCCCTGCTCACGCATCGTTGCTTGTGCGCGACTTTTTGGCCAAAAACAACACACTAATGATGCCGCAGCCACCGTATTCCCCAGATCTGGCCCCCTGTGACTTTTTCTTGTTCCCTAAACTGAAGAGGCCCATGAAAGGACGACGTTACGCTTCTCTTGACGAGATAAAGACGGCATCGAAGGAGGAGCTGAACAAGATACAAAAAAATGATTTTTTGAAGTGCTTCGAAGATTGGAAAAACCGTTGGCACAAGTGTATAATATCTCATGGGGATTACTTTGAAGGGGACAAAATACTCGTAGATATTCATGAATAAATAAATAATTTTTGAAAAAACACAAAATTTGCGATACTTTTTGAACACACCTCGTATATGTACATAAAATAATATTTTCAACTTTTTTTTACCAAATGCTAAGCCTTTCAATTACCTACCAGGATTTTTAAAAGCTTGACGCTTAAATATTAAATCTAACTAAATAAAAAGTATGAAATCTTGAAATCTTTTTTAAGCTAAACCAAAAACTTTGAACCTTACCGCAGAAAATGTAAAATTTTTTTTTCCACAGTTCTAAATTTTTTAATGTATTGGTTAGACATTTTCGGAAATTGACTAGTTTAAATTTTAAATCCAACCTTTTATAGTGGGTGAATCCGCTTTAAATTTCTACTTTGTTGCATCTAAATATTGTGGGCTATAAACTATATATGTGGTTTTCTGATTTATAATGTTTCAAATTTTTTTTAAGATTTTCAAAACCTTTTTATACTTTTTAAGATGCGGTAGAAGTTGAGAAACCAGATTTATATGACTTTTAAATTAGAATTCTAACAGAAAAATGGAAAAAATTCAAAAACTATTATATAAATATTTATTTAACACATAAAAAAAATCGTGTGTACAATAGTAATGAAACGCTATATATACACATTAGGATTAGGGATTATTCATTTATTAATATTAAAGTACATTCTTTGACGAATTTGACAAGGAACAAAAATTTAAATTCACATTCGTGAAGGAGAATGTAAAAAAACCGAAATCGCGCGCGAAGGAAAACGTACAAACAAAAACAGTTCGCTCATATTCACGAACGAGAACTTATAAAAATGTGTATTGTTATTCGTTCACGAATGCTTGCGTGAATTAATGTGGGTGCACTCTTAAATGAAACTACAGGGTGGCGCAAAAGTAATCCTCCTATCAGAAAATGATATAAAGTTTGCGATTGGCCCCTAAAGTCAGTTCTGTTTTGACATTTGTGTAGTAAACACATGCGAAATACACGTTAATGAACAATGTTACGCTACACTGCTCCAGAACGCGGAATATTGCTGACTATTTATTTGACCAATAATCGGTCGGGGCCAAACGGTTACTGCGCAAAAGTAATACTCCTATCAGAAAATGCTATAAATTTTGCGATTGACCCCTAAAGTCAGTTCTGTTTTGACATTTGTGTAGTAAACACATGCGAAATACACGTTAATGAACATTGTTACGCTACACTGCTCCAGAACGCGGAATATTGCTGACTATTTATTTGACCAATAATCGGTCGGGGCCAAACGGTTACTGTGAATGGTGAGCGCTACAGAGCAATGATCAACGAGTTCTTTTTGCCGCAACTTGATGAATTGGGATTGGAAAACATGTGGTTCCAACAAGAAGGTGCAACAGCACACACTGCACGTGCCACAACCGATATGCTGAACATCGGAAGCTTACTTTTGCGCCACCTTGTACAAGTGGCTTCGATACCTTCGCGATACCTTTTCGTTCATTTCCATAAATGAATGTACATGTTGCTTGAAATATTCGAGGAACGTTGAAGTAGTGAACTGGAAATCGCTACGTCAACCGGTTGCGGGGATATCGGCCGATATATGAACTCATTAAGTCTTGACACAGTTTGGTGTTTTTTCGGTATCTCAACCGTTTGCCGGGGTATGGATCGTAATGTCACCCAAAAGTTGTATTTTGACGGGAGTACTTGGCTTTATTTAGAAACACTTCGGCACCATTTTGGGATTGGTTTCGGAATAATTTTGACACTTACTTTGGACCGCTTCCGGATTCTTTAAAGGATTCTTTCGGAAACATTTCTGTATTGTTTTCGGAATCATTTCGGCTTTTTTTCATGATCCAAAAACAATACCGCAAAAACTTATCCAATGATGCTGAAACCAAAACCGTAGTGATCCCGAAAACGCTTCCGAAGTTATGAAAATGAAAGAGGAACACAGAACATACAAGGCGATCTCTTGAATTGCTTGATTTCAATTCACCAAACTTTTTCCTACATCAGTCAGTTCAGGACACTTAGCAAACCAACTCATCGACTTAACCCTGTTCAGTCTGGCCAACTCTTTTGTGGAGTAGTGTTCGTATAATCAGGACAATATCCTCTCTGTATGTCGATTTGAAGTCCATATATTCCATGTGGAATATGGTAAAAAAACGTTTTCTAATATTTTTACATATCGTTACATTTTTGCGTTAACCTCGTATCTGCATTCAGCAAAATTCAATTTATTATTTGCCTGAGCACACAATGTTTCATACTGATAGCCCCAGCGGGTTAGGGGCTTAGAATATACCCTCGGCAAGGCATGACGGTTATAAGAGGTGACTAAAAGCAACAAAGGTTAATGACGTGCAACTTGATTTTTCAACTAGGGATATGATGTATCTCACCTCTCATTACCAACATTCTACTTCCTTACGGAAGAAGAGGGTGAGATGACCTAGAAGGTTCCGCTACAATCTGACATGTGCAGCCAGGGCTCCGGTACTCCCATCCCCCTACAATGATTTCTATATTTTTCCTTTTTCTCTAAGCCGTTTTATAATACTCTTCTTGTCATCTGTACAGTGCTTACCTCTCAACTGGAAAAAAACACACAAAAAATAAGTTTTTCTAAATTTTATTAAATTGTCTGTTAATTCCTAGATTCTACTTTTCTTTAAAGCTTTGCGCTGATAGTGTAATAAAAAATCTTCTTTTTTTATTTAATCCCTACCAAGGCGAATTCACTTACAGGTGATATCAAAAGAACATATGAGCAGCGGCGTCTAGTGTCAAAATAAAAATTTTCGAACACACCCCTTTCCTTACTTGCTTTGTATGGAAATCAACACCACGGCTGTAGAACAAAATTAAAGCTACACTTAAATAAATTACCTTGCAAAACTTTTCTTTTTCATATTTGAAATCTAGTACCCTAGAAATGTAGTATGTCCTCTCTTTATCCTAGTAGGGTGGTGGCACATTTTTTGAATTGTCAGGGATCGGATTATCGAATTTCTCATTCTTCTCCCTCTGGACCAAAAAAAAATAATTTTCCCCCTCCATGCCTTAAGTAAGCTGAAATAATATTAAATGAAAGTCCCTACGATTTTTATTGAGAGAAACACCTTAAATATTTAAAACCTCAATTTTTACTTTCAAAAATATAGACTCCCTTTATAGAATATTATATGGTGTTGAACTCAAGAGATTGGTCTAAATGGCAAATAAGTTCAGAATATATTTAGACTATTTATTTAAAACACTTATAAGTGAATTAAAAGAGTTATTTCAATGCTTCAAAAAGTGGATACAAGTAAGATTTTTTAAATTTTTATCCATTGACCTTGATGCTTAGAAAAAAAGTGTATGCCTTCGCAGATGCAGTGGGGAGTGTAGTATGTGCTCACGTCATCGAAGTAGAGTGGTGTCACATTTTCTCTATTGTCAGGGATCGGTTTATTGGATTTATCATCCCCCTCTCATTTGAGCAAAAAGAAGAAATGTTTCTCACATGACTAAAGTAAGCTCAAATAATATTTAATGAAATTTCCCTACGATTTCTATAGAGAGAAACACCTGAAATACTTAAAACCTCAATTTTAAATTCCAAGAACGTAGACTTCTTTTAAAGTTATTACAAGTGGGTTTTGAAAAATATATTTAAAAATAGGTGCCAAATGTGAACCACTTTCCTCTACATCGCACATTACATAACACCAAACAATTGTAAAGCTTTTTCACGCCCCTTTGAGATCGAACACAAAAGCGCACATTCGCAATCCCATAAAAAAGAACAAATAAAACAACAACAAAAAATCAATACATGTTTCCATATTCCATAAACATAGTTGGGCATAGTGCAATACATCTAAGTTGTTAGTGATAAACTGCAATACTACAGTGCTCTGCCCAACCATGCTTATAAATAAGTCTAAACAGTGTAAATGTGCCAACGCATACGCCACGTAGGCTCTAAGGAAATGCATCACATCAGAAGAGTTCGCGTTACGCGAAACATGAGCGAAGGAACTACAGGGTGTTTTTTTTACAGGTTTGTTTTTCGAATAGAGATAAAGCTGGCATTTTGTGGTCAAATCTGGCAACTCTAATGTCATTTATGTTAAGTTTGGTTTGCCATTTCATCATGAACAGGTTGACAAAAGAACAACGCTTGCAAATCGTGCAAATTTATTTCGAAAATAATGGTTCAGTTCGCGAAGTTTACCGTGAGCTCCGTCCATTTTATGGTCGACATAATCGTCCATCAGAGCAATTAATTCGGTTAACCATGGATCGTTTTCGCACTACGTTTACTCTATGTGATAATACGCATCCGCAGAGACGTCGAACAGTGCGCACCGAAGAAACAATTGCCGCTGTAGAGCAAAGTGTTGAAGAGGACCCGAATGAATCGATTCGCCACCGTGCACAGCAATTGGAGCTTTGTCCATCAACTTTATGGAAGATTTTGCGCAAACATCTTGGCTTGCGACCTTACAAGATCCAGCTTGTGCAAGAATTAAAGCCGCGAGACCATGCAATGCGTCGTGATTTTGGTGTATGGGCCGAAAATGAGATTGATTTCGATGCTGATTTTCATCGCAAAATTTTGTTCAGTGATGAGGCTCATTTTTGGTTGAATGGCTACGTCAACAAGCAAAATTGCCGCATTTGGAGTGAAGAGAATCCACATGAGACCCTTGAAACGCCATTACATCCACAAAAACTGACTGTTTGGTGTGCTCTATGGGCTGGTGGAGTCATTGGGCCATACTTCTTCCGCAATAATGCTGGAGAGGCAGCTACCGTTAATGGAGACCGGTATAGAGCCATGATAACCGACTATTTTGTTCCCGAATTGGATGGCATGAATGTGGATGAGTTGTGGTTCCAACAAGACGGCGCTACATGCCACACAGCGCACGTCACAATCGATTTATTGAAGGAAACATTCGATGAGCGCATAATTTCGCGGAATGGACCTGTCAATTGGCCACCAAGGTCGTGTGATTTGACACCATTGGATTATTTTCTTTGGGGATATGTGAAGTCGCTCGTCTACACCAACAAACCAGAAACGTTAGGGGAATTGGAAGCCAACATTCGTGGCGTTATTGCCGACATACGGCCCCATATGCTCGAAAAAGTGGTTGAAAATTGGACCTGTAGAATTGGCTTTATTCGAGCCAGCCGCGGCGGCCACATGCCCGAAATCATATTTAAACATTAATGGCATAAAATTATCCTTCCAATAAAGCCAAATTAATGGACCTTAAAACGATTTTCTTGTGTTTTATTTCAATTCTATACCCCTAAAAAAACACCCTTTACATACTTTGTACTACTAACAACAAGGACATACTTCAAATAGACTCTGCAATGAACTCACTAACTAGTGAGGTGAATTTCTGGTTCACAACTAGATCTAAGGGGACAAATAGGAACTAGGTCCATAATAACTAGACTTTCATTAGTTGGATACCAACACATGGTATTTAACGAAAAAAAAATGTTAGACAAACACCTGAGCTATCCGGAGGAATCTACTTCGAAAGCTGTTCAACTTCACTTATGAATCCACTTTTGGTGCCACAAGTCAATCGCTTGACCACTTGGGCTCTTATTCATTTCCCTTCCAATATTTCCTTTTCTATTTATTGTTGTAGTTTATTTCTCTAAAAATTAGAATGTTTTTAACGGGTTATAGTGGAACCAGAAGGTTGACCTTGTCTCGCTCTTATTTCTTCTTTGTTCTATCATTCGGCTACCTAAATTTTAAACTTTTCTGAAATAAATGAAAAGAAATTTAAAAAATTTTAGACTTTTTTTTCAGTTCAGTTTTAAATCTAATTCGCAATAAACTCAAAATTGGTGTAGGTAATTAAACGGTTTGGAATTTATTACAAAAACGTTTAAAAAAAACTTTTAGGCTTAAACTTTTAGCCACTAGTACATAAATTGACTGATATTTGTATATAAATATGCGAGGTCAACCGTCCTATTTTTGGGGCAAACTACGGTAAAAGTTTTTTCTTTGTTCTTGTAAGTAAAGTTCAGCAAAATTATATCGTGGAAGATAGTTTCACGAAAAAAATAGATTAGTCTTTGCAGATATCCTTACATAAAATCATAAAACTATAGGTTTCTGCATGGTGGTAGAGAGTTTTCTCCCGATACAGTAACTTACAGATCACCATAGTTGTTGACAACTGACGACCAAAGATGGTAGATGTATATTGGAACGATTTGTCGTCATCCCTTGTCAAAACGAGAACGAAAACATACACTGAAGATGACGCATCGCCGAAACCGGCTTGTAACAAAACTAAAATTGACAAGGGATGTCTAAAAATCGTTCCAATATACATCTAATATCCACCCTGTCGGAAAAACAGAAAATGAAATCAGCTCCCCAAAGATTGTCATTACAATAGCCCTACTCTGCATCTTTTTTGCGGATGTGCTGTAACTGGCTTCACAAAGACAAAATTTTCAAGCGACCCCTTAAATATGAAAAAGTTCATGTGAAAGGTGAATCAGAAATATCTTCTACCAATGCGCTAAACAATCAAATATTTATATAACATTACTAAACCATTTATACTTTTGTACCTCACTTATATTTTGACCCTAAGGCTTAAGACAGGCCTGTTAAATAATGATTACTAATCAAAATGATCACCGGTCTGATTACTTACTTTCTTGAGAATCCATTTAATGATTGATTACCAATTACTTAAAATTTTGATTGATTATTTTCAAAATATTTTTTACTATTATTCAGAGAAATCAAAAATAATTAAAAAAATTGTTTTGATTATTATTGATTACTTTTTTGTTTTTTTTTTTTTTTTTGTTTTTTTTCAGCATTGTAGAAGCACATAAATATACAAATCAAAAATACTGAGAAAAAAAATATAAAAAAAAAAACACAAAAAATCCAAAAATTATCAAAAGTAATGAAAACAACTTTCTTGGATTTCTTTTTTTTCATCTTTTTTATTTTTTTTTTTTGCTTTTTTTTAATTGTAATCAATTAATAATTGCCTTTTCTTGAAAAACGATTAAAATAATCATTACATTAAAAAAGTCGCGTAATCAATTGATTACTAATTACTAATCAAATTTAACTGGTCTGGCTTAAGTTTTAACTATAAACTGATAATTTTAATAAAAATCAGTAACAGGAAGCAGACCTTTCTTGAAATTTGGATCGATCCCTGCCTAGAAACCTCTGTAAAGCATCATATTTTAATTTTGAGATTTTCGATATCAGAGTAAAAGGCCGGAATCGATTTAAGGGTCGCAAAATAAATTGAAAAGTGCCAGTCAGTGTCTGATCCAGAGACGAGACCCCTCTCACCTCCACTATTAATCTCTTGCTTGTTGGTCACTTTAGATAACACTGCTAAAATACAACAACACAATTTCTGCTGTTGTTGAAGTTATAAAGTAATTTACTCCTTTTTACTATTCCGTCCTATAGCGTACGTCTTCTAGCTCTTCATATTTACTTCACCTTGTGATTCCATTATGGTGACGGGTAAACTCAAAAAAGACTGAAGCAACTTTTTTTTTAGAAAAAAGTATTTGAGAAATTAAACTGACTGGCGTTTTTATTTTATCCGTGTGTTGCTGGCCTAACACAAAGAAGGTCCAAGGTTCGAGTCCTGGCACAGGTAGCATAAAAAGTGGTTTGAACAAATTTTGTAAAACGGGATCGCCCCTCCGCAGTGGTTTGGCAAACTCTCTAGGTCTATTTCTGCTATGGAAGGCTTCTCAGCAAAAGTTCATCTCATTTTTAGATGCCGTTCGGAGTCGGAAAAAAATTGTAGGTCCAATCAATTTTTAATAAAAGTTAGAAGGAGCACACCACAAATTAGTAGAGAAGCTCGGCTTTAATCTAATCGGAAGAATATTTCGCCAAATATTTATTCTTTTTTTTTTTTTATTAAAATCAAACTTTCTTTTAATTTGATAACGACGGCTGAGTTGTAGATCAAAATATTTTTGAAAAGCGCTCTACTTTGTTTAAGACCGCCCGATCTCAGTATTTTTTTCAACAATGCAATCTCTCAGCTTTGACTGAAAAACCTTTTAGCTCAATTGAATATGTATTAAATATGCCTTTCTTTACCCAAGTTTTGAAATAAACCGTTATTGAAAAAAGTTGTGAAATATGTTTTTTTTTTCATATTTTCCACTCAATCGTCGATGTTGTGTTTGTATCAGACCTGGTAAATTTGATTGGTAATGATTATTTTAATTACTTTTCAAAAAACGGCAATTATTAGTTGAATACCATTAGAAAAAATCAAAAACTATCACAAAAAGTTTCTTGATTACTTTCAGTTATTTTTGATTTTTTTTTTAAATTTTTTTTTTATTATTTCAGATTTTCTTTCAATATTATTGATGTGTATATTTATGTGCTTATACCGCAATACTGACAATAATAAAAAGTCAAAAATAATCAAAACAATTTTTTTTTATTATTTCTGATTATCTTTATTTTTTTTTTTTGATTTTTTTGTTTTTTCTGTAATAATCGTAAAATATCACAATTTTTTTGATTATTTTTTCAATCAATTGGAAAATAATCTATAAAAATTGCCAGTAATTGGTTAATGGATTCTCAAGAAATTATTGCGATTAGTAATCATTAGTAATCATTATTTTACAGGTCTGGTTTGTATACTATTTTTTGGGACAAATATCGAAAATCCAAACCCAAACTAGTCAAAAGGAAAAATAAAAACTTTGTTCAACAAATAAATTAATCGGCGAATTAAAGCAAAAATTATATAAGATTTTTTGTTGGTTCGGAAATATCAAAAAATGTAGTCGAAACGTACTAGTTCCAATATATATATTCTTATTGTAGTTCAAAACTATACCAATGCAGGGTAAAAATCTTGAATTTTGGTATGTCTTGGAATCAAGCAAATATTACCAATAAACGCACCAGTTCCAAACTCTCCAACATTCAACTAGTTCGCAACTAGCGAAAGAATAATGCAGCGTGTACAATTTCCAATGGTCAGAACATCGCCAAGTTAAATTTGCTAGTTGATGGCTTGTAAAATATATTTCGCACGAACTAGTAGTGGTTCCAAATGCACCACAAGCACACCAGCTCAACACTGGATATTTTCCCTACAGGGGTATTTGCAGGAACAAATGCCGGAATGAGGTGCCATGCATACATCAATCTGTATAGGAGCGTATATGCTTCTGTTTCTACAATTACAACCAGGGAAAATATGCGCTGACTCCTTTGCTGTGGGAGATGCAGTTCATTTCAACGTAAGATTTAAGTGCCAAATGTGGTTATACGGTATGGTATTCTGGTTTATGTGGCATAGCGAAGCCACAATTCTTGTAACACTTTGGTGCCGAATGTGGCCTGGATAAAATGTGAAGGCAAGGCGAATATTATAAACTTTTCTGTAGTTTCACTTATTTATCTATGTATATATGTATGCGTCGGCACATTTCTACTTGCATTATTTATTAGTACGGCCGTTATGGTGAAATAAAATTTGCTTGGATTTCTATTGTACAGACATGGGTGATTTTAGCTCAAATCGAGTATTTATAAGTAGTTTGAGGATTGTGCAATGCGCTAAACATGGCTTATCTTTACGATGTAACATGATCAAATGGGAAGAAGGGAGTTGAAGTGAGGTGGTTTACTTCTCTTCGACTCGAAAAAGACTCATCTATAGAACCAGGTTCCAGCATCTTTACTGCTAAACAAACGTTAAATAAAATGTCTCATATTCCGATCGATGGTAAACAAAATGTCCTGAATCTAGTCACTTTGAGAGGTCCGCGACTCGGGTTAAAAACTAGTGACAGCTAATATACATACATGTTTCTATGTAGTGAAGAAAGTACAGACAATAACTTAGAGAAATTTTGCAGCCGAGGGGCTGAGCATGCAGGAGATATTCGATAATTTCTATACTCCTCTTTCGTATTTTCTTTTTAAAAGCAATCGTGAAATCAGATATGTTACCGAACAATTGGTGTTTATTTCTCATCCCCAACTGATTGAGCAGCTTAGAATGCCTCGTTTCAGGTATTTCCTTTTCAAAAGAGGTTAATAAAATCCACGACCCAAAGAGTGAATGGAGTTAAACAAGTCGTTCCAGCGGTAGTCGGACCAGAAGTTGATAGTACCGAAGGTTACAAGAACCATATAGTCAAAGGTTTTGGGGAGTTTTGTCGAAAGTGACAGTCCTATGCCAGATATAAACTCGGTATACTCTGGCACTCCCTCGCGGTACATGCGGATTTCGAATGAACAGTAGAACCTTCTAGGTCAGCTAACCCCCTCCACCCGTAAGAAAGAAGAGTTGGTAGGGTTGGTAATGAGAGGTGACAAGCATCATATGCGTTGATCAACTAGCGAGTTACACCACCCTTTGTGGCCTTCAGTCGCCTGTTACGGCCGGCATGTCTTACGATGGGATTATTCAACGCCCCTAGCCCACTGATAATACTGACGAATGAACTTAAGCTTTGGAGAAAATATTTTTTGGTATTTCTAGATTAACAGGAACATGTCGAATTCGATACTCCAATAGCTGGCGTTAAGAAAAACGTCCCTTCACCGGTATATTATAAAATAAGGATGGCCATATCAATACTCAAACTAATGAAACTCTGGTAAATAAGCGAGTACTCTCCGAGCTGTTAAAAGACAGACGCAAGAATGTAAAGCATAAATCAAAACGCTTCTACCGTCTTTTTAATATCACAATATCGAGTGTATGTTGAGAATGTTTGGACTCCATTGACTAACTGTTTGAACCTGATCAGTGCGTCCTCAAACAAGCCAAGTTTATCACTGAGTAGATCTTCATGACATGTCAATTTCTGGTGAAGGCCTATGATGAGGAAATCAACAGTCATCACTTCTTGGTCAATTTCAAAGCCGGTTTAGGGCTAGCGAAAAGGATCTGCTTATCTGCTACTGCAAAGTTCATACGGCTATATAAAATGACGTTGAGCAAGACCGTCAGTTCCGTCAGAATTGAGAAGAACCTCTACGAGCCACTATAACTTCTGCCGACTAAAAATAACGGGACGTGTCAAAAGAAGATAGGGTGTCTCTAGAGGCATTCGAGAAAAAGTTTATCAGGAATCTTTGTTGTGTATCGGAGGAAATTCTATGAAGGACCGTGAGTTCTTTCCCAAGTATGAAAGTAGTAGATCTAAATAAGCTTGATCGCGCTTTTGGCTGAGTCATATTTTACGAAAAGAGTAAGGCGCTTCACTTCAAAATGTTTTCATATCGAAACGCAATTTTGACATTAGAGGAAATTGAGCCACAGTTAGCTGCAATATAGTTGTAGCATGATTTGGCCTCCCTTGGTTTTACAATTGACCCCAGTTGTGGCTAACACAAATCGAGTGTTTGTTGAATTTTATCAAAAACTTTTCCTTCATTATGCAACAAAGAACTGACGGTGAAGTTGGAACGACCCACATATAAACGAGTATATATACAATTTTTGGAAAACCATCCAGTTAACCACTTTAATTAAAAAGTGAGTGGCAATCAAAATATAGCGCGCAACGTCCATCGCATTCATGTCGCGGAACGTTTACACTGCAGTGAAGCGGCGAAGTTATGTTCCTGCAACCGGAAAGTTATTTCGCAGCGTAAAGAGCCAATAAACACAGACTCTTGTGTGTATGTGTTAACGTGCTAGGAAAAACTGCACTTCGAAGCAAAAGTGATTTTCATTGCTCTGGGAGAGGTGCAGGGTGTGTGTTATCACTACCACCAAATAACTTTAAGTAACCGCTTGACCAACATTGCACGTTTATTCGGTGCTTTATTGTCGTTCAAAAATTGTGTATTATTGCTTTTTACTTTCTTAATAGTTTGCGCTATTTTTCTCATTTCAGTAAGTTTTTTTATACCTTTCATGCACATGAAATGGTATTATAAGTTTGGTCCGATGTTTGTAAGTATGAGAAGAAGAAGAGGTAGACCCACCAATAGGTATACCGAACTGATCAGGGCGTTGAGCTGAGTCGATGTAGTCATGTCCGTCCGTCTGTCTGCACGTCTGTCTGTCTGTCTGTTTGTACGCAAACTAGTCCCTCAGTTTTTGAGATATCTCGCTGAAATTTGCTAAGGGGCCGCTATTTTGTAAAACAATAATCATTTGTCGGAACTAGCAAGATCGGACCAATACAACGCATAGCTCCCATAGGATCGAAAAACCACCCGGAGCTTTTTTAAAGCGTCAGTAAAAATTCTGCGAAGTGCAAGCCCTGGTTTAAAATTGGGATAAAGACATGATTTCGCCTCGGCGGACTCTTTCAAGAATATTCACAGAAAGGAGAATATTTGCTTGGAATCCCATGCCTTGAGAAGCACCTGTGTCTATAACGGAGCCTCCGGCGACAGCCACATCTAACCATTAATTTGTATACCTAGTAGTGATACGCGCACAAGGTATATTAACTTCATTCGATTAACGGTAGCATGTACCGGCATAAACGAATCGAGATAGATATTGACTTATATACATATATCAAAATGTTCAGGCGAAAAAAAGAAATTGATTAAGCCATGTCCGTCCGTCCGTCCGTCTGTTAACACGATAACTTGAGTAAATTTTGAGACATCTCAATGAAATTTGGTATGCAGGTTCGTTGGCACTTATATCCGAGCTCTATTCAAAATCGGTGAAATCAGATAATAGCCACGCCCAATTTTTATATATAGAATATTTTCGAAAATACAAAAAAGTGATTATTCATTACATAATACACCTATAAGGATAAAATCTGGTGTGTATATTAACATTAAGGCAGAGAGAAAATTGTTCCAGAAATTTTTGAAAATGGGTGTGGCACCGCCCAATTTTGATTAAGTCAAATTTAGGAATATTTTTAATCATAAAACATCTAACCATTAATTTGTATACCTAGTAGTGATACGCGCACAAGGTATATTAACTTCATTCGATTAACGGTAGCATGTACCGGCATAAACGAATCGAGATAGATATTGACTTATATACATATATCAAAATGTTCAGGCGAAAAAAAGAAATTGATTAAGCCATGTCCGTCCGTCCGTCCGTCTGTTAACACGATAACTTGAGTAAATTTTGAGATATCTCAATGAAATTTGGTATGCAGGTTCGTTTGCACTTATATCCGAGCTCTATTCAAAATCGGTGAAATCAGATAATAGCCACGCCCAATTTTTATATATAGAATATTTTCGAAAATACAAAAAAGTGATTATTCATTACATAATACACCTATAAGGATAAAATCTGGTGTGTATATTAACATTAAGGCAGAGAGAAAATTGTTCCAGAAATTTTTGAAAATGGGTGTGGCACCGCCCAATTTTGATTAAGTAAAATTTAGGAATATTTTTAATCATAAAACAAAAACTGTTCAAGATATCGAAACGAAATTTAGCACACATATTTATATTAATACAAGGAATGTTCCGTGATAAAATGTGCCAAATCGGTTAGGGTCCACGCCCACTTTCATATGAAAAATTAAGAAAAGGATCATAGATATATTTAATAGGCAATAAGTTGACGTAAAATAGCTTTATATCATTTCTATTTCACTTTCAAAATGTCCGTGAACGAGGAAATTCGAAAAATATCTATTTTCAAAAATGGGCCTGGCCCCGCCCCTTTTATAGTGGATTATTCTTCAAAACTTTTTATGCCATAACTCCGCCAAAAACTTAATTTTCGAAACGAAATTTGGCGAAAATGTTGAATATATAAAGCTAACTGCTTATTGTAAAAATGGGTGAAATCGGTCTAGGGCCACGCCCAGTTTTTTAACAATATTCTGAAAATTTTGTATGTAAAATTTAAATGCGATATTTCTATAATTATGCAGACTATGTCAGTAAGATCTTGCACACATAAAAAGCTTTTTAAGCAAACCTCGACAACAAAAGAATTTTGTGGATTTTGGGATGTTTTTTTTTATTTTTATTTTTGTAGCTTTCATGAACATGAAATGTTTGTAAGTATGAGAGGAAGAAGAGAAGGGCCCATCAATAAGCATACTGAAATGATCAGAACGATGAAGTGAGTCGGTTTAGCCATGCCCGGCTCTCCGTCCATCTGTCTGTCTGTCTGTCTGTCTGTTTGTCTATTTCTATTGTGTCTGTGGCCGTTTAAGATGCTTCCCAAATTGAGTTTAAACAAATATGTTCATTGGGTAACGTTATTTTCTAGCACACACTACAAACAAATCTATGTAAATCTTTTGCCAAGAGCTAACTGCAGTCTTCCACTCAAAAAGCATTGAACGCCTAAAGCTTAAATAATATTTAGTAGTGAAATGACAACTACAAAAACAAAACAAGCAAAAAGCACTTAAAAACAAATCGAAGCTTGCCAACAGAAAAACTGAATGCGTAACACCTAATGTAGTCTCATAAGCATGTACTCGGCGCATGCAACATTTCTTATTCACCCTACTTGCAAATAACACATTTTGTTTATTTCCGTACATAACTATATGAATGTTGATACATGATCTCCTCACATGCATGTGTGAAGAAAGCAAGGAAAAGGACTCTCAATTCATTTGTATGTGCGTATCAACACGAACATTTTATGAACCATTAGATTGTTGCTGAAATCGCATTCGTTGGGGTTATTAAAAACTATTTCAACAACTCACGAATACATTTCGAAAGTGCTGAAGCCCTGCCGCAAAACATGAATCTGTTTTAGAAATACTATTGGTTTACAACTCAGATTTTGTAACGGGAAAACGAGTTAGTCACACAAATATATGAATTCATCTTATGAATAAAACATGATTTGTGTGTCTTTTGCAGACGTTCAAAGCCTTCAACCGATCTTCATGAAGTTTTTTCACTTGGAGTTTGACTAATAATCTCTATAAATTATCTAAATAAAAAAAAATATATGTGCACCTATTGTACGAGATACATGAATATAGAGATCCTACATATGAGAAAGTGAGAGTAGATAGACAGAGTGAGAGGACGGCAAAAAAATGCAAACAATGACACAAAGAGTATAACCAAAAGTGAGAAGTAGTAGAAGAGTAAGAAAGACCGAAAGCTTTTTTGTTGTTGTTGATACCGCCAAAACCCTTCCCGAAGAGTAAGACAGTGTTACGAGTATGGATAATCCCTTGTCGTCATAAATCCGATATGCCCTGTTACTGACACCTTCAAACTTCAGGTCGTGGATTACAGTTGCCTCTTACGATAAACATACCTTACCGCTGATATATTCTAAAATGTACGGTGGTAAAAAGTGTAAATGTAAATTTTAGGAGATCGGATATCGTAATGCCCTCCAAACTACATAATTTATATGGAAAAGTAATTCGAGGTGACCGCACTTCAATGTCTTCTTGACTGTTCGAGTAAAACTTATGACTTCAACCGGGTCGATAATGCTGGCGACCTCCGCCTTGAACATGGGGCAATGGTCGGATACCTTAAATGTCTTGCGAACTCCTGATGAAAACTCAGCACCCCCAGCTTTTTCCCTGCAATCCTAACCGGACACAGATTCAGCATAAAAATTAATAGAGTATGGTATAAAAAGGCGGAATAATAATAGGCAAAGAAAAAGGTGGATGCAGCGAAAGATGGAAGGGCAGTTGCACGGGAAGAGAGAGGGTCAATAGAAGAGGAAGCGAGAGATTATGATGTAGAGCGCTGCGGTAGTCCATTACTCGAAATAGAGGTAATCTTAGGCATTGAGTTCCCTCTAGTTTGTAGATTCTTTGAAAAGCTAAACTCATCCAGTTAACTTCGCACGACATGGATACCGGAGAGGGGAGAAAACTTTCATATTTCTCGAGAAGTCCATTATCGACAGCTTTTGATAACATCTACATATTGTTTGGTGTAAAGTTTTCTTCAAGGACAATGTCCTGGCCGCCAAGCTCGACATTTTTTATCTAGGACTCCGGTCACGTAATCAAGGGAAATAAGAAAGATGATCAGCTGGCACAAACATGCACTAAGCAGTAGCCAAGGGAACACCAGAATACGGTACCTAAAGAAGGCGCAGCAAAAATGGGGAACCCAACAACTTTGGGCAATACCAATCGACATCTGCCCGTAATATAATAAAAAGCGGACACGAAGCGTGGATCTACGCAGAAGGTGTGAAGATATAACGAACAGAAAGACTGTTGAGCACTTTCTGTACAATTTTCCGATTGTGGGTAGAGATCCGCTAAAAATCTTATGTAAGTTCCTTTTTAGGATATCTGAGGAGGCTATCTAAGAAGCGATTCCACATAGGATTTTTTCCTTGATCAGGCTATATATAGCATATATCCCGTTATACTCAGTAGGTTTGAACGAGTTTCAAGGCATCAAAACAGTTTTTCAACAACTCTCTTAGCTCACTTTCGCATAAATGGTTTTTCGGAAATCGCTAGAAAATTGTATATTGTTTATAGAAATTAATCGTATCGTATCCGAACCCATGACTTCTCTCACGTGAGCTTAATATAAGCGGTGCTAGGAGACATTTGAATTATTTTCCCTTTCACGTTGCTCGCACGGCTACAAGATGGTGTGACTGGTTGTGGTGATATTCATACTAGTTATGAATGAGTTTGCAGCTGGTTGGTTTGACTGCAGGTTTACCATACTACATATATAGGCATACAATAGTTAATGTTATTGCTATTGCAACAATACGAAATGAGTCCGTTGTTGAAAAGTTGGAACAGAAAAAACTCATTGTCGGCATGTTAGTTCGTATGTATTATTGCGATTTGTTCTAAGGATTTACGCTTTTTGTACTTTTTTTATTAGTACGAAGTAAAAAGTTCCGAACGCAAAAGCTTATATTCAGATATAACTTTACGTGTTGGAAAATTCATCTTTTATTCAGAATTTTTAATGCAACATTTTTATTGCTTTTTAGCAGCTTTGATGCTCATTGGATTTTGGGATAAGTTTAACATGGAAATGAACGTTATATATATGTGATTAAAGTATAATTTTTTTAAATTTCTATATAACTTTGAGGTTATCTTACACACTCAAAAATAAATCACACTAAGCAACTGAAGCGAAAAATGGCGTCGGGAATGAAAAGTATGCATCGTCGCTCATTATATATATGTATATTATTTTGTACTTTCTTTGCTGCACTTTTCTTTTCTTTCCTTCCTTTTGACTTAACTTTCCTTTTTAATTTTTTATTTTATTTTATATTATTTTATTTTGTTTTATTTTGTTTAATTTAATTTTATTTCACTTTATTTTATTTTATTTTAATTTATTTTATTTTATTTTATTTTATTTTTTTTTTCTTTTATTTTATTTTATTTTGTCTTACTTTATTTTAATTATTTTATTTTATTTTATTTTATTTTGTTTTATTTTATTTTGTTTTATTTTATTTGATTTTATTTTATTTTCTTTTTTTTATTTTATTTTACTTTGTTTTTTTTTTTTTTTGTTTCATTTTATTCTATTTTATTTTATTTTTGTTAAATTGTATTTTATTTCGTTTTATTTTATTTTATTTTACATCATTTTATTTTATTTTATTTTATTTTACTTTGTTTTATTTTATTTTATTTTATTTTATTTTTTTATTTTATTCTATTTTATTTTATTTTATTTTATTTTATTTTGTTTTATTTTATTTTATTTTATTTTATTTTCTTTTATTTTATTTTATTTTATTTTATTTTATTTTATTTTATTTTACTTTGTTTTTTTTTTTTTGTTTCATTTTATTCTATTTTATTTTATTTTATTTTATTTTTGTTAAATTGTATTTTATTTCCTTTTATTTTATTTTATTTTACATCTTTTTATTTTATTTTATTTTATTTTACTTTATTTTATTTTATTTTATTTTATTTTGTTTTATTTTATTTTATTTTATTTTATTTTATTTTATTTTTTCATTTTATTCTATTTTATTTTATTTTATTTTTTTTTTATTTTATTTTATTTTTTTTTATTTTATTTTATTTTATTTTATTTTATTTTATTTTATTTTATTTTATTTTTTTTTATTTTGTTTCATTTTATTATATTGTATTTTATTTCGTTTTATTTTATTTTATCTTATCTCATTTAATTTTGTTTCACACAAAGCCTGCTTTAAAGGCAAAAAACACAAGACTACCTTCTGTTTTGAATTTTTTAAGCTTCAGTAAATTCAACATGAATAATTTTGTTTTTATTTTTGTAATTGTTTTTTCAACGTTTAAAACTAATAAACGCCTTTTCAGCTTGCACATTTAAATATAAGACTTTTACGAATATCTCGACTTTAAGGACACCTTTTGATTACAGTTTTGATCAAAATATTTCTTCTCATATAAACTTATATTCTAAACATAATCAAAGTCAGCCATTAAATACAATTTTTAGAAAATTTTTTTATTGCGCTATCTATCATTAATATCAATTTGATCTCGGTGCAATTTTATAAGAAGATTACACCACACTCACACCAAATATAACCCTTCATCATATTCTATCGGCAATAAAATGTAAGTTAAATCAACCCATTAACTATCCATTTCCGTTGGACTTTGAATGATTTATGTGCGACTGCGACTTGCTACTGTCGTCCCACCCTATAACCTAATGGGATTGCAATGTACGCATATACAATTGAATTATATTTGTCAGTAATTAATATTAATTGTTGCTTTAGGATTATTTTTCCTTCTAAGTTAGTATAAGCATACATAAGTAGTTAAGTTAGTATACAACAAAAAAAAATGTTCAACTTGTAGATGGCTGGCTTATTTCATTCAATCCAAAGGCTTACAGAAAAACGCCCGAAAATTCATTTAGAAAAAGGGGAATGGCGGAAGAGTTCCGGACTTTGGCAACTTTCTTTAGTTGCAGGGGGGCACTTTTTCTCTTTTGTGAGTAGATATGGATGGAGATGGTGAGCTCGATACCATAATCTATATCGATAGAAAATTGGTTCAGCTTTGCGGGCATGACAAATAGAGCAAAAATAATCAATTATTGCCAAATGTATCCAAATAGCAGAAAATAATTTCAACCGAGAAGTTCACCAGGGAAAGTAATAGGCCTCAACTGAGATGAAAAAAAAAACAGGTGGAAAATACTTGCCCTCCCTTGCTATTTCCAATGGGGTCAGTTAAAGCTAATAAGGTCCAAAAACTCCCTTGGCAGATAAGCGCAAATAGCTTACACAATTTTTGAAGGGTATGTATTTATGTACATAGTTTCATATATATATATATAGCTATTAATAAATCCTGAATGTCATATTGCTCAAAGCGGGCATAGAATTCATAAATCACAATGTTTCACTTTATTGTGACTCAGTCTGATACTATTATAATTTAAAAGCAGTTAACGTCCTGCTTGTTATCTACTCCCCCACCTCCTCTCTCCTTCCATCTCTGTCTCGGTTTTACTTTTCTATGTCATCTTAATTTTAGTTAATTCCCCGGTCGCTATTCCACTCCTTGTAACACACATTCTCCTGTCCGTCTAAGTCTCTCACATAAAGGATCTCAACAACATCAGTACCATTTACTTCAACGACCAGAGTTTCAAAAGCGATTCTATTCCAACCGTCCTAAGATCAAATCTAGTATATAAATATAATCAGTTACTTCGGGTAGCGGGTATCAATGAGCATACTTTCTTGGTCGAATCTTCATTTAAACTTTCGAGATGTTACGGCTGGCTCACTTTCGGAGAACTTTTCTCCCGAATACTGCAAGGGATGTGTTAGCTTCTTTCGACACTATCAGCAATTCCGAGCCGAACATTACAACAGATATGATGGGGCTGCCAAGGAATATACTTGGTATTCTCCTCATCAATACTTGCTGTTCATAAAGCTTCCGAGAAGCTGTCTTGGCGTTGGAGAAGCCCACTTTGCCGTCATAGCGTGACACCAACTTTAATTACGTGAAGACTCACTACGTTTCAAGTATATAATTCTGGCTAAGACTGACCTTGAAGCCGAGGTAGCTTCCGCCTGACGCAACAAAAACTTCAAAGTCTAGCATGGATTGACCTAACGATTCCATCTTGGACTGGCCTTGGACTTTATCCTGTAAACAATCAAAAGTAATTAAAGAGCTTTAGTGAAAACATTGGTTAGGCTGAGCCCCTGATATCAATATTAAGGCCAGAAAGATCTAATAACCATAGAATTGGTAGTGTCTGCTCAGCGTTTTCACAACTAACTCGGAGCTCGTGTGTCACACACAGACTTTCGGCGGAACTCCTATTTCCACTTCGCCCAAGCGAACCTATAGATCCATGTAATACCACGTGCATCTAATAACCCCATTCTCAAACCATCCTGTGGATTCCGCAAAGCGTAGCATATTCATTGGCTTTATTTTAGATAATTCGCTGTATTTTGCCCCACAATGAATGGCATTCAAAGAGAAGATGCTTTAGGCTCCTCTTCGTCTCTACAGCTTCTGCAAAAGTCATTGAAGGGAGTACGAAATCTTTCGACCTATTTGTCTATACATATTTTTCTGAGGACGATATTCCATTCAGAGCTCGCTAGTCAGAAATGGCATACCTAAACCCTTCCAAGACTGTGGAGCGGATGTGCCCCCTGTGTTATCTTATTTCCTATACCACATGTGATAGCTAGCATATAAATTGTGGTCTTTACTAGAGCAATCGGAGCCAAAACAATAGTTTTCAGAACTTTTGTCTATCTGTCTGTATGTTTGTTCGCGCATAACTCAGAAACCTTTTACTAGAGTTGATTGCTACTTTGCTCAACTCAAAGTACAGTGTCTAACTTAAAATAAAGGATCTGCTTTAGAAAACTTAAATATTTTATTCCCGCTCTACACAGTGGTGGCAATAAAAGTTAGCCGGAAATATTATATATTGTAATGTGCATAAAAACCCGCATCCATAATCGCAAACAACCTTGGCTATATTTTTTGCGGCTTGGCTTGAGTTCCTTACAGATTTCCCCGCCTCGAACCTGGATGCATCTGCGAAGAAATTAAACAAACCACTGCCCTGATAAGAACCTCACCGAATTTTTTTGCAACTAGCAAAGGGGTAGATTGCGGGCTCACAGCAATCTGTTTTGCCTACGACAAGTTTGGTGGTTCACAAGGCTTTATTCTCTATCACGAAGCTTAATTACTTGTTTAAAATATCCACCGGCTGTATATTCAACTTTCATCTAAATATGTATATAGCTTCGACCCAGCAAGACAATAAACAGAATCTTGCAAACGACTAAGTAATTCGCCCATTGTAAAATAACAAATAAAGATCCATATTGTATACAGCATTTCAAAAAACCACTTCATTCTATGAGTATTCGATTGAAAATGGCAACACCTTTCGATTGCCAATGCAGTGGTTACGTATGATGCGTGTATTAGATATATCCTTAACATATATATGTATGTATCTATCTTTTTAAATGCATTAGGGCTTGCTAATTTTTTCACCGACTTGACATCGTCCAGTCTAAACTGCTTGCAAACTTTGTATAATACTTGTGATCCTTATTCAACAGTAAAGAATATATCCTCCCTAATGTAGTTACCTAACGGGTATAGAGTCATTTGTATTCAAGTGTTGCACTTGTCGTATAGCCATTTTGCTAGTTGAAGAGCACTTGAGAATGTCATTGTATTTGATAGGTAAAATGCCAACAACAAACATTGCTATCTTGTTTGCATTCTTTGCTCTGAAAATCGACTGATTGTTTTGAAGATATTGATGTTGATATTATATTTTTTGTTGCTGTTATTGCATATTGTTGCATGAATGCAAATTATTTACACAGTTACAACAATTTATTTTATGATGTACGCAAATTGAAAGGGAACTCAAACTCAGTGGGGTGAATAGAATTAGAGATTGAAGCAAAGTTTTAGTGAGAAGAAGAAATATGAATTGAATGGAAGAGAAGAGAAGAGAAGTAGCAAGAAAAATGCACTAACAGAAATTTGGTATATACATTGATAAACTCGTTCATAAAATGTTTAGAAATCAGAAGCCCAAAAGTAAAATCGCCAAAAATTTATAAGGCACAGTTTTTTCACTTAATCAGCCCATACTGGCAATCTTGCAAATGACATCACGTCAAGCTATTAAGTTTCCTATAATATTCCTTTCTATATGCTACTAAGGTGTACGAAAAACTCGATATATTTTGTTCTTGCAAAATATTCTAGAATATGTCGAAACATACAGCCTTAAGTTAAGAGCACGGCACATAATTCTAAATTTTTGGAGCTCAATCTTCAAATCTGAATGGTATACCTAGCACGGAACAAATTATTTTTTTTTTCCAACATAAGAAGTGTTTTTTTTTCATAACATCAATGACTAAACATCTACCTTGACCAAACTTAAAAATCCGTTCCATCATTATTTCGATGTGAGTATAATTTTAGGCACATTTTTTGGCATACCATCCGGGGTCAAATTTCTCATATAAAAAATTATTTGTAAAGGGTGTTTTTTTAGGGGTATAGAACTTCGAATTGAAATAAAACACAAGAAAATCGTTTTAAGGTCCATCAATTTGGCTTTAATGGAAGGATAATTTTATGCCATTAATGTTTAAATATGATTTCGGGCATGTGGCCGCCGCGGCTGGCTCGAATAAAGCCAATTCTACAGGTCCAATTTTCAACCACTTTTTCGAGCATATGAGGCCGTATGTCGGCAATAACGCCACGAATGTTGGCTTCCAATTCCCCTAACGTTTCTGGTTTGTTGGTGTAGACGAGCGACTTCACATACCCCCAAAGAAAATAATCCAATGGTGTCAAATCACACGACCTTGGTGGCCAATTGACAGGTCCATTCCGCGAAATTATGCGCTCATCGAATGTTTCCTTCAATAAATCGATTGTGACGTGCGCTGTGTGGCATGTAGCGCCGTCTTGTTGGAACCACAACTCATCCACATTCATGCCATCCAATTCGGGAACAAAATAGTCGGTTATCATGGCTCTATACCGGTCTCCATTAACGGTAGCTGCCTCTCCAGCATTATTGCGGAAGAAGTATGGCCCAATGACTCCACCAGCCCATAGAGCACACCAAACAGTCAGTTTTTGTGGATGTAATGGCGTTTCAAGGGTCTCATGTGGATTCTCTTCACTCCAAATGCGGCAATTTTGCTTGTTGACGTAGCCATTCAACCAAAAATGAGCCTCATCACTGAACAAAATTTTGCGATGAAAATCAGCATCGAAATCAATCTCATTTTCGGCCCATACACCAAAATCACGATTTGGCCAGATTTGACCACAAAATGCCAGTTTTATCTCTATTCGAAAAACAAACCTGTAAAACAAACACCCGTATGAGTACCTCTTATTTTCTGGATAGGGTTACCACTTAGTCCCAATATTTATACTTTTTTATATTTTTCCATGTGCGCTATTATCTCAAAAACGATTGGACCCATTGAACTAAAGTACATCATCAGTAATACTGCATTTCATACGCAATCGAGAGGTATTTTAAGTCGTATTTAAAAAAAGTTGTAAGTAGGTTTTGTATACCTAAGCCCTCTTACTTAAGAGTTGCAAACTTAAAAAAAGAAACAAATCAAATATGTCAGTATGTGTGTCAAGCGAAAAGTATTGCACGTCGTATTTTAACAAAAATCTTCATAGTTAGGGTTAACTTTAAAATACTTAAAATCAGAGACTGCCTCGATAGAGTGTAAGGGCGGAAGAATTGGCTTATATATTACATTTATAAAATATAAAAAGATGTGGCTAAATATATTAGCATAGCACGGATCAGGGTTAGGTCACTTTGAATAAAAAACTCTTCAAATAAAAAAAAAAATTTCAATTTTTATTCAAGCTTTTGAAAATGAAAAATAACACATCGAGATATATATATGAGTTACTCTCACTTTTATTAAAAACTAGAAGACCCGACCACGGTTTACTGCGTTACAAAACTAATAATAGACCGAGTCCAATTTCAATCATTATATCTCCGAAACTAGTTCAGATGTGGAGCTTAATCACATCGCTTATTTCAGCACTCGCTAGCACATCTCGTTTGATACCCATATTGTACTAACACATTTTGGGTTACCCTGGTCCACATTTTAGTCGAGAACTCCGAAACCGGTATAGTTATTGAAATAAGGGCTATCTTAAATTTTAAGTTAGACATCTATTAATACAACGGTGGAAATTGCATTCAATTCTACTCTGCAGTATTTGAGTGATGCGCGACCAAACATGCATACAAACAGACAAAAATTTTAAAAACTGTTGATTTGAATTCTTTTAGCTTAATCATGATCCCACCAACCGTTTTTCTTAAATATCATGCAATGTTCAATATCGAGCTGTTGCAATTTTATTATATGTAGAGAGAGAGGTTCAATGCAACGAAATGTTACAGGATTTTGGTGCACCA
This sequence comes from Merzomyia westermanni, assembly GCA_949987695.1. Classification (NCBI taxonomy): domain Eukaryota; kingdom Metazoa; phylum Arthropoda; class Insecta; order Diptera; family Tephritidae; genus Merzomyia; species Merzomyia westermanni. The sequence goes on along the minus strand of OX465291.1, from coordinate 43,570,405 downwards.
AGGGGTTTTATTTCGATAATGCAACTCTGTTGCGCATAGTGGCACTAGGTATTACTTTGCAAAATGAAATCAATGAAACTACTTTGTATATCCTTAAAAGATCATACATCTCCCTGTATACCATGAAAAATAGATGATATACGGGCATTACCGTTAGGACCGAGTCATGATGACTTCAGCCGATTTAAGCAGCGCTGAACCCTATCTTTTAAGTAAGAGAGAGGTAAAGCTGATACTCAGATAAGGTGGCAAAGCTGGATAGAAATATTTTGTTTAGATACGACGTGGAAAGCCTTTGGTTTGATACCTATATTTGTATATCCCAATTAATTCGGCTTTAAATTTCAGATAGATGGCAATTCTAGAAAAGCTTCCTAAGTGGCAACACCTGGGTACATACTTTTAAAATATTTTACAATATTGTTACAAAAACAGCTCGTTTAGATTGCAGGCGAACAAATAAGCGGCAGTTTTGACGAAATCTTTAAAATTATTTACAAAAAAAAAAGCAATAAAGTAGATACAACAAACAAAGAAACACGTACTAGTAAACGAACAAACCAAATAAACACACAAACGAAGCCACGAGACAAAAATTACAGATTTCATTTACAGCGAACGAAGGAAAGCACTGAGGATGGCGGAATGCCGAAGCCGGGTTTTTACAAAACCCAATCTGACGAAGGATTACCGAAAATCGTTCCAATATAAATCAACAGATTTCTACCATACTCAACTTATCGCTAGAACCAACGAGTGGTAAAAACAAAGCAATGGTTTAATTAAAATAAAAATAAAACACTGAAGATGGCACAACTACCAAAATTGTGCGTCGCCAAACCAAACTGGAAAAGGGATAGCGGAAAATCGTTTCAACATTCTTCAAATTTCTTCCTGCGTACTATCCTGAGCCTTCTAGCTTCAACATATTTCAGCACTAAACTTTGGGAATTTTAACACACTTAATCAATTGCTTTCGGTTTAGATTTAAACCAATATTACAAATGCTTCAGAATATATACAGTCATTGACACTTTCTAGCGAACTCCAACATTAGATATCTCCATAAATTTTAATCAAGATTCCGTGAAGTCGTGCCATTGACTGAATATGTCAACATCTTCCTGAGACCAGAGTTATTTGCTTGTTGCTAGGCATTTTAAGCGCGTAGTATGTAATAACCAAAACACTTAAGGCAGGCAAAAGAGTGTGAAATGATAGCAAAAGCATGCGTGCATTTGAATGTTGTTGTTGTTGTTGCGCATATGCACTTAGAAAAGTATGCAACTGCAATATTTACAACCAGTAAATAGCCGCTGCAAAAGGCTAATGGCCGCTGCATCAAGATGGGATTTAGTGCAACAAGCTGGTAAACATTTTTACAACTTTTTTATCGTTCTTATTTTGTTTATATTAGCGTACTATGAAAATGATTAACGCGACTGCTAGAGAAATTAAGTGGGGCTTCTGGTTACTTAGAGGACTGACAACCTATGTCGCGAAGAACAGTGAACTTTAGCTGAATGAATTTTTCTGAATACAATTTTGTGTGCGCCGTAGCTCAGTGGGAGCGTCGGTTCGAATCCTGCCAACTGATACAAATGTTTTTTAAGTTTTTTAATTGTTAAGAAATTTCTGGTTCAATGTTTAAACTCTTTTCTTCACGCTCATTTTCTCGAAAAATTGCACATTTTAAATTTGAAACCAAATTTGGTAGCCTAAAAAGTTTAAAATGTAAGCTCAAATTTTTAGCCATGCATAGGAAATCTTCTATTGGTTCCATGTCCCCATTTGTTGACCTTTGCTGTGCTTCTTTTCCAACTTAGAGGAACATGTTTCAGCCGACTTCAAGTCTTGATAAATCATTCCAACTAGAGTATCACCAGCGGGCAGGTCTTTTGTGGCATGGCTTAGAATATCAAATATGGAACATTACACGGTAAAAACTGCTGTCTGCCGATTCATTTTTGTAGTTATAAGCTTATCTATTAGCCGAATTTAGGGTAATACTACAGTATCCTCCTGTGGCTCCCTTTGCCTAGAACTGGAACTGTTTCTGCCTTGATCCAACTTTAAATGCACGTGTCTTTATAGAAATCTTCATTCACTCCTCATTAACTCAGAGTTCTTGGTTTATCCATAACTCTTCAGGTGCGGAATATAAAAGGAGTTTTTAACGGTTTTATTTTGTTTTGTTGTTTTTCCGACAGGGTGAATAATTGATGTATATTGAAACGATTTTCCTTCAGCCCTTGTCAAATTTGGTTTTGAGACAAACCGGTTTCGGCGTTGTGCGATCATCAGTGTCAGTTTTTAACCCCTTAAGCACCACCGTGACGAAATTGTTTTCTACAGGGTGGCTGATGAATTTTGCTACATTAATAAACTCAAATAATTTTTTTTTCCGTGTATGGAATTCATTTTTCTTTTATTCATGTTAAAGCTCATTAATTTTTATTAAATATAGCTTAATTAGTTTTAAAAATAATGGAATTTAAATGCCCCCGCTGCTCGTCGATGCATGTGCGGCATCTTACCAAAAAGTTGTTCATTACTGCTTGGAGAGTTGAGACAGGAATAGCCGCAATTGTTTCTCGAATGGATTGCCTTAGTTCATTCAAATTTGTTGGTTTTGCTTTGAAGACTTCCTGTTTGCAATAACCCCACAAGAAAAAGTCAGGTGCAGTAAGGTCAGGCGACCTGGGTGGCCAACGGAATGTGGAGTTTCTGGATATCAGCTTATTGGGAAATTTTCGTCGCAATTCTGTCATAACAGGTTGGGATATATGAGGAGCTGCACCATCTTGCTGAAACCACACAGAGTTGAAAGAAATTCTCATTCGGCGTAATTCTGGATAGAAAAACTCTCTCAACATGCTCAAGTAACGGTCTCCAGTAACCGTAACGGTATGACCGTTTTCTTCGAAGAAGTAGGGCCCGACAATGCAGCGTGATGAAACTGCACACCACACTGTGACACGAAGTGGATGCAATTCCGTCTCATGGAGTATCTGTGGGTTGGAAGCACTCCATATTCGACAATTTTGTTTGTTTATGTTGCCGTTTAAATCGAAATGGGCCTCGTCAGACATGAAAAGACAGTTCAACATGTTTCCATCCTCTTCCACCATTTGAAGCATCTTCTGGCAAAATTCCAAGCGAATCGGCAAGTCTGCAGCGTTCAGTTTGTTGGCCATTTGAATTTTATATGGGAATAAGTCCAAATCTTTGTGCATAATTGACTGTAATGACTGTCTGCTTACACCCATTTGAGCAGATAAGCTTCTTGTCGAAACACGTGGATTGTTTTGTATGGCAGCAGCTACAGCAGCGATTGTTTCCTCCGTTCGAACTGAAGGGTTTCGATGGTAAGGTCTTCTGTTGACTGTCCCATGCTCGGCAAAATTGTTTACAAGTCTTATTATGGTCCATCTACTCGGAGGATTGCCGCCAAACGTGCGCCTATACTCTCTTTGAACCGAAACTACGGAATCCAGTGCGTGATAGCGGCGGACAATCCAAATTCTTGTTTCAGTGTCCCAGTTATCCATTTTTGTTAAACGTAAAAGTCAATCTGCAAAATAAAAAAAAAATTTACCAGATTCATTATATAGAAAAAAAGTTATTTAATTTTTTTTTGGTAGCGGCTTTCATTAGCCACCCTGTATTTTTAATTAACAAATCACTCGATCGCTCACGAAAATACCAAAAAATATCCATTTCACTGACTTTTTTTTATCCTATATTATTCCTATCTTTAACAATAAAGAAAATATCAAACTTTATAGCCAAGGTTCACTTATTTGGAAATACCCCGTACAATGCATGAGGCGCAGTACCTTGAATTAGTTACATATTCCCATGAAAATACGTGTCCTACCCTTTGCCTTGGTCGTTCTGTTATCATTCGCATCTATGCTACACAATTTACTTTATGAATTAAACCTTTAATTATGTTTATAACCGTTATTTACCAACAACACACAACAAAGTAAACAAAAAAGTTTGAAAGTAATTGTTTCATTGCTGTCATAATTTTTTTTACCCACAACCAACAACAGGTCGACCTCTTCATATTGTTTCAATTTATAATTGTTCCTTTTGTACTTAAGTTTTCCGTCAATTAACTTTAGCTTTTTCTCCAACGAGCAATGCGCTAGGGCGGAAGCAATTGTTAATATTACTCATACGCCATGGTGGTTGTAATGTTTTTTTTTTTGTTTTTTTCTCTCATATGCATGGCTGGTATTTACATATTACATGCATATCATACATAAAAATGTATGCAAATATATATTTAGTTAGAACAGCATGTAATATGTATACAAACATAAACTGAGTGATAGAGTTGTTGTTAGTATGGCGTGTTGTGTCAATCTATGTAGTACGGGGTTCATGTTGTTTCGTGACTATTAGTGCCTAGCTAGCAGCGGAGGGAGAAAGAAAAGGTCAACAATAGCAACTGGGAACTGTATACAAAATTCTCAGAGCATAATCAAATTAAATTTGAGAATTTTTCTGAAATAAAAGATTTTTCAAACCTATTTCATGAATTTATATTAAACAGTACAGAGGATTTAGCTCTACGAGTTTTAGCAAAAAGAACAATGTGCAAGAAAGCTGAAGGACACATCCAGAGAAGGTGAAATAATTCCTCAACTATAGACTAGCTCTTCCAATTGCATGCAGGTAAAAGAAAAAGAAAATGAGACATAAGCAGGGAAATGAATATTTGGTCAGATGGTCAAGTGATTGACATATGGCATCAAAAGTTCGTTGATAAATGAAATTAAGCAGCTGCTAAAAAAGATCTATCCGAACAGATGTGTAGTTGGTCTCAAAATGTTTAGCACATTTTCTATATACAAGAATAATGCCCGTTTTTTATTCGTCATTTCGATAATAGATAGAATTTTTTCTGCTCGTCTTAAAAAATATTGATATAGAAAGCAAAGAAAAACTAGGTAAGCGGAAAAAAGTATGGCGCTGATGGTTTGCCTGCTGAGCTATTCAAACACGGAGGCGAGGAGCTGGTAAGGCGCATGCGTCAGCTTCTATGCAGAATATGGTCGGATGAATGCATGCCTGAAGATTGGAATCTAAGTGTTCTCTGCCCAATCCACAAGAAGGGCGATCCTGCAAACTGCGCCAACTATCGCGGAATCAGCCTTTTGAATATCGCATATAAGGTCCTATCAAGCGTATTGTGCGAAAGACTGAAGCCTGATGTAAACAGACTGATTGGACTTTACCAGTGTGGCTTCAGACCTGGTAAATCTACCATCGACCAGATTTTTACAATACGCCAAATCTTGGAAAAAACCCGTCAAAAGAGAATCGACACACATCATCTCTTTGATGATTTTAAAGCCGCTTTCGATAGTACGAAAAGGAGCTGCCTATATGCCGCTATGTCTGAATTTGGTTTCCCCGCAAAACTTATACGGCTATGCAAAATGACCTTGAGCAACACCGCCAGCTCGGTCAGAATTGGGAAGTACCTCTCCGAGCCGTTCGAAACTAAACGAGGTTTCAGACAGGGTGACCCCCTATCGTGTGATTTCTTTAATTTAATGCTGGAGAAAATAATACAAGCTGCAGAACTTAACCGCGCTGGAACAATATTTTATAAAAGCGTGCAACTGTTGGCATATGCTGACGATATTGATATCATTGGCCTTAACAACCGCGCCGTAACTTCTGCTTACTCCAAACTAGAAAAAGAAGCGGAGAAAATGGGATTGGTGGTGAACGAGGGCAAAACGAAGTACCTTCTGTCATCATGCAAAGAGTCAGCGCATTCGCGCCTTGGCAACCAAGCCACTGTTGGCAGCAATAATTTCGAAATAGTAAAGGACTTCGTTTACCTGGGAACCAGCATTAACACCAACAATAATGTTAGCCTAGAAATCCGACGAAGAATTACTCTTGCAAACAAATGCTACTTCGGACTGAGTAGGCAATTGAAAAGTAAAGTCCTCTCTCGACGAACGAAAATAATACTCTACAAGTCACTCATCGCACCCGTCCTGCTATATGGTGCAGAAGCGTGGACACTAACAACATCTGATGAGGCGGCTCTGGGAGTATTCGAGAGATTTGTGGACCTCTACGCGTTGGCGACGGCGAGTACCGAAGAAGATTTAATGATGAGCTGTATGAACTTTACGCAGACGCCGACATAGTTCAGCGAATTAAAACACAGCGGCTTCGCTGGCTAGGCCACGTAGTGCGAATGAGCGAAGATGCTCCAGCCCAGAAGGTATTCTTATCGGCACCCGCCGGTGGAAGCAGAGGAAGAGGGAGACCACCACTCCGATGGAAGGACCAAGTGGAGACCGATTTGCGATCCCGCGGTGTTTCCAATTGGCGCCAGTTGGCGCAACGAAGAAACGACTGGCGAGCTATGTTGGACGGTCAAAATCGCCCAGGCGGTTAGATGACCATTTAAAGAAGAAAAAGAAGAAAAAAGTATAAGCCCTCATAATGTGAATGCTATCTCAAAAGCAGAGCTTGAAATTTTTTTTTTTTTTAATATGCTAAAAATTAGAGTCCGACCAATGCCGATGCCGATTAATCGGTTAAAATGTAGGAATCGGCCGATACGGATTAATCGGCTAATCGTAAAATCAAAGCTGCAGAAAAATACAGGGTGATTGAAATGATAAAAAATGAAACAGTAAAAGTGAATTAAAATTAAATTATGTTTGAAGCACGTATGATGAGAACATTTTACAGAATCGGCCAAGGAAAAAGGCCGATGCCGAAGCCGATTAGTCGGTCGGACTCAACTAAAATAAAAAATAAAAAATATCCAAAATGTATAAACTTATGAAACTATATGAAGATTTTTTGTTTTAGTACCAGTTTACCCAGTCAACTTGAGCCATATATGACTACCCGGAATGCTAATTACCGTTTTCGAAACGAAAAGGTGGTAGCAGGCCCATGATATTATGCTACTAATTGGAAAGCCACTGTCGTTGTGTAATTTATATTGGCGTGAAATCAAAGGCTTACCTTACTAGCCCTGTGAGCTTAAGGTTATACAGTATGCGTTATTCAGCCGATATAGGTCTTGCGGTAGAGGTTAGAACTCGACTCACTGGTCATGGTTGAATGAAAGAATTCATCGCTGTTTGTCGATTTTGTTTCCTTACAGTTCAAAAGGTTCGGATGAGATGGACTCTAGCGTTTTGCCTTTTAATGAAAATAATTTTCAGTTGTCATAAGGTGTTTTGGCAGACTCGGAAATTTATCCACAAGCGTTACCCATAACTGTCTGGCTGACTGTCTTGTAGACTGCGATGACTTTTTCTTTATCTCTTCCCCAAGAATAGCCAAGATTTTGGTTAAGGCTTTGCGCTTTGGTGGCAGTCGTGGTTACGTGTTGTATGAAAGTGCGAGTAACATCAATCATAAGCACATAGTATTTTAGGATGTAGGCCAGTAGTGCCAACGACGTGGATATGTAATAGTTCTGTTGCGTGCTCAATTCATGTATTGATCAAGGCTTACTACTTTGCGCTTTGTAGAAATAATGCCGACATTTTCTCCCAGAATGATGGGCTTTATATGCGATGCCTCCTTCATTACTTCTTAGTCGATCTCTGCTTTGATCTTTGTACCCAGCTCTAGTTTGGAGATCTAAACTGCTATAGGGATACTTGGCGGCATCTCGTCTTCAGTCGTTTAAGCTTTCCCATTCACCTATGGGTACTTTCTTGGCCTTTTAGAATAACAACTACACGATCTTGGCACTCATCCAATAACAAAGCAGATTTTCGCTTTTTCGAGTTCGAAATCTAAATTCTCAAGACAGTCATTTATCTCCAGCAATTCGCTAAATTTCACTTTCTCGGAATGTTGGCAAAGTTGATTTTCTCAAACTCGATATGTTGCTGAAAAATTATATTCGCGCAAATCTATTATCGAATTCGGCACGACATCATCCTCATTTTTGTGTTTATTGGACAGCAAGGAACCATCTTGATTTCATGGGTTTTGAATTAAATAAATAGTAATTTCTTTAATCCCGCAACTTAACTCAACCAAATACTCTGAATCAAATATAACAAAAATATGAACATTTTGAAAAAAAAATTGATTTTGTTATTTTATTCATAAACGTAAAAAAATGTAAAACTAAAAATTTTTAAAAAAAATTTATTTAAAAAAATTAAAAAAAAAAAAATTATAAAAAAAAATTAGTAATTCCATGACTATAAACGAGCTCAAGGCCAATAATAATAATTTACTTATGAAAATTATTGTTGTTTATATTTTTTTAATAATTATTTTTAATTAATTATTAAAAGTTTTTATTAGAATAGAATAGGAAAATTTTAGAGACAACCGCCATAGCTTTTCTTATACAGGGTGGCGCAAAAGTAATCCTCCTATCAGAAAATGCTATAAATTTTGCGATTGGCCCCTAAAGTCAGTTCTGTTTTGACATTTGTGTAGTAAACACATGCGAAATACACGTTAATAAACAATGTTACGCTACACTGCTCCAGAACGCGGAATATTGCTGACTATTTATTTGACCAATAATCGGTCGGGGCCAAACGGTTACTGTGAATGGTGAGCGCTACAGAGCAATGATCAACGAGTTCTTTTTGCCGCAACTTGATGAATTGGGATTGGAAAACATGTGGTTCCAACAAGACGGTGCAACAGCACACACTGCACGTGCCACAACCGATATGCTGAACATCGGAAGCTTACTTTTGCGCCACCTTGTAGATCCAGAGAAATTTTGGCACGCTGTGCTTACCGTTAAGCTAACAGAGCGCTGGTTTTTGTGTCAGCTTAAATCCTAGTTCTATTCACATTTACCATAACATTGAGCATGCACCGCCATTTGGCGACATGATCACACTTATGATGTATTTTCTTTGTTAGTTCTGTACACTTTTTCTTTTTGGTACACAGTCCGATATTCGTGCTCATCAATTGGTTTATTTTGTATACCAACAATTCAATTTAGTAATTCCTTAAATTTAAATATAATTCTTGGGTGTTTTTTAGGAATTTTTTTAAACTAATCTGGCCATCTTGTGCAAAACTACTGCAGCGCAATATTGGCTAATTGCAGCTGAAGCATAGTAACAACAACTTGCGATACTCTACACTGTAGAGTCTACAGCCATAAAAAAAAACACCACAGCAAACTTAATGGCAAACTATTACTTGACTTCGTGTTCACCTGTGCCATGCGGCGGCAGGATAGCATGCAAGGGTTCTAATGAGTTTGCTGCCAAGTGAATGCTTATATGTAGGAATGTAAATATGTACGCGAATGAAAATTGAGACAGCAAAAACAAATAAGCTAAAAACAGCAACGTAAAATCTCAATTACAATGGCGCAATCTACAGCTAATGCTTGTTATTGTTTTATTCGAGCCAAGTACATACTTTACATATTCCTTATGTACCTGCCGCAAAGTAATCACAATTACATTGTAATGGTGTTTGTTGAAAATAATCAATACTTAAAGGATTATAAGTTTGTTAAAGTAAGGGAGTTGGAGTAAAAGCGGCAAGTTTTTGTTTTGTCACGTCTGCGACAGGACTAGCTAGGTTGAGGTATGTATATTAGACTGAGTCCAAAAAAAAAATTATTTTTTTAAATTTTCATATTATTTTAAACATAAAAAACTGAACTCATTTGCGCTTTAAAACTGCCAAACTATTGAAATAAACAAATTTAGCTGCATCCAGTTTTGTAGAAAATTAGACTCCACACAAAAAAAGCTGTGAATAAGAATTTTTGTCAGACGGGATGTGCACAAGAAATTAAGCTTTAAACATTGGTATGATTTTCTGATTTCACATTTTTACCTTAGCAATTTTTCAAAAACTCAAAGTTCATATAGAAAAACGATATAAATTGGACATTGTAATATATTTTTGTTCTATCTAATTTACTTATATAAGTTCAATTGGGGCTATATATATGTATCGCTTTAAGAGATATTTCTGGGATTTCTTCTATAATTTGCCTCCCTGTACTAATCGCTTGAAACAAATTAATCTTCCCACCCTTTCTGTTTGTAGAGTAATGCTCGGAACAATATTTATGGGTTGGTCTTTAGCCTATTTTTAGTTAGAGAAGTAAACTTTAGGATTCCTTTTCGGCTATCAAGACATTTCAAAACTCTTTTTTTGAAACAGTGTAGGACTAATTTTGAATTAAATGAGCCTTTTAGATGTTTGTGTCAAAATTAGAACACTCACTCCAGCACATTTGATATTTCTGACTCACTTTTTAGCATTAAAAAATCGATACTACCTCGCTTAATCAATAGTAACTTAATGAATACTAGAGATCGCCCAATGTTTTAAATTCAACCAAAAAACATTATTTTATTCTAAACATTTGGTGCACGGCTAAAAATTCTTGCCTAAATTTTTAGCCATTAGTCAGTTTAAGCAATTTTTCAAACTTTCTTGTAATAAATTCCAAACTTTCAATTACCTACACCAACTTCCAATTTCTTTCGGTTTAGTTTCTAAACTTAACTGAAAAAACATGTCTAAAATTTTTTATTTTGTTTCCGTTATCCATTCTAAACCAAATTTTGTTTGATTATATATGTAGCCCAAAAAAGTTTAAAATTTAAGCTCAAATTTTTAGCCGTGTACTTTTTTCATTCGCCATCTTTTCTTTCGTTCCTTTACCCTAAATTTCCTTTATCATATTTTCGCTTTCGTTGATTTCTTCTTATCTCTAGGGTCTATACTTGTAATTTATTGAAATGTTTTCGCTTTTCTTGTTTCTTGTTCTTGCTTATCCATTCCTTCACTTTCCTTTCCTTTTTTTCCATTTTCTGTCCTTTTCTTTCCTTTCCTTTCCCTTTCTTTCCTTTTCTTACTTTATTTTCCTGTTATTTTTTAACCATATACAGTTTGTTTTTTATTTTATTTTATTTTATTTTATTTCAATTCACACAAAACGAACAACAAAAATACAAAAACAATCAATTATTTTGTGTTTGTAAACAATGTTGTATCATCAATTAAGTTTACATATTTGCTCATGTCTTACATTGCTAGCTTAATGTTCCCAACAAAGAACTCTTCGTGCGTTAAGAAGAGCCGCAGACACGGGGCATCGTAAGCAGTGATCAATACAATAACAACAACTCATACAAAACCGACTCTATAGTGTGAATGCTTACTGCATCCAACAAAGCAACCCTTCGTGCTTTCAGGAGAGGCGCTGACACTACAATAATATCTATGAGCAACTGTCATCTCTCCAGTGACTGTTAGGCTGTTTAAAAGGGTGGCTCACTATTTCTCTACAAAAGAAAACAGGTATACTTGAAAGGAACTCTAAACTAGCGTGACATTTCCAGGAGGGGAAGTTCGTTTAATAATGTTGCTCAATTGTGGATTTAACAGGTTGTGAAGAGATCTCTGAGTATATTCTGTTATTAATTGGGAGATATACTAGTTGTTTTCTTTTAGCTGCAGTGGCAACTTCGTATAGACATTGTAAGTGACAATGTTTAAGTAAGAGAGCTTAGATTATAGCAGACAACCTGCATATAAAATAAGTTAACAAATTCTCGTGATACCGAGCAACAAAATATATTCGGGTTTTATGGCAACCATAGGTGATAAGTCTATATATTATTTTAATAAAAAAAATATACCAATAGTTGGCAACCCTTTAAAAAGAGCCTAAATTATAGCACTTGAGTAAAAGAGCTTGCAATGTATTTCAAAAGTTCATTTCAATGGATCAACGCGTTTGCAAAATAATAGCGGAAATTCAAAAATATAAACATCATAAGATTGGGTGGCAACCATAGGTGGTAACCCCACTTAAAAATAATGTTTCGTTTGATACCCCTGTCGGCATATCTCAATTAGTTTAGAAAAACAAAAAAAACAATGAAATATTTGGCAACCGTGTAGGAAAATCTTGTTTGTTTGATACATTTTTTTTTTGTTGATTTTCCGACAGGGTTCAAAGCTGATGTATATTGGAACGATTTTCCGTCATCCCTTGTAATTTTCAATGCCGGTTTGTCTCCAAACTCAATTTGACAAGGGATGACGGAAAATCGTTCCAATATACATCTACTTCTACTTCCCGAAAGTTTTGGTGGCAGCACTTAAGTAGAAGGTCTTAAAATGTAGTACACTAAGCAGATACCAAATGTAATGCAAAGCGGTTAAGCCGTTTTTGAGATAGTAGTGTATATTTAAGAATAGCCTCTTTAAAGCTTTAATATTAGTATTAAGGCTGATAAAATTAGACTATACAAAATAGGCTTTAAGATTTATTCTACTACAATTTTCTATATCCGTTTCACCACTAAAAAGTGTCGATCTACTACAAAAAACTTCATATTTCAATCTCTACCTGAACTCCGCACCGCCGGCTAAGCAGTTAACTTCAAAAATGTACTTTTTTCACGTTTGTGTCCCTCTGATTATTCCTTGTTTCCAAACCTGGAGAAATCGTTGGACAGTAAGAGAGTTGAGTGAAATAAAGGGGGCATTGAAACAAATGCCTACATGATATCCATGAAAAATGCTATTATTTCAAAGAAATACAAAAAAATGGGAAAACACTATAATAAATTTATTACCCCTATAAGAGATAATATTCAAATTCAAATTCTTTTTTTTTTGCCGAAAAAAAATTTTTTTAATCAAAATCTCAGCGACACTTTAAACTGCCCTCGTATCAATAGAAGGCGGAAAATTGTCTGACTCTCAGTAAACTAACATAATGTAGTATCTTCTTACAGTTAAGTGGAGCGCGATATATTTCTAGAGCCATTTTTTTTTTTTTTTTTTTATAAAATTCAATTAAACAATTTTTGCCTGTACCGAATGACCGAACCTCTTATATGATTTATGTGCAAGCATACATTTGCATATTTGCACAACTCGCATGTGATTAGAAAGTTGGTTCGTTCACCTGCGCTACTGGCTATTTGCCACAAAACCACATGCCACAAGCCGCAATGCCGCCGATAGCTAATAAAGGTGTTTGATATGTAATTATATACACACAAACATACATACATATTTTGTTGGCATGCAACCGAGCAATGTTTTACCACTAATTTTGTGCAACTTCGAAAATTTATTTTATTTTTTAATTTATTTGGAGAGTGAATAAGAGCTTTATGAAATTTAGAAGACAACGTCAAGGAATTCTTTTTGGAAGCTCCAATAGAAACAGATATCAGTGTTTGAATGAATCGGTTTTAATTTCTTGCGAGCATGTGATTAGTCAATTCATTTCCTATATTTTTGTGCTTAAGAATGTAAATTTGTAGACGGAGTAAGATATACATCCTTTTTTCAACTCCAAAAAGAGAAGTATCTTTTAACAATTTAATATTGCTCCTAAGTGAGTAATGCCGGAATTTTGAAGAGTCTCTAGCAAACCTGCCTAGCCAATAATGCAAGTGTGTCGATGAATCAACCCTAGCGTTTCCAAAACAAGCATTTATAAAGTTTACATAAAGCCGATTAAAAGGACCTGCTGGAAATAGATCGATATTTGGCGAGGAGTAGGGGGCGGGTTCAAGATGACAAACATCTTTTTCAAAGTAGATAAGTATCATGTTCGGCACAAATTTATCGCAGAAGCTGCTACAGCGAGTGCTGATATCCAAAATAGCCATATCCGAGATACCTTTGATTGGAGTACTTCTGTAGCTTAGCCCACTAATTGCATTCAATTTTTTACTGTGTATTTGTTTGGGACCTAACATGGATTCCAAGGTAAGTGAAGCCCGCACTTGAGATGAACCGCTTTTCAATTATTTTGACTGGAGGCGATAAAATATACTTAGTATTGAGTCTTTTGTATTTCTGATAGGACGAAATACCTTGGAGGCTACAGTGCATATAGTCAAAGTATGCAAAGTTTGCGTAGAAAATAATTTTGGGATTATAGTGACTTTTACGACCAGAGTTTATGGTAGGCATATACAAATATATGATTCGGCCTTTATTAACTTAAGGAGCTCTAATGTGATGGAAGGAGGATGAGGCGAGCTACATAGGTGTTCTGCAACAAGCAAGGAATAGTTATTTTTATCCTGGAAACAGAATTCCAAGTTTCACCAAGGGACGACCATACTCTCCTTTAACCAAACCAAACTACTCTGACGTATAAAAGTCTTCTATGCAAACTATAGGACTCCGCTCCTTAGTAGGAAAAATTTTGGATAAGGCGAACTCGATCAGACGCTCAATATTTCAGGTGTCACGTAAGGATCCAAAATGACGGACGGAGTGTCAGAGGTAATTAATTCAGATTAGGCTTAAACATATCCCGAAAAATGGGCGATTAGAGAAAAGGAGGCGTGGCACATCCCATTCCAATAACTTTCCTCACTATATGTATAGGAAAGTAGTTATGATAGAGAAAGGAAGTTTTTAAAAAAATCAATTGAGATATTTTTTTAACTTTCACAGAAAGGAGTGAATTAGGAGAACGGGGCGTGGCACCTCGAATAAATATTGGGCTTTTTAAATTTAAGTATCTATGAAAGAGTTTATGTTCGAAGAATAAACCTCGGAAAAGGGGCGCGGTACTTCCCATGTAAGTGTGATTTTTTAATTTATATAAGCTTCTAATATCTAAAGGAAAATGTGAGAAAAGGGGGAGTGGCACCGCCCATACAGATTTTTCAAAATGAATAACAACAAAGTGGGTTAAAAACCCATAGTTCGCCCCATAGAGGCTAAACTTTCCGTGGTGAACATCTCCAAAAATTTTCATGGTAGGGACCCGAAAATTGGTACGGAGATTTGTATACGTCTGGAAAACGGAGTGGCACCCCAAATGCATAATTAATTAATTAAAGGTTTTTATGGCCGTATTTTAAAGTTGAATTAACTTTAGACTCACCAATAAGTATACAGGAATAATCTGGGCGACGAGCTGAGTCGAGTTAGTCATGGCCGTCTGTCCGTCCGTCTGTCTGTCTATTTGAACGCAAGCTAGTCTCTCAGTTTTTGAGATATCTCAATGAGATTTGGTATGAGGAGCCATTTTGTAATGCAGTAAGAATTTGTCGGAGCCAACAAGATTGGACCAATACAACGCATAACTCCCATACAATCGATCGTTCAGATAAACGGGTTTTGGGTTATAAATTTTGCAATTAAAAAGCTGGGAACTCAAAATTTTGCGGATTTAGTACATATTATATTCGTAATGTGCCAAATGGAAATCAGCGAGATCGGACCTATACAACATATAGCTCCCATACAATCAATTGTTCCTATATCTTGGGTTTGGGCTATAACTATTGCAATTTAATAGCGAGGAAAACAAAATTTGGCAGCTACGGTACTTATTGCATATATAATGTGTGTAGTGAAAATCATCAAGATTGGACCAATATATCGTATAGCCCCCATACAACGCATTATTCCGATAAACGGGGTTTGGGCTATGTATCTTTAAATTAACAAGGTAAGAAAATCAAATTTTGCAGAGTTTGTACCTATTGAAAGTAAGCATCGGACAATTAAAACCGTGATGCGTATCCATGAAAGGTATAAAGAATTCGGCACAGCCGACGACAGAGCTTTCCGTACTTGTTTTTCCATACATTTTGTTTAATTTATGTGTTGTGGAGCCAGTCGGAGGAATTCGCCACACCAACCAAACACAAAAAACACCAAACCAATGAATTAGCAAGACGAGCGCGGCAGTTACGCTTTACCACCTTTTTAAAATCAATAAAACCCATTTTTAGATTAAATCTGCAGTATTTATAGAACTCACCAATTTAAAAATACATACATACATAACTAAATATAGCTGTGATATGCAGAATAGACTCTGCCAAACCACATAATAAGAGTGCTCCTCAGAGGGTTAACGTTTCAGGCGGTAATACAACGTGAATGTTACCTTTTGTTGATCACGTGCGCTGACACGTAAGCTTGTTTTGTGTTTTCGTAACCGAAACTTTGAGAAGTATATATGTATGTATAGAAAAATATATAAGGCTTTATGTGCATACTGGTATGTAAGTGTATATATTATTCCCCAATGGCGCCCAAAGGATTGCGTGCAACATGTGAGCTAAGGAAATTTGCAAGTCTTGAAATAAAAGGAATAAAATAATAATAAGAGCAAAGGAAATCCCTGCAGTACACACACGCACTTACGAGTACATAGCAGAAATCAAACATTTCCATAGCTTAAGAATTAACTGGCCATACAATTAACAAACATGAAACAAAGCACTTTAGCTTATATCCCACAGGCTAATTCACGAGTTCCTTCCTGGAACGATTTCAGTAAAGCTGCCACATTGAATATTTAAACTGTAGGTATGTGTGGAATAATAGCAAAACCTGTGTATGAAGGATTGGTGCGAAATTATGGACTTAGTTTTTAGTCCGAGCAACAACTTTTCGTACCTTAAATAAGTGTTTATGCAAACTAGGGCTAGCATAATTTTCTATAGACGAAAAGAGCTGAACTTTATATCATTCATTATGTAAAGCGGAACCGCCGTGAAATAACAAAGGAAAGGCAGTAACACCTTCATTTCGGCAACTGACTAAAATTGGAAACACCACGCCTTACCAGAATGACTCGGGGTTTACCCTAAGGGTTTGTTAATTCAATATAACTTTGTTTGATCCACATCCGTGAGTAGATGTGTGTAGACTAAGCTGGACGATTCCTATATGAACTAAAACAGACTACATCTGTCCCAGGACAGTTTTAGACACCATTTTCCAGATTATATTCCCTTCCAGGAAGGACTGGAAAGAAGACGAATTCACTAAGAAAATCGGCTTTTCAGTTTTTACGGACGCACCCAAAGTGGCCTGTGGAGTAGGAGCTGGCGTTTTTGCCGCACTCCCGCCCATGCCTCTATCTTTGAGTCTTCCCGACTCAGGGAGAGTTTTTCAATCCGAAATCTACGCTACTCAGGAGGCATGCAGAGCATTACTGTGTACGGATATCAGCGGTAATATGATAGCAATTTTCTGTGGCTCTTCGGGCTCTCGGGTCAGCAAGGATTACATCGAGCCTGAACCTAGTAAGTCGACATTTCGTTTGCCGGGACATTGTTACATACCAGGAAACGAGATGGCCGATGAGCTGGCACGGCGTGGATAAGCTATCGATGCCTCAGAGGCGAAGGAGGTCCGTGCACCGCTGGGATTTATCAAGGCTCTCTGCACTGGCTTAGCGAGGCTAATGAAATGTGGAAGCGTTTGCAGTCCTGCAGAGTGGCAAAAAGTCTGTGGATCTCCTACAACGACGCACGATCTTCGACCCTTCTGAGGGTGAAGAGAAGGGACCTTTTCAGATAAGTTGCGGTGCTCACTGGGAATTGGACTATTGGAACGCAAGCGGCACGGATTGGTCTGGAATGTATTACCTCGCGCCACAGTTGCAACCCTCCGTGGGTGGAAGAGATGGTGGAGCACCTGGTGTGCGATAATCCAGCGCACTGCCGGAGCAGCATGAAATTTTTAGGGAGACCCCTCTTTGGGAGCCTCTCCGAGTTTGGAAATATTAAGCCCGGGGAGAGGGACCTTTAAAATTTTTGAATTCAACGCCATGAATATAGATTGAAGGGAGATCCACCGTGGTGCTTGAGAGCTTGCTAGCTTTCTTTTATAGTTTTTTATAGGTTAGTTCACGAGATGTGGTATCAAAAGGGAGCATTAGCGCTAACTGGAGTCATATGGGACTCGACACTCCAACCAGCCAAGCTGCTTTTTTCCAACTCAGTAGTAGCTTCCCTTTACTTTGTTGATAAAAACGGGCATTGTTAGAATACATTATAAGCAATTCAAGTATCAGGATCTAGCCGATAAAGCCCAAGTAGGTACTTGGCAATCCTGTTCGAAGACTATGACGGGATCGGACTGAACACTGAATCAAACAATATCAGTTGAACTGCCATACTTAACCCGAACTTTTGTGGCATCCTGGTACATGCTGGTCTGCGGGATCATTACGGTTTACTCGACTTAACCACAACAGCGCGCGTGAAGTCCACACGGTTTCCTATGCTAATAATGACAAGTAACAAGATAACTGAACTTTAGCGAAATATGTTATTGTTGTTGTTGTTAACAGTGCTTCGCCCTGCCCAATGGGCTCGATCACTCTAAATTGTCATCAGGCTCTTCTAACGGAAGTCCGAGGAAACGCGCATTTTCCACAGGGTTGGGCCAGGGTGATGTAGGTGTTAGAAGAGTGGGTTCGACTGAACAGGAGAAGAGATGTTTGGTATCATGAGGGGACATACCACATGCAGGGCATGTGTTCGGTATGTTGGGGTTCAGTCTGGATAAGTAAGAGGTTAACCTATTACAATATCCAGAGCGAAGTTGTGCTAGCATGACTGTAGTCTCCCTCGGAAGTGCACGCTCCTTTTAAGCCAATTCAGGTGGCTGAGTACTGATAACGGGATTCATAGGCCGAGATCTGAGAGAACTGTCTACCGACTCAGTGTGGAGGTCATTTAGAGCCCGCCTATGGTTCCGCAGATCAAACGGCAAAGAGATGTGGTGCCGAAATTTTATCGTAGTGCTTACGAAGATGCCTCCTTATGTCTCTGGGGGCGGCGCTACATCCAATAGATGTCGATTTGGATGACTGGGTTTATGACAGTTCAGAGTTCAGGTCGGACAATAGCCTTATATGTAGCAAGCAATATTTCCTTGAGCGAAATATGTCATGGTCACTAACTGAGTCCACAGCCATAATACTTAGAACAAGAACGCTCTGGAAGTAACTTTTTATAGCATTATAATCTATTCAATATAATCCGGAGGCATTTTAAGGCAAGCCAAAGACGTGTTGTTGTGAATATGCAAAGGCAGTCGGTCTGTGCATTACCCCGACGGTCTTCAGGGACAAAAAACTAGCAGAGAACGATTTTGCATATTGGTAGGAACATCAATCTTCGAGCTAACAAGTGATCTCTTTTATGAAGTCATATGCTTAACAGATGGACTTCAGTCGTCCGGTTCATCCCACTGGATGGTGAATTAAGCAAACCCAGAAGTCAGGTAATTCTTCTGTACAAATGTCCAATGCATATCTCAAATATGTGGAGCCATTGTAGAGGACTGTATATTAAATAAAAAATTGTTTTTCTTTTACTACAAATTTCCCAATGTCCCTAAAGTTGAAGAATAATTAGAGAACTATAATTTGTTAGATATAAACATGAGAATTACAAATTTCTTAATGTTTGTAGAAATACTATTTCATTGCTTGTTGGGATGTGGCCATCAAAATGTATCTCAAGTTGGGGTCTGTGTTTGCTGGTCGATACCGAACCCCTGACAATATGCATCAAAATTCACGTATAAGAGATAAATGTCGGGTGCACAACAATTGAAGGAATTTCAAGCATTGAGCACGAACGACAACAAACACTCATATCCTCAGCTCCAATATTCATGGTGGGAGAATGATGTGGATTTAGGCGGCACCACCGTTACACAACACAATGTAAAAGTGGGCTCCGTATGTCGCAGAGAAATTTTAACAAGTCAAGTAAGAAAAATTAATGCGTTATATACCCACATGCTAAGGATGCACCTAAGCAAAACATAACTCAAAAGTCCAGCTTCTGTAAATTTTATTTCATTCTATAACAGTATAAGGTAAATACAAGTTTTCCAGTTACATGAAACTACAAATTATTAGATAAGTGTTTTTTATAAGAGTAGAAAATTTCCTGTTTTTTCCTACAAATTGGCGCCACCTACAGAATTTTGCCGACTTCGAGCGGCATCTGCAAAGGAGATGCATTTTTGCTGAGAAGCCTTCCATAGCAGAAAGACACTCGGAGAGTTTGCCAAACCACTGCCGAGGGGCGACCACGTTTTGTAAAACTTTTTCAAACCACTTTTGATGTTACCAGTCACAGGACTCTAACCTTGTACATTCGGTGTAGTAGGCCAGCAACAATACCGCCACACCACGGTGGCCGCCATTAATTTACTTTTATATAAACAGCTTCCCTGCCAACAACTGCTAAACACATTTTTTTTCAAAATACCAATACATGCACACTTTATGTTTGAAAAATTTGCTTTCAAATAGACAGAGGGACAGACAGGGAGACAGGCAGACGGACGGAGAGACGGACATGGCTTAATCGACGCAGCTCATCGTCTTATTATTTTAGTTTACTTATTGATGGGCCCATTTCTTCTTTGCAAACTTACAAACATTTCATATTCATTAAAGGTATGAAAATCAAAAAAGGTATATAACTTCCCTATTGCAGTGGGGTATTAACAACTTGCCCGGATATTTTACTTGTGTGTCATACGATTTGCTTAATTTTTGGCAGGAGTATACTACATACTATTAAGAAGCAGCTAGTGAATTTTGATTACAATATCAAGTTGAAGGTACAAGCAATCGCCTTTAAAATTAGCAGAATTTTTATGCTGAAAAGTGGGCGGCGCTACGCCTACTTCCCCAAATTCACAAAAAATTTTTGCAGTCGAGTTTTGCTGAAAAAGCTTATTATGTCTGCAAGAAAAATACCGCGTTTTATATTTTACAAACAAATTTTTTAGAACTATATTAAAAAACTGGGCCTGGCTGTTGACCGATTTCGCCCATTTTGACCACAAACATTTACCTTTATATGTACCCCACTTTTGCCAAATATCGTTTCGATAAATCAATTCTTGCCGGAGTTATGGTGTAAAAACTTTTGCGGCATAATCCACTATAAAAGAGGCGGGGCAACGCCCATTTTCCAAAATTTATGTTTTTCGACTTTCTCTGTTCACGGACACTTTGAAAATGAAATATAAATGATATAAAGCTTTTGTACGCAAAGTTATTGCCTATTTCGCCCATTTTTATTCGGAACATGCCCTGTATTAATATAAATATGCGTGCTAAATTTCGTTTCGATATCTTGAACAGTTTTTGTTTTATGATTAAAAATATTCCTAAATTTTACTTAATCAAAATTGGGCGGTGCCACACCCATTTTCAAAAATTTTCTCTCCGTCTTAATGTTAATATACACACCGAATTTTATCCTTATCACTTTTTTTTGTACTTTCGAAAATATTCTATATATAAAAAGTGGGCATGGCCACCATCCGATTTGACCCATTTTAAAAAGCGCTCGGAGATGAGTGCCAAGGAACCTGCATACCAAATTTCATTAAGATATCTCAAAATTTACTCAAGTTATCGTGTTAACAGACTATACCAAACTAAATTTTTCAAAAAAAAAATATCGATAGAAATCTATTAACTTCCGTAATATCGATAAATATCATATGCGCTCTCAAAAGTAAGCAAAACTGAAACAAACAAATGAGAGAACATTAAGGTATTGATGCTTGAGGAGAACGTGTTCTTGTGAGCAAAGTGGATATTTCAATGAATTTCTTTTTTCTCATTAAGTTTTGGTGCTGTTCGCTGAGCTGCTTCTCTGCCCTTCTCCAAGTCTATTTAAGCTGCTTCATAGTTGCATCCAAATCTAAGAGTTTTTATCCCTTGCATAAGATTTCGTCTTATAAGAGTTATCACTGTACTCTGGCATCTTCAATTTCATGGTAATTGCGCTTACCCCTCTTTGGACGCATAACATCACAATCTCTTCATTCCATACGGTGCTCTTATACTGGTCCAGCAATGCCCACCACAATGCTCAAAATCTCTCTTTTTGCTAGCCGCCCCTTCCAAGGCAACGTTTTTCCTCAAACTGTAGGCCACACCTACCAAAGTCACTTCCTGACGATGATTGCTCGTGGTCAACGCTTGGAACCTCTTCCACAAAAAACTCGAGCTTTTCATGTTCTCCCGCAGCCATCTCGCATCTACTAGGATTAATATGATTGCTTCCTGAAACAATATCTTAGTGTCTCCGTCTCCGTTGATTACAAAGTTTTGTTGTATTTCCCGATTTTTTTTTCAAAGTAGTCTCCGGAGTGTCGGTTTCTCTTCATAATATATGGCTTTGGCTTGCACGTTCCTGGGAGACCACTTTCCCCAGTAACGAGTTTCCGGTCACTTCCAATCGGTTTACCTCATGTTCGTGTAAAAGCACGGCAGCATTCTCAACCAACTCTTTTAACGCTGGAGTAGGCATGTACGCCAATTCTTATAATAAGCTTGTTTCTTTTGGAGCCTTCTTTAAGCGTTTATCGTCCGTTTGCATCTTCTGTTTGCTACCTATCTATCGTCCGTGTGAATCATCTGGTCCAATAAAATTTATTTGGAAAACTGCTTCAGGTCCAAATCTGCAACGCCCTATCTTCCTCGCCCCACACATTCCTCTTTTTCCTGTAATACTTAAAAGCCAATACTTTGGAACTTGCTGTTAAGATATGGATATGATGGTGGCTAACACAATTCAAACGATAATAAAGAACTATTGTTGCCCTTTTGGAGGCCCATTTTCTATTGATCGATCCTTTTTTTTTTTCTTTTTTTTAAATTCTACCATTATTTAGATTAACTTGAAATACTCCTTGTACTCGTCACAGCTGAGTATAAAACTATTCATATTTTTACTATAGGGTACATGTATATATAGTTACTAGGTAAAGACCTCCACATGCAATCGAGTATATAAACATTTGTATGACAGACAGTCAGTTAAATGCCGGTAATCATGGTAAAACTCAATTCACTCTTTTGTTGTTGTTGTTTGCCAATTGTGTATGCAGGAACCGGCCGGTTTGAGTGACAACGTAATGCCCGGCTGAAGGCTATGGAGTTGCTGCAAACAAATAAACATCTCACATCCCCTCCCCTCCTTTGCGCGTTACACCTTAAGGGGTAAACAAACTTCGCAAGCAAACGGAAGTGCATACTTGTAAGAAAATAAAAAGATGGAAACCAACAACAAAACCCAAAAAAATAAAGGTATTAAAGGAGTTTTATACATATTGGCATTGTTGACAGAAACACATGCCAAACTGGAGTTACGTGTCTTTTACGCCGTCGCAGCCATGCGAACGTCACTGCCAGTCAACCATTGAAGAAAAGTTAGTCACGAATGACGGTAAGTTGCTAGTGGAAATTGACAGCTGGCAACAGATAGCAGGAAAAAACGCCAATATTAGCTTCGTCAGTGGAAAGTACAAAGGCTCGAATACTCACACAAAGAGCACATCAATGCTAACTAAAGCTGCAAAAGGATTTTAACAAGTTTGCAAATGAAACGGTTTGCGTTTGTGTTTTGTCGAGTTGGGGATTCCTTGCGGCAAAACGACTCCTGAGCACACACACACCCCACACCAGGCAGTCATGACTAAGTGCAGACTTTCGTGCATATTTTCAAATGTTTCTTGTTATTCATTCAGACTTTGTCGTATCGCATACTAACTACTTATGACTGTTTTTTTTGCAATTCGACTTTGTGAAAATATTCGTGAAAAAGCAAAAATGAAAAAATCGAAAAGGAAATGGATTTACCTCGCACATATGTGCTATTGTTGTTTCTCTCTACGTATGGCGTGGTAGTCAAGTGGCGACTTTAGCAAGTATTTTGGAAGGGTTCCAAATCGCCAGCTTAGTTCCATATGTTTGTTTGTAAGGAAATGTTCACTTCTATTTATATTTGGCTGTAAGTTACGCAGACGTATGGTTTGCACATTGTTAGATGCTGCCGACGACCGTTGAAGTGAAAGCAAATATTTCAGCGTGTTCTGTGCACACACACCGGAATATTTGGCTAATAGATTATAGACTGCTTGCATGTGAGGAAACTTGAGTACTTCGTATGCGAGTAGGTGGCAGCACAAGCCGACATTCATCTACCAAAACGCTCATATGCCAAAGTATATTTATTAGAGTGGATATACTTTGCAAAATAATGAGTTGGAAAAATTTAAGAATCCTAGGAATCATCCACGAAATGCTTTGTGACTTCAACCCGTAAATGAACTGGCCCGCCAGTGAAGACCTCAACTGGAAGGACTCAATGGGTCCACATTTTAGCAGTATACCCAGTCAAGAATAATAACTTAAACAATCGAAGCCTAACTTTCACTATGGTTACAAGTTTTCTTTCGGCGCTCAGGTACGATAGAAATGGATTGACTATCCTGTATGAAGTTGTTAAAGTTATGTTCTTGGTCGCCAGTACCGCACAGCTGCTGTCGATGTGGTTTTCAAGGCACATGTTATGCAGAATAGGGACACTCGACATACAATTCCCATTATCTTCTTATAGGCAAAATATTGTTGTGGGTGACCAACAAACATGGTCCCATAAAACTTCAGCTTCATACTAACTTTCAGTTTTTCAATATACCTATATTAAAACCTTCAGTACATAATTACTAAGTTATTAAAAATTATTATTATTAAACATTTATCAGGGTGAAACTCCAATAATAAATCTCTGAGTCAAACACCAATAAATAAGCTTTAATAGAACTGCAGATTAACTAACTAAGGAATTTAATAAGCATTTAAAAAACAACTAAACTAATAAACAAACGAAGGAACTAAATACCGAAAGAACATAAAAAATTGACAATGAACTGAAAACTAAAAATAAACTCGCAAACAAACTAAAACCAAAAGAACGAAAACTCTAAATTACGAATGAACTTACTAACTATATAAGTTGCAAAATAAACAACTAAACAACTTAGGAACTGAATAATTAAAGATCTGATTATATAAAACAAAGCTTAAATACTAGTGAAACTGAATAAAATTTGATGATAGACTAAAGTTTTTAAATTAGATATACAAAAAAAAAAACCTAAAGAACGTCGAAGTAATAAAAAGGAGAAAATATAAAACTGAAGAGCTGACAACCTAAAATCCTTGAAAGTAAAGAACCAAAAAACTAAAACTCCATAGAATTGAAGGACGAACAATGTAATTAACTATAAAACGAAACATGAAATAAATAAGCAAAAAATTTAATAAAAATTACGGAGGGAACCAAGAAACTGGTGGAACTAAAGAACTAAACATAGAACAAATGAATGAACTTAAGACCAAATAACCAAACAATAAAAGAGCAGAAGAGCTGAGAAAATACGAATGACCAAATAGCGAATAAACAAACACAACTAAAAACAAAATAAAACAAATATATATCCACAAACCGTAAGAGCCGAAAGTTTCCAAAATTAAAAATTTTAGAAGATATAAAAATAACTCAGGCACTGAAGAATGAGTGGCTTCAAAACTAAAGGTAATAAGAAATTAAAATACTAAATAGCTAGCTATCCAAAGAACTCAAGAAATGAATATCTATAAAATTAGTAACTTAGCAATAACAAAAAAAATAAAAATAAGGAGCTTATATTCAAATAGCTTAAGACGCAAGGATTAAAATAGTTAACTGATTGCAGAACTAAGGAAGCAAGAAACAAATACCTATGTAACCGAATTAAGCAAAAACCCAACATTCTAAAGAACAATAGAACTAAACCTTAAAGAAATAATAACCTCAAAAAGTAAAGCCCTAGATAATTAGGAAACTGGTTGAACTAAGCAACTAAAAGACTGAGGAACTAAAGATCGTAACAAAGAACTAAAAAACTTGAAAAGAAAAGAGCTTTAGAAAATATGAATAAATAAAAATGCAAAAAAAAATAAGAAAGCTTCAACGGGCTTTATACATACATATATTTTTTTTTTATGAAGGTAGGGGATTTTAATATGAAAGTAAAAAACTAAAATGGCAAAACACAGGACAAAAAACTGTATAACTAAAAGGCTAGAAACCAAAATCAACTTGGGAACTAAAAAAATTACTTAAATACGAATTTAAAATTAAACGAGATATATTAGACTTGCAGATAGGTAAAATTCGTAGAAAATATAAAGCAAAACTACTGAACAAAAAAAAAACAAAGAACAAAAGAACTTAACATTCAAATAATTAAATGTCGTACAACATAACTTAATAATTTAAGAACTAAACTAACAAACAATTTAAAGGCAAAAAATAACATAACTTTAACTAAAATTAAGTAACAAAGCAAGTTAACATAATGAAAACCGAAGAGCTATAGCACTTACACTCTGACTTTACTATAGATATATATATAAAATTTAAATATAGTATAGCAGTAAGGTACTAAGAGGCTGGTAGAACTAAGGGACTAGAAAAACCCATTCAACAAAGTGATTAACAACTTAAATATCTTAAGGAAAATAAACGAATTAATTGAAGAACTAAAGGACCAGAAAGTTAAACAAAATACGAATAGGAACTCAAAACTGAACTAAACACCACGAATTAAAATGACTACTAAAATTAGCAAATAAACAACAAACTAAGAAGCTCAAAATTAGAAAATATATAACTAAATAACTAAAAGAAATTAACATACTTAAAAGAGTTAAAATCTAGAACAATCAAGGTGTTATAGAAATTAATAGACAACTAACTAAACAGGCAAAGAAGTATTAAACAACCTTAGAACCAAATAAACTAAAGATTTATGAAAAAATTAAGGACCGTATCCAATTTATAACTTTAATTAAATGAAAAACTTCAGTAGGAATTTAAAAGTGTGAATAATAAAATGACAATATCGTAGCATGGCAGCAAATTGATCCTTCTTAATAAACGCTTGTAAAATGCATACAGTCATACATATATCTGTTTACAAATGTGTATTTAGCTGAACGCTCTTTGGCCTTTCAGAAGATTTACTAATGTAAAATAGTCAATGTACATACGTGCAAAACGGTAAACAGTGGACTAAGCGATGGTATTTTTAAATTGAATGCCATTGAGAGGAGACGCTGAAAGCATCGATGACATTGAACGTATTGCATAGTGGTGTCCTCTAATTTTAAACTTATTTGATTGGAATTTGAAGGTTCAATTTTTAAAGGAGATTATAAGAAATTTGTTTACAGGAAAATGAGGAATGCATAACAGAACTGACTGACCTTGAGATCTAGGGTCGATATAAAATTCAGTTTGTATTCTCTTATCAGTTTCTCGTACCAAGTGTCAAGCTTGGAACTTTTTGTCACGTTGTGGCTTGACATCGCACCTCTATACTTAAGTACGGACCCATGCCAGTTTTCAGTATACCAGCTGTTTGCGATCTGATCTTTAGTTATGGTATTTCTAAAAGAATTTTGTGTTAGGGCTTACACTTTTTTTTCTGTCTACAGCAAGCTTGGAGTCCCTGAAATCTGACGATATCTAAAGAGGTGAAGGAAACTGTAACTTTATTGATCAACTCATCTACTTCCCTCCCACTTTAGACTGATTCTTTGGAGCTTAGCCATATCATAAGTCACAAGTAGCAGACAAACTTAGCTTTTACCGAACTTTAAGGATCTCCTGCCTTTTACTTTATCTGTACTACGTCGCTTAATGCAACTCACTTTCTAGTTTGTGCCCCTATATTTACACAGATTCTGCTAGGTGGTGCAAGGGCAAATTATTTAGAAAATTCCAAAATTGAGCATTTTATGGATCATTAAGTAATTTCTATGTGTGCTTCAGACTAGAAACTTCAGTGTTGTGATGCACAGGTTGTGACTCTTAAATCTTGAGCTATGGTACAGAACGCGATGGCGAAGGGAAGAGAACCTCACTAGGTGGAGCGTTTGAATAAACCCCGATAGGTTGTGCTTTGAATCGAGATATTTGAAAAGCTCATAAAAAATTTTGTTTCAGTTTAAAAGAAACTTTCCAAAAAGTTAGATACTCGAAACTTGGACCATAGTTCAGAAAACGATAACAATACACGTGCGGAGAAAAATTCCGCTAGGTGGTGCGCGGATCGATGTATGTATAATTTCGCCCAAATTTTGGGGAATCGCTTGATCGATTTTTGTGTAAGTTTCTGATGAGCTAGAGACTTGGAACCCTGAACTCATTAGCCCTAGATCATCCTTGAGGGCGTCGACTGTTGTATTTGAATGAAATTTCGCAGGCTCGAAAATTATTTTTTTGGGTATGCGTAGTGGAACTTTTTTTTCCTGAGCCCAAAACCTATCGAAAAATCGATGACGCGATATCGGTTAACTTTCGTCCATACAAATCGACCCACCCTAAGCCATATAGATTTACTTTCGCTCCTTCGCTAAATTCCGCTTTTGTTTACAATCTTAGCCAGAGTTTGAAAACTTTTCAAACATAACTCAAACTACTATTCCGCTTTCGCATATTTTACTCACACATACACCGCCATTTATTTGTATGTATTAAATGCATTTATAAGTAAGCCTCGAAGCATTGTCCGAACGTGGCAAAATTAGTTCTTCAACTATTCTTCTCCCATAAAAAAAAAACCAAAGCGACCGACAAACGATTTTAAAAAAACTTTTACACAATTCCCTCATAAGTACTCGTACTTTCCTTTATAGATTTTCTGCTTACTCACATTTCACTCAGGCAAAACTAATTGTTCAACACTTGCCTCAAACTGTTCGTCGTTGTTGTTGTTGATTGCGCACTAACTGCAGTTGGCAACCCACCTCAGCTCGTTCTACCAACTAATTTCGCTTTTATGTTTCTATTTGTTTATTGCACTTTTAAGACAGTTTTTCCCAGTTTTGCAAAATCTATTCCGACTTCCAACAACTTTAAGAGGGTTTAGCGAGTGAAATTTTGCAACAAAAAAAAAGGCCCAAAGAAAGGCGAATAACAGTAACAGCTACTTAAGGCAAAGTTTCGAATTGAGCGGCTGCAATTGTTTGTTTTTGTGCAAAAATAACGGTAAATAAATCCATTTTTTCTACAAAAGCAACAAAATCGAACGCCAATAAATGAGCCACCTGGTAAACGAGATTTTTTATTGCTTTTTCTAGCTTTGTGCAAATCTTTTTAGCTTCTTAAAACTTTAACTTTCGGTTCTATTTTCAACTTTTCACAGAAGGAAGACAACACCAAAAATCTTTCAAGAGACACCAATACTCACTCATTTAGAGTTTTTTTCACTTACTTTCTTTCAGCTAAAACGCAGTGATGCTCACTGTATTTTTCGCGGTTGTGTTAAAAAATTATAAGTCCCACCGCTACATAAAGAAAAGCTTACAAAGCACAATATTTGCACTAGTTAAAAAAAAATGCAGGTAAAAGTGCTGTACATTCGCCGATTTTCCCCGGTATTTCGCATGTTTATTCATTGATTTCTTAATACATGAAGTTATTTATCAAAAAATATAATATAAAATAACATATACGCAGGGCTAAAAATTGTAGCCTAAATTTTAAAATGTATATGCCCAACCCAAATTTGGTTTAGAATTTAAATTGTGTCAGTTTTCGAGAAAATTACCGTGAAGAAAATAGTTTGAATATTAAACTAGAAATTTCTTAACAATTAAAAAACATAAAAAACTTGTGTATCAGTTGGCAGGACTCGTACCGACGCTTCCGCATCAGAGTCGTCTGCCCTATCCACAGAGCTACAGCGCACACAAAACTGTATTGAGAAAAATTCAATGACTTGAAAAAGCTTTTAGAAATACAAGGTGGCGCAAAAGTAAGCTTCCGATGTTCAGCATATCGGTTGTGGCACGTGCAGTGTGTGCTGTTGCACCGTCTTGTTGGAACCACATGTTTTCCAATCCCAATTCATCAAGTTGCGGTAAAAAGAACTCGTTGATCATTGCTCTGTAGCGCTCACCATTCACAGTAACCGTTTGGCCCCGACCGCATGTGTTTACTACACAAATGTCAAAACAGAACTGACTTTAGAGGCCAATCGCAAAATTTATAGCATTTTCTAATAGGAGGATGACTTTTGCGCCACCCTGTAAATGAAAATAAATTTTAAAAAGTTTAGACGTTTTTTTTTAGTTCAGTTTTAAATCTAATTTGCAATAAATTCAAAATTTATGTAGGTAATTTAACGGTTTGGAATTTATTGCAAAAACGTTTCAAATATTGCGTAAACTTACGAATGTTTTAAAATCTAGCCGTGCAGTAAGAAAATAGTTAATGACATATTCTGTTGCATTAAAGATGGCACAACGCCGAAAACGGTTTGTCTCCAAACCAAAATTGACAAGGGATGACGGAAAATCGTTCCAGAAAAATTCAACAGTGGAAATGTCATTTCCTTAATTTTGTATTGTTAAATGAATGGATTGTGGGGCGTATAACTAAAACAAAGTGTAAATTGCGAACTATTCATAACACTGCGTTACAAAAACTAGCTTTAGTTCTGACAGACGGGCACTACGAGCTTTATACTTTATACATAAAAAAATAAAATATTGACATGTACATGAAAATCGCCGATACACGTGGATTTTTATTTTTTCTCCCCTTTCCGAAAAAGTATATTCGGTTCATAGGACAGAATGATTGTGACGCGGTGTAAGTAATAAAATAAAATAGATGGAACAATTTATATCACAAAAAAGATTAAGCTGATTTTACAATTTCAGTACCTACATCAGTATTATGACTATATAACCTTCATTAGTAAATGCATTACCAAGGCTAAATTATAGATCGCAGCAGAATTTCGATACTTTCATGTCTTATGAGTTGTATATCTTTAAGTAGTTTGTTAAATAACTTACAAGATATTTTGGTGTAGCAGTTGCGAAAAAGTGTGGTGCGAAAGCTCGGAATTGCTATATTAGATGATTAATTACTTCTTAGATTGTATGGACTGTAAATTGGTTTTTGGGCATACCCGCCCCCCACCCCTTATGAAGAATATTTCCAAAACCTTGAAGTAGTACACTGCCTCAAAGGAAGAATATTCAACTTTTTGAAGAGACCCATAGAATGCGCAAGGCATCCAACGCTACACATTCTCCGGATAAGACACTTTTGCATGATTAGAAGTGGACGAACTTTATTAGCATAGGCACCATCCCAACAACTTACTCCATATTGTAATTTGAAATGGATAAGCCCATGATATACTATTTCCAACAATTTGTTGGAGTACAGTTTTTTTAACTATAGAAGGAACGTACGGCAGGTAAAGCTTCAAAGCCGAAACATGTTTAAGCTATGGTCGATTATAACTCCCAAATACTTAAAGACAGCGACAACTTCGATCACAGTCAACACTCTTATTAAAAGTAGCTACAGCTTTTTGTTGAGTGCAATTATTGGAGCATAATTTTAGTCGCATACAGTTGGACGCATGAAAAATAACTTCGTTACTAGGTATGTCCTTGTTACAAAGCGTAAAATACATTAATTTCGGTTTGCTGCTTACCATGAGCTTGTGGCGTGCGAACCAAGATATTAATAAGTGTGTATCGTGGTTGATATCAACAAAAAGTTTAAATGAGTTGTCTGATCCATATTCAATGACAAGATCATCAGCAAAAGCAGTGGCTTTGCCAACAAATGGCAACGAAAATATTGTGTTAATATAAATTAAAAACAAGATTGGTACAAGGACCGATCCCTGGGGTACACCTAAGGTTATATATCTAGCTTCACTTAGAACATTTCCAATTTTTACTTTTTGAACTCTATTTGTTAAGTAGGATTCAAACCAACTAAGGATGTTACCACGAAAACCAGCAAAATTTAGCTTACTCAATAGAATAGCATCGTCAACCATATCAAATGCTTTTGTCATTGCGTGCGGGATAGGTGCACATTCTGCCAACCAGATATTACTCTCTTAATCCTTTCTAAACCATTTACTCTCCCATATGAACTCGAGAAGGAGCGAAACATTCACTTCTCTCACCACTGCTAGACTGTCAAAAAAGCGTGTGATGCTGACTCCTGTTCCTCCTCATCCTGACAGCTTCTACATTGGTAACTTGTTGGCATACGCCATCGTCGAAGCATTGCACCCTTACCGCAGATTTGTTTAGTTTGAGAAGGAAGCTAGTTCTTTTTCTATCTAAACTTGGCCATATGGACCTTGAGACATCGCAGTCATCCCGGTTGGTCCATAGTAAAGTAAAAGAAAAGTAAGAAAAGCTTTAATTATTAAAAATTCCTGCACGTCAGCAATTTTTATTTCATACGAAAAATGTATGTGATTAAATATCATCCGTCAAACGATCAGTCGTTGTGCATTTGACAAAAAATGTGAAACAAAACTTCTTAAATTATATCTTCAAAAGCGCCACCGTATTTTTTAGTCTTACTCTCTAGCTCACAGAGAATTTTTAGATTGTGAAAGTTTTACTAGTTTTAGCGCGGTTTTCTCAAGTAAACTTTAAAATGTTTCTGCCCCGCAAAAACATTTTTTGTATAGAAAATTTGTATTTGCCAGGCAGATAAACTTCAAAGTTTACTTGAGAAAACGGATCCTAGTCTAAAAAGTACGGGATTGTGTCTCATATTTGTAACAGCGAATTCCTTCTAGCTTTCACATGTGATTTACTTACTTAAGTCATCAGAGGAAAGCTCTTGTTACACGGCATATTTTTTTAATTGGCAAACAAATGCATTTCTATTCAAATTCCGGGACATTGGTTGCGATTTGAGATAAGGCGCTTTAAGACTATATACAGTTTATGGAATAAGCGATCTTCTTTGGCGTTAATGGAAAAGGAGCTCGCATATAAAGCCCGTTAGAGAGTAAAGCGTCTCTTCAAGCTATAACTTCAACAAAGCTATCAGATTCTAAATATTTTTTTGTTTTGGACGCCATAAATCACTCAGCTCGAACCAGCTTTTGGAGGTTCGGTTCAACAGAGTAAACTAGTCACTTCAGCTACAGGTATACTAGTAGCAGATTGTTCTAAAACCTCAGAGTACAGGGAAAAACACCAACATCATGCCGGCTTATGGAACCGTTTCCATGATCATCAAAGTTGTATAACACGATAAAACAAATCTCTCTCTGATTTTTTTAGATTTTCATAAAAGAAAAGGTCTCTTGAAAATCGTTAAACCTTTTGAAGTCTTCTACAAAATAGCCAGCTTCAAGATCTCCAAAATAATCACTGTCTTATAGTGCATATTTAGTTTCTAAAAAGCTATAACTAGATCGTAATAAAGTAGTGCGGCTTGCTAAATTACCTTATCATCTCAAATCTCAAAAAAAAATCAACACATATATTTAAATAAATCATTTTTTTAATTTTCCAATTTTTTTGTAGGCACTTATCTAGCGACTTATGAATATAATCAAGGCGAATTTACTTACAGGTGATCTCATAAGAACATATGCGCAATGGCTTCTTCTGCCAAAATAAAACAATTCTATGCAGTATGAGAGGAGAAGCCGCCAAAGGAAAAACAAAACACATGATATCACCTAATATAAATTCGCCTTGAATATAATAAAAGAAAAAAATTTTTTTTTCCAAAATTTTTAATTTTCTTTGAAAATAAAGCATTAACTTGTCGCTTGCAAGATAGCAACGAAAACTGTGAGCGCTTATAATTTTATCTGCTTACATATTTTTTTATAGCTTTAAATTAAATATTTTTTAGGAGAGTAAAAAGATTTGTATATAGCATAAAAATTACGAATAGAAACGCCTCTTATATACTAATTCTTGAAAAATTGATAACTTAAGCTTCATCTTTTTCAAATTAATCAAAATCTTAAATTCAACTTACAATTTCTCGCTGAAGCTTTGCTATATTGAAATTCGCTTGCGCCAAACGTACGCTCAATGTTGCCACATCGCTGGTCAACTGGGCTCTCTCGCCCGTATTACGATCTACCATTTTCAACAATTTATCCTCTAAACTTTGATTCACTTTTTGTACGCGTTTATGCGATTCATATAAACGATCGTATTTATCTTGCCACGCTATAACACTGTCTTCCAATTCGATTTGTCTTTCCGTATCTTGCATGCATGCCGTTTCCATGGCCACAATTTGATTATGCTTTTCGAGGAGTGCTTGCTTTAGCGCGCCAATTTCGGTGGTTGCCGCTAGCAAATGCGCTTCGCAGTGATTGTTCGGCTGGAAAGATGAGGAAAAATTTAAATATTTTTTTTTTTTTATTAAATTTTTGAAAGTAAAACATAAAAATTTATGTATGAAGACGCCTAGAATGGTAATGTTCACATACCCACGTATGGATTTTATAGAGGTGGAAAAACTTATCGCAATCAAACAATAAAAAACATAAAATTTTTGTATGAAAGTTGCTGTTAAAGAATCTGTTTAACATTTCTAGAGATATTACGGTGTGTAGAGAGAGAAATAATGAATTCAATGGCGTAGTGTCGATTTTTCTGAATGAATAAAAAAATAAAAATAAATATTTGGCGCGGTATACTCGGGAGCCGACTGAACTTGATAGCATTAAAAAATATAATAAATAATTGGCGCTAAGTATACCTCTTGGGGAGATTAAGGCCGAGTTTCACTATCAATTTGTGGTTTGCTGCTGCCTATTGCTGGTTTGCTGGGACCTACAGTTTTTTTCCGACTCCGAACGGCGTCTGCAAAGCAGTTGAACTTTTACTGAGAAGCCTTTAATGGCAAAAATACACTCTGAGAGGTTGTGAAACCAATGCCGAAGGGAGACCATGTTTTTGAAAAACTTTTTCAAACCGCTTTTGATGTTACCTGCCCCAGGACTCGAACTTTGGAACTTGGATCCGAATTTAAAAAAGAGAGATAAACCTTCACTGTTAGTAAATTGGGAGTGGGTACAGAGGGGAGGGAAATGGGAAAAAGAGGAACACATTAGAAACAGTAAAGGAAAACTACCAGGAAGATTATCGGGATAAGAACTGGGAAGCGGAAGTGGTAGAGGAAGAAATAGGAAAAAGCGAAATAGGTAGATAGGCAGTGAGAGATGTGCAGAAAAAATGAGAAGGCAACGTCTGACGAAGGGGACCGAGAAACAAATCAAAATCAGAATCGGAAAATGAAGTAGGCAAGAGTGAAGGAGTAAGTAGGAAGTGGGTGATGAAAAGGGGAGGTGGTACAACTTTTCTGGCAGCTCAACAAGCAATAATTGAAGAAGTCAACTAGAGCTAATGAATTAAGTAAAAAGATTGACCCTTCTTGAGTCACGTTTCCCATTATCAATCATGCTTAAGTACCGACTACAAAGCATAAGCATCGAAGAGAAAAGAAGTCTGCCAACTGCTGTAAAAATCCAACTATACTCACATGGAATTACATCCTCCTTAATGGGAGCTATCTTCAATTCTGACAGTGAACTAAATAGTTCCGTTAGTCACAGAGGGTTGCTCTATCTTGTACAACAACCAAAAATTGCATGTTCTAAGTCTGCCATTTGGAAAACCCAAGGAAGACCAAATAATCTTCCACCTTTTTTCTTTCAAATCTCAATAGAAAAATCCCCCTTCCTCTGCTATCGAATGCTTTGTCGAAAGGAGAACCGTCTGGGCCTGAGCTTCTTGGTTTATTCGGATAAGATAACCCATCCAGCGATGTCTGAGGACTTTACTTAGTTATACCATCCTCATAACTTCGTAAAGCTCGTACAGCTCATAGTTAAACTTCTTTTGATACCGACGAATACTTCGAGGGCCCATCTCACATTCTTTCGTCCATTATTCCGAGCCATACATTAGTACAGCTATAGTGGGATACTTAACGTCAAAGGAGGTCCTTACATCGCAGAATCACCAAAAGCCACACCCTACTGAATTTTTATTCCCATACCAACAACTCCGTCAGGATTGCGAAGGAGCTCTTCGAGCCATTCGAAACCAAACTATACGTCAGACAAGGCGAGATTCCTATAGTGCGATGCTGAAGCAGAGGTCAAGTCCCCTCCTTGGGGACTTGGAAGTATGCGGCCTCGCCTGAGATGGAAAACCCCGAAGAAGAGTGACTTTGTTATTTCCAATTGAAGCCAAGTATCGCTAAAAAGGGATGTCGATGTCGAAAAGACGTTTATACGGCAATAAAGGAAAACGTTTTTAATTAATCTTTTTTTTTAATTTTTCATCCGCACATGCGTCAGTCAGGGGGTCGCTTCGTTACTAAGTTTGTTTAATTGGCAAGAATTGTTTGAGACGATCAAATAATCAGGTGTCAAATGAGAAGATCTAAATTTTTCGGTTTAGTTAATATGTGTAGCCGACAACGTGTACGTATGACACGACGCCAACCGAATTTACTAACACACACACATGTTCATTCGAGCAAATTGATCGTGTCCGCAAGTCAATTGATCATTTAACTTACTTGATTAATCGAAAGGCACAACCCTTGTTCTACGTCTGGCTTTCTCACATGTAGTCTGAGTAAGTACTAATTATTAATGCTTTAGTGTAAAACTTTTAAAAGACATAACCCAGTTAACCAAAGTCGCTTTGGAGTTTTTGAACTTTTTTGGAGTTTTATTTAGTAAAGATCAGAAAAGCCAGTTTTTTTTATAAAAATTCATAGAGCCTTGAGAGAAGTAATTAATATTAATTGTAGAGCAAGGTTCAATTATTTGAGCGATTTAGAGCATTTTCTGTTCGTTTTTGTTGTACGCGTAAAGAGAATTGTGAGAAAAAATAAACTTTGGAGAGCGCATGAGCGGCAACGTTCGCTTATATGAATATTTTAGAGCATTTTCTCAAGTTTTTTTTTATTTTGCCTAACGTTAAGCGTTTTTTCTGAATGTTCATAAATAGTCAACTAAACACACATTTTTACAAACAAATTGTTTCAAATAAGTTAATAAAACTGTATAAACCATTAAAAAGAATCTTTCCTTCTGATTAGTTATAAAGCATTATAAAAATGTTGATAATATCCTCCAATATAACCTAAACAGAGTCCAAAAAGACTCCACATAAGCTTCAGAGATGCACCAAAGAAAGGCTCTAAAAAGCGTTCAAAAAGACTCCGAAGTTTAGTTGAAAAGAGTCATAAAACGCTCTAAATTCATCGCATTCGCATTCAATTTGGATTTCTTTTTTTTTTTTTTTTGACTCCTTTTAGGGTGCCCAAGTACAACGTTTTTGTGATCCTTTTTGGCTCCGAAAAGAGCAGATTTCTGAGAGTAAAGATGCAAAAAATGTGCGTTTTATAGCTCTGAATGAAGTTTTTTTTCCCACTTTTGGTTAGCTGGGAAGTTTTTTCACACGACAATAAAAATCGAAAATAATAACAAACAAACAATTAAAACCCGTTACGGATTCCCGAAAATCGACCGCTATCGTTGCAAATAGACGCGCAAACTGATATTTCAATTTTTTAACTCTTGCCATGACAATTGTGACGCCTGCTGCTGTTGTCTGAGTCAATGGCGATAACACTTTTGATTTACTATATCTACTACATATGTACATTACGGTGGCCCTTAGTTGTATGGAGGAAAAAAAAGTTTCTGGATTCTCGATCGCACCCCCTAGAAATATGCGAATAGCCCAAAAACTAGTATATACAAAGTTTTGGGTCAATCAAAAAAGGTTTAGAGGTTGCGCAAGAAGCTTGAAATCCTGAGAAATTAAGAATTTTTGCCATTTTTATGTCTCAGACTTCCATATTTCAAAGCCACACTATCCCTTACTAGTTTTCCATACCGTAATAAGATCTGCATTTTATTACCTTTCTAAAATTACCACAATCTTAAAAATCGGTCGATTGATGATAGAGTTACAGAGCAAAATATAAATCACTTCCCAAACAAATATGAAAGTAAATTAAATGTGTTGCACGTGCATTCTCAAGCGTCGCATGCTCGTGATATACCGTAATAACGGTTGTAATGTCATTAAAATTTATATTCTGTATTGCTAAAAGCTAGTGTGCTAACGTAGTCGCAAAAGTGAGTACAGAGAAATCGTGGCGTGTAGACAATTTAATTTGCAAAATATTATAAAAATGAGTGAATATAATTTTCGGTCGAAAATTTACTTAATTGGAACGTCAAGCTCTCAAATTCTTGGTGCAAAACTACCATCAAATAAACAAGTGTTATCAGTTTTTTTCATAAGCATAACATAGTGAAATTATCAATTCGTAAGAGTGCTAGATTGACTATAAAAGAAGTGTCCTTATTTTGGGAAAAAGCAAGAATTCAAATTGAGATGAAAAACACTGCATTGACAAGTTGGAAAATATGCATAGAGAATGGCAAGCTATTGGAAAAAGTAAAAATCGGTCTAGTGAAAAGCAAAACCAAAAAGTAAAGCAATTTAGTGAAATGTTATATGATTTATTTGATATTGCTTATGCTAATGCATTACAACTAATTAAAATTGACACCGACAAAAAGTTTTTGATAAATCAACGAAAAAAGGGGCGACCGGATGTTTTGGTGTTGTTGATACCAAAACTGCCCACCCAGAAAGAGAAAAGAAAAGCAGCGATTTTAGAAGAACAAATGAGAAGAAAGATACGAGTGGTAGACAATATGGAAAACGAAATTGAAGCAATTAAACAGAAGGTATGTATTTGAATGAAACTGTAATTTGAATGGGGTGACATTTATGTATTTGTAGCCGGAGAATTGTCTTCAGACAGTGATGATGTGCATACAAGTTTGGAAAGTGAGATGGAAGAAGATTCTCATCCATCATGCTCCACTTCCATCAAAAATCGAGGAACGAAGTACGTCTTCACTGAAAGAGTCGTATCTGCCCTAGATAAATGCAAAATTAGTGATCGTTCAGCAATGCATATTGTCACTGCCGTTGCTGAAGCACTAGGACATAATACAAATGAACTCATAATAAACCGTACGTCATTGCAGCGCCAAAGGCATTTAAATCGGTTAAACAAATCAAAAAACAACAAAGAAAACCTCAAGGTAAGTCGTGTACAGATTAGATCATTGAATCGCGGTATTCGAGTAATAAAACTCTCAAACAAATTTTCTTACATATGTATATCCTTTGAAATTTTTTATTTAAAAAAATATACATTACATCTATATTGCACTTGAATGAACAAATTTTGAATGGTACATTTTTTTAAATAGATACACTGTGGCATTTTGCATTGGGATGGAAAACTCCTTCCGGAAATAACAGGTCGAGAAAAGGTGGAACGACTTCCAGTTGTTTTTACTGACAGGAATGACGAACACTTAATAGGGGCTCCAAAACTATATGCTGCAACGGGCTCAGAAACAGCTGACACGCTGTACGAACTGATATTTGAATGGGACTTGAAGGATCATATTGTGGCCTGTTGTTTTGATACGACATCGACTAACACGGGCGTAATAAATGGAGCTGCAACGTTGTTAGAAAAAAACTTGAGCGGAAACTTTTGCATCTACCTTGTCGGCATCATATATATGAATATTGCTGAAAGGGGTTTTCGAGTGTTATTTTCCCGTAAATACAAGTAAAGACGTCCAATTGTTTCGCCGGTTTCAAGAGAATTGGAAAAATATTGATAAAAACAATTTTAAAGACTTGCTACAAAACAATGAATCAAAATTAGGTTGAATGATAACGTAGATACTATATTAAATTTTTGTAAGGAAGAGATGAAAAAGAAAATAGTTAGAGATGACTATAGGGAATTATTGGAATTGACGTCTATATGTCTAGGAGCAAATAACGGCATAAAATTTCGTGTACCAGGTCCCACTCATCATGCGCGGTGAATGTCTAAGGCATAATATTGCTTAAAGATCTATTTATTTCGTGAACAGTTCAAACTAACGGAATATGAAGAGAATTCGTTAGCAAGTATATGCGCATTTATTATAAGATTCTACGTT
Source organism: Merzomyia westermanni (assembly GCA_949987695.1). NCBI lineage: Eukaryota > Metazoa > Arthropoda > Insecta > Diptera > Tephritidae > Merzomyia > Merzomyia westermanni. Next base: position 43,530,877 of record OX465291.1, on the reverse strand, counting down.
AAGCTTTGGTTTAACTGCACCAATCCGTCTAAAGCACCTCTTCAAGACTTATCTTTTATTAAAGAAATTCACGAGTATAGAAATGTTAATAAAAAAAATCTCTGAAATTGCAATAAAAAAATTTTGTAACCACCTCTGGTACCTGTCTGAAGAATGTATTGCATTGACATTATTCGACGCTGACGTTTCTTATGCCATGAAACAAAATATTGTGGAAAAAATTAAAAACGTCGACAACTGCGACAAGGAAACGGAAAATTTAAATAGGGTACACGTAAGATCCAGTGAAATCAATGAATTTATAAGAAAAGAACTACATGATTTTGTAACAGCAAATACAATTGATTTTTTTGGACGGCTTGGGATTTCACCTCAATTTCTGCAGGTATATCCACTTTATTGGAGGGATACAGAAACCTATCAAAAAGCTAAGGATATTGTTATAAATATAAAAGTGGTTAACGACACAGCAGAACATGGAGTAAAACTTATGGAAGAATATAATAGAATACTAACAAATGACGAACAAGAAAAACAATATTTATTACAAGTTGTAACTGATTATAAAAAACAATTTGATTCACATAATAAATCATCTTTAATTAAATCATAAGAAATAATATTATATTCCATAAGTATAAGCTAAATTTTACAATATATGTAGTGTAATATATTAATATCTTATTTTCAAAAACGCTTATAATAAAAAACAAATAGAAACAAACTCATGTACATATACTTATTATATACCCATTCTTGAAGCCATTACACCATGTTTGAGACATTTATTTTATAACTTTTTTATTATTTGACCAATTTTTGTAGTTTAAGATTTATTTCAAAAGAAAATATCTGTAGAGACTACTAATAACAAGTTAAATTACCTTTCGCACATAACAAATGAAGTAGGGTAGACTAAATTTAAGAAAATGTAAAAATTCGTAATTTTTCAGGATTTCAAGCTCCTTGGGCAACCTCTAAATCTTTTTTGATTGACCTAAAACTTTGTATATACTAGTTTTTTGGCTATTCTCATATTTCTAGGGGGTGCGATCGAGAATCGGAAAACTTTGGAAAATAAGGGCCACCCTAATGTACATACGTAAAATTTTATAAAGAGAGAAAGAAATAATTGTGAAGGTGCAAAGAAGGCAAAATACTTATGCACGTATGTACTTAATTATTATTGTCAACGTAATGATCCAGCGATAATAGCATCAACAATATGGAAATGTTGAGACATGCTGATGTGATCTACTTAAAATATTGTGTTTGTACATCCATAGCAATGTAATGAGCAACACCGGCAGCTTAGTTGAAGGGATTCTGTGTGTTTTCTTAGTATTAAGCGACTCATGGTGATAAGACGCCCACACAACAATAACAACAGACTAAAACGCAATGATAACATAAAGGAACATACATATGTGTACTATGTACTTTCGGAAGTATATTTATATGAATTAGTAATGGGACTATTTTCGAATAATATTAGAAGAAATACTATTCGAATAAAAGAATAAAAATATGCGTTTCAAAAAATTTGAATAGTATTTGTTCGAATAATTTATCGGTTTATTCGAATAGTATTATTCGAAAAGGGGTATTCGAATAGTGGTATCCGAATAGTATTATTCGAATAGTGGTATTCGAATAATATTGTTCGAATAGTGGTATTCGAATAATATTGTTCGAATAGTGGTATTCGAATAATATTGTTCGAATAGTGGTATTCGAATAATATTGTTCGAATAGTGGTATTCGAATAATATTGTTCGAATAGTGGTATTCGAATAATATTATTGGAATAGTGGCATTCGAATAGTTGTATTGAAATGCGAGAGATGTCGGAAGCGAAATTCACTGTCTTCATCGATTGTGCCTATGAGGATGCATTCACTCGAATCGCCTAAATCACCAAAAAAAAGTTCGAGTTACGGAGACTTCGAGTTATAGAATTTTTTAATTTTTAGTAAAAAAAAGTCAATTTCATACATGTTTGTATTTTTTAAACTACATTTGAATGGCAATTTTTATTTTAAAACATTGTTTTACAAAAAACTATTAAAGAAAGTTACAATGCAGTGAAATATTCTGAAATTAACGACTGATGCAGTCCGCTTCACTAACAGAATCCACATGCTTTTTTATAGCCCACACCATGTCTAGAATTAAAAAAGTTTACAAATTATTTCATTAGCGGTTCTATCGTATGAATATTCTTTTGATACCTTTGCTTCCATTTGTCAAGCCAACCTGTGCTTGCCATAAAATGGCCATCTCCAAAACGCTTGGCAAATTCCATAGCCTTACCCTTTAATATTCCTCCCGATATAGGCATGTTTTCACTTCGTGCTGCCGTAAACCATTCGATAACAGCTTTGTCGAAGTTATCATATTTTAGAGGCTTAATCCTTTTACCACGTACAGGAATTCCTGTTTCAACAGCCTTTACAATTGACTGCTTATTTTTTAAAATTGTGGATACAGTACTCGCCGGAATACCATATTTTTCAGCAGCTTGTTTTTTCTTTAACGCGCCTTCCACTTCTTTAATAAGCTTATATTTCTCTTCAATCAACAAAGATTTTAAAACTCGTTTAGTTGCCATTATAATGAACAAACTGCGTCTACTTCAGACCTGACAATAAGTGCGACTGACGTTGAACTGACTTATAATACACAAAAAAAGCTGTTCATGTACAAAAAGGGATTTCCCCGAATTATGAAGCGAAATTCAAAAACAAATATGCGTTACTTCGAGTTAGAGAAAGGCTTTATATGGATGTGTATGGATTTTCTTTCGAGTTATGGAGAGCTTCGAGTTATGGAAGTTCGAGTTACGGAAGAAATTTTGTATGTAAATTCTTAACGCTACTGCCAACCATTTTCGTTCGAGTTATAGAAAATTCGAGTTATAGAAGTTCGAGTTATGGGAGTTCGACTGTACAAATGTGTGCATAAGATCATATTATTTCTGTAAGGCCTTTTTGTGTTAGTTCCTAATTTTCTGCTCTCATTTGGAACCAATATTAATAAATAAGGTATCGTTTTAAAGGTGGGGGTTAGCTCTACATGCGAAACCATGTTTTAATTAGCTGAGTGCTTTTGTTTAAGCGTATTTTATAAAAATGAATTCTTTAAAATAAACGATTGTAAATGCACGGACTTTCACATGTCTCGCGACATCTACATTTGAATACTAAGACTGAACAGGGCTAGAAGGCATTGCGAATATCACAGCACTCAACCCACTGCGAGCGCGCCATCTACACTTGAACATTGCTAAAATAAGTGAATAAGACTGCGTTCACATTGGGTCATAAACTCGAGTTAAATGGACATTTTTGAGTTAATTCATATTGATGTTGTCAATCAACTCAAGTTTATGGCTCAATGTGAATGAAATATAAGTGGTGGAATTTCAAATAGCTGTTTGCGCATATTTGTATAATTTTTTGTGGTCTCACAACAAGTGTAGCTGAAAATCTTTTTTTATAATTTGAGAAAAAGGTTTGAAAAATTCTGGACCTGGACTAATAAAAGGTTTCAAACCATTTTTGTTTTTTTTTTTTTGCGCAAGGAGCGCACGGTCCAGCTAGTGTAGTGATATTTGTTTAACTATTCGAATACCTTTTAATCGAATAGTTGTCATTTATTCGAATAATACTATTCGAGTAAAAGTATAGATTATTGGAATAAATATCATTCGAATTTTTTATAGCCTTCAAATAAATGGATTTTTTATTCGAATAGTCCCATGCCTAATATGAATATATTTAAAAGCATGATACCCTGTAGGAAAAACCAATATAAGGCTAACAGCGTGCAATATTTCCTTAAAAAAAAGGGTGGCCTTGATGAATGGAATCGAAATTTGAAAACTAGTTTTCCGCCATTAAACAAGGCTCAATCACGCAACCAAATAAAAACAGTATATGCAGCAATAAACGGAAGATGTTATCTATATTTCAAGACAGACCTCCAGCAACACATTGCTGAGGAAACATTTAATTCCATGTAGTAGTTATTTTCTGATACCCTGCAAAAAATGGAAATACTCCGTTTCATACTCCAAAGAATACTCCTAAAGGAGTATCAGAGTATTGCAACACATATCCTCATTCATATAAAAAAGGTGGTCCAATTTACATGGCAATGTCCGGTGATTGGATGACCTAATCCATCTCCGAGTACTCAGTTTCTTTGCTTTTGAATACTCTATAGACCACCTACGTAAGAGTACTCTCAAAATACTCACATGGGATTACTCTATGGAGTATTCAACAGCAAAGCGAGAGTGGTAGTAGGTGGTCCTCAAAAGAGCACATACTACCTTCTCGCTTCCGTCTAGAATACTCTATAGAGTAATCTTTTTGCAGCATTTTCAAAGTACTCCAACGTAGGTGCTCTATAGACTATTCGGAAGCAAAGTAAATAGTACTCCGAGTAGGATTAGGTGATCCAATCACCGGACATCGCTATGTATAAATTGGACCACCTTTTTTATATGGACGAGGATAAGTGTTGGAGTACTCTGATGCTTTAATGTTTTTTACAGGGTACTCCTACGAACATACACACAGAAAAACAGACAGCAGAAAAAAATTGTATTTTTGTTTGCCCTCTGCTGCTTTAAAACTACTTATATACACATTAACGTAATATCTTTTATAAACAAACATCGGCCTGTTAAAATTTCACTACATACATCAAAGTATTTTCAGCCAACTTTCGTCTCCATCACTGTGTACAGCGGAAATAAAATAATTTAGCGCGCGATAAGTGGATATTAAAGTTTAATCCGGATACGTTGAAATACATTGGTGAAAATCGCATTTAATTTTCATAGGTGGTTTTTGCGTGATGCACGAACAAACATACAGACAAGCTTCTCTGTTAATCTTGCCACCACTGTTTGTAGCTGAAGTAAAATATTTTCCAACGGCAAACTTTATTCTTAAACCAAATGATAAGCTTGCTTCGTTTTGTTAATAGTATTTTTACAAATTTCCACTATTTTTGGAAAACGAGAATACACTAATAGAGTATTTATGCCTCAGCTTAAGTCTCTTCATCTTCCTTCCCCTCAAAACCTTCCATCTTATTACATCCCCCATCACCTCCTCCTCGCTCTCCTTCTACCTATAATTCACCAACTCCCAAGTCCACTCTACTCTCTCTCTTCCTCTCCCGATTCCTTACCAGCCACCTTCCCCCCTCGCTCTTACCTGCACTCTCCCGCTTCATCACCTCATTTTGCAGATAACTTGAAAGCCATCGAATGCCGATAACAATACGAGTATACTTCCTGTGGGCACAAAAACAATGGAAACGGAGATTTGAAGTTAGTTTTCAGTCTAGTTTTAATACTATCCTCTTCCTTCTAAGAGTGATTGGAAGACAGGGCCAATTGAAGTTCGTTTTTGGGTTAGTTAAGTATGTTATCTGAAATAGCGATTCTAAATAATTATGAGTTTCCTAACAGCTCTGGTTGACCGCAGCAAACATCAGTAAAGATATTCGAAATTTTTGAGTAGTTCTATAGCACTAACGCGCTAATTCTATTGTGGTAACGGCAAATAAACAGTTTGGAAACTTTTACACCCTTTTGGTATTTCCCGTAACGGCGAAAAATTGCACGTGTTTTGTAAATATTTTTGTGGACAGAAAATACGCAAATTTTGTTTACATACTAGTTCACAAGAATTAATAAACAATATGAGCACTTTTCTACAAGAAGTTTCGTTCACGTTTGCAATTTATTCTCTATTGCGCGTTGTTTGTTTTTGACAGCGTTGCCAAGTACGCTAGAATCGCGATTACATGAACTACATTGCCAACGGTTACGATTTTCGGTTAGATAATCTGTCCCAGGTACAAAATTACCGGTTACGCACAGAGTTGATACGTAGGTGGACTTTTAGTAACTATTTGGACTGCCTGCATCGCACCATTATACCTATCTACGTACAGTCACAGATATCGAACTAAATGCACCAAATATTTAAACCATTTTTTATTGTTTTCCTTTGAAGTCCAATTTATAAAACAACTTCTTGGAGCTACTCGGGTTTGTATTTTTGCCATTGATTGTGAGACGGGGCTATTAATTAGGGTAACGTGCCACAATGTCACTGATATTAATAAGCATACCAAACGCGAATTAATGCTAAAATATATTTGGAGAACTGACGTCATTGACATAAATTCACTTTGGAAAAGCGAACTAAAGTCCCAATATTTTTTTTTTTTAGATTCTGACATTAATACATATTTCGAAAGTGAATTAATATCAGAAAGGCTAAATATCATTCAAGCTTTAAGAGTTTGTATGAAGACAATAATTATTGCTACCCCAGGTATAGTTACAAAAATAATAGGCCTAATTAGGTTTTATTCCCAATTCTCATTTTATACCTTTTATATGACAGGTGAATCACTGCCAAATCGACTTATGATCAATTAATTTCATTAACATTACGATACGTCACCGTAATTAGAGTTAAATCCGGAAAGTTAGACTACGCATAAGATCTCAGGCTCTCTAAGCAGAAATTGGAACTCATAGCACTACTAGAATTGTTCTTATGAAGCGGCATTTGAAAAAACGCTACTAAAACGATACAAGGGCCTCGCTCTTATTTATAGTTATTTTTGCTGAACTTATACTGCAGGGTTTTGTCCCCACTAAATACACATGTTTTTATTTAGTATGATTATTTATTTAATCAACTATTTGACTAAAACACTACTTGCTGATAAGGCGCATCATATTTACATTCATCATAATACATATTTACATACACCATACTAGGAATGCCATACTAGGTGGAATTTGATTTTAAACAGCGTAATCCCGGGCTTTCAATTGCCTACTCAGTAAGTCAGTTGAAGTAAAGTCCTCTCTCAACGAACGAAAATAACACTCTATAAGTCACTCATCGCACTCGTCCTGCTATATGGTGCAGAAGCGTGGACACTAACAACATCTGATGGGAGTATTTGAGAGAAAGGTTCTTCGAAAGATTTGTGGACCTCTACGCGTTGGCGACGGCGAGTACCAAAGAAGATTTAATGATGAGCTGTATGAACTTTACGCAGAAGCCGACATAGTTCAGCGAATTAAAACACAGCGGATTCGCTGGCTAGGCCACGTAGTGCGAATGAGAGAAGATGCTCCAGCCCAGAAGGTATTCTTATCGGCACCCGCCGGTGGAATCAGAGGAAGAGGGAGACCACCACTCCGATGGAAGGACCAAGTGGAGACCGATTTGCGATCCCGCGGTGTTTCCAATTGGCACCAGTTGGCGCAACGAAGAAACGACTGGCGAGCTATGTTGGACGGTCAAAATCGCCCGGGCGGTTAGATGACCATTTAAAGAAAGAAGGGCTTACTACCGGAATTTGGAAATTATAAATTTTTTATTTTCATAAAAATTATTGTTCTGGCCTTTGAGCCCGCTTATAGTCCTGAATATTTTGAAAAAATTTTATATTGATTAAATATGTAAATGTGAAACTTTCGATAGTGGGTGCAGTACAGTTTCTTCATTCATTATTCATAAATATCGCACAACAATGATTAGATAATTTTGATAAAAAATCACAAATATTTAGTTTTAAGTAACATTTTTATATCGATCCTAAGATTTTAAGAAACATTTTCACACTTAAAACATTACGGGCTCCCGAGATCGCAAGATTGCCATACTTAGTGCATACATACGAGTATATATAAATTTACAATGTTAACTTTTGTCCGACAATCCACCCATCCGTACGCTAGCTAAGCTCTTATCTACTATTTTCATTCAACTTTTTGTTCTTTGTACCGGCGGCTGGTCTATCGTGTTAATGCTGTTATCAGCCTACAAATGTGACATGTTTGCACATCAAACTCCACGAGTACTTGGTACTCACGCTTTTTTTTAATTACAATGTCAGTAAGAATAATCGTTCGACTCACTGCCACAAAAAGTTAATTACAATAACTGTACTTGTAATCGCAGATAAACAAAGTAACGATTACACAAACTGTGATTTAAAAGGGAGAAAGAACGATTGTAGAAATCGCTGTGTATTAGGCGGAAACGATTGCATACCATAAGGAAGACGATTACAAGACGATTACAGTAATCATAATCGCTTGCACCACGGTAACGAGATTTAATTACAAGTACTGTAGTTGCTACTGTAACCGTTGATTAAATATGTGAAATTACGATTAAGGTAATCGTATCCGTAAGTGTAATCAATTACATTCTCTAGAAGGCGGGCTTAAAAAATTATTCAACAGGTGAAGTGTTAAAAAGAGAAGTGAAGAGTAAAGAAAATGAGCGAACTGGTATAGTGAGGACAAAGAGAGAGAAGTATTGAAAGAGAATATAATAGATACTAAAAACTAGAACGAACAGAGATGAATGTAAAGAGGAAACAATCGAGAGCGGTTGGTGAGAATGTAAGAGTGTGATTTCGAGAGGGGCAGGGGTAGGTGGAAAATAAACCAAATTTAGTGTTATTTTCAGTTACGGAGGAAAGATGTAAGTCGCGAGATAGATGTATGGCGAGGATGGTATGGTGGGTAAGAGGGGTCAGGAGTGCTATAGGCTCAAAAAAATAGTTGTGAGATTAATCTAGAGAATTCATCGACCGACTGCTTCTTGAGCGAGTTGCTTTCGTGCAATCTTTGCATCACATTATTGTGGGTGCCGGAGACTTTTTATGCGATCTTAAATATTGCTAATACGGGATTGATTTGAGCATGTCTAATCAATCAGGAGGCAACCAGGCAGCTTGGTAGTTCTTATTGTACCTGCTACTACATATGGCTACATTTCTTCCCTTCTCTTTCTTCTTTCTCTTTACACCAATCTCATATAGGAGTGATCTCACTGTAGCTCCGTTTCGTCAAAATAGTAATAATACACATATTAGTACCTTATTACACTCAACTTGAAAATCTTAGAAAAATTTGGAAAATGTAAAGTTTCTTCCAGAGAAAATAATAAACATTTCAATAGCAACTAATTTAGTGATGCATGAAAATGATTCATCTTCATTGCTTTTATTTTGGTATTGGAAAAGTTGTCTGACATAGCACAAGAATATATAATACTTTAAATTCCAACAAGAACAAGATACAGCAGCTGCTCGTTTGGTAATTATTGTTCAAAGTAAAAAACATGAAAATCAATTAAAAATTTATAATCACATATGTCAAAGGTTAAACACAAGTAAACAAGCTTCTTAGAACTTTTATCTGGTCAACCAACAAAAAAAAAGCGTATGCTGTTGTCAGTGACGGGAGAAACAAGAAATTCAATTTACTTGCGAATTCAACTTGCATGAATTGTGGTAAATGAAGGGTAATCTTTTTTTACTTCTTAGAACACTTTTCAAAAATGAACATGTAGTAGATGGGCAACTCCACGAAAACCTAAAATGTTTGTATTCACCTGTCTATACGTGGAAACGTAATGAAAAATGTATTCAAAGTAGCGATTTTATGGAGCTTCGAGGTCGGAACTTCTACTTAATTTAGAAATATGATTCAGACTGCTGTTCCAATTGCTTTAAATTGTAACTACAGGGTGGCTGATGAAAGCCGCTACCAAAAAAAAATTAAATAACTTTTTTCTATTTAATGAATCTGGTTAATTTTTTTTTTATTTTGCAGACTGACTTTTACATTTAACAAAAATGGATAACTGGGACACTGAAACAAGAATTTGGATTGTCCGCCGCTATCACGCACTGGAGTCCGTAGTTTCGGTTCAAAGAGAGTATAGGCGCACGTTTGGCGGCAATCCTCCGAGCAGATGGACCATAATAAGACTTGTAAACAATTTTGCCGAGCATGGGACAGTCAACAGAAGACCTTACCATCGAAACCCTTCAGTTCGAACGGAGGAAACAATCGCTGCTGTAGCTGCTGCCATACAAAACAATCCACGTGTTTCGACAAGAAGCTTATCTGCTCAAATGGGTGTAAGCAGACAGTCATTACAGTCAATTATGCACAAAGATTTGGACTTATTCCCATATAAAATTCAAATGGCCAACAAACTGAACGCTGCAGACTTGCCGATTCGCTTGGAATTTTGCCAGAAGATGCTTCAAATGGTGGAAGAGGATGGAAACATGTTGAACTGTCTTTTCATGTCTGACGAGGCCCATTTCGATTTAAACGGCAACATAAACAAACAAAATTGTCGAATATGGAGTGCTTGCAACCCACAGATACTCCATGAGACGGAATTGCATCCACTTCGTGTCACAGTGTGGTGTGCAGTTTCATCACGCTGCATTGTCGGGCCCTACTTCTTCGAAGAAAACGGTCACACCGTTACGGTTACTGGAGACCGTTACTTGAGCATGTTGAGAGAGTTTTTCTATCCAGAATTACGCCGAATGAGAATTTCTTTCAACTCTGTGTGGTTTGAGCAAGATGGTGCAGCTCCTCATATAGCCCAACCTGTTATGACAGAATTGCGACGAAAATTTCCCAATAAGCTGATATCCAGAAACTCCACATTCCGTTGGCCACCCAGGTCGCCTGACCTTACTGCACCTGACTTTTTCTTGTGGGGTTATTGCAAACAGGAAGTCTTCAAAGCAAAACCAACAAATTTGAATGAACTAAGGCAATTCATTCGAAAAACAATTGCGGCTATTCCTGTCTCAACTCTCCAAGCAGTAATGAACAAGTTTTTGGTAAGATGCCGCACATGCATCGACGAGCAGGGGGGGCATTTAAATTCCATTATTTTTAAAACTAATTAAGCTATATTTAATAAAATTTAATGAGCTTTAACATGAAAAAAAAAATTATTTGAGTTTCTTAATGTAGCAAAATTCATCAGCCAACCTGTATAACGAAACTCTTGATCTACTGTTGCTTAAAAAGACCTAATTAAATAATGTTTGAGATTTTTATAATCCCGATATTTTCGGGATCTGATTTTACAAGCCTGATACTGATTTCGGTTCCCATAACTCTGATTTGAAACATTCCAACATTACTAATGCAAACTAAGTCCATAGGCCTTTAGATAGAGTTGCACTCTCCGATCGCATGAATCCCACAAGGAAACCCTTCACTATAACGTTTTGGAAAAACTTAATGTAGAAAACATTGATTAAACTGTTCGTAAGCTGAGTGCTTTTAACAATTTCTGAGGCTGTCACCAATGAGCGAACTACGAACCTACTGCCATCGGCTTACTAACTTGGTATCTTCACCACTTAATTGCCATCGAAGTTTGATTTCATGACTAGTTTCATCTTAAAGACATTTCTTTGGATTTTGTGTAGGACCTAGTTTTGGACTCTTGGTTAGCTATTATCGGCTGCCCATATAACGCTAAAAACTTGCCAGACTTCAGGGTACGTTTTGAGTCTGTCGGTATTAAGTTAATGGTGTAGGTGGGGTTGAGGACACTTTAGTTTTTTCTCCCGTTATAACTCTGTATGCATGGGTTGTTGGAGAACCACAACGAAATAGCAACAAAAACTACATTTCGGTTGAGGGTGACCACAAATGTAGAAATACAGGTAGGAAGAAGGACGCACAAGTACTGTCAATTCGAAAACACTCCGAAAACTTTCGGGAAGTGTTTTTGTCGTTACAAACAACAACAACGGCGAGTACCATTCTCACTCAACTACGGAAGAAGTGGGACTAGTCGGTCTAGATCGCAACAGCAGAAAGTATGGGGAAAATTTTCGAACTGTGGAGAATTTGCTGGTTAGCACTGTCTAAGCTTTATGGAGAGCGAGTAGGTTTTTTTAAGTTAATTTATTGTATATTATTTTATTATTTGTTCAGAGAGTAGAACGGGGGGTGCGGAGCACTTGTTGCGTAGGGGGCAACCTTTGAGTAATATTTATTCAATTAGTTTATTTATTTAAATTATTTGTTCTATATAGAACGGGGTGCGGCGCACCTGTTACACCTTGTAGGTGTTAATTGGGGGCGAGCACTGTTGGCTCTGGGGCATTGCGCGGGTTTGGATTCGTCATTCTCCCCGATTTGGAATTGTAAAGCATAAACTATATCTTTCGAATATTTCATTAGCTGATTGCGAATTGCATGCAATGCAAATGAAAGAAACGAAAGAAATGACTACAGCTTTTGTCGCTTAAACAAGCACCATAAACGTTCTCTCTCATAGCATCCCCGTGACAAGAGCTTAAATGGGAATTCATGTAGTGCAGCTGAATATATTGGACAACCTCAGCTGCGATAACTGTATGGACAATGACGCGATGACATGTTGACTTTATGTTGAGCTGTCCAGTCTTTGCACGGACAAGGCCAAAAATCTGTAGGAAATTAATGGGGTATACAGCAGGTCTGCTCTATAGTTAGTACGGTTCGCTAGATAAGTGAAAACCATTGAAAATATGGTATTACAATGGACCATATAAGTGTCCAAGTGGACTGTCCTCCAGCTGAGGTAGCTGCCACCAATTTCGAAGAGACTCTTGCAAATAAACCTTATATGGAACTATATATATATATTTAATTTGATGATGAGGTAAATAGATGGAAGATATTGAAACTGATTACTTTTATTTGTCACAAAACCGATTGGAGCCCATTCCAGTGACTGTGTAACTGCTTGATTAATACCAGAAAATGGCTAACAGTTGCCAAGTAAAGTCAAAAATATTTTCCCCAAAGTTTCAAAAAAAAAAAAAATTTACTTATTTCTAACAATTTGAAGGTTTTATAGAATGGCCCATATGTGTCGAAAAAACTAAACCACAATTTTAAGCTCTCCCACATATGCACAAACTTATAATAGAGTACGTATGTGATTTTGTTCTTACCCGTCTCAACACTACTTACATTACTTTCATGGAACACTGCACAATGTCAACTTGAACTTTGTAACTTTACTTAATCATATTTCACTTACGATTTACTCATATTTTTCAAGTCAAGCCAAAGTGCAACCAGAAGGATGCATGAGCGGTTGAGTAGTGTCGTGTACGCAATGCACGCACTGCGAAGATTGTTTTTACAAGGTGTTGTTGTGGGTACTAAAATGTTTTGGCTTTTTGCTTCAATTTATTTTACACATTTTCTAGAAAGCAATAATGAAGTGCATTGTTTATCCGAATCTTAGAGGACCTGGAATTTGAGACAATTGTGGACCCAAGTTTAAGATTAGAAAAAAAAAAAAAAAATTTAAAACTACTAAATACCAATTTCAAGTATTCATGAAACACGCTCAAGGCCAAGAATAATAATACAAATTTCTCTATCAAGTAAGAAACTCGTTCCCAAGATTTCCAAAAAACTAATAAAAGTACAAAAACTCCCTTACAATCGGACCGAAAACTGGTGTAAAGGAGCGTAATGAAAGTACGTTACAATCGGATCCGAACCGAAATCCAATTGCAAATCACCTTTAAATTAAAAAATAAATGGCGCGATATATACCTCCTGAGGAGATTAAGGCCGAGCTTCTCTACCAATTTGTGGTGTGCTGCTTCTAATTTGTCCTACAAATTGGCGGGACCTACTGTTTTTTGCCGATTCCGAACGGCATCTACAAAGCAGATGAATTTTTGCTGAGAAGCCTTCCATTACAGAAAGACACTCGGAGATTTTGAACCACTGCCGAGGGGCGACCCCGTTTTGAAAAACGGAAACCACTTTTGATATTACCTGTACCAAGGCTCGAACCTTGGACCTTCGGTGTGGCAAGCCAGC